>CM070099.1:15700201-16300201 GCA_036178185.1 Liparis tanakae | reverse complement strand
TTGATTCATTGGAGTGGGACGCTGTGAAAATACATGTGGCGGGTACTGCTGTGGAGGATCACGGTATGACGAAGGCTGGTTTTGATGGGAGTGGTTTGGAGTGGACTCGTGATTTTGGTAAATGGCTTGCCGTTTGGTTGGATTCATGGGTCCTTCCCAATGGTTTCCATGTTTCGGCGAAGTCATCATCATCTCCAATGGATCCTCATCAACGTTTAACTCCACTTCTGTAAAAGCATTTCCTGCTGAGTCATGAAGAAACTGGAAACAGTTATTGTTTACAGAGGAGCTTGTGTTCCTGTTAGAAGTACTTTCATCTCTTCCTGGTACTGATGCAAGTGCTGGTGGATCATACACTTCCTCGTACACACTCTCTTCTGTCTCCTCACTTTCTTCACTTCTGCCCTTCTTTTTGTTCACTTCATCCCAGCCCAGATTGTGCCCTTTTCCTAAACCCTGGACCACCTTGGCTGGAGAGGAGCGCAAGCTATTTAAAGGTGTGCTCTCTCTAGTGTCAGTCTGAACATGGACTGTCTGCTGTCTCAGGTTGTACACCGATACAGGCGACAGTACCTCCTCGTCCAGGATGGTGTAGACCTCTTCAAGCTCAGCGGTTTCTGGGCTGGAGAGAAGAGCTGGAACAGGTGCTCCTGCCTGGGAAGTCTTGCATGGTGATTGGATTTCATGATTTGTTTTTTCACCTACTTTTGGGTGTTTTTTGTTAGTAGATGCTGTGATGGTCTTGAGAGGTGAACTTATATTGTGCAGTGTGATAGGGGTGGTAGGCCTGTAGTTTAAATGATGGAAAGGGATATGAACATGAGATGAATTGTGTGATTTGCTTTGGTCAACAGAGCTTTCAAACTGACCAATCAGAGTGGAAATAGAGCCACAATTGTCTTGCTCATTGCCTAAAGACACAGCATCAATGAGTCTGGAGATGGTGCTGTCATGCAAAGAGCTTGGACTCTTCATATCACAGTCCCGACTGATTGGAGAAAGAGGGGGCAAAGAGGAGAGGCCAGAGGATGAGGAGATTGAAGTTTTAACTGTACATATTGTGCTGTTTGATGATGTTTCTGGTTTATCCGAGCTCTTCTTGCTGTTCCTAGAAGGTGAAAAAAAACACCTTTTCTCTGCTCCTGTGTTGATGGTCTTTGATTTGACTCTGTTGTCTTGTGACTGGTAATTGGCATAATCCTCTTCCTTTCTTACTTTGCCTCCACCAATAACCAGATAAGAAGCCTTCTCTAATTGGTCCAAGTCTTCATTTCTATTGACGTACGTCTTAGAAGGGGAAGAGATGTTTGGTTCAATAGAAAATGAGGATTCGATGAAAGGATCCAAAGAAGAAGACCTGGGTCTTCTGAAGGAGCAAACTCCTGTTGACACAGATAGTGGAACAGAGATGAATAAAGCTACTCTTATATACACACCATTTGGTGTAAAACACTAAGCCAACCAACAATTAAATGACAACAATTAACAGTCCAGCCAATACAAAGCAATAGCAATATGCAGACAAATGGATCACCAAGTACAACTGTGAAAGGGAAGCTGGGAAATGAAGCTGAAGTGGTTAAAAGAAAGAATCCATGTTTGAGGACATCACATTCGGAAAGAGACGTTCAAATGGATCAAATGACACAGCAATATATTTCTCAGACCACTGTCAGACAAAATACACTGGGTGGACGCAATACTGGTATGTTTTGGACGATGCAACCTTCAGACAATACACTTTTTAGATTACCTGCTGGAATATCCTAGTCAGTTCTCTACTATAAAAAAGCACAACAAATGAAGATAGGACAGAAAAGGCATGTTAAGATATGGAGAGTAGCTGTAGTATGTCAGTTCATATAGTTATTGTACATGCATTTTTTTAGTTGTAGCAGAATAAGGAAAGCAAAAGAGTGAAAAAGTTAAACTTCACATTAATCAATGTGCAAAACCAGTCAATGCAAAAGGCTGCTTTAAGACATTCCACACATTTTATCACAAAGAAAGTAGCACTTAAAGAAATTACTTGAATGAAATAGACAATAGTGAATATGTTATTAATGCATCAGATTGCTGTGACTTGTTTAGTGTTAAGTATCATGAATTGTACAAATCCATTATGTTTTTTAAATAAATTCTTAAGTATTTAACCCTTTGACTGTAACAATGTACGTAAAATACCCACCGGTGACCGTGTCCGAGCCCAAATCCTTTTGTTCCTTGTCTGGGGAGCAGAGGGATAGCTGCCCTTGCAAAAGCCTGTCTAAGGGCATGGAGATAGGTCTGTGAATGAGGGGGCCTCGTGGCTCGTAACTTTTCTCCACACCTACTTCCTTCCCTGACATGCCCTCTCCTCTTGCTCTTGCACCTGTGCCGTTATTTTGGTCTGATATTGAAGCCACTGACTCTGACAGCACCATCTTGGTCTTCTTCCGACCCTTTGCTGGGGCGCTGGCTGTGCGCCGCAGGAGGTGATCACTGATTGAGCGTTTCCGAAGGCCACCGGAGTTAGTATCCACAGAGGACTTGGAAGAGCGGTTAAACAAACTCCGGATACCTCGCAGCTGATGACCCTGAGGGCAGTAGGAACAGAACAGGAAAGACATAAGAAGTGGGAAAAAAAGATAACAAGAAAGACGCGAGACGTGCTACTCAGAAACACATTATCAAACAAGATGCATTTCAGACAAAGACAGAACAAAACTTTTTCACACATTACAGTTGGAAATTAAAGTGTCCATTTCCATGAAAACAATAAAAATATATAGCAAGTACTGAACTTAACTCACAGCTAATGACAATTGCATGCTTGTATATGAATTGCCTATAGATGGCAGCCTTACTCCACAAGTTACCACAATGAACAATGACAATAGTCAAGAACCTGTTGAGGATTATGAGTGCAAGCTTGTATTGCAAATGATTCTGTCTGACAAACTCAGTTGATTTTTTTTTTACTGTTGATATTTTCAGAATCATGAGTTTATTAGCTAACTTTATTCCTCAGTGGTTCATTGTAACACACAAACAAGTCATTAGAGATACGGCTACACACAATCTGCACTTGTGCATCATGCATTGCTGTTTCATGCAGGACCACACAGAGCCTCCGGGAATCAGGATACCTTGTTAGATCCTAGAAAGTGCATTATGGTAAAGCTGGGGTTCAGGACTAGAGGGCTCCACTAGAAATACAAAGGATGGGGCTTAAATGGGTCCATGTGTTGAGGGAAACACATTTCTTTCTGTTTGACAAAAGTGGGTGAGAGGGGGAATGCTACAATAAAGACTCCCACTCGCACTTACCTTTCCATAGACATCGTGCACTGACACATGCACAAAGATGGAAGCCTCAGTTAGCCCCTCCAAGTAAACATGTCTGTAACCTGTTGTTTGAGGTGAAAAAAGAAAACATGTGAGTGAGATAGAGTGAGCAATAGAGTGAGTCAAAGAAAGATGTGGGTTGCCATTAGATTGGTGATTACGTGGTAGTTGCCTGCGGAGAGGGCATTGGAAGTTCAGGGACTATTCTGATGGATGTAAACAACACAAATAACCCAGCAAGCCAACGGTCTTTTCAGTACGACTCATGGTTCACTAGATGACATGCCCCACAACCATAGCACATCCAAATCCTTAAAGGGAAATCATGTGTTTAATTGTGATTATCTCGGTCTGTTTGTGTTAAATAGCAAAACTATAATGATTGTTACTTGCAGTGACACATTGTACTCCCTCTTAAGTTCATATCATTCATACACAAAATGTGAATTGTGCACATACCAGGCATCAGGCTGCTGAAGGCAACAGTACGTTGACCAATAAAGTCTCTTCCAATTGGGTCATGGTCCCAGACAAGAAAACGCACCAAAACCACCTCAGCCATGTGAAGTGTAAAGGACAGAGTCTCCTCCCATACTGGATTAAAACCTGAGAAAAACACACATATAGCTTTGTTTTATTATAATTACGATGTGTTTCATCAGTAACTCATCAAAACACATACGTATAGAGTATACAATACCAAATAAAATTGAAAAGATGGAGATTGTGGTATTGATTTGTGAAATGATGTACTCTTATAATATTGTTGAGCTCCCAGAGGAGGATTCACTTGTTCCCTGCTGGGTATCCTCACATGTTAGAGGAGACAACAGCAGACTCCTTCATTCTGCTTCCTATATGCCTCTACTTAAATAATCTGACTTTTGATCCCAGCATTGTGTTACAGTGGAAAGTCAAATGCAGCATTTGTAGCCATGACATCGCATCAGTTTACTTGTTTTTTACTTTTTTAGGTTTGCAGAGACCATATTTAGAATATGTTCTTTGGTATGAAAAGTATAATTTACTGTTAAAATATTATGTCAGTTTTCACAGGTTTTTAAAAAGTTATCCGTTTATCCAGTACTGAGTGAAGTCATTGGTCAATTATCAGAGGCTTGGAGCGGATGGAACTGGGTCATTTTAATCTATATTGTAAAACTGTCAACATGACCTTAGGTTATGATGCATGCTTTATAAGTAAACAGTCTTCAAAATAGTTTGTTGCCATTCCTTAAACGTGATCAATACAATGTTTTATCAACAGGCCCTTTTCGCAGGACACACTTTAACTTGTTAACTACCACTAATGGCATTAACAAAGACTGAGCTTTATTCAGAGGCAGCCAATTTAGGTTCTGTTGGTTCATCACCACAAGCGACCCCTTTCACATTGTAATATTGTTTTCACAATGTCCTTTCTTATTAAAATATAGATAATAGCCCTATTTTAAGATGATATGCATGATATGATGTGTCAGGTGTTGTCGTTCAAGTCTGTGTGTGTGTCTAACCGTTGTCATCAACAACTCGTGTCTGTTCCTTGCAACAATCAACTGGTAGGCCGATGATCTCCACTTCGACGAATGGATCAATAATCTGAGGAGGATATCAGAGGTTAGCAAACATTAATTATATATTATCTTATGATGCTGAATATATTTGCAGCTGAAAAGAAGTTGCGCATTTCTGAGTAGTCAAGTGTGTGTGTGTGTGTGTGTGTGTTTGTTTGTGTGAAAAATACTGATGGCAAATATGTGTTTTGGTGAGTCTGTACCTCTCCACGGTCCCCCAGCATGGAGTCAGGTGGTTTGGGCAACTGCTGTCCACTAATGATCTTGAGGATGAGTTGTTTCTTGGGATAAGCTGGAAGTGGGTCATCATTGAATGGGTTGAAGGAGCCTCGAAGGAAGAAAAGATAGCAGAGGAATAACTTTTATCTATGTCATCAGTCAATCCTAAAGTCCAATTTTGTTGCATTGGGCCTGTTAAATACAATATTTATTGACAAAAAAGGCGAAAATAACATATATACACACATTTCTGTATCCAACCTGCTATTACTTTATACATCCAATCGAAAAATAGACCTTGATTTGCACATCAGTTTATACTTACATGAATAAGCAATGATTTGTTTGCATGTCGGGGGGCTTGTTTGTGTGTTTGTTTGTGTGTTTGTTTGTGTGCTTGTTTGTGTGTTGTTTGTGTGCTTGTTTGTGTGCAAACGGTCTGTAGGTTTCCTTACCTTTACACATGGGAGGGGGCTTGAGGACGTAACCAATACCTCCATTCACCATGAACTTGGCTCTATTGAGCTGCATCATCCTGCCCTCTGTCTGGTAGTTCAGAGCAACTGAAAGAGAAACACTTATTTAGATACAATATTTCACTGAATCTCTACTATCTTCAATTATCATCCAGATATTGTTGATGTATACATCCACTGTGAAAGTGAAAAAGGAGAGGTGTAAGTCTGAAACAAAAATGATATGAGGAGACTGATTTGTCTCCTAAATTTATTCATTAAGGCTTTGTGTGAATGCAACCGTGACATCGTAATTAGAAAAAACAGATGAGGAAGGAAACCAGAAAAAAAGGAAACTAAAAGGTAGATTCACAGTTGTAATCACAATGATAATATTCTTTGTTTGGTTTTCATTTATCAGTTTTCTTCCTTTCCCCTTTGTAACTATTTATATTTGTGTACACTTCTTTTTTTATTGACAGGGACAGGCAGGGATTATTTGATCTTGGATTTCCTGACCCTGCTCATTTCTTTCATTATCTCCTTTTTTATCTATTTATGTATTTCTCCCAAATCCTCACACGGTCCTGTTCCAGATGTAGCTCTACAAATAGACGCAGTGTCAGTTAGTGTGAAATGACAGTTATGTGGCTGAAGGGAAGGAATCTGCTGTTGTCATGAACAGTGAACCTCCATACAAGTCCAAAGCTTAGAGCGAGCAGACCGCTGACTTACCCAACTGACAACCCGCGTTCCAGTAGAACTGGGGGTTGAAATTGGACGAGTCGATACGATAGGCTGAGGGATAAATACGTGACAGCTGCCTCTGGTTAAAAGCCAGGAATTGTTCGGCTTTGTGATTGACCAAAGACTGGGCTCTGGTCTCGCTGAACGAAAGAACGTCTCCTGGAGTACCTGAAGAGAAACATGGGTTAGGCATGCAAAAATGTTTTCGAGGTCAAGATTTCAATGTGACAGAGCTGTGTACGGTGTTTCACCTTCATTCAGGCACTCCTGGGAGGCAACAGAGTTGGTAAACACCACCAGATTTGAAAGATCTCTACTCAGTTTCATCGTCTTCCTCTTCCTTCCACACCTAAAACGATTGCCGAGAGGACAGAGTAGCATGAGTGAGACCATTTAAGAAAATATGGTAAAGCAAGAAGACGTGCACAGACTCATATTTGCTTCAAGAAAAAAAAGCAAGCAAGAGGATTGTCTATCATCGTTCATCATTGAAGGAAATAGCTCCAAAAACAAAAAGCTGCGAGTGCATGCAGAGCAGCAGGAATCCACACGTAAAATGTGAAAGAGGTGAACAAACAATGTATTTGAAAGAGATCTGGGATATAGTGAGTTTGTATCTGTGTTTGCTGTGTTTGTTTTTTAATAATCATGTGATTGGGAAAAGAAAAAAATTGATCTGACATGTTAAATTCTGATTTGGGTTTCTTCCATGTGTGAATATCCAATTTGTGGAAGTATGAGCAGGAAGTTGTGATTAAATAGCAAAGGCGATCAAAACACCTTCTGGCTTTCCTGCTGTTCTTCATTCAATGTAAATATATATATCAAATATGATCACATAAAAGGAGAAGGAGCCAACCAGTGTGTGTTTGCACTTGGCTTGAAATCCATCATTCCCTCAAAGATCATGAATCATAAATGAATGCTGGATTAGTGTTCGCCTGGCACTACTGTTGCCCTGGAATGTGCGATGCTCCCAGAAGCCAGCAACTATCAAACCTCCCAGTTGTCAGAGGTTGCCAGAGTTGTGGTGAAAGCAGGTCAAAGGTTACCTGTTGAACTGTCCTCCGGCCTCCCCCCCAGACCTCTCCTCAATGTCCTCCTCCTTGTCCATGCTTTGGCATGACAGCCTGGATTTGGAGTGCCTCTGGACACACACACACAAACACACACACATATGAATATATTAAGAAAAACACAGACATTACAATAAAGGCATTGGGTATATCCTTGTCTTTAGTTGCCAGCCTGAAAATGTGTTAAATACACATATGTGTGATAGTGCCTCACGTGAACTCACAGTAAAGTGTTCTTAAAGTGGTCATGCTTGATAATGTGTCTTTGGCAAATTGTACGTGTTTTCTGTGTGGATCATAGAGAGTGTTATTATTGTCGTAGCAGTTTGAGTGTGGGCATGTGCATGTTGGTGGTTGCTTTAGGTAAAACGTATATCATTACGTTTGTGTGTATTCGTGTGCATTTTCAATATTTCTATTACGGCTAAAGTGGAGTAGAGGAGCGACGAGGGTAACTGTAATTACAGGTTTTAGGCCAGTCGCCAACAGATTATATGCATCCATGAAGCACGCTTTTATACACACACAAACACACACACACACACACACAGACACACACACACGCACCTAAGAGGTTGCATAATATGTAAAGAGGGAGGCATAAAAGAATCAAGAGGAGATGTGAGTGGGTAAACTGCACAGGGAGTAAAGGAAGATAAATGTTTTAAAAAAATTCAGAGGGAAATACTCAGCCTGAGAAGTGAGGGAATGTAAAGGAAATGTCTTTAACAAAAACACCCACTGATATCCAAACCTATGTCATACTGTACAATTAATAATGAAAGGGATTGATGCAAAATGCAACTCAAGAAAACCTATTCATCAATTTCACTATAAGAGAAAAACACATACCTAAGCGAGGAACCAAATCATATAAACTACATGCTTTGGATCTGTATCTGTAATTCACATATACTCCTAATGTACACATTCAACTCATTGATCTGCAGTGTGGAATTGTAAGATATGAAGAGCAATCTTAATTTGGATCGATGCTTATCATGTATGACTTTATGGAAGATTTAGCTGAAGCATCCCATAGTTGAAGATCCGTTGAAGAGGCTTCTCACACTGTTTGAACGATACACTCAGTGAACAGTTTAGTGGGAACTCATAGCAAAAAAAATAGAATAACCACTTTATGGTTATATGCCTCTGCCAACCAGTCAAGTTGCAGTTCACATATATGTCTGTCCGACATATCAAAGGCAGTGATGTGTGAAGTATTTTATTACCAACTAACCCACATTTGTCATATGAAACCTGTAGAACACAACAAACCTCACAAAAAAGAATCAAGCAAAACAAGATACACCTCTCTTTCTCCTCACCTTCTGCTTTAGCGTCGTGATGAAGGATCTGCTTTGGGATTTCTTCAGAACCCCTTTGGAGCTCTAGAAACAAGAAAACACATTATTTTATATCGTATGTGTGTGTGTGTGTGTTCGTTTACATCCATGTGTGTGGATCATTTGATGTGAATCTAATCCCACCCACACAAAGAGAGAACAATAATGGTTCTTAACTGGTTCTATATAAGGCGGTGTAGTTCCACGAAGAACCATTTTATCAATCGGATAGTTCTTTATGTTTGTCATGTGGTTCTTTGGATATTAAAGGGTTCTCAGTTCATGTTTGAGTTATTGGATGGTGGGAGATAGTATAAATGTTCTATTTAAAATAAAAGGTTCTTTATAGGACCTTGAAGTGCCTCAAATAACCATATTCCGATGTTCTTTGAGGCACCTTCCCTGGTTCTTTGAAGTTCTCTTTGAAGTTCATGAAACATATTTTTAAAGAACCGTTTAAGGAAATGGTTAATTACACAACCGTGGTCTGAAATGTTCTTTGCGGTACCAGAAATGGTTCTTCTATGACATTACTCTAAAGATCCAAGTATGCTTCCAGATGGCACCTTTATCTTTCTCTGTGCACATTAGCACCCATCAAGACACTTAAACCCGTAAGCCCAATAATCAGACATTAGCTAAAAAGAAATGCAGCACAGCTGAAGAAGAGTGGGTGAGAAATACGAAAAAGAGAGGAGAAAAAAAGAAGGAAAATTACAGTCAGGAAGACAGGGAGAAAAAGGCGCCAGAGACAGAATGAGGGGAAAGAACGAAGAGAATAGGAAAGCCCGATGCCCACCCACTACATTAACATGGCTGTCAGGAAACTGAAGCCTCTAAAAATAGTACAGGAACGCAAGCAGGGACATTTAATATTAAGTAACACTGCAGACATTTAGTTTCTCGTTATTTCCGTCTGTTGTAACAGGCGGGAACACAGGAGTCCCTTCAGACTTCTACTGGCCATGCATTGTTTTGCGAGTGTGTTTGACCTGTGAGTGGTGCAGTAACTAGTCCGCTATTTTCTCTCTCTATTTCTCTCTGTGACTGATGAAATTTCCTCATTGTACCGCCCCCTCTCCCTCCGGTTTCTTGGTTACTCGACTCCATATGCAGCAGTACACAATGCCTTGGGGTGGTACCTGCCGCAGGTTCTTCTGAAGACCCTGGTGAGTAGCCTTGAGCAGAGCTCGGATGCTGAAACTGTCTGTATCTTCCTTGTCCCCGATCCGAGACTCCTTCAGTAGAGAGTCCAGCTTTTTTCTCATGTGAGATTCCACCTGTTGATCACCGTTGTCCTGAGCGAAAGAAGAAGAGAGTCATAAAAAAATAAGAGAAAGGGAGTTGGATAAGTAAGTGAGACACAACAAGATGATGGAGTGTCGTGGCATGTTGGTACAACAGCACACGATGATACGAAGCCAAAATCAACCAAAATCCACCAACTGCAGGGGGACAGTAACATCAGTACTGCCATTAGCTAATAACATTAACTACAGCAGCAGTTTAGAGTTGCAGATGTACATGTATAGATGTATAAGGTATAAGCTTGTGCAATTTTGAACTCTTTCCACTGAACTGTTACCCGCCATGTATCATAGCTGCGGGAGAGAGAATGTTTAATATTTTAAATCTATATTTTAAATAATCAAAAGTTAACTTTTTGTCTACTTAATATTGTGAATACACCTAATTTTAGACTACCCTGCATTACTGTGTGTGCTGAAAATGTTTAATATGTGCTCTGTTTCATTTTGAAGTTTAGAAACAACATTTTAATAATAACAATAATAAACTCTTTACAAACAGCTGTTTGGTGTTTTACTGCCACAAGCTGCATTGTACTACAATGGTACAAGTCTAAAATGAAAAGAAACATTACACAGACACATAAACTGTGTCCAATATCACTCACTTGTCTCCCTATATAACAGACACCAAGTAGCTTAATCTGTAGCGAGCTGTACATTTAGATTTTAGACTCATTTTATTTGGCATAAGTGGGAGAATTATACAAATCCCCTTTTTTCCACAGCCAGTTTAGCACTATTAGACAGTAGCTATATATCACACTATTAATGCAATGTTAGTCTGCTGTGAAAGTGTTCTGGTGTAATGAGCTCAATACAAACCCTCTCATCAGTGAAAACCTGGCACCATGCTTTTAAAATGGCAATGATCATAAGTGGCATGTGCAGCCTCAAGCCTCTAGCTGAATGTGGAAGAATGATGCCATATTGTGTTACACAAGTGAACCATCTAAAATTGAGTGTTTCCCTCTTTAAATGTGGTGAGAGGGCTCTGGCACCTTAAAGGAATAAATAAACAGGATTAAGAATAATCCTAAAAGTGGCATAAAAAAAGTTAAGGAGTGATTTGCAGAAAACAAGCAGCAATGAGAT
This sequence comes from Liparis tanakae, assembly GCA_036178185.1. Lineage (NCBI taxonomy): Eukaryota > Metazoa > Chordata > Actinopteri > Perciformes > Liparidae > Liparis > Liparis tanakae. The sequence continues at coordinate 16,289,052 of CM070099.1, read as the reverse complement.
TCACTGGCACATTTTACATGTTTCTGAGCTGCTTATCTCTTTAAAAAATGTATGTTCGAATGTTTGTATTTATGTCCACACCATTAAACATTGATTATTCACAACCATTCCTGCATTAATGCTCAATAAAACATTACAACTACCAAATGTACCACCTCAATTACTGAGGTCATTACTTCGAGCACAACGATGCCATTAAGATTCTATTATCTAACTTCTGCATGCGGAGGACGGATCGTATTCCTAAACATTACTGATTTAGCAGCTCTAAAAAACTGAAAAATAACCAAAAGGGAAAGCGACAAGACAGATAGACAGACAGCAGTTGGAAAAAAAGGTTAAATTGAATGACTTTTATCTTCTTCTAGGTATTCTGTTGTTAAAATGTATAATATATTACAAATATTGCTCTAATATATTAGAGAATACATTTTTATTCAAATAATTTCAGTGCTTTTCTTGTTTTTAAAGTCATGTAGAAAAACAGGAATGATGGCTCTCAGAGAGTTAAATCAAAGTCAAAATACTGCTGTTTTAAAATTAACATTACATTGCATTATTACATTTAAATGGAAATGGCGTTCCAGATCAATTTGTTGACCTGCCAATGCACATAATTGTCTGACTCTGATCATAGTGAAAAAAGACAGAAAATGAATTCCATAAATGGGCACAACTGAGAATGACTTATTATACACATGAGTAATGTGAGGTAACGTGTCTGTTTGGGGGGGGGGGTCTTGGTTGTTCAAGCATTATTGTGTGCACATCATGTTTACAGCTAGAATTTACCGATCTTACATTACTGCTCTTGAGCTTGAAGTCATCCTCGATTTCATCAGCGCTGTCATCATCAGACACTTCTCCTTCCTCGACGTCCGCAGCCAGATAGGCAGGCAGACTCTTCCCCTGGATGGAGGGAGGACAGACAAAGAGCTGAGAGGAGGGACGGCAAACATACGTTCAAACCATGCACGCGTCTTGAAATCCTCACTCGTCTCTATTATATACGAGAAAGCCCACGCAGCTTGCACCTCCAAGATAGTCCGAGCCGAACACGGAAGAACGCAGCGTGTTATATTAATGTATTTAAACTGCACACATACACACGGAAAATGCACCTTGAAGTAATTTCTGTTATGTGGCACCTTTCTCAGTATTTTTAGGCAGAGTTACAAAACACACAAACACATGCCCACGTTATACTATCTGCTGCAGATTCCCCTTGAAGCTCCCTGAGCCGCTCTTCCAGCAGAGTGGAAGCCCATTAGTGAGCCGTTCTGAAGGCGTGAGTGGGAGTCAACATTTTATACGCTTCTTTCAAAATCAACGGCAGACTCCGAGCTTCCTGCAGTACATCGAGTGCCTCTCGCTGGCTGACATCACCGCTCTTGTTTGAACCACCGCCACCAGCTGTCTATCCCCTCTTCCCATCTGTGACTGTCCCAAATGTTAGGCCATTTCCCTTTATTGTCTTTCAGTTCCACTGGGGGATGGAGAGAGGTTACAGGCTCTCCAACGTGGGTGGAAGAGAGATGGAGGAAGTCTTAGAGGGGTAAAGGTTTTTATAAAAAAAATCAATAATGCTCTTTTACTATCTAGACATCTGGTTAGAGAGGGACAAAGCCAGGGCTTTTTTTTCCGAGGTAAGATTCAGGCTTTTTTTTCATTTATTTGTTCTTGTTCTTATAAAAAAAAAAAGTAAAACATAAATGTTGACAGCTTTTGCTCAAGATGCTCTCTGTTTCTTTGTGTGAACAACTCTTCGTCTGCTGGTGGATAAGGATCTTCTTGCTCCGAGACTGTCAATGTGAAAGCTGGTTTTAAAAAAAACATGTGCGTATGTTGGGTTTTCATTCTTTTTGAGGATGAGCATATCACTATGGGGCAGGTGCAACACAACTGATCCACACATACCTTTCTCACCAGTCACCGAAGTCACGTCCAAGAAATAGAACGAGCAACGGCAAGGCCGCGGACACTGCTAAAGTGTGTGTAAAGTGTGGACGGCCCAGAGTGGAGGGTCTCTTCCCACCTACCTAGCGTTTTTTTGGATAGCGCTTTACCACACCATCCCCAAAGCACACAAACATATGTTCAGTGTGTCTGATGAGGCCTGTGCATTTAAAGTATAACGCCTTAGCATCAATTGGGCAAAGCAAATCAGCACCTTCCTAAAACATTTTTGACCAAAGTGATTTTGTGGCCTACATCATCTCCTAATGATACTGGCCACCTCTGGTAAAATCGCCTACATCCTCAGTTGAACACATCATGTGATTCTACCCCTGAAGTGTAATAAATCACAATATCATACGATCAATATGTGGTTACGTTTTTTGTGTTTTCTGAAAAACCTGTAAATGCCATTATTTTAGGAAGGTGACTATATGTAACTTTAACAAAAGGTATCCAGCTGTACAACCCACTACCTGCAAGAACTGCTAAAGTTCTGGGGAACAGAGGAGGGATTTGGTCTACCGTAGCCCCTCTGCGGTCACCACGGAGCAGCAGGCAACCGGGTCGCGTCCACAGGGAGGTTATTTCACACTCTCTGAGCTGAGGTTGGTGCAGGCAACAAAGTTGTCTTGAACGACAACGTCTTTAGAGAGGAGCGCTCCAGAGGCTCTGAGGGGCTCTCAGGCCTCCAGGCCTCATGTCAGCATCATACGGCAGAAAGCGGCCGTATATGACAAAAAGCTGCTCCTGCTTCACTCTGGGGGGAAGGATGAGGACGAATGGCAGAGAAGCAGAATGAAGCTTTCTTAGCCATGACACACACGTGCAAATGGGTCCACCCCCAGCATCGCCATGCCGGGACAGGCAGTGGGTGTTGCGGCGGGCAAATCTAAAAAAAGCTAACCTAAAAAGCTGAACTCTAAACTCTGCTTGGTAATAGTGTGTTTCACAGAATGCAATCTCTTTAAATATTTATTTATTCATCACGGTTAATTGCAGAGTTTCTGCGACAAGTAGCAATTAATAGTTTGACAGCCCCAACCGACTCCCCATTCACGTTGTGTTGTATGTGTTTTCCTGTTTCCTATGCCAGCAATTCATCCTTCTCTGCGTTCCTCAATATGGTTAATACAGTGTTTTCCCATTTCCTCTTATTTCTATTCATCTGTTTATGGGCAATTGTGTCTCTTCCACTCCCCGTCGTCAGTACAGTACGCAGATGAAGAGAAAGATAGTTCTCTGCTTTCTTCACTGATATAAGTAACGGAAATGAAGACACGCAATGCAGATGATTTGACTTGCAAGCAAATTATTCATTATTTTTCAGTCCACCATCCATCAGCAGTATCCACAAATGTTTTCTTACTTTGATGAGTATCTTGCCCTGCAGACGCTGAGGACTGGGGAGTGTTTTTGCATCTCTGCTCAGTGCATCTCTCACATCTAGTTTGTCTCCAAAGATGTCTCGCAGGTACTGAGCAATTTTCTTCTGCTGCTGGATGCTACAGTGGTTCTCTATGGACAGAATCACCGGGTACCTGAAAGAAAAGAAAATAAATCAATATACATATTCAGATTTATAAAAATTTGATCAGGATCTGGTCACACAGAAAACATAAGGAAAAAAAGAACAGCAAGGAGGTACAAATATAAAAATACAGCGTTATAATACACCCTTCACATCTGTGGCATGGTGTGTGTGTCAGAGTGTGTTTGAGTGTGTGTTTTCATTAGGAAAAGGTGAAATGACTTGTGGCCACATGGCAGCCCAGCTCAAATGTCAGCTTTGACAGCTTTGCCTCAGGGGGTACAGGTCACTCTCACACACACACACACACACACACACACACACACACACACACACACACACACACGCACACGCACACACACACACACACACACACACACGCGCGCACGCACACGACTCTACTGTCAGACAAAAAACGAAAAACAATAAAGAAAATAATATCCATTAATTTCTGTTTGTCACATAGACATTGACATCTCTGAGAGGGGAGCGAGAGAGAGAGAGCGAGAGAGAGAGAGAGAGAGAGAGAGATGTGGGGGAGAGCAGAGACTCTCTCCATTTCAATACAGCCAAGAGGCCAAGAGGACAAGAGATAAAGCAGGGGATATTCATTGTATTCATCTGGTCTTGCTGTCTAATTTAAAGATTACTAAATAATAAACTGTTATTTTATGACAATATACAGATATGTCCTAATTAGCAGGTGTGCAGTTTGTGTGATGCAACTTAGTCAAACATTTTTAAAGGGATAGACATATCTATACATATGTATATATATATATATATATATATATATATATATATATATATATATATATATATATATATATATATATATATAAATAAATACAAATGTGACCTATTGAATAATACATGAGTTTATAATTGTAAGAGGTGGGATTTTTTATGTTCTGAGATTAGGAAAGTTAAATGGGCTGTGTCTTTATTTGTTTTCTCTGTTCAGTTGGATGTAACTCTATATTGATGTGTGATTGATTGCTGATGTAATTAAATTAATAATTAGACGTTTGGGGAAATACCCTTATCTTTTCTCCTGGCAAGAATTTGCTGAGAAGATCAATAATGTAATTTGTCAGTTAAATATAAGTTAAAGCTAGTAGGCTATATTAGCATCACCTAACTCTTGGTAAGAAAGCTAGTAGGTCTAAACATTTCTTTTTCAAAAAGCCAAATCATTCCTATAAAACCATATCATAGATTACTGCCTGCAATATAGTTAATATCTAAAAGTTCACTACTAGAAAATAAGATTTAAAAACAGATGCACAGCCTTGTTAGTTTTAGTAAAACTCAAACAAGCTAATACCAGATGTACTTAACTTTCTAGTTGAATTACATACATGTATTCTTATCCAATAATGTCACTACCTTTGTATTAAATAAATGTTTTTATAACATAAGCACTGTACTCATAAGTAGTTGCAATAGATGTCAAAGCGAGCCAATGTAACAGCAGGAAGCTGCATCAGTCCTCACTCTGTTTGGGTACTGTTGGCCCCAGTAGAGACGCACAGGGGCTCCTCGGGGGCCACATGAAATGCTGCTGAGCAGATGGTTCACTAATAGGTGCTAATTACTGCCAGGAATCACAGTGTTCTCTGAAAAACACCAACCTGGCTGTCTAAATGTTGCAACTCATCTACATTACATTAAATTAAAAGATAGTTCCTTCAAGATGTGTGAGAAAGACTACTAGTTTAAACAAAATGACAGTAATTCTTTTTAACGAGCAATTATATTCATCACTCAGGGGATAATAAAGCAACTCAATTAAACAGAAGAGGACAAATGTGCAATCAATTATAGAATGTGTGTGTCTGTCTGTCTGTGTGTGTGTGTGTGTGTGTGTCTGTGTGTGTGTGTGTGTGTGTGTGTGTGTGTGTGTGTGTGTGTGTGTGTGTGTGTGTGTGTGTGTGTGTGAGTGTGTGTGTGTAAATGTGGAGAATGGTTCTGCTGTTCATCCTGGTGCAGAAGACATTATTTGCTCGACTGTATGTCAAACAGAAATGATGTTTTAGCCATATTTATATGTTTGAGTAAACTTTCTATTTGGCATTATGGGCCATTTAACCCCAGTAAAATAACTATGGGATAGTGGAAGTGTCACATGCTATCACACACACAACAACAAGAGGGTTGTTGACTCACTGGTTATTTATGAAGGCATATTTATTGATGGTCCCTATGACAGACTTGAACGGTATCTTGGAGGTCAGAGTGTAGCCGTGTTGGACCATCGGCTCTCCATCAGGGCCATCCCAACAGTCCACTGCAGGGAATAACAGAAGAAGTGATGCATGAATAACATTGCATCATGTTACTGTTCTCAGCTTCCTGTCTCTTCTCACTGTTCATCTTTGAATATCGGAAAGACAGTCTATTTCAATTGAAGTGTCCCAGTAAGTCACGACAGTAACGCATGATACAGTGAGACCAGCAACTGAAACAGCTACATAGATAACAGCCAAGCTTTATTTCGTTATTTACATTATTATTTCCTACTGTGACATTTAGAAATGTCTTCTGAGAAAAAGGCTTAATTTATGCACAGTCAGATTAGATTAGGATCCATACGCATACCTTCTACACAGCGGCAGCCCGACTGCAGCACCCAGGCATACATGTCGGTCTTGGAATGAGAGAGGAGCTGGTCTCCAGTCAGGTATGTGTTATGAGACGAGGCGATGAAGTAGTTACATAGAGGCTGCTCCATGTCTTGATTCACCTCGTGGTGCAAAGGGTTGAAGATATCACACGGTGGACTGCGCATGAAGCTTGTAAAACCTAGATGGAAATACAAAATTATTGAAATTATTTATCATCGGACTAAAACAGGCATTGATAATTAAGATTGATTTGTCTTTATCTTTATTTTGTTGCTTTGAATATTTAATAAAAGAATAACAGACATAATTTGTTTGCAGCCGGATGGCAATGCTGTCGGTCTGTTACTCAGTGTTGTTTCATCCTTTTTGTCTGGACTAAAGTATTATATATATATATATATATATATATATATATATATATATATATATATATATATATATATCTTTATTCCAGACTCATGGGTCCATAAAACAATATACACAGATACAACAACAATATATAAAATACGATACGAGGACAGCCATTGCAGCCAAAAAGTCACTCGGGATTAAAATACATACAAACATTTGTTCCATTGCTTCCAGAAACAAGACAAATACCTGGTATCACTCAGTGCTGGGTCAGTTAAGGCTTTTATAACTACATTCTCTGAGACACTTAGACACTCAAAACGGCATGAAAAGTGGGAACATTCTGGCTCACAAACATCTGACTATCGAATGGATTACCATGAAATCTACACTCCTGCATAAGATCTCATTTAGATGTAATATCCTGGAATAAAAGGGAACAATGAAACAAAAGTGTTTCATTTTTAAAATACCAGCGTTGAGATCATATCATGCACCTTCTAACAGCTTCTAACAGCGACATCTACAATCTGTATCTTCTATCTCCAGGGATGACACACAAGCTCATTCAAATCACAGCGCTGTGGTCGGGGATTTGAAACCATGCCACAGATTTCACGCATTCTACTATTCTAGGTGGTAAAGCATGAGGAGGAGGAGTGAGATGGAAGAAAACATCCTTCCTCCAGACAGGAGGGATACAAAACGAGGCTACCAAGAGCATGAAAAAACAGAAATAATCCGGAGAGCAAAGCAGACGAGGGAAAACAGACGGTTAATGTGGAAAAAGAAGACTGGAGGAGAAATATACAAATGTGTGAATATTTCTGATAGGGAAAGTCAGCCATCATGGCTAATCACACAGTATATGAGATAAAATACTGTAGGTAACAGCTTGTTACACTGTAAAAATATATTAATGTGGACTTCTTTTAACATTGCCGTCACATCTGTGCACAACACATGTTTAAACACATATTTCTGACCTGCAGGCACGCTGGTCTGATCAGTCAGACACGCAGTTTTAGCCTTCATGCCAACATTAGTCTCACCCTTTCTCCTACCCCTTCCCATACTCCCTCATCTCATTTCTGTCACACTCTAATTTTCTCCCTCCCATCGCCCTCATTTGAACTTCCCAATCTCACTCCGGCTTTCCTCAATCGTCACTCCTTCTTCTCCCTTAAGCTCACCCTAAAGAGGAACGCTTGCCAAAAACAAAGTCCCCAAATCATTCATGGTCATTCTTCAAGTCAGGATTTGAAACACCTTGTTTGAAGTTTACAGGTGTGTGGTTGAGATCACAATGAACCATCCAATCGCAAGTTGCTCTCTAGATGGTTGTTAAAACCAAAATAAAGAACAAATAGCCTTATTAAGCATTATCCAGTAAGTTTCATTTGACTATAAGCCAAACATTTTTGAGGAATGACTGAGCCCAGGTAGAAAAAAAAGAGAGAGGAAGTAGGTGAGTGAAAATAAAGAGATAAAATCAGTGACAATTACCATCAATCCCCAAGACGCCACTTTGTTTATTCTCCTCAGACACCTCAAACTTTTCAATGATTTCTGCAACATACTCTGGAGTCACATTGGCCATCTAGAGAAAAAAAGATGAAGAAAATAGTTTAGGCAATAATTAAACCCCTTTGTAAGTGTAAATACCAGATACATTTTCCATTTTGATAGCATATTTGTGTTGCTATAAATTAATTACCATCCATGCCAAGCAGGCAGCACAATCTGAGAACAGTACTAATGCAGAGTATCAAAGGCAGAAGGCGGTAAATACAGCAGGATGACTGACAACATTGCAGTGTAAGAAAGAAAGTAATGTGTCAGATACACAAAGAAAAACACTGAAAGAGAAAACATGTGAACAACAAATAAAGGGCTCCCCAGACTTTGAAGCCTGACAGATTGACGTAGTGGAGCAGATTCGTCCGGGTCGACAGCTGAGACAGAGGGAGTTAACTTCCATGTTGGACTGAGGCAGGGAGAGAAGGAACCTAATCATTCTTTTTTTGAGTGGCTGGATCTCAAATTGTGTGACCTCTCACCTTCTGCTCGATGTGCAGGAAGTTGGCCAGCTCCTCCACTGTCAGGTGATCCTTCCTGTCACTGTACGCCATCATCAGCAGGAACAGGTCTCGCCTCAGAGACATCATCTTGTAGAAGACGGAGAACTCCTCGTATGTCAGCGTGCCCTGACGATCGTCTGTGTCTGCCTCCTGTGAGGACAAGGAAGTGAAATGTCATCGAGGACACATCTCAGTTAGGATGATTTGGTCATAAAGTAAAACTCTACACAAACTCATGCATGCATTACACAATATGTCAAATATATAATAATAATAATAATAAATTATTATTCATTTATTTTTACTCAATTCTAATTTTCCTCATAAATCTGAGATTTTTTTTTTGTTATCTTTCATGATTGCAGTCACTGGTAAGATACAGTCATAATAATCTCTGAATAAAAACTGTTGTAAATTAGAAACACAAACGATTACAGAACCAAGTACTGCTACTCTGTGGACATTGTTCCCAGCATGCACTGGATTTATAGACATGAGTTTCATGTTAAGTTTTCCTGCCTTGTTGATGGTTTAATTGCGTTCCTAAATAATGTTCGCTTTGCTATTTGCGCAAATGTGGTTCACCTGGTATGTGTGTTGTGTTCAATTGTTCCCCTTAGCGTGAATGGAATCAGGGTTCATTGTTGTGCTGATGGTCGATTGCTACTTATACAGCTGCTGTTCACTGTGACATTTATCTACCTCCCAGCTTCACAGATTGTATAACAATGCAAACTATAAGACGATTAAAATTGAGTTCACTTCACTTCATTTAGCATATTATAACAATCAATTAGAGCTTTGTAGGCTAGATAAAGAATGAGGATGAGGACTTATAGAAATAGTAAATAGAGATACCATTTCAATTTAAATTGAATGTGCCATCTTTGTTACAGAACATCTCTGTTTGGTTAGGATTCAATAAAAGCAGAATTACCTTCCTTCCTAACAAGAAATCAGCTACAATGAACACAATGGCAGGCTGATAATAAAATGACAATACAGTCTCCTTATTGGGTTATGATATACGCTCAAACAAATTATAATTACTGAACGCCAATATCAGCCCTGCCCACTCCCGCTCAATGCACAGTCTAAGATTAGACCTGTCACTTCTGCATGGCTGTGCATAAGTGCAGCTGCAAACTGTGTTTTTCGCCATCTCCTGTCAAGTTTCTTTCTTTCACGCTGATACAAACACAAATTCACACCGGCATGCATTTTTAATGTAGCAGTCTATATGAGACAAACACATTACTTTGTCAACCATTTTTTTCTTTGGCAACCTCTTATCTCACGACATTTTGCCCAAGGACACACACAGTCAAGTTCGATGCTCATTCTCTCGTGCCGTCTCGCTCTGCTCGCTGGGCAGCATCTCATTTTACCTGCATCTGACACAGGGGCCCATCGAATCTCCACCAAATCTAATAATACCAGCTAATGCATCAATCACACTCCCATAATGAGCTTGCTGTGTGCATTTGGGGATTCGATCACAGAAATAATCTACACTCAACCAGCAGGATAAATCACGGCCATGGACTTCATGGACAAAAAACAAAGAAATCCAGGGTATGTTATGCAAGGGCACAGGCTGTTACAGTTTGCTAAAGTGTTATCTGCCAATGCTTAAAGATAAAATAGATACATTAATGACATTTCCCATCTAATCTCAACCCAAAGAGTGAATTTCGTATTGAGCAAAATTATAGTTTAGTCCATAATGAAGATATACAAAACACTTTGAAAGTATAAACTGCTTTGGGTGGAGAAGTCTTTTCGGTTTTCTTTATATGCCATTATAAGCCTGAATAAATTAACATTCAAATTATGTTAGAGAGCATAGAGCAATAATGTGGCATTCTAATATATTTAGGAATAAGCATGAGGTACTATATATCAGCTCTACTTAATATCTTAAACACAGGGTCATTCCTAGAATGTCTTTTGTCAACACTTGTTGGATAATCTTTGCAGTCCTATTTTTGTTGTGCATTGATTGGTCCCTTGAGTACTGGTTGGTGACTTCCATACAGGTATTGACCATAGTTCTGCCCTGTTTGACCTCTAAACCTCAATCTTGTGAGTCTGCACTTCTGCAATATGTATTGCAATATGTATTCTATTTGTATTTCACAAATGCGCACGGAAATGCAACAGTGATGTGACGTCAGTGATCATAGAGATTTATTCCCAAGGAATTGAATGTGTTCAATTAAAGCTATTTTTTTATTTTATGATATGACTTCTTATATGTATGTACATACATATAACATGTATATTCACTGATATAACGATGCCCCAAATATTTATTAGATTTAAGATGTAAAATAGGGAAAATGATAATACAAAGGCTTCATATCTGACCTGAAACATTTGTTTGACCTTCCTGCGTGGCAGATTGACATTCAACTTGTGGAGAAGTTGGTGGATCTCTTCGATGTTCAGGAGACCGTCTCCGTTCTTATCCGCCTCCTCAAACGTCTGCTTCAGCCACGTGTCACACACACACACATACACATTAAGGAAAAGTAGGTGTGTATAATGTGAAGTCCGATGCACATAAAATCTTTATGAACGCATCATTTCAAATTAGTCAACTCCAAATAATAATATTTTAGGGATGGTGCTCGCATTTTAGACTCTGCACCACTGAAAACTCAAACGAAGAACACTGGGATAAAGGATATTGGTCGTGTGTACGCTGCCGCTTCGCCAGCGAGTCCTCATCACTGATGCCGGCCATCAGGTAGCGGAGGCCAGTTATCCAGGTTCTGGCCTCTTCTGCATTCGACGTCACCAAGTCAAGGGACTCCATGTGGTTTCCATGGTACACTGTGAAACAGCAGGCCGGGTCAAAGCTGCCGTCCGCGTGCCGATGGAAGATGTCCGATTGACTTCCCTCCGTCACTTTGTAGAGGGAATCAATGGTGACTGAGGAAGAAAAGAAAGGACCGGTTTGATTATTGGGATAAAGGATCTAACGATTTATGTTGATAACACTGGTATCATCCTATGTTTCTATATATAAACATTTATTCACAGACCAGCATTGTTGTACAAAATTATTATAAACCTATTCACTAGACTCACTGATGCACTGGATGTTCCTTTATTATCCATATTATCTTGTTTTCTCCTCCCGATATGTCTCTCCGATGTGTCTCATTCAATTAAATAGATTACATAATGACCTTCATCTTTGAACTAATGTGTTTTCCTCAAAACAATGGACCTTCATGATTTTGGAAACATAATGCCATTTGAATAATTGATTAAAGAATAAATGATATGATGAGTCAATTAAATGAATTGCCTTCTAAACCACCCAAAAAATATCCGTGTCCGTTTCCAAATTAAACTCTCATCCCGTTACATAATCTCATCTCTAAAATTCTGACTGAATTCTAACTGAAAGTAAAAAACATGACAGCCTTATTTTGATCTTTCTCAGATTGATAACACACCCACAAGAGGACATACACTCAAAGAGAGAACGTGTGTTATCTTCATCATGTCAATGGAGAGTATCTAAGAGGCTTATATAATGCGGACAGCCCAGACACACACACACACTCTCACACACACACACACACACACACACACACGCACACACACACGCACACACACACACACACACACACACACACACGGAGGACAGGTCTATAGACAGATGTATGCTCCAGTATGTTGAAACATAAAACCAGTTCAGCAAAACATCCCAGTGATGCTTTGAAGGGGGTCAGCGTGAAATGCTTACAATAGACAATTTGGTCTTCAAGTCATTTTATGGCAACCTGGAGTTTTGATGCCGACTGATGAATTCTTCTTGCTCCTTTAGACTTCCTAGCAGTGGTAGATATTCTAATGATTGCTCTTCCATAACATTGATGGGCAAAGCAGCCAACGGTGAAATATGCTGCATTTTTCCCATAGTAAAGGTCAATCTACAAAAATGCAAGAACCTACAGTTCCCATGATTCAACTCCATAATGTATTTGGTTCAAACTCCGCATCGCGTATGTATGTGTGCTCATGCATACTCACTCTTGGCCTTCTCACTCTTGCGTGAGGGCCTCCAGCGAATGCAGGAGCGATGATCATCCAGGTAGAACAGTCTCACCAGCCCTTTAGATCCTGCCTTCAGCTTCACCATCTGTGTCCCGGACTGCATCACGCTCATGCATCGCTCCACTGCGAAAGAAAAGAGACAAAACACACACACTGAGGTCAGTGGAGCACTGTATTGGGACACAAATGGAACAGGTGTCTGTCCTAATTTGTCTTTTTTCTGGAGGAAGTAAGGCCAAGTATCAAAGAGTTGGACGAGTTGGAAGTGAAGCAGCCAGCAACTGATGTGAGTCCAAACTGCCACAGAGATGCTGCTGTGTGGACACACAGGGCCGCCTTTCTGTTTCCCACTGACCTGCACTGAAAGCCACGGAGAGACGGAAGAAAGAGAGAACTATCAGAGAGCAAGAGAGAGAGAGAGGGAGAGAGAGAGAGAGAGAGTCTCTCTGTTCTAAGTTTCCGAAAGAGCCCATGGCTGTTCAAGAAGACATCTATACATCATGCTGAGGCAGGTGGGGGCTTAGGCTGCACACAACACAGTAAAAAAGTGTTGCTCTTGCAACGCAAATTCAAGATATCGGTTGAAAAAACATCCCCTTTGCTACTTACCTCAGCAGATCTTTTGGGTTTTATGTGATTGGATGTTTAGCCTTTTTGCCAGTACAACAGAGGGATTGTGATTTAGTTTGCATCAAGAAGTAAATCAAAAGGAACAAATAAATATATCCTTCCAGAATCATTGTCCCAGTTACGCTGGGTTATCTGCAAACCTCAGTTTGCATTGGAACTATGTCTTAAATATACATTTCTCCTAATTAAATCTGTCCAGTGGAGGTTTGTGGATCATCCAGAGTAACAGAGACACTGTCATTCAAAAATATCTGCATTGCCCGATAGCAGTAAAGGATGGGCAAGTGAGAAATCTGTGTTTTTGTATTTTTGTATTTTGAGTAAATTCCCCCTTGATGCATGTAGTTTGAATTAAATGTTAGGAAGCAAGGTGTGATATGGCTGTTTTAAATACTATGGTCTCTTCTCCATCATCTGTACAACATTTTCACATTGAGTGCAAGCTGATGATGGCTCACTTCCTGTGACTGCAATGCATTGTTATGCAACAGCATACTTTTCAGAATGTAATACACTCTGAAAAGTAAACTTCATTTCTAGCAGTCGACGCTTCAATAAAAGACACTTGAATTGAAAATGTTCTGAAGAGGAGAACACAGTGACTGAAATGTCTGTTTGCTTGGCTGCCTGGCACTGTCCATTTTGAAGAAAAGATCAAAGACAACACTTCGTACTTTCTGTGACAGCCTGTGGCTGGGATACAGACAGGGATTACAACAGAGAGATGGCAGGATTGCCATCGTCATTAGTAGAGTCTGTGTGTGTGTGTGTGTGCACGTGTGTGTGTTTGTGTGTGTTTGACTATGAATGTGTGCACATACTCTCAACATGTTTGAGTGCATACAAACAACATGAAATAGTATTTATTTACTCTATTAAACCTTTGTTATGAAGTATTCACTGGTCATTATAGTGAATACAAAGTGAGTAGAAAATTATAAAGAGCAGGGATGAGATCACGTTGCAATTGACGCAGAGCTTTTATTTCACCAGACTCTCTTTTCCCTCTGTTAAACATCAGTTTAGTTTGATTTTATTTTTAACTCATGACTGCGGTGAAATAACATTAATACATTAAAGTTGAGGTGAAAACTGCCTGATAACATTGTACAAAACATTAGTTACACTTCTCACGTCATTCATTTCAATTGTTTTCAGTTTCAATACAGAAAATGCATTGATGTGACGTAAGATGAAATGTATACTACCTAATGTGCAACATATAAATATGATATCAACATTTTAATGTATTTGAGTCCATATCGCCCAGCCCTAACAGTCAAAAACACACACACACCACTCCAACTTTTGAGATGCTGATAGAAATGAAGGGCGCACACACCCTTACATTCCTTGATTGTGTTGAATAATGCTGCACTGATCTTTTACATAATAACGGGCCCCACCACTGCATGCAACTAAGGATTAAGATAGTTGTCTTCTTTGTGTATGAATGTAAGAATGGGTATGATTGGGTGAATGCCATGTAGTGTTGAAGCGCTTTGAATAGTCAGAAGACTAGAAAAGTGCGAGACAAGTCCATTTACCATAACTGCTGAAACGGGTGAGAACTAGAAGATATCTCCACTTCTTCGAACTTCAATCCCTAAATGTGATGGGAAACTCCGACAAAGAAATTGCAAACACAGACACCTGTCAACTACGCTTCTTTAGCTAACATTCATTGGTACCATAATGTATACCAAAACTTCAATTTGAACTCTTACCCCAATATTGTGTAGCATTTAGCTCTGCTCAGGTTTTGGATCAATTAAGATAATTAACTCTGAACACTTATAGTAGTTTCGCTACATAAATCAAGAAAGTTGTTATCATATGTGAAGCAAATTTAAAGGATGTAAAAACAAAGAAATTGCATTTCCTGTTTTTAGCTATCCTACGACTAATTATATGCAAACAGGCCTGGAAAATCTACCAAGGCAGTCCTAAAACAACAAACAATAAAAGACCATTAGCCCCTTGGAAATATGTAAAAGATTAAATAGAAGGATTTCAAATATTTTCCAAAGTACTCACAGAAACACACAATTTGACCAAAATAATAAAATACGTTTCTCAAATGAAATAGCGGATTATCTTCAAAGACAAGTAAAGTCAAACCTCTCAAGATCCATAATACATATTTAAGAATATTCAACATAATACACGCTGAGTAAAGTACAACTATTGTCTGTCCTTTGGATAGGCTTAGCAATGAGGTACATTCTCTTCTTGATGTTAGATGACTTCTTTGAGTCTCCAGGGACATTATTAAACACACACATGCATGAGCACATAGCCCTGAGTCCTGTGTGTCATCTCGCTAGGCAAATGCACCATAATGGTCATGCAACTTTCCATGTTGATAACACAATGGAGTATGTTGGAAGAGAAACAACCAGCAATATTATCAACAAGGGATTAGGTTGGATAAAGAAATAGCACCGGCAACAGTGAATAAAACAGAGCAACACAAATTAACTCAATACATTTGTTTTAACACTTGAGCAAATACATTTCTTTGTGTGATGGTTTGAAGCCACATTTATTCTTTGTTGGGGGGTATTCGATCCGTCCAATACTCCCTCTTGTTTTCGCTCAATTTGTTGTCTCTACCAACTCATCAGGGAAATATGTCTCAATAGCTCCTAAATACTGCATCATGTTCACTAGCTTGTCGCAAACTGTCTCTGCTGAGTTGTGCTGAGTCTGCTGATGTTTCTCCACGCGCGCATCACTCTAAGCCACTACGTTCACATAACAACGTAATGTCGTTTGGTCCATTTAAAAAAATTTAAAATAAAATATGTATTGGTTTAGCTTTAAAACTCGTCAGCAACACCCGATGTATGCAACTGCTGTCTGTTGCATTCATTTGTCACATTGTCTGATCATAGACAATAAACAAATGGGTTTTGCCGATGATAGTGGATCAGGAAAAAAAAAGTTTTATTTGAATACTATCATTGCTTTATAATTTCTAGATATTATGAAGGAAAAAAATCACTTCTTTCCTTATGTGCCACTATGATTATCTACCAGTATCATTTCCGGTACACCATGAAACAGAAAAGGAGGCTTACAGTGGCCGGTCAAGATTGACAATACTGGTGATGAGTAAAAGTTGATATTCTTCAGATGTTACAGTAGATATTCTGCGTTGGGATATCTTTTGCTCTTAAGTCTTTATCAAATAAAATATGTGATTATTTATTACATTGTAGGAATAAAGACATATATCTGCTCATATTGTATGGGCACATATCATATAGCACTGTGCTTCAGAGCTGCAGAACATACGGGGACAGGGAAAGAGACTTAATGAGAAAAAATGAAAATAGGTAATTTTAATAAATGTATCTCATATAGTCACTTCCGAAATTCACAGCTTCATTAACGATGATAATTCAATGGTGGTCACTGTGAACTATGGGTTTACTGCAGAATTGATCTTGTACCGTCTCTGCTCCAGTAAAAAAACATGTTCATCTTTGATCTCACACTGTTTCAAGCTAAAAATAAATCCATGACGCAGACAAGACAAGCCTTTTTCAGTGCTTACATGTGCTTACATATTTAAACAACAGAAATCTGGCCCAAAGATAGCCATCACTAGAGAGTACATGCACATTCTCCCACAATTCCCATTGAGTAAAAAATCTGTAAGAGTGTTTTTTGCAAGAGGCAGTCAGATATATTTCACAAGAAAAATCTAAAAGAGAATAGAGAAGTCTGCTTTATTTTCTTTCAGCTCAACAGCTGACTTGAACAGCTCTCCAGAAATGCAAACAACATGTACAGGTATCACTTCATCTTCTGTTTGTCTGATTCGTTGTATTGAAAAACAACTTAAAAGAAGGATACTCCTCAATGTTAGATTTCCTTTTTCTTTTCTTTTTTTTCAGTCGTATATCTGTCTTTGGTACTCCTTGACATTTCGACAGGCACTCTCCAGTCACTTTACTCTCAGCGATGATAACAATCTTAAAGAATACAAGCTAAAACCTATTGAGGCTGGCGATGGCGACTCAAGAGTCCGAGGAGAAGTGAGAGCAGGATTAATATCCGCCCAGAAGAGGGGAGCTGCCTCGTAATCAAAGATGAGAACTGATGTAAGTGGCTCTCCAAAGATGAATGAAAGATCAGTGAGTGCCCTTCCCATCCTCACTCCCATCTCGTGTCCCGCTTTGTCTCAAGCAATAACACTCAAACTATCTGAGCGTGAGGATTTAAATGTATTGTTTAGTTTAAACTTGCAATTCCGTTATCTTTTTGGACATCTGAAAAAGAAAAAAATATAAATTGAATGTCTTCTTAACCCCATCTAGCATTTATATGCAGGGTATCACTCTTTCTGCATTGCTATCTGTGGCTACAGTATCCCAAAATATGAAAAGAATGGGACTTCCAGCTAGGAGAGAATAATAACATGTGTAATACCTCTTTTTTTGGTCACATCTCTACCTATTGGTTCCCATTTCTTTTGAACGATTCAGAGTCTGTGCGTGTGCATTCACTGTGTGTTTGTCTTGATGTGTGCGTGTGCATGTGCCTAAACTCATCTCTGTCAGTGCAGAGCAGAGAGATCACATCAAAGCTTTGTCTTGCCCAGGCAATTCAAACTGATTTTAATGAGGTAGGTGATAGAGACGACTCTGTGATAACCCGATGAACAAAGCTGTCGTCTCTGGGATCCATACAACGACGCTGAGTCCAGGACAGTAAACAACAACAACAACATACACAGTAGTTTCCAATCCTCATTTTCAATTTACTTGTGTCATTTTTCAACTAAAAATGATGAGCTGATGATGAGAGATTCCTCTTAGCAATCTCTGTAGCCTTCTTACTATGAGTTTATTATCAGTCCCGCGTAATATTTCCATTCTCGAACAGCTCTGCGTGAGATCTCTGGTAAGATTTAGTCAGAGGGCGATGACTTAAATAGACCACCAAATATTTATCATAAATTATTCATAACTCCATGAATTCATATTCAGCAGCATCTGCCTGATCCTTCATGCACTATGCATGTGACATAAGGCACCACCACCTGAACTATCCGAGCCGGTTTGAATGTTGATGAAACACGGCAATCAAACCAAAATATAACTGAATGGAGGCGAGGCATCGTAGTTCTTCCCTCGCTGCTCTGTTAGCTCTCAAGACCGGAAGGTTTGTTTTAAGTGCTGAAGTGTAATCAAATTATGATTCAGTTTTGGTTGACTAACTCTCCATAGGAGAAAAGTGTATGATATTTACACATAATTAATGCTCAGACGAGTGAAAATGCACAGAAATCAACATACAAGACAAATCTCCTCTTGCAAGAGCAACATCTCATTAAAAAAAGCTTTACAGGTTCAAAGTTACGGGAGGCGAAAGCAGGTTGATCGTCCTGGGGATATTGTGATACATAAACATGAGCTTTTACTATGCTATAAATAGCACCAGAAAGCAGTTTCAATATGCAGTATGCTTGTCCACACACACACATACATGTAGTGTGTAGACAACAACAATAGAAAATATGGGGAGAATGTTTTTACACAAGATTTATCAATTTAAGGTGGAAAAATGCTATCTCTTATGTTTGTTATTTTGAATGACTTTCATTCTGTAAGGGAAACTGAGTTATACTGTTTAGACTCACAAGCAAACACACACACACACACACACACACACACACACACACAGACTTACCAATTTGTGTGAGCCTGCATTTCTGTGGTACAGCCACGGTGCCACCAATGTGGAAGACGTTACGTGCCAGGAGAGTCGCGACTGTTAAGACGGACGTTTTTTCAGCAGGACCATGAATAAAAATGGACCGAACTTTATTAGCAGATAATGCAGTGGGACCAAGACTAAATTCCTCCATTTTCTCTGCAGAAAATTCGGAACCAGTAGGAGGTCTCCTCCGCTCAGTCCGAGTGTGCAATACACTCCACCTGTAGCTAAAAACTCTTCAGAAAAATGGATTTGACGGACACTCCAGACTGGCTTCTGACAGAAAGCCTCCGCGCTCCAGACAACAAGCAATCACAGCGAACCTCCAGCTGTTCATCCTCCTCAGTACTGTTCTGTGATCTGTGGCGGCACCTTCAACCGACTGTCTTCTCTGTGCAAACACACACACGTTTTCACCTTTCTCCTGGTCATCTGTTCTCCACTCCCCCTTCTTGCTCTCCCCATCGACCTCTCCCTGATGTTTGCGGTCTCTGAGATTATGTGCTGCTGTGTCAGTGAGCTGCCAACATACTACCCTGATGACCGGACTTAAATTCAGCATTTAACAACTACAACATTGTTGATGGCGCGATTATGAAGAGTGGAGTGCAACAGATGTGTATCCCTGCATATCAGCTGGGTTAATTTAGGTCATACCGTGGGATGTGGGGATAAGAAGGATGACATAACAGTCATGATAATGCATTACTAAAAGTAAGATTTAATGGGTTGATGCGTGTGTGCTGTCCATCTGTTCATCGTGAAACTGAATGCTCTTTTATTCCACACAGACTCCTGAAGGGAAAGTCCTCTTCTCCACTATGTGTAGCCTACTGATATTTCCAGATACTGGATTACCAAACCAGGGAGAGCCCATTCTGTGGGAACAACAAAATACTATTAAAAAAGAGATTAGCATTTGACTTTGGCAGAAATATCATGGAGCTTTATTTTCTGAAAAATGGGCTCTCTGGAAAGCGATACCCGGACGCAAATACAAATGAGCATGATTAACAAATAAGCAATTTTGGCAACCAGACACAGCTGGACACAAAAAGAAGTGAATATATTATCAGTGGGAACGTTTTTTTAGCAGGCAAGCTCGATTTCTAATATCACTGAAGTATTGTAAATCAAAGATGGGAAACCCGAAATGACACCAAAGCAATCTCATGCAACATGCTCTTACGCCCAACTCGTCAAATAACGCTGCTCGGTCAGTGGCCCTGCGTTTCAAACTATGACACTCTAGCTTCAGTTTTGAATGTCATTTTCCGGTTGTCTCATCACATCTTCTTCTTAAATATAGTTTGGAATCTGGGGTTACGTCATTGGGTCTCAGCTCTGGTCCCCCGATCCTCTCGGGGCATTCAACAGCTTGTGAAATTAAATTAGTCAGCTTGATGACTGTGGGATGTATGTGAGGGGAAATTAGGAGGATGGATGGACAAAAGCCGGGAGCACATTTGTAAACATGACTCGAGTCTTGCCAAAATCAAAACTCGGTCACCTGCTCCACCAGAGTGATGGCCGGCAGAGTGACTCCTGGGTTGTCATATTTCTGTATCTGTCCAGGGTCGTGGAGGCATGGAGCCTTTGACAGCATGCATTATAGGTGGACGGCCAACATGAATCAGTTACAGAAGGGAGTGGAGATAAACACTAAGCCACAATGCTTTGGCCCTTTTTTTGTCCTAAAAAAACATACACAATCAAACTACTGTGATTTTTATATGTGATCGATTCTGATTGGTGCATGGAGAACTGAAAAGTGAATCCCGATACTCAAACAAGGCCCGACCCATTTTAATAATAATCCATAAGTTTCTAACTTTGGCAGGTATAATGGTGCCCAAGAAGGATCCAGTCACTAGCAGAAAGAAGCTGATAACGAAGCTGAGCTTCTCGTACCTAAACGACAAAACCTCTTTGGTTGAATCCAGCTCGGGACCTTTGGTGCATCGCTAAAGTCTTCAGACTTTAGTGATCCGGTGATTTCCTTCTCTATCTCAACAAATATTGGATGTATTGTTTCAACTGTAAATTGTATACAGACATCCATGTCTCATTGTATTAACTTTGATCTCCTAGCTCTTCATCTTGCTCCATCCCCTGAGTGAAATTTGATTTAAATTACATTTTCAAAATGTAATTATTTTATTTTCAACTAAAGAATAACACCAGCCTCAGCTGTACTTTCTGTTTGGTGCGAATTAAACGTTTACATAGTCACGTGATAAACATGGTGAACATTGTACTAGCGAAACAGAGACATGGTAGTACATTGTGATTACTGATGTGAGCTCAATTTGTTTTTCAGGTTTTCGGGGTGGGGGTTTTATCAGATTTTCATGTAAATCCTGACTACCTAACACATTGCATATATTATGAATAACGTGACGTTCTTAGTAACTGATAAACAGCTGCTATGACTAGCAGTAATACAAAGTTAATCCATGATGATGAAATGGCAGCTTATCATTGTAATCTTGGTTGTAATGTTTCCTCACTACTTCCACGCTTAATATTCTCCAGCAGCGTAATGGTATAGGGAATCTTAAATATGCACTCCCATGGGACGACAAATTCAAATGTGAATACCTTTTCAAGCAAACAACTTACACTATACCTGCATTGAAGTAGTCCAAAGTCTGTTGGTGTACCCTCTTTTTAGCAACATAAAAGCTTAGGATACACAGAAAAGATGAGTGAAAAGCGGGAAAACCCACTCTCGTATCTCACATTTGCTCATCTCGTCTAATTAAGAACACCCAAGGCAGCTGCTGCTACAAATGGGTTACCAGGTCCCCCCAGGGTGCAGAGGATTGCACGACATCGGAAATAAAATAAACACATGATAACTGCAGCATGATAAGGCATTCACCAAAGATGCTACCGGGGGCTCCGAGTGGCATCTTTGGGGAAGTCAGCGCTGACATCAAAGGAGGGACCTGAAGCCTGAGCGTGTGTATATGTGTGTGTGTGTGGGGGGGGGGAAGGAGGAGGGGGAGGGTATGTATTGATGTTCATGCAATGTTCACGCTTCTTCTTTCCTCCTCAAACAGCCCGGGTGACTGACTAGATAGAGACACACTATCTTTGCTCCAGCTGCTTTACTGATGCTTTATATTTTCAGGCCACAGGAATAATGGATCACGCTTCTGGATATCTTAATAACTGTTGAGATAATGGAGTTAGATGAAATGAAAGCCAGTAGTTATGTATAATGTGCTTCTTATTACGCGCCTAGACACAGACATGCAGCCTTATAGAGTCGATAGCCTCTTGGTTTTATAATGCAAAAAGAAATGTGAGGGGCCAGTGGCTGAGTCCACCTGTGCTATTTGACATGCATTGCCTGCCTTTTGGTACATAACGGCTTTTCAAACTCTACACATTTATGCCAGTACCAATAAAGTATTTAGAAGAGGAAAGGAAAGAGCGGAAATGATGAGAGTGTGTTCCTCCCCTGGTGTCTGTTAGCTGTTGCTCTGCCCTGGAGCGACAGAAAGAAAGAGGCAGAGGCAAAAGGGGGCGCATGCTGAGATCCATCATCATCATTAGAACAGGAGAGGCATATGAGGAAAAACACATTTTACATAGAAAAGTCATTTCCTCCATGTGGAGGAGATTAGCAGCCATGCATGTGCCTCCAAACATACCTCCCGCCATCATTTTATCTCCTCTTCTCTCTCAGCCTTGGCTTGTGGTGCCATGCAGATCTTCTAAGCTCAAGCCAAAATGAATTAAGAGGCAGCCCTCTTGGCCATTGATAAAAGAAAGAACCTCCCTCACACCCCAACGCTCACATGGATAAAGAAAAGCAGGCGCTGTCGGGATGAAGAATGACAGCTTGACACATTCTGCTTTGTAACTGGCAGGGATGCGCCATATTTTTGGACATCAAAGCTTGACCCAAAGCTTTGTCACAGTGTGTGGTTCTCAACATGCCCTGCTTGGATTGTTCCTAATTCTGCTGATGCTAATGACAAAAACAATCCACCATCTGAGTTGTGGTATGTGTGAATGCGATGCGGTCTGTCAGTCTCTGAGGCTTCTCTCCCAGGTGCTGCAGTGACATAATTTATAAACATCTCAGTCATGTGTGTGACCTGTGCAGAGGATGCAGGATAGTAAAGAACAGGCACACCCACACCTCTGTGGCGCTATGTGCTCTGAGGGCAGAGCGAGTCCTGTCAAATCAATTAAGAGGCTTTTCTGCCCCCTAGTGACAAGAACAAAGGGGCATTTGAAGGGACAGTTCCATACACCAATGATGCTCTTCAGCAAGAGCTTTCATATAAACTGACAAAACCATGTTTATAAATAAAATTGAAATTAAAAATATACATAATTTGGACGTGTTCTACCCCAAATGTAAATACACATACATTATAATTACATAATAAAGCCCTCACTTTAATTGACAATCCTCAATTAACATTATTTCACATGAAGCCATTTCTTGCAACGTGTGTGACAACATTTCTTCATAAAAACAAGAGCGATGGAGAAATTACGCATGAGCTTTAGCTTGCCTGCAATGTGGGATAACGGGCATCCAAAGGAATGCGTGCACCACACAGTAGCTCTCTTTATATGTGACTGAAAGATGAAATAACCCAACGGGGGAAAGGCTAGAAAATTATAACTTACCCTTCTCTAAACTGAGATTCCTGCAAACTTCACGTTCTGCCATTTAGGACTCGAGTTGGTGATCTCACGAGGCTCCTCCATGCGTTTTGGACATCATTGTGTATCTCCTAATTGCAGCAGCTCGAAAGCCCATCAAACCATGCCTGACTAATCCATTTCTTCATGATGATTGGACGTTCACGTGAAATGCGCCATGATGATGAAGTGTCACTTGTTTGCGCTAAAAAACGAAACCAGAAACCAAATGCTCCTCGGCACCTGCGTCCCCTGCACGATCTGTGGAGTGGGTTCCCAGACCGTCAAACCTCTGACATCCACAGCCGCGGCGCGCACACCATAAAACGATTTCTCACACCCTCGTCGGACCGACGCAGAGTGGTTGTTAATAAGCAAGAGATTAGCCAATGCGTGGACTGAGCGAGAGTGAATGATAGCGCACAGAGCAGCGCTTAACCGCTACACGTGGGCATTTTGATCAGCATTGTCAGTCTGCATGCTTCATCTGTGTGGCGACAGTTTGAATTCCCACCCAACCAAACTCGTGCCACTAACGCGTGTGTGTTTGTGTGTGTGTGTTTGTTTGTTTGTTTAGGTCAGCCATTCCTCTGTTTACATCATAAACAGTCACCATTGCGCAGGGATGTCAGTGTTATGACCTACTTTACACTCTCGGTGTGTCTCTCGTTGTGAGCTTTCTCAAAGGCGCAGCAGGAAACACGGAATATGAGGGAACAACGTTCTGCAGTGCGCACCCATGGCATCACACACTCGGGCGCACAGCATGCGTTCAAACAGAAGGCGCAGAGGCAAAGCTTATAACAAATCAATAAGTGCTGTCTGGAGGAACAAAAAGACATGTCTGTCCAGCACTATGATACCCTCAATACAGTTATGTGTGTGTGCGTGTGTTTTCTGTGTAGGCTAAATGAGGCTTTCCAGTGATTGTTCACTTTAATTTAAGTTGTAAACCTTTGTTCATCTCCACCTGCATGATCAGAGACAGCCCCGCCACCTCTTCCTCCAAAACCTCCTTCTCACATTAATGTTTGCACCATTTCCAGACCATCAACAGAACTGTCACTCACAAAAAGAGTGGAAACCACTGGGAGGAAGTGAAAGAGGCAGAATGAAGCGATTTCATGTGGAAAATTGGCAGGAAGAGAGGCGAGAGGCAGATGTTTTCAAAACGTTTCAATGTGACAATAAAGGAGAAACGGGCAGGGATACATAGATCAGGATCGTTTAGTGAAGATACGACGGACACTTTATTCTGTTTTACTTCTGCTCCCTTTATCCCTTTTAGCAGCCTGATTATAATGAAAGTACAAGGTGACTAGATTAATTTTCTTGTAATACAGATATAATGGTGTTGCAGCTCACTTTAGTGGGACTTTATGGAAGTTGATTCCCATTTCATGCTTTGTATTCATTTTAATGACATAATGTAACCACAGATTATCAAGGAAAATCTACTTGAAACATATTTTTAAACAACTTCTGGGAAATTCCCATCAATGTGATGATAATAAGTATGAACAAAGGGGAAGCAGAGACTTCTGCATTAATCAGGTCAATCGATCATCCACGGTAGAGTGATGCAGGACTGATTTATGTGTAGTGCGCTGACACGCTAAAAGTACACATATTTTGGATTGGCACAACCAGTTTATGTGTGAATAAAGTCCTGTGGACAGATTTTCATTCATGTCACATGCAAGTTTTACAAGGTGAGTAAGGTGTACACGGTTCTACTGATGTCACAAGACTGAATCTTGGATGTACTATCTGCAATATAAAAGTGTTTGAGATCCAATACTGGAGACGAGTCTCCCTCTACTGTTCATCCCCAAGATGTACAGTTGGCTCATTATTCTGGTCCAGGAGATGAAGAGACTGAGTAAGCATCCGATTCTGTGTGAACCTTCATTCGTAGATTCAGTTATTAAATTGTGTGTTTTACACTGTATTTACCATGAAAGTTGCTGTTGTCTGTCAGGAAGTGCCGGCGGTACTTTGGCTCTCCTTTCCTGTTCACAACCCAGGAGCTCATGGTGAGAGGAAGAGAGTCGGGGGAGGACCTGTAGAGGAGAAGAGAGTTTTATACAAACATGCTGCAGAAATTAAATGAATAATTTAGGACTGACCATTACAATTGTAGAGAATGTACACAACTTGAAAGAGTTTCTAAAAGCAAAAGTATATAAATGGAATTACAACAAAAACTCTCCCTCTACTACAGTTAATTATAAATATTATTTATTATAATTTCAATGATGTTTATATCTAATAATATTTTAGATAATTTGGCTTTCATTTTTAAATGTATTATTCTTTTATTAGTGCCTGTTAGAGTCGCTAAGTCTTGTGTTTTTTGAAGAGACCCAACGTGTTTTTGGTCTCGTCAAAAATATTATTGTTAATAATCAAGACAATGTGATCGAGATTTGCAAGTAATTCAATTTATTAAATTACAGTGACATGTTATAGCTATTTAACCTCCTAATCCAGGCTCCTTGCTGTCTTTCTAGCTTTAACATGATCTAATCCACTTCTTTTACAAACTGTGCTACAATTTCCAGACCCTCTAGTTAATCTGTTTCATCTTTCCTTACATTTTGAATGTCTACATCTTTCTCAATGTGTTCTTATTCATCCTACTTTGGTTTCCCCTGGAACATTATTACCAGATTACTAATGTTCCACAATTTCCTCCTGATCACTTTTCATTCCTTCCTCGCCTCGTTTAACCGCTTAGTGTTTCCCCACCTGTTGCTCATCTGTCTTTCTCTGATTTATTGCAACCCACTACAGACACTCACTCTCTCTCTCACACACACACACACACACACATCTACACACATCCACGGGAGATGTATGGATACGGAAAGGCTCGGAGCCGCTGAGACAGTTATTGGTGTCTGGTGCCGGCTGTCCGGGTGGAGGTGACTGTCTGGTGGAACACGTAGAGCTCATGGGTTAAGTGTCTTTGAGGTGAAAGTACTTTCCTGTGACGAGGGCACCTCCTCACTTTAGAATACATGAGCCTGTTGATGTTTATAATGGGCCACACGGACAAAGACCAACTCGTTCTCTTAATGACAGCCGTGTTATGCTTAATTAGTGTGTGCATACAGTGCAGAACTCCACCAAAACATGGATAACTGTATAGCATAAATGTATGATGCAATACATCTTGGCTCTCTTAGTTGTAGATTATACAAGCAACGTTTAATATCTGTTTCTTTGAAGAATGTAAGAATAGCTGTTGTATAACATCAGTAATATTTTATTATTAGTTATTAAATATGAAGGTGTACTTGATTCAAAGTCGGTGCTGGTGTAGGAAGTTGAGTTGGAAGAACATATTTAATTTTACAACAAAACATAGAGAAAAACAATAGGTGATAACGTGAACAAAAATTTAAATAAAAGTAGAGCAAATATTTCTGATCATCTTATAGTCACGGCATTCTGGTGGTGCTTCGGAAGAGAACCAAATAGAGTGTTGACCTCATGTCATAATATCGTATGATGCTTCACTATAAAAGCTTTGCAGTGAGTAAAGTTTAACTGTTTGGTGTTGCCGTCATGTTACAAGCATAAAGTTATCAGAGGCTTTTAAACTATGCTTCCCCTCACGCCTGCAACGCATCTCTGTCTCGTGACTCTAAAGACCACGGCCTCTTGTGGCTTACTGCTTGATTACAGAATAATGTTTCAAAATGACTGTTTGTTTTCATAACAGAACCCATATTAGAGATCGGAGTCGAGGTAGATGAGAGACTGTAAGCCGCTTTAATTGCATATCAGGTTTCGGATACACCTAGATTATATGAATCCACCATAAACATTGAAGTCTCATGACATGAAAAAAGTTCCCAAAATGTGCAAGTTAGTAAGCTTCACATATACGCAAGTTACACAGCAGATATCACAGGCGCTCTTCAAGTGGCTATAATAGCGGTGCAGCTGAATCTAAAATCTCATTTCATGGCTGTTATTGTTGTAATACTGTCGCAAACATACCAAGCAAAAAATGTGAATGCTTGAATGAAAGAAAATTACTATATATTTACATAGCAGGTAGGTTTGAAGGCCAAGTACGAACATCAAAATAAACATTGGTACCAGCCAGATTTCTCATAAATATGAAGATACCCAGTCAGCAGCTTGGCACAGCGGACAGGAGGGTAAACAGGAGAGACAGACTTGTTCACAGTCAAAAGATAACAAAATACTTCCAGCCTCCAAAAATGCAACGTATCAACACTGTGGTTCTGCAGGGAGTAATGTGCAGGGCGATTTCTTGGCTGAGAGCAGTGACTCGAGTTGTGTCATCAACGTGAGGTTGCCAGGGAGGAGACCTTTTTTTCTTTTTTACAAATCAAACAAACAAAATAGAAACTAAGATGATTTGAGCTTAAGAGGTGCTGATAGATGGATGTTGTTAACTTTTTGGATAGAGCCGTGCTACTTTATGCTAAACTAAGTTAATCTGGCTAGGCTGCCGTGTGTAATCAAGGTGAGACAGTAAAACAGCTTTGCTTTTCTGACAGTGTGTACCACTAAAGGGCCCAAATCTCATGAGAATGCAGTTTGCTCTTTCTAGACTTATAATAAAGAAATAAGCAGCTTATAAATACATGTTTCACTGCCAGACTTCATGACGAGCAACTCTGTCTAGAAGATGGTCGACGTAAAATATTTGGTTGTCGTAGATATTTAAATATAAAACGATCTGAAATATGTGGAAGCAGGATTATGGATTATAATTCACGGTTCCCCTGTCCTTTCTGAATGTAAAACACACATTTGATTTGACAAGATAGCAATACATTTCTATGCAGCTGATGTTGGTTCTTGTCTAATGAACAAACACTGGAAAGATTGCACCATTTAACTATCGGGATACTATTTTATCTTTTAAATAAAGAGTGCAGGCCTTTGCCACTGTAATAAAAAGTATGTTTGTGAAAGGTAAATATAAAATACACATTGAAAACATGAATGAAAAGCAATATAGTAAAAAATAGAATTTCTAATCCCTGATTTTCATCAAATGTATCACCTGTAATTATCATACTGTTATTTATTTAGTTGTCAGACAGTTGAATAGGAATAGGAAAAGAACTGCAGCATCTGGAAAGTTGTTACCAATAACCATAACATTGAACATAAGACTCAAGTTGAAACCATAATTCGTTTTTAAGGAGCTGTTTAATATTTATGGCACATGTGCCATGAAACAAATAACTGCTGATATAAGCATGTTGGTTTGTAACAATGGCACACAGACACAAAGACAGCAGCATCTGTCAACCCATATTGACATATGTCAAAGAGCACCACATGAATAATAAAACATACAATGGTTATTCTTTTTACTGTGACCATATGCCTTGAATGCTGAGTGAACCAGTATTCAACAAAATAATAACAATAATGTATTTTTTTAATTTGCAACTATCTCAGTGGTTATGGCTTTTCGTAAAAACACAGGTTTCTATTCAACAGCGTTATGTTGCTTCCTATATATCTCGCTTCTCTAAACGTCCCCTGAGATGGATGGGGATGCCAATGGCATTCAGCCAGTGAACCACCTTGCTGCTCTGCAGAGTAAATGAGTAGCTTGTAACTGCCTGTTAAGCAGTTATCTAAACAGTCTTGGTATGTTGATGGTCGGACCGGTTTCCCAAACCACCTCATTCACTATAAAGGGAACAGGTGTTTAGGGGAACAGATGTAAAATGTATTTTAGGTAATGTAAAAATGTTGTCAATCCTAAACATTGTTACAAACTTGGAAATGCTTTCTATAAATGAAAGTTTCTGTTTCATATGTTTGGAGTTTAGGTTGGTCCGAAGTTGCCTTTCTTATTTACTCTTACAGAGCCATGTCAAATATATGTATCTGCATTATACAGATTGTATTTCTGCTAACAATTAATCAAACTTACTTATACAGTCAATTTCTAGACTCTAGAATATTCTATTTCTTATAAGTCAACACTCACATTTTCTACTTCAGGTTCAAGAACTTCTTGATGGAATAGCATCATGTTCAAATCTCTAGAGATGCGACTGAATCATTATTTTTCTAACCGACATTTCAAAACCCAAATTGATTCAATTTATAATTATACGTACAAGATAGTATTTGTGAATTTTGCTTGAAAAAGTTTAAACAATTAAGTGATCATTAAAATTGTTTCAGATCAATTTATGTATAATTTGAGCTCTAATGTATTTTTTTACCAAGAAGAGGATGTTGCAACATGTGACTTGTCCGGCATGTGACGTTATAGAGAGCCTTTGACCTGATAAGGAACCAGAGAGAGGTTACTGAGGGGTCGGAGTGGTTACGAGGGGGCACTGAGGCTATCTGAGGTTGTCAACAGACGCTGGCTGTATCATCATATAGTCGTAAAAACGGTGCAAACTAAGACATCTCAAACTCTGAAAAAGTTCTGTGACCAAACCATACTGTCAAATGTAGTGTCCAGATGTAAAGAGCACTTATGTTCAAAAGGGAAACACCTAAAATATAAGAAGTTTAAAGAAGAGAATCATTAAGTAATTCAGAAAATGTATAGGACAGACTGAAAATACGAATTCATTAAAAATATATTATTGATAAAAGATTCATCCATTTTGGGGAGAAATCCTGTCTCCATAGCCAGAACATCATGTAGAGGGCAGGTTTTATTATGACTTACATGTGTGCTGCTCTGTGCACATGTGTGTGGTAGAACGTGTGTGTGGTAGGATTGTCTTGCTTTACTGTGAAATTGAGGGCTGGATAAGGTCATGAGTCAAACCTTCAGATATATTCCAAGCAGAGACACCTCTCCCTCCTCTCCCTAGCCTTTACTTTTACTCTTGATTTGTAGGCTCAAACTGTCTGCTTGATGTCCTCAATCACTGCGTTGTATATTTCAATATTTGTAAACGGATATGAGTAAGTAATTGATTGGTTTCTGACATACAGCAGTGACAGCTTTATCATTGCTTGCTTTATTATTTTATTTCTTTCACACATTCATTTTCACACGCACGCACACCAACGATACATATATACACATATCTCACACACAACTTGGTTAATTCAATCCCAACGTGTTCACCCTCAGTGCTCATCCTTTCCATTCCAGCAAAAATCTGTAATTATTCATGAGGGATCACGAGTCGTATTCCCACTCCTACAACCCTACACCAGCAAGCCGATACACTGTTCACAATACTTCTAGTTACATAACAAGGGAGTCACTTTACGACTGATGTATTCTTGCACAGACACACACACACAAACACACGCACACACACACACACAGCCTCTACAGTGCATGTGGATGTGTGATAGAAAAGCTACTGACTGTTCTTGCAAATTAAATCAAATATAGGCTTCATCTCATGAGAAAGTTCAATCAAAAACTGCAAACTGCACATACAAACGTGAGTGAGTTTGAACCTGAGGCCTTCATACCTGTATCAATTTGCAAATAAGCTTCACCATCTCTGCTTGACAAAGACCCTCCTTGTATGAGATGTTGACAACACTCTGTCAGGTTTGTCCGGCAGGAGCCAAGATGGAGAGTCACCTTTGTGTTTTTTTTTGGGGGGGGAGGGGGGGGGGTGCATTTCATTCAGTGTCCCACCAGCTCTCTGTCTCTTTAAATCTCTTTGTCTTTCACACTCAGGCAGCTACACACACACACAGCCACTCCAATCAAATAAAAAAATCCCCAAGGACCCCCTGCTCTCGGACGGGGGATTGCCCCATCTCTTTCTCTCTTCGGTGGCTGCTGGCTGAGTTTGATAAAAGCCTTTGTTATGCTGCCAAGCTCAATAGGGAAGGAGCAGCAAAATGTGAAACGCATGCAGCAGGAAATGCTTTAACAATCACACATAATAAATATTGATTGTACAATGCAAGCCAATTCACATGACACAAATGTACACCTGATCACATCAGCTCAGGCAGTTTGTGGTTGTCAAAATAATCCAATATGAAGAAAATGTTTTGAGCCCGATTGTCTGTGACTTACCTAGAGGGATACCATGAAGATAAGGACTGACATGTCTTGAGTTTCTATATTACAGATATGTGTCCAGGCACACAGGTGTACAGGTGCACATTTGCTTGGATACTGAATACAGAATCCTGCCAACAGTACATTTAAAGTGACAGTTAACGGAAAAGCGCAGTTACGGGTCATAAAACAGTCGTTTTAAGTTAGAAACATGCACTTTGTGAGATATAATGTCACTGTTTTAACTTCAATAAATGACTTTATATGAATCACAATAAGCATCACAGGTTCACTTACTTTTGCCAATTAAATTTCAGATTTTGAAAACCACGTTGTCAGCTTTCTCACAAAGTATTGCCATTTCCACCAGAACAGCAGTCCGTCGGCCCTGAGCGGCCATGGCACCGGGCACAGGTGCAGCGTGAGTCCGCGGTAGTCCCAGCAGCGTGGTTTCAAGGAAAGACAATGTCCCGACAACTTTACTGCTGTGGGCCAGTACCCACCACATCACGCACAGTGCCCTTTCAAACCACTACTACGAGTGTGGGACGAGTGGAAACCAGGAAAGCCTGGAATGGACTTCGGAGTGGGAAGGTTTCCAACGAGAAACCGCAGATGGCTTACTCTTTCAATTTATTCAATTAAATAATAGGAGGACAAATAAATAGAAAGAAGTCTAATTTAATTATTGTATGTACAAACACAAAAAGTATGTGACTATACTTAATTTCCATTATGTTAATATAATGAAATGTTACTTATCCAACATTCAACATCGACATTCTGTTTTAATTTCAACATTATTTTATCCGGCAAAAGTGGTCCTTAATCCTAATCCTGTTATCATCTTCGTGGTCCTTTCAGTTTGGCTAAATGGTGAGTGATGTACAGTATGCCAGGTAACCAAGCAGTACATTGATGATCAAATTTCTACCTGCAAAGATATTACATAATATTCTGCATGAAGAAAAAAGAAGAACATACATTTTTACAATGACAACTTTTAAACCTCCTCATTGAACAGCGCTGAGTCTCTGTGATCCTCAGCTGCAGCCGGCGTTTTCCCTTCCTTCCCCCTTCTATCTGCCCCGTGGTTTCCTTCCCACCCCTCCCTCTGTGCCAGTTCAAAGTCTGGCAGCAACAGCCATCATCCTGAAATGCACCTTACAATTTAAACCAACCCACCAATCACAAGCCTCTTTGACCAGTAACAGTCGCTAGTAACATTTGCACAACAAAAGAGAGCTGATTCATCAACCCCCCTTTCGCCTCCCCTTTCCTTCACTCCCTTTCCCTTCAACTGTGACTCCTCCTCTCCTGTCTTTGTGCTGGGACCCAAAAAAATCCCCTTCTACCCCTGCCCCCCTCCTCCCCTTTGCACTAATCTCCTTTAGCCCATTGGATTGACTGGTCGGTGCACCCACTCACTGCATCGAGACCCCCTCACCCTGCACCCCACAGGACACACGTTACAGTCTGGCTTCATTTGCAGGCCCTCCTCCTCCTCCTCCTCCTCCTCCTCCTCCTCCTCTGTAGTGCTTGGTTGAAGCACGGATAGCAACCAAAGCACATAGAAGCACAAGGTGCGATTTTGGCAGTGGACTTGTACTGCAAACAATACTGATAAGCACATGAGAGTAATCCTAGTATTAAAGGAAATGCGCTATGGGGCTATCTTCTTCAAGAGGGCTTTATAGGGTGTTCTTCATTCATTGATATGACACCACGTGAAAGCGAGGCAGTTTACAGGCTCTCGATTCTGTTCCATTATAGGAGTCAAATGTCTTGATCATGTTACGGCTAAAAGGGCCCTCTTTGTAGGTCCCCAGACACACACACACACTCTCTCTCTCTCTCTCTCTCTCTCTCACACACACACACACACACACAAACACACACTCTCACACAAGGCTCCCGTGGGGTTTGGGAGCAGCCATGTAGAGTTTGGCCTTTGCTTTGCTTTGTATTGTATTTCACATTTGGTGTTCCTATAGCAACAGTGAGAGGGACCCCCCTTCTCCATGTTGAACACACCATTGACATACCCCGCCTTCGTTAACATACCCCCCAAACACACACACACACACACACACACACACACACACATACATTGCTACCGAAGAGGCTGTGCTAAGTTGAGGTCTAATGGGGTAAATGAAAGCCATATGATTAGGATTAGTTGAAATGTTTTTAACCATTTAAAACGTATGTGAAACTTAGCAGAACTCAAACTCAAAAAGTTAAAACAGGGGAATGTGGTTGTTTAGATGGCATTAATAAGCATATCACACATGACAGATGAGTGATGGCACATTTTATAACCCGTGGGTAGATTGTGAAACTTCTTTTGTTTCAATATATAAGTTGGCAACAACCCGGATAAAAACTAAATGAGACAAATGATGTGCTGTCAAGTTTTAATTAAACAACTCTGTCTTGGAGCAATCAGTCGTAGGTCTTCTTCAAGATCCTCCTCATCAGTCTGAATAAGGCATTGTCCATTACAACCTTGGAGGCTCTCTCCCATAGGCTGTCCTGCTTCCACAGTCCCCGCCCCTTCCTCTCAGCTTTGACCTCTGCCCTGTGCAGCCGTTTGAGAAGACGCCAGTAGAGGCTAGAGTCAGGCAGGACCCCGACCAAGGGGGCAGTGCGAGCCAGACCGAGCGTGAGGAGCTCTTCGTTCAGACAGTAGCTCCACATTGACCCCTGCTGGAGAGACAGAGATATTACCTGATGAAATATAAATTCACTCTGACATCAAGTACATTTACAATACACAAGTACTTGTTCAGCCACTTGGCTGAGAGACTGAATCCACCCCCTTGGTTGTACCTACTCACCCTGCTTTGAGACACCAAACAGTGAAGCATGTCATCTTCTCGGCTGATAAGTTTGAGCCAGACTGTTGGGGCAGGAGCCAAGTTCTTCTGCAGCCATACCCGGCCCTGTGGAGTCAACTCCACTCCTACAAGATGCACCAGCATCAGTGACGTGCACCCACCTAAAGAGGACATAAAAGAGGCATTCACCATATGTGTTACGGTAACGCATGGGTTATAGCACATTGCAATACTGATTATCATAAGGAATGTTTTTTCTATAGACCCGAGTTTAGGTACCAAAACTAAAATGATGCCCTTGTTTTTTTAAATCTCCTTTTAACAAATATAAATGTGTTTTTCTCCAATATTTTTCCTGTGGATTTCACAAAAGAAAATGAAACAAATAATTTAATAGTCTATGGACATAATAGTCCAAAATTGGAAAAGGTTAAGCTTTATATAAGTAACTTTCTGAACGAAACAAGACTGCACATTTGACCAGACCGTTGATGCTTCCATGACAAACCAATTTTTTTATGCTGGTTAGTACTAACACATTTGGTGTCGTGGTTTGGTCTTTAATATTTAATTTGTAGCCCTAACTGTGATTGTCCAAGGCCTAATATGAAAAATAGCACACGCAGACCAACCGTATCCATGGAAGAAACACAAGTAAATCCTCTTTGTGTATAGCCATAGTACCAGGCGATGGGTCTAACCAGCTTTAAAGAATGGGAGGTCACAGAGGTCAGATATTTGACAAATAACCTGACAAAATCCAATCTGTTTATGTGAGTCCTTCTCACTGAAGGTGCTGATGAAGCACTCTTTATAAAGCATAAGCTGCTTAAAGTTATTGGTCAGTGAATGCAATAATTTGATAAGACAGACAACAAGCTTACCCGTCACTCTCACTCATGAAAAGATGATGAAATTCAACAGTCTGACGTCTACAAAGTAAAGATGTCACAATGACATTTTCAGGTATAACAAGTTAACTACCCACCTTCAGAGGACCTTTAGTAAACATCATGCTGTGGAACTAATGAAACAGGCGGTAGTGTGCTGAGTGGACCATTTCAATTATACAGTCTTCTTGTGTACACCGAAATACAAGCTGTACTATTTGTATGTGCGTGTGTGTGTGTGTGTGTCTTCATGATCTCAGTCAAAGGATACTCTTACCTTTGCATTTCGAAAGAATCGGAGAGATGACTGGCAGATAAATTGGCACGTGTTCCACTTCAAGTCCTCTCTCTGTGACTGAATGAACTTTCCCACGAAGGCTGATGTTCCTCTCAATAAAACGAGCCGGGATCTCAGACGCAGCTTGAAATGTGGTGACCTGAAGAGGTGGCCATGTTAAAAATGTCATTTAATTAATAAGTGTAATACTATAAGATGCATTGAGTGAGTCAATAAAAGCAGATGGACTTCAATAATCTATAGTTTCCACTTTACTGAAGAGTATTAATGTTAAATTTGAACAAATGCACATTAAATCAAAAATGCAACCGTTAGCTGAGTCTCTAATTTGGGGGTCCCTTTGCCCCAGTGTGCCTTAATTCTCTTACCAGTTTGATACTCCTTGCAATTGCAATGACACCAGCAACTGCCAGTCCTGTGCTTATGTACTGCGTGAAAGACAAAGGAGCAATGCAGGGTTTAGAGTTGGCAGGATAACAGTAAATCCATCAATACAATTGACCACGTCTTGGATAATGACAATTAAAAGATACTTTGACAGTTATTAGTGACACACTGGGGCATAAAAAAACCACTGGGAACAACTGGTGAAGCCTGTTATGATCTGGTCAGTGTGGTGACATCATTTCGTACATAGGAATAGTTTTGGAGGGACTTAGAAGGTCCTGAATGTTGTTGTTTTTATATAGACACAAGGTCCGAATTGGATGTTCTTTCATGGTACCTCCGACTGACAGATTAAACGTAGATGCACGTGGCTCACGTAGGCCTACACCATGGCAATAAAGGGACTATATTGCATGCTCAATGTACAGTCAATGCATGTCACACAAAAGAGACTCCTACCCGCACAAGTGTTAAATGATCATCTGCAAACTGAGATATTAAAGACACGATCTTATGAGTCGACAGACTTCCCTGACTATCGGTCACTCTCTCGTTGGTTTCTGTTTCTCCGGAAGACTCCGGCATGTTGTTGACATTTTCTATGCACCCGACGCCCCGCCTATGTGGGAGGGACGCGCAGGAGTATCGCTCAAGTCCCGCCCTGTGGTTTGGTTTGGATATGACAGGATGGCGTTGACGTGCGTCTGAATACATTATGTTATTTAAAAAAACGAAATTGCAAGCATTTTCACTTGGCAATGTCAACGTAAAAGTTGTTATTTCCAAAGCTAATTCAGGCAAAATTATAAAGTGCCGGACAAAGTAGTGCATGCCCATTGCAATTGAGATGATCGAACTATTAGCCCATAGCCTACCGGTGTGAATCAGGTCCCCATCTTTGTCTGCACACATTGACCTAGATAACTTCACACCTGCCGTAGCTTAATTTAAATGCACAAAGCAAAAGGCTCCGATAGAAAATGCAATGCACTTCTTATTGATATGAATATTTATAGTGATTTATATTTAGTTGCAAACCCGCATAGATGTCCCCATCAATGAAAAGAAATGCAGTTGTTCACGGCTGTCCCGTGCAGCAGATGTTGCACAATGATACATATGTGTGTAACAGACATCGCTGAGAAGTGACCACTGACTGTATGACAGATGCACCGGAGCTCTCATCTTGTAAACTGTGAAGTCATGGAGCTACTTGAAGACGGATGACGCCCCCATTACCACAAATTGGCCAATAGGAGTTGAGAGGCAGAGTTGTCCTCCTGGCCGCCATTAAAGAATTCAATCCATGAACTGAAATAATGGAAATCTGCAGGACTCATGGATCAGGCAGAGAAAAGTAGCCGATGAGTAGTGTCGCTAATTAGGCATTTTATCTGTTTTAAGGGCAGTTTTACTATGACGGAGCACCGTGGGGGTTTTAGCGAAAAGGAGGGCGGTGTAGCTAATTGTTTTATTTAGCTAGCAAGCTAGCGCCGGAGCTCTGGTATGTTAGCTTTTGTGCTAGCAGGCTAGGAGAGATCAGGGGGAGGGGAGAGTTCCTCTGCTTTGAAATTGTTTCAGATCAGCTAGCTGGCATTAGCATTAGCACACCGGGGACTAACGCTTTCGGGGTGAAGTTTTTTTTAAAGTTTCCGAGCTCTTGTGTTTATTGCGCATCCAACTTTTATGGTGTTCGATCCGACGTTAGTCCTGTCGGGCTGATGTTCACGTTGACTATTTGGTGTTGAGGCAACGTAGCTTGCAAGCTTGCAGCTAACCAGATCGGACAATACGTCTGAAATCGGATTGATGAATCGAATAGCTAAACGCTCACACTTGACGCTCTCCGGCTGTCTAGCGGTAGCTTAGCGCGAGTGGCGGCTAGCGCCAGGTAGAAGTTGTCCGGCTGACTAGCTGTAGCTCGCTGGAAGCTAGCAAGTTGGTCAGCGCTTTAACGGGGTAATTACGACAGAGCGGCGCTCCGCCGGAGACGTAACTACACCAGCTATTGCCCCCGACGGTGATTGAGACAATGGAGTTTAACGTGACGACTACGCAGTGAGAAGGATGAGTTCGTGCTTTGTACCAAACGGGGCCAGTTTGGAGGACTGCCACTCCAATCTCTTCTGCCTGGTAAGACACACACTGCTCTGTGCGCGAGCTAGCGTTAGCTGTGATAGCGAGAGGCCAGAAAGCCATTTTGGCTAATCAGGCAACAAGCTTTGTAACGTCAGTTGCAGACTGGCGTGAAGGCATCGGGCCTCCAACTTGCAGATCGTGATCTAACTAACTTTCGGAATACAGAAAGCGCATACTGCTATTTAACTATATGAAAGAAGAGCCCGTTACGACGGAGTGGTGGTGTGTTTACACTGCGTTGGTTAGACACGCATTCATGGTAGTAACGTGATGGTAACAGGTCGAGCCAACAGGCGAATAATAAAAACACTGTCGAAAACATTGTGTTCCTATACACGAAGTGACACTGTAATAGTAAATGATGCACAGTATTAAAGTCAAATACTTGCCTTTTTTATGAGAAAAACGAATCTCTGTTTACTAGTAGTAATTAATGACTGCTGACTAAATTGCTACCTAACAGTTATGAGGTTTGAGGCATGATTGTGGTGTCACGTGTACAAAGTATTGAACAACTTCCCAAGATACTGTTTAAGTCTCAGTGTTAAGCTTTTTTTTCATTCATAGTGATTTTCTGTATGACAGCAGTCTACAGCTTCTCGTTTAGTTTGTGTGTGTGTGTAGTAGGGGAAACACACTCTCTCACTCACACACTCACTCTCCCTGAGTTATGCAGTCAACAACAAATGATTGGCTTAATGCTGTGCAGCTATGCTGTGTTCATTCTCACATTGTTTTTCTCTTTCTCTTCAGGCTGATTTGACTGGAATAAAATGGCGGCGGTTTGTGTGGCAAGGACCCACCTCTTCGCCGATCCTTTTCCCGGTGACCGAGGAGGACCCTATCTTGTGTAGCTTCAGCCGATGCCTGACTGCAGACGTGCTGAGTGTGTGGAGAAGACACCACACCCCGGGTCGCAGAGAGCTCTGGCTCTTCTGGTGGGGGGATGACCCAAGTTTTGCAGAGCTAATCCATAATGAGCTCTCGAGTAAGTGCATGCAACATATCCACGTTCATATATTTCAGTTCCCTGTCTAAATGGCAACAATATTGGTACATCTACCCTAAATGATCTGCATATGGACATACAATCTAATAAGTTATCCCAGTGTTTTGTTATTGGGGCCTCAAAGTTAAACCCCAAAATTCAAGTGGATAGTACTTGATGTCAACAGCTGCTGGCAAAATTGGTCCATTTGTGGAAATGCTGTTCCCATTTAAACATGTTTAGTGTTTGAAGACGATGGCAACCGTTCTAACCGGAGTCAAATAATTTGACTGCCATTTTATTGATACAGTCTGATAAGTTGTGATAGCATAGCTGATTTCTTTCTATCAGGTCTTATGACATTTAAAGCTCTTTTGTGAGCGGTAGCATAATAGCAAGATGATGTGCATCAGAGTCAGCTAATACAGGCTCGACTTTAGACGGGTTTAGTTCTAGCTTCATATTTGTGAAGCATTTCCCCGTAGGGTCTGCCACACTGACCAAGTATTCCGGAGCTTCAAGTATAACTTGAAGATGGCACAGATTGGTCAGAGAGCAACAACACATATTATGTCTTGATAAAACATTGAGCATAGTAGCATTAAAACAATCCCATGGGTAGGCTTCATCCGCCACATAAATGTAAATCTTTTCGCAATAATTTTTCGCTTTATATAAACAAAATGGTCACATGTTCTGTCTCATAAGCGTTAATGTTATCATGTTATTCCCATTCATGTTAACATGAGATGAATGTTGAAATGAAATGTTTTTCAATTATTCAAGTCACTTCAGGTATTACTGTGGTCAGTTGTTTACAAATCAAACTATGTACCCCTAAACAGATTAGAATCCTTTAGCAGGTGACAAAAAGAGTTTACAAGTGACACAAGACGGTGCTTCAGGAAAGAGAGGTCTGTTTGATAGTATCCGTTTTTAATGTATGTACCTTGTTTCAGGTGAGGAGGATGGGGAGTGGGAGAGTGGCCTGTCCTACGAGTGTCGAACGCTCCTGTTCAAAGCCATCCACAACTTATTGGAGCGCTGTCTCATGAACCGCGGCTTTGTTCGCATCGGCAAGTGGTTTGTTAAGCCATACCAGAAGGAGGAGAAGACCATTAATAAAAGGTATGCTTCACTTCCTCACAGCCAACAACAATGTTATATAACACACCATAAATTGCAGCCAAAACTCAACTTATTGTTAAGCTGTCAAGACAAGTTATCGCTGGGCTTCCTTCTTTTTTAATCTATGGTAATTTCCCTACGTCTGCCTATTATATTGGTCTTCAAAATGGTTAGGCCTTACTCCTGCTGTTTGTTGCTGTGTTTTTGTTTCTAGAACATAAATACTGTTCGCACTCACTGATGGACTTTCATCCTAACTGATTCTACTTTGGGCATTGTTAAATTGCTAAGAGTCTCAACATTTTCTGCAGATGTTTCACAACAAAATCCTTCCAGTAAAGCAACAGGAGATTCTGCAGTCTCTTTAGCCTGTTTTACTATAAACATGCTGCTAATGTTATTTTTACGGTATCCAAAAAGATAGAAAAACTATTCAGAAGTCAGAAAATATGTCAGCTGAACTTCTGACAACACGCTTATTG
Organism: Liparis tanakae; assembly: GCA_036178185.1. NCBI lineage: Eukaryota > Metazoa > Chordata > Actinopteri > Perciformes > Liparidae > Liparis > Liparis tanakae. The sequence continues at coordinate 16,248,235 of CM070099.1, read as the reverse complement.
CTATTAACAAAGCTGTGCACCGACATCATAGAGGTCAAGCTCACATGTATCTCACGGTAGTTTGTTTATCACACAAAAAAAGATGTACAATTACTGCAGCCTGATGTGGCAGAAGAGCAAGGTGTCTACCTGCGTGGAACAGCTGAACATTAGTCAGTATTTGGTCTGGGAGCCCTGGTGAGGAAGCTTTGCAGCATTACAGTTGTCTTTATAAAGATGGGGTTAACTATCAAGCGTGACATAATTGTAGGAACGGTGTGTGTGTGTGTGTGTGTGTGTGTGTGTGTGTGTGTGTGTGTGTGTGTGTGTGTGTGTGTGTGTGTGTGTGTGTGTGTGTGTGTGTGTGTGTGTGTGTGTGTGTGTGTGTGTGTGTGTGTGTGTGTGTGTGTGTGTGTGTGTGTGTGTGTGTGTGTGTGTGTGTGGCCTCATTGGGCAGATGTCTTCATTGTTCTGAAAGTTGTGCTTTAAACTTGATGACAATTCCTGGCATCTGCCAGCCTCTAACTGTTAAAATTCCCATTGTTGTTCCAACTGGAAAGATGGTGCTTGCAACTTTTTCATTTGAACTGTGTTGTTATAAGCTAATGGTTGCTTAAGGGAAAGCAACATCATCTTTTTTGTATTTTATTTTATTGCTAGATCAAATACAAAAACGTCTTTCGTTCAGCAGTGTAACCATGACAGTAGACTGTTGACCGCATATCTGCTGTTCTCGTAATTTGCGGACAGTTGGAACTTGTGTTTATTAAGCATTTACAACAAGATTCATGTTAGTGGAAGACCCCAGAATAATTTCCAGAAAAATTTGAATCCAGGAGATCTTAATTTTATGTGGTGGTTTATGACAGGATTATTACTATATAATTACACCATCAATGCGACACATCTTCCACCTGGTTTCAAATCAAACAGAAGTCATCAAGCATGTTGCATTTTAGACTTGTCTCAGGTAATTGCGTAAAACTTCCAGGGTTATGTTTTAATGTACACACCTTCACTTATACAAACTTCAAGGTAGAACTGGGCTGTGTTGTACACATGCTTAAGGTGAACCAACAGCAGCACGCGAATAAGCATCAGGGTTCTGCACAGCTGTATTTCCTTACCTCTTGTACACATGGGTGGTGGCATAGTGTTAGTGTTGCCCTGCTCTTCAATGAGGGGCCTGGTGTATCCTGGAGTTCCTTGACGAGCTCCTTTGAGCCACTACGTTTTGGCTCCGTTGATCCCAGCTGACTTGTGTTTGATGTACAGCTCCTTTTGACTCGGTTTCCTTTGGCAGCTTTGTCAACGAGAGCTTTAGCGGCTATACAAAAGAGTTGTTGGTATAGAACATGAGGCGACTTCTTGCTTGCTGGTGTTTTGCTTCTTTCTCTCTCTCTCTCTCTCTCTCTCTCCGTTTGTCTGTCTGTCTGTCTGTCTGTCTGTCTCTGTGTGGGTTGCAAGGCGGCAGCGCAGAACAGCTAACATAAAAGTTAGTCAGTCTCGCTGTCGCCTGCTCTCTCTGGCTGGTGAGCGGGGCAGTCTTTGGAAAATGCTGAGTGTGCTGTGTGGTTTTACAGCAACCATGTCAACAAGTACTATTTTAGTGCTTATAGCTGTCTGGCCCTCCAGAAGTAGTAAGAATATAAGTATGAATATTATTATAACATTTCAGGACTAAAAATTGGCCATGTTTATTTTTTGATTCATTGCAAGAAGGTTATGACGCACTGTGTTGGATCAGAGTGAGTTGTGTGCAGCATCTGATTGGTGGTATAAGCAGGCCCTCGAGTTCTCAGCAACAAATGATGATATGGCCAAATATGCAAGGAAATGTCGACTCTTTTCAGTCCCTTGTGTCATTCCTTCACAATAAGAGAGTGAGACCTCAAGGGTTTAACGATCCACAGAAGTCCCGGTTCAGTTCATGTCCAGAGATAGGAGTCACTATTCAGTGTGAGTTTGATTGGAGATGCATGTTTATGTATGATATAAGGATATGTTTCTTTTTCGCTCATTTTGAATGGTCGGTAGTGCAAATATCAAAGACGGACCAAATCCTCTTCTTCGAGGCGCATCATCATTTTCCCATCCGAAACTTTATTAAACTAATGTTATTTTCATTCTAACAAAACAATTTCAACGCTTCTGTATTACACTAAACAAACCCTTTCCCCAAAAGGCAACGGGTAAAAGTATGCTAAAACTGAAATGCATCTGCTGTTTTGAAAATGCCAAAATAAGACTCCTTTGGATGGAGTTTTTAAATTTGTTCCGCAACGCACTTATTCGCGTATTACCCCAGAGATTGGCACATCTAGAGGATGCAAGTTTCCAGTCATGTACTCGTGTACAACGGTAGAGCAACACCGACTCATCGTCCCCGTCTAATACACAACTCTATTTCCGGTGCTGCGACACCGTTTGGTTTCTGCTGAACATAGTGGGACCGACTCGCGCGCCAATCTGCTTCCTGGGCTAACATAAGTTCCCGGTGGCGTCTGGCTAACGGTTCCCGGGCACGTGATGTGTGCAGCTCGCGCACCAGACCGTGACGTCTGGACGATGACAGCGTCACGTGAATACTCTAACCGCTACAGCCGTAGAGACCACTCTGATAACCTCGATGGCCTGCAACGATCGGCATGAGCTATTTGGTGCCAACTGCAAAGTAAAGTGTGTTTAAAAAAAAAAAAGAATGCTGTGTTTATGCGTTGGGACAAGTCTCTCTAAACATGAATTGTCTCTTTTTGTCTTTGACTCACCCTGCAGCGAGCACCTGTCTTGTGCGTTCACCTTCTTCGTACACGGGGACAGCAACGTGTGCACAAGTGTGGAGATCGCTCAGCATCAGCCTCTTCAGCGGCTGAACGAGGAGCACATCGGCCTCGCCCAGCAGAACTCCAGCCCCTTGCAAGGTGGGGACACACCAGCTGTGCACAATAAAATAAATGTTCATGTCGTTAACATTTTTTAAATATTTCCATTTGCTTTATTAGTTACCCATTGTTATTGTGATTCCTCTCTGCACTCTAGTCATCCTGAGTCCGTACGGCTTGAACGGGAGCCTCACCGGTCAGACCTTTAAGATGTCGGACCACCCGACTCAGAAGCTCATAGAAGAGTGGAGGCAGTTCTACCCCATCAGTCCCAATCCCAAGCAGGTCCCAGAAGACAAGATGGAGGATCCGGACTGGGAGGATGACTCCATGGCAGCTGTGGAGGTCCTTGTCGGTAAGACATCATAACGATGGACGCTATGTTGACGCTGTATGTATCCTGGGTTTGACTGGTACAGACAGGGTGGCGAGTTGAAAAAGTTTTAAGAAACTGTCTTTACTTTTGTATAATGTCATTGTCACATTATTTTGTAAACAATTATTACAATCGCGTAAAAAAAGGTGGTTTGGAGTTTACCACATAGCTGCAACTGAGCCCAACAGGGAAGTGTCGGTATTACCTACTCCAGTGCTCTACGCCTGTTGGATTCTCCTGTTTGAGCATTTCTGCATGTAGGAGTTTTTTTAAACACGTCATTGTGTTTGTTTGGTTGCAGCCGGAGTACGGATGGTTTACCCGTCCTGTCTGGTGCTTCTCCCCCTGTCGGACCTCCCTGCTGTGGCCCCGCAGGGCTCAGTCAACACCTCAGGAAGCCTGTGTGGCGCTCCGCAGGGCCAGGCTTCGCACAGGGATCCTGCCATGTCCTCCGTCACTCTGACTCCTCCAACGTCACCGGAGGAGGCTCAGACTGGTAATACTCGAAGCTGCATATGGACCACAATAAAACCAACACGTTCCTCATCCTTTTATTTCCGAGAGATTCTGTATGCTAAGTGTTCTTTATGCTTCCCGCACAGATTATCAGCCTTCACAGAGGTGGCTCAAGTTGTCGTCTGCGTCGGATGGCAACAGCTCCAACAACACTCTTCATGGGGGTAAAATCCCTCGCAGGCTGGCCAGCCAGATGGTTGAGTCTGTGTGGCAGGAGTATAACATCAACCGTACAGGCAACAAGTACGTTTAGTGACATCTCCCCCTCTAAATGACCATCGCCAGGCAAATGAGTCCCTCCATGATAGTTGATTTATTTTTTAATCTGCCCTTTTTTTAACAGGAGGAAGTTTACTACCTTGACCAATGGGACCAGTGAGGAGGAGTCGGACAACACTGGAATTTGGGATTTTGTAGAGTGTACCCACCGGCCGCATTGCAACTGCTTAAGGTATGCGACTGTAGATGTACTGCATGTTTTTAAAATATGTTTTTTAAAGATTACAATTGAAAGAAAAGAATCTAGAACGCCGTATTTGTTCTTCTCACCCAGACATAAGAATCAGAAACAGCGGTCCAGCAGCACCTCAGGACACCCGCCTTCATCAGGCCAGCCTGCCCAGCTGGCCCTGAAACACAAGCTGGGCGACAAGCTTGACAAGGTGGACAAGCAGCCGAAGAGGCCGCAGATGCCTTTTCACCACCGCAACTATGTGAGCGAGGAGCAGTCGATGGAGCCGCAGACCCAGAGGCTTTGTTTACGATCGCAGGAGGAGGGCTCGTATCCCAGCCTGCACCACGTGGACACGGTTCCCTCCAAAGCCCCCACGCTGCACACGCACGGCCCCCCCGCAGACCTCGTGGGCTCGCCGCCTCCCCCTCCACTCAGCCCGCATCCCTGCGATCACGTCGAAGGTGACATGACTCCAAGTGAGATGAAGAACTCATCGACGCCCATTCACCAACAGTTCTACCCGCCTTCAGTGGAGCCCTGTCTGCTGCCACAGAAGGGAACGTCTGAGGAACCTCAGCTGGAGAACATGCCTATGCCTCTGCCCTTCGCCCCAGCCTACAGTGAAACCTTAGAACCCACCGTCTTTGTGGGTTCCGCCATCAACCCCAATGAGGATTGCACCCACAACCCGTGGAAGTATTTCAACCTGCCCAGGAAGAAGGCCTCCAGCTTCCTGACTCCCCAGCTACCTGTGGATAGAATACGAGATGATTCAGGGAGAAGTGCAGGAACAGAAAGCGTCGTCTCCGTCACCGAGTAAGTGTTGCATTTCTTGTCCTCGGCTGCTTTAAAACAAATGTAGTTGTTGGTTGAAACCAAATACCCGTGTCTGCCTGAGCATCTCTGCACAATTTCTTTCTCCTCAGGTTGATGTCGGGCTCCACGCAGAACCTCAAGGTGTCCCAGGAGCTGATCGAGACCTACGCCCAGCGAAGAAACCTCTATCTTGCCTCAGCCACAGGAGACAGAGAATACAGTGACGAGCCGGACCCCTATGCCTTTGAAGAGGGAGACGAGGAGTTCAGCTTCAAGGACAAAAAGGACAAGCCTGGATCTGAGCGAGAGGGCAACAAGAAGATGGTGGGTTTCTCACTCGGCTTGACACCAGATGGAAGTCCTAGTATGGCCCACATTCTTAACTCGGCTCCTATCTTCTAGTAAAGAACCGACCGGAACATGAGATGTTCAGCATCTGTGCTTGTTTGAAAAAGTTTGTTGAACCACAATATTTGCATTGACTAAAATATGTTTTCCTAAAAAATGGTCGGGTACCAAAAGTCAGCATCAAATATCGTTCACATTCTGCTCTTGTTTACTACGCCTGCGTCAGAAATGTGTTGAAGTCATAGTGGCCAGTTTCACACTGTTTGTTCAGTTCTTTTACCACAACACTAATTGTGGCTGTCTTCTTCTCTTTTTTTTATGCAGGTGGATGAAGATACTGCAGCAGCAGATGGTGAGAACACATTCCCTTTGTTCCTGTGGCCCAGAGCTCTGACATTTAATTATATTTAATGTTTGCAGTTTGGTGTCTTTTTCAAGGTTGATTGTTTTGCATTGCAGATGGTCAGGGCCAATCGGGCAGTAAACCTTCCGCCTCCACCAGCCTCATCCACGAGAACGACTTGGCTGTGTCCTACAGTGACCTGGATAAAATCTTCAATTCGGATGAAGACGAGCTAGCGGTAAGAGCATCTGTACGGCTAACTATTGTGTGAAGAGTAAGACGTACAGCTTTCAACAATGTTCTGAGATACTTGAGACCTGCTGATGATGGAGGCCTGTAAACCCCGTTGAAACGTAAATATGGAAGATGTATTCAGTGTGTGTGTTTGCTGTCTGCACAGCCTGGATCCAAAAGAGCTGGTGTTGGAACGGAGGACAAGTTTGGCTGTAAAGACCATAAAGCCGCCTCGACGGACCCCCTGTCCTGCATCAGTAAGGGCACCGGACATCATATCACTGCTCCTTGTCATCTCTATTCATCATGTGTTTTAAGAGTCACACTGTCTTAAATCTCTAGGCTCGGCAGACCTGCAACAGATGTTCCCCACCCCGCCCTCCCTGGAGCAACAGGGTTATTCTCCCATGAACTCCGGGAGTAAAGATAGTCTGGAAACGGGGACGGGCCTCACCCTTCTGGACGGCAGCCAGTTCAACAACCACTTCAAGATGGAGGTGGAGGAGGGATTCTGTAGCCCGAGGCCAACCGAAATAAAGGTATGATACGTCTCACACCTGCGAGTGTAAAATGTTGCTGCCTCAGTGTACTTCACCATTTAAACCTTCTTTTTCTTTTTTACTTCTTAGGACTTCTCCTTTGTATACAAGCCAGAGCCGTGTCAGTTGTTAATCGGCTGCTCCATGTACGCACCCCTGAAGATGCTACCCAGCCAGTGTCTGCTGCCGATCAAACTGCCAGAAGACTGTGTGTACACGCCCAGCTGGACCCTGGGCAAAATGGAACTAATACCCTCAGTGACGAACGTCAACCTCCTCACCAAAGACAGGTTAGTGCATTTAGCATCAACGGTGGCGAAGGAGACTATTTGGGGATGAGTCCACTAACTAAATCTGTGTTTGGCACCTTTTTAATAGATGCAGTCTCTTATGCAACATATCACTTACTGTAAGCTTAGAACATCCTATAATGGAATAGAGATCCAAAAGTATTAACATGGCATTCGGCTTATGGTGCTGCTGGCAGCTACAGACATACATTAACTCATGTGTAATAACTGGTTTTGAGTTGGCAGAAAGATATGGAAAATTACAGTTTACAGTCATAAGTATTTCTTATTATGTAATATTAACAAAAAAATGGTATTGCTTATTCTGAAATGGGGATTTGAGTAAAGATATTTTCCAAATTAAATAATTTTGGAGGAATAAACTTTTAAAGTATGTTAGTGGTGGAAATGGTTCAGATGTTGAATATAAATGATAAAATATTTTAATGACACGATTGTGCTCACTTATTGTGGAGTTATAGTGACTGAAAGTTGCGTCAACAGCCCATTACATTTTATACTTAATATTGACAAATATCTTCAAAGGAAAAAAATCTATTCTGGAAATAGCATCAGTTTGAACGACATTACGAAACACATTGTGATCCCCGTGTCTCTCTCTGTGTCAGTAACGTCCCCAGTGTGGAGCCGGACTACAGCCAGACCTACACCCCTCAGACCCACACGCCCTTCATGTCCACCAGTGCCCCTCCAAGCAACAGCGGCACAGGCATCCTGCCCTCGCCGGCCACGCCGCGGTTCTCCGTGCCCACGCCACGCACTCCACGCACTCCACGGACTCCCCGCGGCCCGTCGAGTGTCCAGGGTTCGCTCAAGTACGACAACTCTGACCTTTACTCCCCTGCCTCCACTGCCTCCACCTGCCGGCCGCTCAGCTCCGTCGAGCCGGCCACGGTACCGTCTATCCCCGAGGCTCACAGTCTCTACGTCACCCTCATCCTCTCCGAGTCCGTGATGAACCTCTTCAAGGACTGCAACTTTGACAGTTGCTGCGTCTGCGTCTGCAACATGAACATCCGAGGAGCGGATGTGGGCGTGTACCTCAAGGACAACGGCGAGGCTCAGTATCCCTGCACGTGTGGCTTCAGCGCGGTCGCCAATCGACGCTTCGGCCAGTCGGCCGGGCTGTTCCTGGAGGACGAGCTGGACGTCGTGGTGCGAGGCTCGGACGCCAGTCGGGACACGGAGCGGTGTTTCGAAGAGCTGCGATCGTCCACAATGCACAAGCCTGGCAGCCTGACGGAGAAACCGCCGGACGAGCTGATTCTGCTGCTGCAGGACCAGTGCACCAACCCGTTTGCTCCGATGGCCGGCGTGGAGTACCCGAAGCAAGGCTCGGCCCCCAGTTCCTTTCTGAGGGTGGAAGAGAGGGACTGTTATAATGACTGCTACATGGCCCTGGAGCACGGCCGGCAATTCATGGACAACATGTCAGGAGGCAAAGTGGATGAAACGCTAGTGAAAAGCACCTGTCTTCATCAGTGGCCAAAATGCAAACGTATGTATTCTTCCATCACCATTTCTTTGTACTAGACGCTTGTATTCTGCTTTTCTTGTCCATTGCTAACCTCGAACTTGTGAAGTTAAGACATCTTTATCCTTGTTTCCGTCTCTGTAGTGGCAGACATGAACAAGCTATTCTCTCAGGACGTCCTGCGGGTGTTGTTGTCCCTCCAGCCTGTGCTGCAGGACACCATTCAGAAGAAAAGGAGTGTGCGCTCTTGGGGCGTTCAGGGGCCGCTCACTTGGCAACAGTTCCACAAGATGGCTGGGAGGGGGTCATATGGTACGTGGTGCCAAATCGGTGGAGATCTATTTTGGATTTACGTGATTGTTGATGTATTTTTATTTTTTCCACTACAGGTACAGACGAGTCTCCCGAGCCTCTTCCCATCCCCACTTTTTTGGTCGGTTTTGAGTATGATTTTGTGGTGCTGTCTCCGTTTGGGTTGCCCTATTGGGAGAAACTCCTTCTGGATCCTTTTGGCTCCCAGAGAGATGTCGGATACGTTGTCATCTGCCCAGAAAACGAAGCTCTGCTCCGCGGAGCAAAGTCTTTCTTCAAAGATCTCAGTGCTATGTATGAGGTATGCACCTGGCAGGGAAGACGTCCTCTTGTTCTGACATGCCCACAAAGACGGTTCATGCTCCCATGAAGTGATTCACGGTGCTTAATTTTCGCATTATCTCCCCCTTTGTACTCAGGCATGCCAGCTTGGGCAACACAGGCCCATCTGCAAGAGTCACCCAGAGGGCGTATTCAAGGTCGGCACCACAGAAGGCAGGAGCATGACGGAGCAGCCCCTTAGTGACTGGTTCCTTAAGATGGCTGCCAAAGATGGAAACAATGAAGCCTTTAATAAGCTCAAACTCTTTGCTCAAGTGTGCCGCTATGATCTAGGTAACACCTCGACTCCTAAATCGTACAATCGCAATTTTGAAAAGAAAGGTCCCATTCTTTGTAGAAGTGATAACTGATGATTTTCTTTTCCCCTCGTCCCGTGCTTCAGCGCCTTACCTGTCGGAGCAGTCTCTGGACAGCTCCCTCTTGTCCCAGCGCAGCCCCGTCGTGGCCTCTTCCTCCAACCAGACCTCCAGCTCTTCCAGCACCGCCTCAGGACCCCAGAGCACCAACACTACCAGCTCCAGCACCAGCTCTGCCCAGCCTGCCCAGATCAACAGCACCCCTCCCTCCTCCACCTCAGGCTCCCAGACAGTCGGGGGAATGGCTTCCGCCAAGCCCAGCTCGTACTCGCCGTTTGGGATCGCGGGCTTGCAGGCCAGCGCCTCTCAGAATGGACCCCAGTCAAACCCACAGGGTGCCGGGGGGCTGGCAGAAAATGGACCCTCTGCCAACCAGCCTCAAGTGCCCACTGAGGCGCCAGAGAGGTAGGTGACCACGACGAGGGTCCATCAATCATCCAGATGGAGAGATTACATGTTTTGGCCGCTGATGGTTTTTACCACTACTCTCTATCATCTTTAGTTGTAAATACTAGTTCTGACAAAGACCGTACTCCCTACACTATGAGAAAAAACTAAATCAGTAAATTAGCACTCGTTCTGTTCGTTTAGTCAAAGTACTTTCCCACGTAGTGTTGTTTTAAGTGTCGTCTACAGCTGTTTGACAGAGAGGAACGCATGAATGTCATGCGGTGTCTCGTATGTAAATGCAGGACATGGCTTATCGCAGACCATCGTTACGGTCAGCGTCCGTTGAGTTGAGTTGCGGTGGCGCTGTTGGACAGCGAGTCGACCAAAAAGATGTCGACGATAACTTTGTTAGAAATATTATATGAAAAGTGTTCAACTTATTGATTCATGACACTCTAGAATTCTGGCTCACCCCCAGTTGTTTACATTTGTCATGGTGTCCTTTAAAAAATATATTATTAACGGTTTATCTTTTATACATTATTCTAAACTTTATTCTGTCTTAACAAGGTTTGTTGGCTTGTTTTTAGTATTTTTGTTAGGTCATTTTCCAAAATGCCTTTCCAATTAAAACCGCTCCAATATTTAATAATATAGATAAGAACGCCTCCATTGAGCTGTTGAAGAACTCCTTAGTTCTGCTTTATGTGATAAATACTACATCCTGTTAGGGAATTCTGCTCAGAATGTTCAATTATGTATTCACGACAATTATCATAAGTGACATTGAAAGACAAATGTTACATTTAATCTCGTCACTTTTTAATTTAGGTCTTTTGACATGCAAAGAATCTACTTTATAACATTGTTATACACACAGGCCACTCTATTTCAGCTTGCCATTTAGTTGAGAAGATATTTCTCGTGACGTGAACATATTTCTAAATCGTTGCGACTTCATCAACAGCACAATGGACAGGGACAAAGTGGGGAAGCCAACCGACGGAGAATCCCACGCCGTGTCTTACCCGCCTGCCATCGTGGTGTACATCGTCGACCCCTTCAGCTACGAAGACGCCGACCGAGAGGTCCACTCCAGCGCCTACACGCTGGGCCTGCTGCGCTGCTACATGGAGATGCTCCAGTTCCTGCCGCCTCGCATCAGAAACGCTGTCTCCGTACAGGTACCAGCCGACATTACGGTCTCATGGGGGGGGGGGGGGGGGGCATAGCTTAGTGTTACTGTATGGGGACGTTAACAGGGTTCTTGCGGTCATGGAAAACCTGGAAAAGTCATGGAATTTTAAAATGGTTATTTTCAGGCCTGGAAAGTCATGGAAAAAACGTAAATCGTAAAAGTTTTGGAAAAGTCATGGAAATGTGTTTTTAATCACGTTCATTTAGTCCGAATTTGAAATAATTCATATGTTTTTTTTTTTAAAGACGCTCAAAATATAAGCCGGCGTACGCTCTCAATAGGCAACATGTTCTAAATGCTTCATGTTTATACCGAGATTTCAGTTTGGTCATGGACATTTGGTTTAAACATTTGGGGGGGCAGGCAGGCAGGCAATCATTGAGGTGGTAACGGCAACACCTGTGATGGATGAAACAAGATTGCATCAACGTGCCATTTTGAAACTCTAGAGGTGTGAATGTGCTGATAGTTTAAGCAGTATGCTTTAGTACCGCACGAGTAGAATCGTAGGACATAGTCTATAAAATTGTTGCAGCATTTTTGGGGTCAATACCGTTTGTCACACAGATTCGGTGCAAAGTTCAACCAATCATGAGGAAAGTGTTAAAATAGAACACAGCCTAAAGGTTTACATTTATTTCACCAAAGAAAATGCACACAATTCTTCTAATAATTACCATTAATAATGGCTTTACTGTCTGAGTCTTTGATTTTAAGCAATGCTCCAGTGAAAACAGTATCTGGAAGATGCTCTACTTATTCGGTACCCCCTCTGCTTTGTCACTCCTTGTGAATAAGCCGTTATACAGTTTGAGATTCACACTGCAGTGGTACGCGGGCTGTGCTGCTGTTGGTTACGCCTCAATTAACTCATAATAAAATAATGTAACCTCAATTGAAGCTGAATACTGTTGGTGAACTCAGGCCAACACGTTACCATCTTAAGATAAAAGTATGTTTACCAAACATTAAATTACATTACATTACCTTTCTACCCAGGCCAGCTCGTCACTTTTCCAAAGATATTTCTAATATATCGTTATGTATATCCCAAATATACCCAGAATGGTACATAAGCTTTCCAAAAGCCTTTTTAAAACACTATTATTGAAACTTTAAGACACAGATGGAGATTAACACGTGAAGAAGCTGGCTCAAAATGGTACATATTCAAAAGTGAGTTTCTCTAAAACGCTACGGACCACGTGTGTTTCCACCACCGTGTTTGAAGTGGCGCTGTTATCGTTTGTCTCGTCAGATTATCCCCTGCCAGTATCTGCTGCAGCCAGTGCACAACGGGGAGCGCCATCTCTACGGCCAGCACCTCAAGTCGCTGGCCTTCTCCGTGTTCACGCAGTGTCGGCGGCCTCTGCCCAACTCCACCAACTTCAAGGCGCTGACAGGTTTTGGACCCGGTCTCGCCATCGATATGGCACTCAGGAACCCGGAGGTAACTGGCACTCACCTCTGCAACTTCTGGTGGAGAAAGTCAGCCAGAGTGGCGTCTGGCGTGGCGACATGGTGTCCTCTGTTGTTCCTCCTTTTTATAAACTAACACGTTTTCCTTCTGCGCAGAGACCCGAGTGTCTGCGTCTCTACACGCCGCCTTTCATTTTGGCTCCCGTGAAAGACAAGCAGACGGAGTTGGGGGAGACGTTCGGCGAGGCGTCCCAGAAGTACAACGTCCTGTTCGTCGGCTACTGTCTGTCCCATGACCAGCGCTGGTTGCTGGCCTCCTGCACCGACCAACACGGGGAACTGCTGGAAACCTGCATTATTAGTATTGATGTACCCAACAGGTATGTGCACGGATGAACAGAAGAAAAAACATGCATCAGTCCCATAGATTATTGCTAGTTTAGTTATAAGATAAGATAGTCCTTTATTAGTCCCTCAGTGGGGAAATTGCAGGATTACAGTGGCATTGCTCACAAGAGAATACAAAATGAATAATAATAGAAGTAATATAAATAAGCATTAAAAAACAGTAGAAATATTAATGTACAGAAAGGGATATATGAACAAAAAGTACTTGACGTATTGCACATGGTGTTGCACACAATATTGCACGAGGTATTTGTGTTCAAGTTAAAGTGCTGAAGTGACCAAGTTCAAATCAGTTGTAATGCCATGTAATAATGTCGAGTACATTATGTACGTGTCAAGTAAATCTGTCGCGTCTGATTCAGGGCTCGCAGGAAAAAGGGCTCAGCCAGGCGAGTGGGTTTGCAGAAGCTGTGGGAGTGGTGCCTCGGCCTGGTACAGGTGACATCGCTGCCCTGGAGGGTGGTCATTGGCCGGCTCGGTAGGATGGGCCACGGCGAGTTGAGAGGTAAACGCACAACAGCAGTGTTTTGTATTATTACATTACATTACATGTCATTTAGCAGACGCTTTTATCCAAAGCGACTTACAATAAGTGCATTTCAACCTAGAGTACAAACTAAGAACAACAAGAATACAGAAAGTAACATTTCCTCAACAGAGTTGAACTACAAAAGTACCATAATAAGAGCCATTCAAGTGCCACTGAAGTGCAAATCTGTGTTTTAGAGCAAGTTGTTTCTTTTTTGACATGCATGTATACAAACTAACGAGCTCCTCTCTCGTCTCTGTTCCAGACTGGAGTATTCTGCTGAGCAGAAGGAACTTGCAGTCTCTCAGTAAACGTCTGAAGGAGACGTGTCGGTTGTGTGGCATCTCCGCCGCTGACACTCCCAGCATCCTCAGCGCCTGTCTGGTTGCCATGGAGCCCCAGGGTTCCTTTGTCGTCATGCCAGGTAAAAGAAAGTAGCAGCACGTTGGTTGAGACTTTGTAACGGAGAGCCGAGTTGAGTCGGTTTGTTCTCGTTTCCCGATGTCGTGCCTCCGCGATCCCGGAGGTCTTGGTCCTGCCCGTGGGAGAGGAGAGACGTCCTCGCCACAGAGCCATCGTACGATCGACATCAATTAAATGTGTCACAGCTGCTTTAGCTGTCCATTGTTTTGCTATAACTATTTTAGGATATGTCCGAGCTGTGTTCATAACAACGAATATGTTTTCCTCTAATGCAATGTTGCATCATTTGAGAAGAATGAACGGATGTCATGTATTTATTTTACACACAGATATTACTTTAAATATATATATTGTCATCAAAGGCTTCATATATTTTATTGTGGCAGAAGTTTGATGGCACAACCGACGAAAACAAAAGGGCCGGTTACATTCGTGGAGCTCAGCTGTGGTTTGAGGTCATCGCGGCCGCGTGCCGCGCCTCTTTACGTGTGCCAAATAACACTTACGCAAAGGTAATGCTGGTGTTTCCTCGCTCGTGGCTCCTCCTCCTCCGAGGTTCCTCGCTCCTCGAGATGCGTTCCTTTAACGGGGTGCGCTGAGAGAGGAATTGAGGTTTCACAACATGAGAGACCCGCCGTCCGTCCAAATCTGACGCTCCGTCTTTCCGTCTCTGCAGATTCGGTCTCGACGGGTTCGGTGTTCGGTCGCAGCACCACCCTCAACATGCAGACGCCGCAGCTGAGCACTCCTCAGGACACATCCTGCACGCACATCCTGGTGTTCCCCACTTCCGCCATGGTGCAGGTTAACACCAACACGTCAGAGCCCATAGACATCAACTTCAACCCTATAAATCCAGGTATGATCTGCAGCTGACCGGTCAAAGAAATGCATCGCTTTGATGTCTGCTCGCTCTTCGTCATCATAAATGTTTATGAGTTGCTCACGCCGCATACAAACCCCTGAGCCGAGTGTCTGTTGTTCTGCAGATGGATCGGATGGAATGGGCATCTTTGACCTGTTTGACAACGACATGGTGGACCCAGACCTCATCAACATCTTGCCCAACTCCCCCACCACCTCGCCTGTTCACTCGCCCGGCTCCCACTTCCACCAGGGGGGGGATGGAGGCAAGGTCAGTCACCTCTTGATACTTTGGAACAAAAGACGATATTAAATGTCTATTGCAGATCATACGGTTGCTATGCTGAGGACCCGAGAGACAGTTTCAGGGTTTAAACGGTTGACCCTAAAGCAGTTGTTTTTAGTATTTTTATATTTTTGCATTAGTAATGGAGTATTATTTACAACTTGGTCTCAATGTCCTGTGGTCTTTTATTCCTCTCATCTACTGAGGGAAAGAAACTGTGATGTGACCCAGGAAGGTCTGGGGGAGCAGAATGTAACGCAATGAAATGACATTCTGCTCCTAGATGAAGTTTGAAACTTGTGATAGAAATGACTTATTACAAACAATGAGGTAAAGGCACAATTATTACTCTATTTGCCCTGAGCAGACTTTATAATGACCTCACAGTTTCAGGAATTGGTTGCATAACTCCACCCGGTCCCTTCCTACTTGGTGCCACAAACGGATACAAGATGGCATAAGATAACCCTGGTCACAAGGAAAAGACCATTTATGTTCATGGTGTGGTTGATTAAGTTGATCCATGTTGTCTTCCAGGGTCAGGGTGCCGATCGTATGGAGTCCCATGAGGAGGCTCTGAACATCCTGCAGCAGCCGATGGCTCTGGGCTACTTTGTCTCGACAGCCAAGGCTGGACCACTACCCGACTGGTTCTGGTCCGCCTGTCCTCAAGCCCAGAACCAGTGCCCACTCTTCCTCAAGGTACATCCGCATTACATTCATGGAGGGCTACAACTAATGCTTATTTGTATTATTATCATAGATTCATAAATGTTTCACAAGCATGAACCAGAGGATTGGTATTTTTGCCCGACAAGTGACTATGAAATGCTTTATTACATCATTAAATGTTTATCTCAAGTCGGTGTCTCTAAAAAGCACAAATGAATCTAAAGACGTAGATTTCATTTGTGTCCTGATCTTTCTCCCCCAGGCCTCTCTGCACCTGCATGTGTCTTCTGTCCAATCAGATGAGCTCCTGCACAGTAAACACTCCCACCCCCTGGACTCCAATCACACCTCCGACGTGCTCAGGTAAGTTGCCGTTTCCTCCGAGGTATGTTTTAAAAAGAGCAGATTGACATGTTTGATCTACATCGCCGGTTCTGTGTTCCAGATTTGTTCTCGAGCAATACAACGCCCTCTCCTGGCTGACGTGCGACCCTGCGACCCAGGACCGGCGCTCCTGTCTGCCCGTTCACTTTGTGGTGCTCACCCAGATGTACAACTTCATCAAGAACATGCTCTGAACTCTGACGGGATCAAACTGCTGAGATGTGATTGGATGGCTCGCTCGGTCGGATCTTGGATTACCCGCTTTGAAGGATCCCCGGTTCCATCAGGGCGAATGTGGAGGGACCATGAAAGTACTCCTCCCCGGTGCGTCTCACACGACACCGACGGACTGACTGCAAGTCTCCAATCAATCTATCAATCAGATGCCAAGAATCCATTTTAGCATTTTGGAAGATCACGGGACATTTCATAAAAGGAGAATAAATTGTCTTTTTATTGACTGTAGATTGCAATCTATGAAATTTTATCTTAATGAAATGCCTGCATATATTATTTATTGTAAGTTTTTAAATGTGGAATTTTTAATGCTTAATATCTTTTATATATTACAAATCCTAGAGGTTGTGTACATCTCACTGTAAAGGAATTGGTTTAAAAAGTGTAATTGTCTCAATTACAACATGGAAAAACCTGTTCAAGTGAATTTGCTGTAGATTGCTTTTAGAATATTATTTTTTCAAAGGGTACAGACCTTTTTATTGCCATGCTGTAAAAATGAAGAAAAAGCTGGCCTGGGCATTTGTGTCCCACCCAATGAGTGGATGAGACTTACCTCTCTCTCTGCTTTGGCTCCAGAGTCTCTCGCACAGTAACTCAATGAGCTCTGAAGAGGAATTAAAAGGTACATTGTCAGATTATATATTTTATATAACAGATTTAGGTAATTGTGTGTGTGTATATGTGTACATATCATTGTGTGCCACTACTGATGGTGCAGCTTCTGTTTTAGGAATAAAGTGCGTCTACATTATGCTCTTTGTTCTCGTTGGTTTGTTTTTGACGTTTTTGAACAACTTTGGGTGTATAAATATTAATCGCCCAAAAAGTATACTCCCAAATATTCATTTTGAACATCAGTTATCCAAGTGCTCCCCCAGCTGTAAACTGAATACAATGAGTATATACATCTAAATGTATTTATTTTAACTGGTGAAAATCCCAAAAGAAAAGCAGATCTAGTCAGTCATAAAACAGTCTGAAGTTCATCGAAGACTGTCCATCATTCAGATGCGTTCTATAGCTTATTTTAAAACGCATAAATACCATGGTTTTTGGTTTTCTAATTTGTAATGTTTCAACATTTTCTGAATGGATTAGATTCTCAAAACATTGCTTTGTAGTTTATGTAAATGAGTCAGCGTGACGGAGGAACTGTCTCGACGGCGCTTGAATCTGGACCGACAAACCATATGCGCATTGGACAACTATTCTCTCAACTTGCAAGTTGTCCATATCGACCTTTCTTTCTTTTGTAAACTGTCTCTTGGAACAGCTAATTAACAAAACATAGTGTAGGTCAGAGTGTGGTACTATTATAAAAATAACATGACGTGTCCAGACATTTTTGATAGGGGTGGCAGCTGTATACAAGAAGGGGATGAGTCGACTCTTCTTCCTGAGGAAGCTCCGACACCATTTTATTCTTGTGTGTTTAGTTTATTGGTGCTACTGTGTCGACAAATTTCCCATTGGGGTTTAATAAAGTATATTTCTATTCTAAATAGAGAAAGGACTCTGACTTCTTCTGGGCAACGGCGCCCTCCGGTGGTGCCATGCCACAGGGGCCCTGACCCAAAGACGCGAATGAAGAACTAAGAAAGCTCCCCTTGTAGATTCACTCTTTGGATTATGGTTATCATAAAAAATAATTAAATATATAGTACAACATGAATTAATAAATGCAACTCTAACCAACACATGTAAATGAATTAAACTCATAGCTAAACAAATTGAATATAAACACATGACATATATATATATATATTAGAAAAGGAACCAACTACCTCCCTTAAAATGATGTCATAGCATACAGGTGCTTACCATCTTTAAAGAATGCATTCTCTCTTACAATAACGTTTCCGCTGACTGAAGCCTTGCGAGCAGATTCAGAATCCTCTTGGTAAGAGGATGGCAAGAGCACAACAGTTGCATCACGCCCACAGTTTGGAGAAATTTCACAGCTTCTGGCTTCACATTGTATTCAACCGTTAAATTAACAGACGTCTTATCACAGCGGAACCGCAGTGTCACTTCTAAACTCCATGATCCCTAGTGGTCAAACACTCCTACTAAGTCCCCTATTGGATCAAATCCAAGTCCTTTGTATAATTCAGCTATGCCGTGTTCAGTGTTCTGG
This sequence comes from Liparis tanakae, assembly GCA_036178185.1. Taxonomy (NCBI): domain Eukaryota; kingdom Metazoa; phylum Chordata; class Actinopteri; order Perciformes; family Liparidae; genus Liparis; species Liparis tanakae. The sequence continues at coordinate 16,230,003 of CM070099.1, read as the reverse complement.
AGAAGTAGACACATTGACACTATAAACTCAACTGCTTCCCTCTCTGAATCTGGGAAAGGAAGCGAGGGATGACCTGGAAAATCCTCCAATTTATCTTCGGCATTTCAGAACTCATACCGTCCATTGACATTTAGATTTCTAATAACAGGCCGACTTGTTAGCTGTTGCTGGTGTATTAGGAATGAAACCTACTAGAACAACACAGAGTTGTGGGTTATAATTGCTAATGGAGGGGAACACTGTTCCGAGAAAGAGCAGCAGCTCTCGCTCTGCCCATACTAACATGATTTAGATGGTTCGTGAGAATGGAATTAGCTAATTAAGGAGAACATGTCTTCCCAAAGCCTCATCCAATCACTGCCTTATGTTCTGCCTAATGGGATCCAATTGAAGGGTAGCCCAATTTGTCTGGGGTGATTCTGGAAAAGCTTGAGCCAGATCCCAAACATTGAAGCTACATTAGGAGTGTATATGTTTGCAGCCAGAAAACCTGTTTAAGTAGCTGAAAAGTCAAATGTTAAAGGGACAACTAACTTTAATTGATACAACAAAATCTTCTTTGTGCATGTTATCCATGTGTGTTCATCTATTTATTTATATGTCAGATTGTGTCTAGTGTCTCCACTAAAAAACGCCCAAGTCCCAAACTGAATTAGAAGGGTTTAGTGGGGCTGATGCGATTAGTTGAAGCCATTAGGAGCAGTTAATGGTCTTTCCTGGTGTTAAGTAACACACTGATTGACTGAGGGGCAGACGGCAGCTCACAGCCTGCGGTCCCAGCTGGATTGAAGTTGTGTTCAAGGTCTGCAAAGGGACGATAAACAGGATTCATTTTCCTTTTAGCATGGCTGATATTCAAATATGAGAACGGACATATAACAATTCTTTATCTCGTAACTTTTCTTTGCTGATAAACAGGCTGGAGGGGCTGGTTGTTATTCATCGGATAAAAAGCCTCAAACATTAGGAAGTTGAGATTTTGTATTCACCTCGCTTCATCACACAGGTAAGAAACACATTTAAAGAATGCAGGTCAAATTTCTGCATATTACTTTCTAACATATGCTGTATGAGTACATGGATTCTGAGTCTTTGTAACTTAAAAAGTGCTTTAGATGTAATGTAATGATGTATATTGTTTCTCAAGCAAAAACGTGATATATCTTTTTCCTTCTTATTTTATGTTCAATACTTTTTTATGTTTTACTTTTTGTTTCAGAGCCACAAGAGACGATCATTTTTACTATTAACTAATCATTTATCTTCCAAATTATCCATCAACAAAAACGAACACTTTTCCAGAGCAGGAAGCGGTTTTAATGATTCGTTCTGTCAAACCAACAGTTAATGCTCAAAGATATGTCATTTCTGTTATATATGAGCAAGAAAACCAGAACATATTCACATTTGAGAAGCATCTTTACTTTGTGTTACTAAAGAATTGTTGCAGATTACATCTTTTTATGAATTAATTGCTGCAGCTTGAATTCATTTCAGACGTATTCAGATCAGTTGTGTGTTGAACATTAATTCATCTGTTAACTTCTGATTGCCCAACATGATTGAGTATGGAAAAAGGCATTAATATATCTCGGGGAGTTGTAAAGTATAAGATGTTTTTAATACCCTAAGCTGCCTCTGATGCCTCATTCACTCTGTTTACGACCCTAACAAAGAGCTCCCTTATTAGATTAAGAGATTTCTTTGGCATGCTGACATGGATGACATTTAAAGAACATAGGAGGTGTAACCTCCAGCTAATCTCGTCTTTATGAGAAAGGAGGCAAGCGGCTATTGGATTAGCAGTTCTGGAGTTTGGGCACCTCACAAGACAGTGAATTAATATCCTCTTCTCTTGTTTAGTTCACATCCAACACAAACACACATCATACACTAAGTGACTCACATAGTGATGAAGTGATAATTCAATAAATCAGATTAATATGAACAGTACCACAGTGCTCACTAACAGCATGACACATCATGTGTCCTTGGAACAGATGGATCTTAAATTCATTAAATGGATATCACACTTGGTTACTCAATTGGATTACTGTCTTTAATGCAATCTAACAATATCATTGTTAGATCATTGTCCTTTTGCAAAGCAAATTGCTTGAAAACTTTATAAAATGTTTTACAATTTGTATTCATAAAATGTGAATGTACCTCTTTTAAACCAGCCTTCTTTATCCCTGAAGTAACCGTATTGATTCATGTTATGTACGCTCTCACATAAACAGGGATGACCAACTCCAGCCTAAGTTACATGAAAACATGTTTGATACTGTTTTTAAATTGCAAGGGACAAGGGCATGGCTGTGTAATATACTGTTGGTTATTTTTTTGTCTGTCTGCTAATTTTGGCCACAAGTTGTGTAAAGAAATTACACTTTTTCTCAGATGTATGACTCTGAACACAGAAGTGATGCACTGTGTACCGATTCAGCTCACGTTGTGGTTAAGTTCTCACCCCTCTGGCTCAGGAACTGACACCACCACTTTCTCCTGCATCTCCGCAGTCGGCGACATAAGTGCACGGCCTGGTGCATCAACGTCTTCACATGCATCAGCACTCTCACCCGCATGCCTTCACTCCAACCCTCGACCGGTCCACGGCCATCCCACCTGCTGCTATGGCAACTCAGGACAGCAGCGTAAGGAGACGTATCCCCATGCCGTGTTGTTAGCATGGTGGTGATTTTATTCACAACTTCCCTCCTGAGGCCACTTCTGATCTGAATGGAATTCTGCTATTTTTTACCTCTCTGCCACTTGGCCAACAGGAATAATGTCCTGTTGTCTTCTCTCAGCTGTTACTGCAGTTCAACAGGCACCTTCCCAGAGCAGCCGCGAGGCCCTCTGCCTTCCACACGGCCTCACAGAAGCCCTCGAGGTCAACCGTGAGTCCAACGTGCAACAACCCAAACTGTCAACTGTGCAGTCTCATGTCTGTTTCCTTTAAAAATGTTTTTTTTAAAAGATCAATTAGGCTATGGTTGAATTAAATTTGATTAAACACAATTTTGTGATGAGTGTTTTCATTTTTTCCTCTCAGAAACGAGGGCGATGGGGCGCACAGCACGTCTGCATTGCATGGAGAATATATCACAACCAACAACTCAAAGTAATAACTACATGCATCCATGTTTGAGTTCCATCAAATAATAAAATCTGAATATTTAAATGTTGAGTCATTTTGTGTTGGTTGGTTTTTTAAATGATTTTGTTAATGTTGACAAACAACATTAACACAATCCAATTCGAGGTGCTAAAAATTGAGAAAAACAGTTCAGAAAACTCGAATACTTTTGTTACTTATTCCACATCATTGTGTTTTACAAACAATTTTTTACAGAAACTGCAGCAAAAACCCCAAAGTCTCCATCGCAAACTGACACCGGAGTATCTTGCAGCCGGTCTACCTGGCCCAGAACAACCCCAGGAGTCAGGCAAGGCCTCCTACATGTCGGTGTGAATAGAGCCAGCGATGTAGGGAGCATCTCGGGCTTCACTATGTGTCTGATTCATAAAGCTGATCTGCTTCCCTCTTTTTTTTTAGACTCTCCATGTGGACATTTTGCATCTGACAGGAGTGAAATAGAACAAACAGCAGATCAGTCAAGCCGCCTCAACAGAAGTCATCCCTCTGACCATCACACACCTCCATGCCACAGTCTCCTGACCGAGAGGGGGAAACCGTACCGGAAAGAGAGGCGTGAAGAAAAGGAGAAACACGGAGGCCAACCGGGACTGGGAACAACGGATTCACCTCACAGAGACAAATCTTGGGATCGGACGACGACTCCTGAACTCGGCGGCGGCTCGCTGGACAGGAAAAGGAAGCGCGAGAGCGACGGGTCCATTAAAGGGAAGATGGTCAAGCAGGAAATTGAAGATGACCAATTTGATTCCTCAAAGACTTTGTTCCCTGATCAATCTGCAGACCCCACGCCAAAGCCAGATTTAAACATCAGTGATGTGTCTGCCATGTACCCGACCAGCAGTACATGTGATATGATCAGAACACCTGGGGGACTCGTGCCTTATCCAGGAGCTGAAACACATCCGTACCAAACAGCTTCATGGGATTCGATATGCAACGTTATGGATCTCCACTCCAGACAAAACATCCAAAAAGAATGTTCATTGAATTCCTGCAAAGCAATCAGGATACCTCTTGCAGCGCGGAGGCAGAACGAGGCTTTTCATGCTTTCTTTATGCCCCCTCTTCATTTCCCTCTTGCATTGAGGCAGCAGGAGACAGCGCACCTCAGGAGGAGGGAGGTTCTACTCTCAGGTCACCAGAACGGTCATTTCCCCCATGCTGGCTATCTGGCAGCATCCTACCTGGAGCCTGAGTCTCCAGCGTTTCCGTGACAACAATCACTCATCTACAGCACGTGTGTGTGTGTGTGTGTGTGTGTGTGTGTGTGTGTGTGTGTGTGTGTGTGTGTGTGTGTGTGTGTGTTTGTGTTTGTGTGTGTGTGTGTGTGTGTGTGTGTGTGTGTGTGTGTGTGTGAAGCTCGCTGTTCATTCTGGTCTGTGCATAAACACGATGCTCCACACTAAAGGAGTATACACAAAATATAATGTATGGACTAGAACAGCTTTAATTAGGCAACAATATTCTTAAGCCTCCTATTACATTTGGGGCCAATTTGACCCCATTCAATTTTGAACATCTCTAAAAAAGATTATTGACATCATTTTTTTTTCTTCATATTTCATGACTTTTCCTAATTTATTGGGGAAAACTTGGAAATCACAAAATTCACATGATGATATGTTTTCAATGTCCTGGACACAACTTGTACGCATCGGTGTTCTTTGGGGTCAATTTGACCCCAAGCTGTTTTTCACTGTAAAACATAGAAGGAATATCACATTTAAATTTATTTAAAGGGATATTTAGGTAGTCAACAAACAAACATAAAATACCTGACACTTAAAATTGGGAAATAATATAAATTCTAATTATTTTCTGGAGGTTTTAATTGCTGGGGTCAAATTGACCCCATGGGTGAATTTGAAGGTAACAGGATGGTTAATAAAGCAAGGCGGCATTGGAATATTACATTGATTTCTTGGATGGATTTGGGAAACTTTACAGTCAAGCCTGCATTCTAATGATTCCCTTTTTAAATTGTTTTATTCATTAAATATATTAAGACGCCCTCGCTTTCTTTTTTTAAATCGTTCCAGGTGATAACAATGTTCATGTCAGGAGGAAGAAGAAAATTACAAAACTATTCTAAAAATCCGCAAACATTTATTGCAGCTGGTTAAGAGTCGATGGAGTCATTGCTCTCAATATTAAGAGTCTAGTTTGTAACAATAAAATCCAGCGATATTCCAAGACTATACATACAAAATGACGTCTTCCAAATTCTTCTGGCAATCGACATCAAGAAAATATGCAAAAAATATAAACAATGGAACATGGTGTGTCGGGAACACCGTTAAAAAGATCTAGCTCCGTAGTGCTTTTAACTCATCTCACTCACGTAAGCTTCATCAGAAACATTAACGGGATTAACGGGCAATCCTGCAGACGGGAGACGTCACGAAGCCGAGCTGAGGCGTCAGAGTTCATAAGAGCTGCTACAATAAAAATACGGTCTTCAAAACCAGTGCAAACAGAAGCATTTCGATGTCACGCCACTCTAAAAACACGGTGGAGACCATAAAAAAAAAGCTTTGGTTGGAAAAACAACAAGTTTCAGTCTCCACTGGTCGCTTCACAGTAAAACCATCTACGAGAGTCAAACCAATGTCATTGCATAACAGCCACGCGTGTGCCGATGATGGACGCCCGACGCGTTGCAGCGTGCGGGCGTCACACTACGTCCATGCCCAGGCCCCTGGCGACCTCCGTCAGGGCCTGGACCGCTCCAGACGTGCCGCTAGCGTCGCAGTCCTCCTGAGATAATCCTCCGGGCTCCTCCTCAATGTGGGGGATGGTGCTCATGACACAGTAGACGGGAGAGTCACTGCCTCTGGGGCTGGGCTGGGACGAAGCATCCTCCCCTCCGGAGAGCTCTGAGGAGTACGAGGACGAAGAGCTGGAGGAGGGCGACGAGGATCCCGCCGGAGAGCTCCGGGCGCTCTCCGGCGTCGCCGCGGTCCTCTTGTTCCGCGCGCTGGTCCTCTGACTTTTACGAAGGCTCTGCGGCTTTTTGGCCATGTTCTTCATGATCTCCTTGGTCACTTCCACCGTCTCGAACCGCACCATGTTGACTTTTAGAAAGCCGTCGACGTCCTTTCTGTATCTGGGAAGAGAGCACATGGGACCGCCGCGTATGACATCATGTTCATTCTCATTTCAGTCTTCACTCAGAATGACTTGGAGACCATTAGATGCTGGATAGATTCTGTAGAGCAGCTCTAATGCGCGGTTGTTTCAGAGGTCATTAGCTCTGGTGATTTACCTGAAGCGGGAATGTCCAGAAGGCCACTTCAGCTCGTGCTTCTTGCGAAGGTGAAGTGTGAGGGTGTAACACCACGAGAAGACCTTATCACAGATATGGCATTTATATTTGGACATCCCCCCGACCTGTTGGTAAACGTCATGTAACGGTGTTATAACAGAGCATTAAACCGTCTCCATGAGCATAGCAGGTGGACGATGTGACGAACCTCGTGGACCCTCTTGTAGTGGTGGCTCATGGTTTGGAATGTCTGACAGGAATAGTCACAGCCTTCCACCGTACAGTTATACACGGCGCCCTCATTGTGAACCTCCGTGTGCTTTTGTAGATCGGGCTGGTTCTTAAATCTGTGGGGCGAGAAAACAATGATGACAATAATGATGATGATGATAAACCTGCAACGGCTACTTTCCGCTCTCGTTAAATTCACGTGAGGACACGGAGGTGGTTGTTCTCAGCGTCTGACAAACTCTTCCCGAGCCCCGATTTAGCAAAAGTACAAATGGAGGTAGTCGGCTGTTTTGAAGGTCTACCTCTTGTCGCAGAAGTCACATGGGAACGGTCGCTCGTCACAGTGGCGGAACCGGATGTGGATCTTCAGAGCTGCCAACGTGGTGCAGGTCATGTCACAGAAGGGACACTTCACCTGATTTACTGAGGGTAAAAGAAAAAGTAATAACTTAATATAATACCTGCCAAATGGTTCATTAGTGATGCCCCATCTTTTCAACTGCAGATTATAGTCACTATATTTAAATGTTCTCTTATCAATCCAAGGAATAAGGCATGTTTAAGAAATTGCAGGTTAGAAAACAATGTCTTACAATTTAAAAGAATCTGAAATGGACCAATGATCAGGACAGAAACAAATGTTCATTCAAAATTTAACTTTTTTTCCCATCTACTCTTAAATAATATATAATAAAAATATATAATAATAGTTACGACATCAGGCTATAACCAAATATTTCACCAGTCCATTCTTAGATCTGATCGAAGCGTTCCTGAAAACATAAACTATGTAAGAACTATTTAAGATGGAAATGGTAGAAAGTCGTTACCGTGCTGACGAACATGATCCCTCAGAAGCCTCTCGCTGGAGAAAGCTTTGCCGCAATGTTCACACACCAGCGACTCTGCTCAGACGAGATAAGTACATGTACGGACGTCAGCACTCGAGCCAACACATTTAGCAAATTTAGCACCATCGGCATCCGAGAAAAAACAAGCGTCCTCCTCACCTACTGGCTCGGCCTGTCTGTGGAGGTGGTCAAACAACTTTGTGTTGCTGGAGAACATGCTGCCACACGTAGGACAGGCGACAAGCCTCTCCTGAGTGTGGCTTCGCATGTGCTCTCTTAAACGATATTTGATTTTAAAGAAAGCATCACAGCCTGGAATAGAAACACGACAAATGAGAAAAGGTTAGACATAAAGTTAAGATATACGAGGACCGTCTCTTTGCCTCCTCTCACTCAGTCGTACCGGTCCATTGGCAGAAGAGAGCCTGCAGTTGTGGCGGGAGAGACTGTGGCTCGGCACTTTCAACATGATTGTCCACATGTCTGTAGAACCACTCAGGGTTGTTAAATGTACTCTATATAAAAACACAAATATTCATTATTTAATACGGGTGCCCTCCGCCCTTTGATGATCGATGAATAGTATTTAAAATATACCTACATCGCAGTGCTCCCACTGGCAAACGTATCCATCTGATCCTTCCGGAACCAGGTTGTTGCTGTGCAAGCCCTGGTTGCAGCTGGGCAGATCGGGGCGGGAGTTGAGCAGCTGTGACCCGACAAACTTCAGCTTACCGTGGTAGTTGTGGAAGTACGCGTGGACCTCCAGCTCCGCAGGGCTGCCCATGGACAGAAATACACATCCGTTCCAGAGACAAGCATACTCGTCTAAACAAAGAGAGGGGACGAGTAATTACTGCAATGAACAGAGGACAGTTATCACAGGACGCACAGGGAGTTTATTAGACGGTGTAAGGCGGCTGGGCAAATAATTGACCATTTGAACTAAGTGCGTTGAGCAACCTAAGATAAGTGATGCCAGTACGCTCAGTAAATCCACAGGTGCAGATGAGGAGGTACTTATTAGTATATAAGATGCAATGGCAATAAAACGTCTGTTGCTTCCAGAGGAATACACAGAATCAGTTCATTTCGTCAGTATAACGTTACTTATCAGTCGCACGCTCCGACAACGCGAGGGTTAGAATGACTGATTTGACAAGATTGATTTCAGATAATATCTCGGCACCCTACAAGTAATATAGCCTGACTACGTGTGCATCCTCCTCACTCACCCAGCTCCTCTAAGGCATCGTTGTCTCCCAGGTAGTCTCTCAAATGTAAAGACATGTGATCGCTCAGCTCCTCCATGGTGTGGCCCTTGAAGTTGCACGAAGCCCACTCACACACCACCTCAAAATTGTCCAGTCTCTTGGTGGTCATCATGGTGGTGGTCACTGTGTGCTCAGCTACTGCTGCACAACCACCAAACAACAACGGACCTAAACAGAAAAACATGGAGCAACAGACATTTTAAAAGAGAGAAAAACAATGTGCATAGTTTAATGCTAGAATATTAGTATGATTTCTAAAAAATGCTAAATAACTGTACAGCTGTAGAATGTATGAACCGACGTTAGCTCGAGTAAGCTGAGAAGTGGAGGGAGATTATATTTAACAAAACACATATGCAAACGTTTTCTTTCCGACTCGTAAACGAAAGAAGTAACCTTAGCTAACTTTAGTTCATTTCCACCGTCGTAAGGTTTGTTCATATAAGTGAGATTTATGATCTGGGCTGACAGTCCGGCTAACGCGGACGCCGAACCCGTCACACATCCGAGCACTACTTTGTCGGACTATTACTTAACATATCACGTTGTTCATAATGTTTTAATCCTTTGACATAACGTGGGATCTACATGTGAAAGTTGTCGACACACACACACAAATGTTTTCGACACTTGCGATAAACGAATTTGTGTAAATGCTTCTTACGAGTATGAGTGTCAGCTTCGGCAGCTCTGTTATCTGAGCTAAGTCTCCTTCCCTCCTCTGAGCTTGTCTGCTTTTGTTTATTTCCGGTCAGCGCGATCTTCCAACCGGAAGTGAGTCTTCTTCGCCTTCTATTCAAAAGAGATGAAAGAAAATGTCGCCATCTGCTGCCGTGGAGTCATCCTACGTCTGACTTTATCATAAAAAAACGAAAAATCCCAACAATTACATTCAAGAGAAGAATATTGGAAAATGTATCCAAAATGTGTGAAGTGACGTAAAACATGACAACGATAATGGAGCTTGTCCCTCCTTTTCTTTGCTGCATGGTTGTTGTTCAATCCTCATTTTAACACACACTACATTGTTCTTAGTTTGTACTCTAGGTTGAAATGCACTTATTGTAAGTCGCTTTGAATAAAAGCGTCTGCTAAATGACATGTAATGTAATGTAATTACACACTGCTACATTGCACATCCACTTTTGCACTCATACACTGCTTTTTGTATTGTAGTACTTCTTGTATTTGTTTAGTACTTATTGTGTTTGTATGTTTTATGTTCACTGTATGCACCTATACACCAGAACAAATTCCAGTTAGGTGTGAACGTACTGGGCAATAAATACTATTCTGATCAGAATCGGATTGTCTGATTCTGATCATTCCATTCAATAATTTTGTTAATAACTAGTTTTCCTGATTTGTAACATTCTCTTTGTTTTATTGGCAAACATATATAACCATGCTGCATGCTTACAGTTGGTGTATTAATAGGTTATTTGCAAATAGTCGGATGCCATGATATCAACGGACATAAGAGCCAATCAGGATGAGAGGGAGAGAATGACGTAATTGGAGAACTGAGAAGAAGGACATCTGAGTTACTGAGTTACTAGCCTACAGCCACCTTAGTTTGTATCCTGTTAACATGCTGCTTTAGGATTGTGCAATATTGGCTCTTATCCACTAGAGGTCATAATGTGCTGACTATCAGCACCCAAATATGCCATGCCTTGCCTGTCTAAGAAATATCATATTATGTCGAAACGAATCCAATGAAGTAGCACAATATTGCGCAGTGATATCAACAATGCTGATGTTCAAAATATTCATTCATGTAGTGATGCACATATCTTTCCCACGTACTGATTTGCACACATAATTTACTGGAGAAGGCTTTCAAACTTGGATGATGCTATAAATTGGAATGTGTAACTTACAGTGACTGCTTCAGTATGTATTTCATATCTGAAACAAGTATATGAACTCTCAATTCTACCTTCTCAATACAGTATTATAAGCTGTGAGACTCTACCCAGCCAGACAGGTCTGTTAGAGGGAGGACAAAGCGTAGGCCGCCCTATTGCCATCACTGATCTGATATTAAATTTTTCATGCTGCTCTGCAAAGTAAGAGCTCATAAAAAAACTGAATTATTCATGCAGTTTTATGTCAGGATGACTGATTCACAGGCAAATGACCACCAGCATCTTTGAGACAGCTAGTGAATTTACTGAAACAATATTCCATAATTTGTCCATCATACTTTTCAACTTGTAATCTTTTGTTTCAAGATAAGGCCATTTTGCATCTCCTAATTATTTAATAACTTCACTGAAAGAAAAATTGAGAACATAAGAATGTTCTTAATGTTGGCTGATTTTGCAGGGCTTTTCAAAAATGTTGTATTCTCTGCAATAAAACTACCATATCCAGCTATTTTACTGTGCTTTCAATTTAATTCCTTAATATTTTTGTAATTACTCAGAAACAAACATATTGTATAATACACGGACAATGTTAAGAAGATAATGTACTCCTCATTGCTGAAGTGATCAAAGGCTGCTGCAGCAAATGCAAACAAAATATAAACTAAAAGGATTCATTAGAAAACCTGCATACTATTTTCTCCAATTCAAAATCACAATTTCAAAGAAAATATTTGATGTCAAATTTAAGAATTGTGAAAGTAGAATACTGTGACATATTTTTCAAAGTACATTTAAGAAACACTAACGTCAAGCAGTAAGTCACAACATAGGATGCTGTATCATCACTTTAATCAGAGTTCATTCAGAGCAAGATGAGAGCACAAGCACATTATCACAACATATTTTCAGCGGTATGACGTTGTTATAACATCATTCCTCTCTGGTCTTACGCCACGCAGTCCAAACCAGACAGCATACACAATGAGAGATATAGCACCAGGGTAGTTGGAGTGCACAGCAGCATCTAGTGGTTGGATCAGGCTGGAGGCTAGCAGGCAGCAGAGGTCATACACAGACAACTCTCACTTGTTCGCTCGCTTTCTCTCTCTCTCTCTCTCACACACACACACACACACACACACACACACACACACACACACACACACACACACACACACACACACACACACACACACACACACACACACACACACACACACACAAGCCAAAACTGGCATAATTAAAGCGTCACATCTCAGAGAGGATGGAGTACAATGTCAGATACTGAGTCATCATAAAAACTGCAGTATCTCCATCATGTCAAAGGAGTAGATCTTCATTTAGATTGCAAGAAATATGGTTGTGAGTGAATCCATATTGCTGGTGTGTTTAGTTTATAGCTTTAACAGCCACTTGACTATGAATTTACTTAGTGTATGTACTTTTGTATCTACGGTGTGGCCAGAATCTATTACTACACATGCATTATAATTAAAAAGGTCTTGGCCCGATATATATTTATTGTTGAAGGCTCCATTTACAAGCTCAAATGTGACTGTGACATAAAGTCTGCTAAAACGGGGTCCTGCATGCAAGCTGTAGCAATTATATTACAGTTCATTTGGTTTCTTAGCAACCAAACTGATATCTGAAACCAGATATCATCCAATATAATTAAATGAAAACCAGGAGCATACAGCAGAGGCACTGTAACTAGGAAACGCAACTATAAAAAACATTTTGTATTTTCACAAAAGCATCCCTTTGACATGTTATACAATCATTATATTTATCTCAATTGTCATTCAGAGAAAGGTAAAAAAAAAAAAATGCCCTTTCATACACATGTGCATGTGTATTGATGGCTCTTTTTTATAGTTCAATGTCAAACAGAACTCATAAATAATGTGCAAATGATGTGCTCAACAATATTAAGCGATTCTGTGCACCACTTTCTCACACACTCATACTTTCACACACATTTTAAAGTGAAATTGTTTGCATTATTCTATAAGCTTAACATCAGTGCCCATTCGAAGGTGAACAACATATGACAGAGCAGCAAAAAACAACAGGTGGGGAAATTAACCAAATGGAAGAAATGTGCCCAATTTCTCAAGTCGCCTTTGATCACGCAGATTAAAGTGTGGAGGTGAATTACTTTCACTGCTTCGCCTCAGCAAGTCTATTGCTGATCTCTTTGCTTTTCTTTGTGACCGCTCCGTCTGGTTTGGGCTCTGAGGCGCCCAGAGACGGTTTCTTCTTGGCTGACTGGGAACTAGCAATCTGCTTATCTTTTGATTTTTTCACAATTTTCCCTGTTGTTGATGTTGGTGTCTTTTTTGGTCTGGTGCGGGACACTGGTTTATCCACCTGAAAGAGAAGAGAGGTGGAAAAAAAAGAGTAGAGAATAAAAATAGTCAATTAAACAAACTGATGTTAATGTTGTAGTTTGATATTTTGGTAAATGCACTTTAATCGCCTTCTTGCAAAGAGTCAGATGAGAACATCGATGTTATTCTCATGTCTGTTCATTAAATATGAAGTTACAGCCAGCAGCCAATTAAATTAGCGTCGCCAAATGAAGTGGAATGGGTGATCAGTTATCCTGGTTCCATCCGGAGGTTATGGGGTACGACTGTATGTGCTGGAGGACTATTTATAGGCCAGGGGAAGTGACGCCCCGGAGTCTCCTAATGACGGCAAGACGGGGAGAAGAGAGCGGCATCGGTCTTCTTATCAAACTCCTGACATGAAAGCAAATAAGCTTATTATATATTTCCCAAAATATCCAACTATTCCTTCAAATCATTGCTTGAATAATGGAGAATCTAAATGATATCAAAGTCGTATTTCCGCATGCGATACATACCTTTTTTATCCTGTTACTTAATATAAAAGCCAAGCAAATGACACCAGATGGCGTAGGTGATTTGTGTAATATGTGGTTGGTGCGATGAGGATAAAGGAACAAATAAATTCAGCACAAGGTGTATTTGTGCCAGTAGTTGGTGCAGTTTTCCATTTAGGTTTTAAAAAAAACACAACATACAATGTTGATGGTTTGCATTAGTATATGATATTAGATTCAAGCCTTAAGGAAAACATGTGTTGTTAACATTCAACCATTCAAAGCCCTGTTTAAGGAGCAGGCGTGTGACTGGAGGATCACTGGGAACATTCCCATCCCAACTGGGAACACTGACCAAGGCACTCAGGTTCTCTCCGCTCTTATTGAGTTGCCACAGAAATAAAAGACTTGTGGATAAGATTCCAGATCAATTTGTATAAATGAGTTAATGGACAGCAAAAAGGTTGCATGCTCAACTTTTGTTGAATTAATAAAACTTAAAATCTTGTAAGAGATGACAAATGTATATAAAAGCCTTTTTCCTCCTGGCAGTTAAAATGAAGGACTCCGTTTCTGTGAATAAAGGGGGTCTGGAGCACATCAGTCAAGGTGGAGTACTGTATGTTATCGTTGTTGTCGGAAAATGTGTAAAAAAAACCGGAAGTGGACTCTGTGCTTTTCACAATAGAGTCCAAATTAGATGAGTCACATTTACTCTCTTTCAGTACACATTCTAGATGCTGCAGACCTTGAAGAATAAAGTTAGGTCTTCATGGCTGCGTCATACTGAACCGCTACAATGCCAATCAGACAGCACAAGCCCAAAGGATGACATCATCTGCAAACAAGTGTTGCCAATGCTTGATACCACTCGCCACTGCCACACGCCCAGCTGCGGGATGTACATTCTGTGTGTGGCGTATGTGTGTGTGAGCGTGTGTGCTTGTGTGTGTCCAGTATGCACAATTGCGTCTGATCAATTTGAGGTCAGCCTCCATGCCTTCTAGAAGAAACAGTAAACACACCTGACTACAGCAGATTTAGAACAGAGCTGCTCTCAGTCTCTGAGACGTCCTACAAGAATGAGAAAGGGAGTGGCCATATGAACACGCTACTATAGACACATTATTAACCAGCTGTCAGTAACATGCACCAAGATACCGATCTATCTCACTTGCTGCTATAATCCAAAGATGTCAAACGGATGCAATACATATTTTTTGTTTCAGTTTGTTTTGTTGAAAAGTCGCAGACTGGCTTTTAAACTTTTCACTTGCCGATTTATATGCATGATGGAAAACATATAACAATGAAAACTGCTTGTTTAGTTATAAAAAATGTCTTAACATTTAAATATGAAGCTGTTTTGTTTGTGTATAAAAAGCCACCTGCCATCAGGCCACAGAGTAAAAAATATTAGCATTTCCACAGCAGTAATAGAACTTAATCCCAAAGTATACACTAAACCATTCGGTCCAGCAGGCCTTACAGAGTTTTAGACACGACTACAATTCAGTCAAGGAAACTCGTGGAACAATAAAAGGCACCATGCAGTATTTTAACAAGCTAAACTAACATCAGTGCGTCCGCGTGTGGGCGTGCTCTCACCTTGGCCTCCTTGCTCGGCTCATTGTACAGGCTGCGTATCCTCCTGCGCTCCATCAGCTTGTTGTCAGTGGGGTGAGCCTTGCCCTGCTCGCCCTTGTATGTGGCGCTGTAGCTGGTCTCCTGACTGCTCTCCTCCACTGGGGGTTTATATTGAGATTGAGCTTTAATGGCCTTCACTGGTTTCACATCCTTATATGCCTTGAACTCAGTCCTATACAAACAGTGGGAAAAGCAAGCAGAGAGATTTCTACGGCCGCAATGTGGGATTATTTGCATTATTTTGTCTTTGGGGTTTTTGGCTAGTTATTGAGAGGTTATTAAAAACAACCAGACAATAAGTCTCCGCACTCCAGACAATGGTCACATTAATGTTTAATTGTTTCCCGCTAGTGACGTCTGGCTCTGAGCCGACTGTCTGAAGCAGTATCTGGTGTGCACAATATTTATTTCCATCTTTATGCTAGCAATTATTTTGATTACAGATGAAAAAGAAAAGCGTAAAACTCTCATATTGGAAGCTAAAACCAAAGATGAATACATTCAGGATGATATTTGAACAAAGTATCACATTTCTTGTAAAACTAATTGTTTTATCAATTTATAATTTCAGCTCTAAACGTCTTAATGAAACGAAAATTGTTGAAAATGAACTTTGCATTGTTTCCAACCTGCCTTGTAGCAAGTCCCAAAAAATTGAGCTAACAGAATAGTATGGCAATTTAGCTGGTTGTGATTATGATTTGCAAATCATAATCCATGCTGATTGCAGATTGGCCAGAGCTGAATGACAAGAATCCCCTCAAGCAGCAATCTAAATCAAATGTAATACTTAGTTTTCCACTTAGAAATGTGACAGGACTACTTTTTTTTATGTATTGGTCATAAAATACTGGTATAAGAATTTATAATGTATCATATATATATATATATATATATATCAAAATCTTTCCACTATACATATCATAATTTCTGTAATCAAATTCAGTTTTGTGTAACTTCTCATAGAGCACATTGTAACATGCTTTAGTAATTGTCCCACGTGGTTCACCGGCCTGTTGAGTTAATGTCAAATAATCTTTTAGAATAAGTTTCTCTGAACAAACTAAACACATAAACTGTAGGCGATGGTTAACTTGAATATTTATGTGGAGCCGACTGAAGCCACCAAGTCATCGAGTTCCCCTGCAAGCATGGCGCATAAATCAATTCCCAGGCAGCCTGGCGAAACCACGTGAAGACGCATGATTACATCCAGACCCTTTTACTGGCTCTGCTCATTCATGGGCTGCTGCATCGATTCGGTAGTACTCTGAGGGGGGGTGGAGCCGGAAGAAATCAATAATGCAACCCTTATCTGTTGCAATACGGGTTTGCTTTGGAAGTCGCTGGAGATTGTAACAAGAGACCATGCAACACCAAATAAACCTCGACCATCTCTACATTGCTGCACCAGCGGTGCGGCACGGTGGCATGAGGCAGCCTGTACTGTCACACAGGTGGTGTAACCAGGGGAGTCTTTGCACGCAGCACTGATGAAAGTCGAAATAAAATGTCTCCATTGCAAGGCCTTTAGGCTGCACCCCCCCCCCCCCCTTTCACACTGCACGATCAGCGCACACCTACCGATAGCTGCTCGTGGTCGACATGACCTGCTTGATCTGTCTGTTGAGCGCGTCTGCGGCCGCTCTGCCTTTCCTCTGCTCCGCGCTCACATCTGCAGACACCGGAGCGTCCGTCTGCTCAGCCGCGTGTCTCTCTGCTGACATTTCCCTCCTCGCGCTTCTCTTCACCGGCTCTTTTAATTCTTTCTCCTGTGTTTTCTCCTCGATCTCGCACTTCTCCACGCCGCTCTCGGCCTCCGCATGCTCCAGTTTAGCGCCCCGCGCGCCCCGCTCCGGCCCGCCGGAGCCTGTGGCGATGGGGCTGGGTTTGGGTATCCAAGGGTGGTCGTGCTTCTTGGGGATAGGCCAGGGCTTGTAGTCCTTCTGATACTGAGTTTCCGTATCGAACGGGGCCGCCGAGCGTTGCAACTCGTTTCTGGGCTTGCAGCTCGGCTCGGGGCGCACGCTCCACGCCTTGTAGTCTTGGCGCATGACGGACGCCACGGAGCCATCTTTGCCCGCTGCAGCACCGGTCGCGGGCGGTGCCTTCCCGGGCTCATGCTCGTCGGGATGGGGCTGGGTTTCTATGGCTCCGGCCCTCTTCTGTCGCGCCTGCGGGTGACGGGTGAGATGATGCTGCAGGTCGGGCCCATCCGAATATTTGGTGAAAACCAAAGGCACCCCGACGTCCGCTTTGTCCAGCTCGGTCCAAAAGCGGTTGACGCAGCAAGCACGCGTGAAGTACGGCCATGCCATGGTGATAGAAACTATGAGGCTGGCGAGAGAAAGATGCGCAGAACAGCTCGAGCTGGGGAGGGGGGTTAAACGTGTAAATAAACGTCCTACTCACGACTCGAAGACGTGCGAATGCTCGGTACCTCAGCCTGCACCCTCCGTTTCAGGGTTAGTCCTCCCTAAAGCTTGATGTCATTCTACGCCCCAAGTCCTGCAGCCTAGTGGTTCCGATTGAAGTTTAAATGGACTTCGGCGTGCACGTTGCTGTCTGTTTGCGCATCACAGCGACCCCACCCACATTTGTGTGATGCTTCGAGTTTGCGCCGTGAACTGTCAGCTGAGCGTTTAACCACCGGGCTGCCAGGCCGGGAAACGACAACTTCCAAACACGCTTTATATACATTTTTTATTAATATTAAGCCAAGCATAGAACGCATTGAGGAAGTTATGTAAAATATGGCAGAAAAGAAGAAGATACAACATGTCTTCCCATACATAAGGACCAACATAACAGTTACTCCATCAGGTGTGCCCACTTCCTGGATTATTTCAAATGAAGTACTATTTCAATAGGTGAACTTTCTAGCCAGATTGTAGCCATATACACTTTTTGTAATAAAAAAAAGAAAATATGCTGATATTAGTGGAACTGCTCCCTCTTGTGTTCTTCCTGCCTCATAGTTAGTGGAAAGGAATCAATGTGATGGAGACCAACACAGCTACTTGCTGTTATCTTGTGAATTAAAAAGCACATATTAAAGAAAAGCTAACCATAAATTAGCCGATTATGGCAGGTTCTTCCTACCAGATTTTCTGACTTATTTACAATTAATATGTTTTACTACGTACAAAAAGATCACAGAACATTTAATTTCTTCTGGAAAACCCCAGGGTCTGAACAAATACATTACAATCAATAGTTGTCCCTGTGCACACACACAACAAACCTAAATGAGCAACCAAATAAAGATGTGTGTATGACTGGCAGCTTATTTATTCATACATTTTTGTCCAAGAACAACCGAGTGAGCTCGGTGTTGTGTCAAATCGTTTTCGTCGCAGCTTCTTCCTCCTCAGCCATTGGCTCAGCCTCTTCCTCAGCCATTGGCTCAGCCTCTTCCTCAGCCATTGGCTCAGCCTCTTCCTCAGCCATTGGCTCAGCCTCTGCCTCAGCCACTGGCTCAGCCTCTGCCTCAGCCACTGGCTCAGCCACTGCCTCAGCCACTGGCTCAGCCACTGGCTCAGCATCAGCCTCTGCCTGAGCCACTGCCTCAGCATCAGCCTCAGCATCAGGATCGTCCTCAGGATAGAGTCTGCAATATTTGTCTACCATGACATCCAAGTCATGTTTGACGTGGGTGTTAATGTTGAGCATGGCCAGACTTCGGTTCCACTGCGTGGCGGGCACGCTGTCAAGATACGCCTGCAGCCGGTCACTCGCCTTCTCACTTTTGTTGTCCTCTAGTTTCAGCACTGGCAAGGCGGACAGCACCTTGAGGAAGGAGTCCACGTTGGGAAAGAACTTGACATCTGGCAGCTGAAGGGTTTCATGGATGGTGGTGGGCAGGCGCACCTCTTTGCCCCGGTGCTTCCACTTGATCCTCCAGCAGTGGAGCTCTGCGAGGAGTGTGTCCGGGCTGGGGAGGTCGTTGCGGTACACGTCTGCGTAGTTCTCCTCGGTGGTGTTGAACTTCATTTGTCCCATGACAGCTGGGACCAGTGACAGGCACTTCAGAGCTTTGAGGTTAGTCTCAGAGAACATGTCCTCCACCTCTTGCATAATGCCATGGATGACGGGGACAGTGACATACTCCTTAAAATACGCCTCCGCTTGGATTTCACCCACATCGGCTGCACGCTGTTTCCTGAGGAACAACCTGGGCACCGTCACCGGAATCTCCATCACGTTGGCCACGGTCACCGCCTCCTCGTACCAGAACTCGTGGTAGACGTCGATGTTATCGTTGACCTCGTTTAGCGAATGCAGGACAGCAGTCAGGCTGTTGGCCGCAAAAAACACATCAAGTGTTTCCCCTTGGAGATTCTTCCCGAAGGCTCTGGTGAACGTGAGAACGTTCTTGAGGATGACGACGGTGACGACGACCTCAAAGTCAGACAGAGTTTCTGTGACTGAATACGCGTTTGCCGCAACAGCGTCGGCAAACTTTCCATCATCGTTGTCCCGGATGTTGTCCATGCACATCAGCAGGGGCGGCAACATATCGAGCAGCACGTCGAAGACGCTGTGCTGCTGCGTCCATCCCGAGCCGCAGGCTAGTTTGAGTGTGGCCGCTTTCTCTTCGTTCTTCTGGCAGTGAGTAGAGATTGCCTTTTCGAGCTCGTCCTGAGTAAACGGGGTTCTAAAGAACGCGCTGATTCTTCTCAGAGTCTCCATGACGACCTGGACGTTGGGAAAAGGCAGACTGTTGGCCAGGTGGACGTTCAGTGCCAGATGAGAGCACGGCATGTGCAGTGCCAGAGGATACTTCTCCATCAGCAACACTGCCACAGCCTTCATCTTGGTGGTATAAGTCCCAGTGGCCTTGTGGGCCTGACCGCGGCAGTCCTCCATGCTGAGCCCCCAGCGGTCGGTCAGCTGGGCCTCCAGCCGCTCTACCAGTGCACACTCATCACCATCAAAAGACATAAAGTCCAGGAACTCTTCTCGGAGGACATTGTGCTGATTCACAAAGTGTAGAAATAAAGGCAGGTGCTTCTCGTTGGCAAATTCAACAAGGTCACCCGTCACTAGGGAGAAGAAGCGGCTCTCCCTCACCTCCATTAGCATCTCCTCTCTCACTGTGTTCTCACAGATGTCCAACAGCTGGTTCTGCTGGGTGGCGGAGACGTATTCTGTGTTCACAGCTGTCGCCTGGAATTTCTTTTTCAAAGCTTCATCGCCGGCGTTCATGCGGTAATCGAGAAGCGCCTGGAAGTTGTTTGACATGTTTTCAGCTTCAGATGCTCTGCCAACCACTAATGGGATACTCTGTTTTCCTAACATGACCACGACCTCAAACAGCGACCGTAGGTATTCACGAAGATCCTTTTCCTCGGTGGACAGTTGGGGTTCATCCTCAGTGGTGCTTGTACTGTCCTCAACTGCATCTTTTTTGGAACCAAGCTGGTCATTAGTAGACGCCACTGGGGAGAGACAAACAATAAAAGGACAGTGATCATTTACAGTAAATATTGAATAGAATTGAAATTATTTAACTTTACTGGGAACAAATAAATTCCACATTAACTTACATCTCCTCTCCTTAATCTTCCTCAAATCTTCTTCAGTCTGAAAAATAAAATGTACGTTGTTACTTTGTACCCCTACCAAGGTGAAGATGTGCATTTAAAACAACATGACTAATGTATTGTTTTCTTACAAGTTCTTTAATCCGCTTGCGATGTCTGGTGTGAGGATTTCTTAGATGGCTGGTCAGATCAAATATGGTTGGAATGGCTGTATCCTTCAACACAGTTCTATAGGGGCTCTGAAAAAACAAAAACAAAAATAAGTCATATTTGGGAAACTTAATTTTTGAGAAACAAGTGGAAATGTGTTAGATACTCACTGTTTTGCACACCATCGCCGGGTCGAAGTGTTTGGCACATAACCTGTAGTGCTTGTTCAACTGGTCCGATGTTTTCGCTTCAAGGTCTGCTCTGCGGCAGTTCTCCACCCAGATCCGACATCTAAAAAAATACACAGACAAGTTTTATGGGACATTCAGATATTGGTATACACTTCTTCCAACAACTTCTGGAAATACAGTGTTTGGATAAGTGCATTACAAATGACAACATGCATGTGAAGATATTAAATAAAGATAACAATATTTTCAGAGTTTTAAACATGTGGTGGCATGTACTTTATTGCTGAAACACATTTCACACGAGTGCCCATTAGTTGTGGCCAGTTTGCTTGTTGTAGCCTAAAGTTACTCAGGGTCCTGGATCACTTCACGTTAAAAAGCAACGACATTTACTTCTAAGTATCAGTAAACATGACGGTTTTCTGTACATGTTGACATGAATCTTGCATTAATATTGAAACACATTTGGAGTTGTCTGCGAGGCACTGCTTTGGTGAGTAGCTCACGTTTAACTTGCACATGTTATGACTTCTCAGTCATCCTAACTATGAAAGCGCACAATGTTCTGAATGGTTACATTAATAGCAATAGCAATCAGCCCATGGGGTAACGTTAGAAACGACGCCTTACCTCTCAGGGTCCCGTGGAAAGCGAAAGAAAGCCAGATCGGACTGAGTGCTCTTCCGTGTACAGTTCGGGGCCGCGCAAAAATTCGGCATGCTTCAAGCTAGGTGGTTAGCTTCGCTAACTTAGCTGACTATTATCATCTAATAACTTTAGCGAGTTCGCTTGGGGACTTAACTGAGTTGTAACGCAAACAGAGAATACATACGACCTCAGAAGCGTTTCCATAAACAACTACCAATCGGCTCCGAATGGATTCACGATCACAATCACAACATTCACAAAGATTCAGTATGGAGGAGATAGCTTTGCCATGACCAGATCCATGTCCCGCCCACAAAGAACCTGATTGGCCGAAACTAAAGTATGGGATGTAATGATTGGTCACTCGTGCAACATTAGACCAATAAAAAGACAGCTTCACGGTTGAATATAACGACAGCAGTGTGTCCAGGTGCACTGCTGCCTACCTCTGGTCGGCTCAAGGCACTACAACACAGGAGCAACGATATAACATATATAATATATATAGGTTATATCGTTGCTCGATCAGCCTATATATATATATATAGGGTAGGCCGATCGATCGATTGTATTCCGGCTACCAGCTACGGTGCGACGTGCGGATTTGATTCAGGCAATTTAACTGATCGTGTAAAGTGAGAAACAGATAGATCGCTATTCTAGAATAAATATGAATACGTGTATGCAAACGTTAAAATAGCGTTACCCAATGCCATTGATACCATGAGCAATACAATAATAAATTCTCCATAAGTCGATATTACTTTACGAGCTCAATTTTGTTGCAAGATTGCGTACAATTAAATATCATGAAGAAATAATACCAGTTCATGACGTTTAAGATGCACATAAATAATTGTGTATCTATTTGATAAAATTATATTTGAGATGGAAAAGGGAAGCGGCTCGTTGGTCTAGGGGTATGATTCTCGCTTAGGGTGCGAGAGGTCCCGGGTTCAAATCCCGGACGAGCCCTGGTCCTTTTGTTTTGTACCGAGCATCAACTGGCTCTCGACACGCCCTACATCCAAAAACCCTGTAAATAATCTAATATCAGCATCCTGAAACTCTCTCGACAAATAAATTGAATGAAGTGCCTTGAAAGGTTTATCCATTTTCTTCGAATTGATGGCGAAAAAAAATTAGGAGATTACCAGTCACCCTCCAAATAAAATGCTATGGGCTCGTCCGGGATTTGAACCCGGGACCTCTCGCACCCGAAGCGAGAATCATACCCCTAGACCAACGAGCCAGAACGTCATTGCAAAGCATCTGTACGAATATAATATACGTGCAACAGTGGCTGTCTATTTCAAATGTATTTATTTGATTCTATTTTTTGAGGGATTTCGAAGAATTAGCCATGGAGACCAATAAAGACACACAGAGAAATTCAATTAACTTCTTTTTATATATCATACATAAGACTGTCTTAATATAATACAAAGGGCATTGTCATAAACACAGCAAAGTCTTGACTAGATCTTACAATCTGTGGATACATGGACTTATCCTTTCCCCCATGCTGTTCAATTCTATAGTGCATGTTGCATGTACAAAAAATGTGAAAACAATGTGAAATCAAAAATGACAAGGATAAATCCAAATTAAATAAAAGGATTTTTAACTTCTGTCGGGTGTTCAGATATGTCGACAAGTATATGCGTTTGTGTAGAACCCACAAACTAACCAGGCTTATGAAAGATGGAACCTTATTTTCAACCATGTGCTTCTCATATAACCAAAAAGTAAGGTTTGTGATGTACATGCACTTACAATATACCCTGTGAAAATTATTAAGGTTTGAAGATCTAGCTTTCCCTGTTTGATTCAAACCCTACCTCATAGTGTTGTCCTGATGTAGTCAAGTACCTTTGCCAAAAGGCAAGGTTTTGCCACTAAGAAAACAGGAGTTCCTGCCCACTGAATGGTCACCAAATTGACAAACATAATCAACATACCAGCAGGAGCAAGGTAGTGAGTTCTATACTTCCTTTATTAAAAAAATATAAATATATACATAAATTCTATTTCAACTATTAAAAAGGGGCTGCATTTCATGACAACTGCTCTAAATAAGAGGTCAATCAGCATGATCTGAAATAGGCGCACACTTACGAGTCACTGCAGTCAATTTTTTTCCTTTTCAGTCTTTATTTTTGGAATGTTTAGTACCAGTACGAGTGCCAGTAATAAAACCACTGGCAATTTCTAAATGTCTCAAATTCTGCGGGGTATGAAAAATGATTGCAAATTTACAATTAACCTTGACATCCAGATAAAACCCCAATCTCAATATAGGTAGCTTTACATTTGTGTTTGTGGAAATACCAAGCATGGTCTCTTACGATGGTTTCTCCTTTAAAATGGCAACAGCATGACCTGTGGCCTGCCCTTTAATTTGAATGGTGGCTGTGGGCAGGTTTTTCTGTTTAATTTCAAAGCTGGTAAAATGAGCAACAGAAGAAAGAAAGCACTTCAAAATCCCTGATATAAAAAAAAATCTGGTTATTGACTAATGTTTTGAGGACATGCATGTCTGCCTAGGCAAAGCATGTGGTTGAGGGCATACGGACACCTTTTCCCTTGGAATAGGACAATCATGGGGGATCTGCCCTACCGAATCAGAAATATACCATTCAACGCAAACTGATTTGCCACAATTATCCGTACTCTGCCAAGACGATGACGTGAAGTCATGCTTCACAGCAGAAACTAGCCAAGTTGACCAAATGATGTATGAAAGGCAGCAAAACCCTTTGAAATAGTATGATGGGGGCAAAAGAAAAACGACGACACAGAAATAGAACGCATTAGTCTCCTTTTTTTTCCTCCTTTTTTTTTTTTTTTTTTTTAAACCATCAGCTTCTATCTTGCTACTCCGGAGCCTGCAGAGTAACTACCAAATTCTCTAACATACCAGTTTTAAAAGACTCCCAAAATAATCTACCAATTAATATGGAAACAGTTTTGGTAAAACGTTGCAAACAAATATGGCCAGAATACACAATAGCCAACGGTCTCAACAACGGTCTCCAGTTTTGCTAAAGTAATATATTGCAGCTGTTTGTATTGACGTTAAAATAAGATCTTGATAAACTTTGCGTCAAAGTGGTGAACTGCTACATTATTGGTTACAGACACCTATATGCTATAAAACAACTGCTTTGGTATAAAAACATATCCAAAGGGAAAATAAATTCTTGTAAAATTCACAGCATAATTTGAGGAGAAAAAAGGCAGTCACTTAACTCATTTTTTTCTTCAGTTTCCATGTTTTGGATGGAGAGACTTGTGCAGGTGGTTCTGATGAAGAACTACATGCAAAAGGGAAAATAACAAAACATAAAAGGGTAGACTCTGGAATAGATAGTTCTTTCCACTGCAATATCCTTAACCAGTGAATAAGATTTTCAAGGAAGTAATGTTTAGGAGGTTGTTGTGTACAATAAGACCCTGTTATGTGGGGCCCTGCTGAAGAAGAAATCTTTGTCGAGAAAGGCCTCAAATTACCATTCTTATTTACCTTTTTCTAAGTTGTTTTAATTTCCTTAAAGAATTAAGGGCTGTCTAGAGAGAAAAATAGAGAAAAGCCATCTTAATTCAAATGATAATGTCCAGCTCCATCCCATTCCAAGTCCGTGAGTCATAAGGCCAAAGGGTTATCTAGAACCAGCCACTGACTGTCTTCCTTTAACTGGGCTGGATCCTGTCGTCTCCTTGCGCCTCCGCCGCTCTCATCTGGGCCGAGCCGGGCCGCAGCTCGCAGGACTACGGGGCTCGAGGCCTGAGGGGTGGTGCTCCCCTCTCCTTTGACCCGGTTGGTGTCAGTATCCACCTACAGGGTGGGGTCTCCTCTCCACCTGGCCAGCACACGCTTTCGGGACTCCGCTGCTATGTGCTCCCCTTTAACAGAGTTACACAATACCGACCAACAACAAGAAATATCACCGCAAACACTTCCCCTCATAGTCAAGCTACAGGATTTACAAGCAGCTTTTACGAGAAATTTCACTTAAAAAGGGCAAAATAATTAAGAACCAGTGGAACAATAATGTCAGGCAGTCCACAGTTTGAACCGGAAAAGGACGCTAATCATTTCATCACCAAGTTACCTGCAAAACAGCTTCAAACGTTGCTCTGAAATGCTCCTCAGAAGACTTTTCCACATAATACCATATGGTGATTACTTGGTGGTTACATGAAACTGGTGAAATGATAAGATGGATGTCTCAATCTCACTATGGTTATTCTGCAGTATTATTTTGTGCCTAATGATTGCAAAAGAAAAACTGATGAAAATTACATATATACTTTTAACAAAGCTTTTTCTCTGTAGTAGCGGTTCAGTGATATCTCCCTTCTGACGTGAGCAGCTTTTGTTCTCAACACACCTTGTAGTAAAAAACACCACCTTAAAAATGACGCACAGGGGGGAACACACAGCCAAATGTCAGTGCAGTCACGAGCTGGCCATAGAACTCTGCTGCACACACACTCCAGTCATTGGAGATTCCTCCCGGTCCATGCCCTGCCTCATGCCCAGGTGGCCCTCCGCTAGGTAGTGGGCCGGCCCCGTGTTCGTGCCCATGGAGAACGCAGGGTGCGCCGCCATGCCAGTCTCCTGCCGTGGGTTCGAGAAGGCACCTAGCCCCATGCTCAGCCCACCATTCTGACCAAAGTCAAGGGCTCCGGCAGGCAAATGGCGGAGCTGGTAGGACTGGTTGCCATGGTTCCCAGTGGAAGAGGACGATGTAGAGGAAGAGGAAGCAGAGGAAGACAGGGAGGTCATTGACAGATGGCCGTGAACCACCTCCATGGAGTCCTGTGTTGAGGAGCTGTGTGCCGGGGAGGTGTAGTGGCGTGGGCGTGGTCGTGTAGCCATCATCTGCCCGTGGTGGTGATGAGTATGTTGGTGGGGATGCAGGGCCTTAGGGTGCTGTGGGGGAACATGGAAGGTGGTCTCCTGGACTGGGTGAGTCTCTCCAGCGACAGACTCTGGTCCAACACCACCTCCCCACACCAGTGGGGGTGGGTAAGGCTGTCTTGCCTGCCAATGTCAAACAAATAACAAGTCAGCTGTTGAATATGGCTGCACCTTTTATACGGTGTTCAAATAAGCATTCTTTTATTGTTATGACATAACGCCTTCCCATTTATATACATTACATTCATGAAATCTTATTCCAATTATCATTATTTATTGTATATAAAAGAACCCAGGGCCTTAGGGTGCTGTTCATTCTTTCTTGCATTAGGATCAGATCATCGGCACGTTAATCACGCAGCATGAAACATTTTTAAAATAACTATATTTCTTCAAGGGGTTTGTCAAAATGCGAAAGTCAAATGTATGAATCTCTTTTTAGATGGTGCTAAAATGCACGAGATAGACTCAAATTATAATTAACCACCATCACAATAACTCCCCTCAGATGACATTACAGATGGCTGCAGGCATCTCACTGACCTGTGGGCAGAGGCTGTCACCATCGATGGTGGGCAAGGCCGCGCCAAAGTGTCCTCCACTGTGCAAGTGGTGATGAGTAGGGTCCGACCTAGCTCTGCCACTGGTACTTGTCCCAGATGATCCTCCTAAAGGTTACACAAAAGTGTACAGACTCAATACCCCGTACCAAATAGAGAAAAGCAGTGCAGTAATACGATACAATGATCATGTAAACTTAGAACACAACACCTGATATGAAACTATTTATTCCTACGCTTTACGTGAATGACGGTCAGTTCTCGGGCAGTCGTTACCTGAACTGGAGGAGGTGCTGGAGGTGGTTCCTGAAGACTGGGACTGCTCTAATGCAGGGCTAGTGGACACGCTGCTGCTTGTATTGGTCCCCTCGTCCGCAGTCTTCTTGAAAAAGCTGTGCTGCAGGGCATAGTAGGGCTGGATGCGACTCTTGGGATCATAGTCCAACATCCGGAGGATCAGGTCCTTAAACTTCAAGTAGTCGGCAACAGCATGGCCAGACTCCCCTGCCCGTCGGCCACCTGGACCCCCTGTCTCCACACCCAGGATGGAGTGGAGCTTCCGAGAGGCTGGAGGCTTATACTGTTTAAGGCAGAGTACACAAAGATTAAGAGATTTACTCAGCCATGGCTTCTGTACGTTATTACTCACGCTACCTTTGTTTTCATCATAATCAAAAATCACAA
The DNA here is from genome assembly GCA_036178185.1 of Liparis tanakae. Lineage (NCBI taxonomy): Eukaryota > Metazoa > Chordata > Actinopteri > Perciformes > Liparidae > Liparis > Liparis tanakae. The sequence goes on along the minus strand of CM070099.1, from coordinate 16,202,138 downwards.
CTATCACAAATTGATGCAAGTCTAATTGTAGCAATACAAACAAAAATGTGCTCACCCTTTTGCCATCTTTGGTCTTCTTAACACTCCATGTACCATCTGAAAGCTTCTCAAAAAACTTCCTGGCTTTTGGGGCTAGGTCCATTATGTGATTAGGTGGGATGCCAAGAACCTCGACTATTTTGTTCATCTGGTCCACCTGGGTAACAAGTTATTAATCAGGTTACTGTAACATTTACATTGTACATTTGCAACATTAAAGATGGCACACTGAATACATGTTATACCCGGTTAAATATTATCCTTAGTTAACCTAAGATTCAGAACATTTCAGCTCAGACAGGCGAATTAAATGAAAATCTTGATAACAGAATAACGCGAGATATGGTTTAGGTCTGGAAAATTCACTTCTCAAACTTTCAGGTCTAAATGACTATGTATTGTAAGCTACATATCAGGGGAAAGAACCATCAAGTTTAATAAATCCAATGCCAGCCTCATTTAAAGTACAAAATATAATACAGTGCAGAAGGCATTTCAGTTTCTTGTACCTCATTGGCTCCGCTGAAGAGAGGTTCTCCAGTGTGCATCTCTACCAAGATGCAACCCAGGGACCACATGTCGATGGCCAGGTCGTAGGGCATTCCCAGCAGCACCTCTGGGGAACGGTAAAAGCGACTCTGGATATATTGGTATATCTACAAAAAAAGAGAAGCAAGGACAGTCAGACTTCTTTTTTACCATCTCCGAATGACCTTTTTATTACACCCAACGTCTCGAAGCGACAACTGTCACACACGTCTTAGAGACATTCTTGCGTACGTTAATTGTATTGCTCATAAGAATAAAACTGCAGTTAGATACCCGTTGTCCCAGTTGGCATGAGCTGCCAAAGTCCACTATTTTGATGGCGCTCCTCTTGGGGTTACAGAGGAGGATGTTTTCAGGCTTCAGGTCACAGTGGATGATGCTGAGCTCAGGCGTGGCCAGGAAGAGCAGCGCTGTGCATAGCTGCTGGGCAAACTTCCGGGTGAGGTTGAGTGAGACGCCGCGGAAGTTGGTATTTCGGAGTAGGTCATACAGGTTATAGGAAAGCATCTCAAACACGAGGCAGAGGTGGTTCCGGAACATGAAGTGACGCTTCAGGTGAACTGCAGAAAAACAAATTTCACCCATGTAAGTCAAATACTGGGACATACTTATAATTTATTATATACGTCTTAGATCTCAGGGTCATTTCGAGAGTGCATTACCGATGTAGTATTTCATCTCGGTATCATGTTTGTTCATGAGCTCTAGGAGGCGCACTTCAATCTGAGCTTGATTGAGGAAAGCTTTCTTGTTCTTGATGATCTTAATGGCAACCCACTCCTGCTCTGCACGGTCATATGCTTTCACAACCTAAAGACACAAACAAGAGCAAATTGTAGTCATACCCAAAGCATAAATATGAACTGGACTTTTGATAAACATTTCAAAAGTTCACAGAATAGGAAAATTCTTCAGTAAGTAGCCAACATCTTGCTGTTATTTATAGAGGGAAAATAAAACCATCATTGTTTTTTCACAGTTCAAAATTGTCTGCCACATTGTGTGTGTGTGTGTGTGTGTGTGTAATATATAACCACGCACCTGTCCAAATGATCCTTTTCCAATCAAGGAATCAATCTCATAGCGGTCCATCCACTTCTCCCCATTCTTGACGATGTAGTCATAGTTATCATCGTCATAGCCATCATTGAAGACCTTCCTCTCTTTTTTGTGACTGGAGTCTTCACCCTGACCCTGTTGGTGCCGTCTCTTCTTTTTTGCATAATACACCTATGAATTGAACAAGTAAACAATTCCTATGATCAAACTTGAAGAAGTTGTGTATTAATCAAACATTCAGCATTGTGCTAAGCTTTATAGTGCAACATACACATGATTTAGATACAGGCATTTAATGAAAAACTAAACAAACCTCATTGATGTGTTTGTATGTTTTGATAAGGTCGATGGAGAGCTTCCTCAGGGGAGCTGAAGTTGGGTCACGAAAGCACTGGGGCATGTGCCTCTGAAGGATCAAATGGGGAAAGACAACGTTTAATAAACAAACAACATGCACAGTACACTTGTAAGCAGCAGGGCATATCTAAATTGCTTATGGTAGATCATTTATTAAGAAAATTATAGAATGTAAATTGCACAATTTTAAATGGCTAGACTGGAAGAACATGTGGAAGCAGCTACTCTGCCTAGTGACAGCACCAAAGGGGGAAGTATACTTTCATATCACATTTAGTAATGCAATTCTTGTAATATTAGAGACTAAGACTAACAGAAAGGGTAGAGCTAGTGTACCTGATTGGCAGTGAGCTGTGGTGTTTGGTCGCTGTACGGTAAGACCGCAACAGATTGGTCAGTGCTTGGCTGGTGGCGGTCACTGTACTGCTGGTGCGTATGGGGCATTGGAGCAGCCATCTGAAGACCAGCAGTGTGTAAAGAAAAAGAGGGCGCAAGCCGGACGGACGAAGGTTTGCATGCTGAAGTCTCTCCTCCTAGAAGAAATGAACACGGCTATGAGCTGCATATTACCTTAAATCAACATTATTTCTAGCTAAATACACAGAGGAAAAGGGCTAATGATCTTCATGTAAAAGAGCACAATTCTCTCTTTAACATAAGCCATTAACAGCACGAAAAAAAAACTGAAAATAGATTTAGATGTAGTTATTGTACAATAAGGGCATTATTTTCTAGTTATAACCAGTGAGAATTTTGTATTTATACATCTACATATATGCAAAATATGCATTTTTAATATGAACATACATGTTGAAATGATTAAGCTCTCAATTGGACACAAAGATAAGATGTTGAGAAAAAAGGATTCATTCAATGTTAAGATAAATCTCAAATAAATACTAAGTTTCTTTTGTTAAGCATGTGCAGTCAGAAAAATTAATCAAAGAATAACCACAAAATAAATTATAGCAGTAACATATCAACCTTTGTGAAGAAAAAGGAGCAAAACAGCAGGTTTAACAGTGAAAAGGGGTGAAAATAAAGCATCTCCACACTATATAGTGAATCATCCTTCATTCTAAGCCAGAAGGAATAAAAAAAATCATCAAATAGCATGTGCAGCTATCAGCATCTCTCACCAGACAACACAATTCACCAGCGCTACACAGTAACCACTATTCAGAATCCCAGCAACAGCACCTAATTAGCATAGCCTATCACCACAGAGATACAGCGTGATTTGGCAAGCCCATCAATGCACAGACCAATCACAACGCAGTATGCAAATAGCCTACTTTTGTTGCCAGGGCAGAGCTGCTCCCATTTTCCAATGAGAAAACAAGAAATAAACAAGAAATAAAATTGAACTTTGGCACACTTAGATGCTGCTTTCAACACAAGAGCCTGACAGCAAAATAGCTGCACAGCCCAAAACCTGCACTCTATCCGAGAGTATTAGAAAGCCGACCCAGCTTTGGAAAAGGAAAATTATACACATCCACTGACAGAAAAAAGAGAAACTGTAAGATATTTTATGTAATGCATTAATCTGTAAATATATAATAATACACACACATGCATATATATATATATATATATATATATATATATATATATATATATATATATATATATATATATATATATATATATATATAAAATAAAAATGTGTTTAATTTAAGAAAAAATACTTCTGTTGCAAAGATGGTACAAGTGATTATTTTAAAAGTAAAAATTATTATGGACTAAATATCAAATATTTTGTACTTTAACTTCTTATAGACAAAGATAGTTAAAGTCTTAAAATGAGAAGACTTTCATTATAACTAGTGTTTCATAGTTGTTCAGCTGAGACCTGAAAACAATTTAATTCAAACAAATCTTAATAATTTGGAGCTCCATTAATAAATATAAAGTTAAACTGCATTAGATTGATATTTAAATAATGCATTGAACAATTATGATCATGTTTAATTGTTTGACTGTTTGACCCCCTTAATAATGTCCTCTAATGTGTAGGTATGGGTGTCTGATTCTAAACATCCCACTAACAAAAAGAAACAATCTTAGGTGCACAACTTCCCACCAAAGGGCTAAGGCTTAATATATAGCAGCTAATCAGGATGCATCATCTCCTGTACAATTTCATATCATCCTGGGAGGAGCAGCAAACCACAACCTACCACAAATAATAAAAAAACAAATCATTATTATTGTGCATCTTTGGTGTGGATTTAATTCCATAGTTATTAAACTTTTGGTGAGAAGAAGGGAAAGAGGAGCCCTGGACACCCCACAACTTTTTTTAAAGTGTGCTTGGGGGTAATAATTATGAAATTGTATCAAGAGCAAGCTGCTTGTGGATCAACTGTCAAAAGCAGTTAATGCCCAGGCAATGGTATTTTAAAAACAGAGAAGATCTGAGGCTCTTGTTAAAAGATGAATAGTTCACTTAGAGTGGCAAATAAGGAAACAAACGTGGATAATATTGTTGTAAACCTCGTTTGTGGTTCTCCTCTCCACATGTCCATAACATACCTTTATAATTATAGTCATTTTTTATGACATGAAATATACATTAAGGTAGCACAACTTAAGTTACTGTATGAATGTCATAATATAGTACTGTGCATTAATATATCATGCACATTACCAGATACCAGATATCTTAGTTTGAGGCCATTTAACAAACAGAATGCCTGATGGCAGACCAACATAACAGATAATTTAACCAGCCCTAATGGGGAAAATTCAAGCTGTATTTTGACATTTAAGCCATTTTGCAAACGCACTTGTAGCTCTTTACTCTTGATTTATTTAATTTCCTTATTCTTCATTTTTAGTCCTGATATATGAACAGTTTTTCTCCTGGCTCTACTCACCGCGGCATCAACGGGCCCATTTAGGTGTAAATATAACGACAGCTAGCATGCTATTAGTAGCTCTATCATATCATAGGTGATAGCTTGAAGACCTCTGTAACGAATCTGTGTGTCATCTCCTCACGCCCAACTGATGAGATCCATCCAGAGCTAAATCAAATGCAACTCGTCCAAAATAATTAAAAGCCCACCGTCCGTGCATAAAGACGATGCCCGAGCAACTCTGTACTTACAGATGATGGGGTAGATCTCGTCATGGTTGGAATTTAGGAAGCATATTAAGTGTTCATGTGCGTCCACTCGTCCTACGTATCGGTCGCTTATGCCTCTAATTATCCCGTATTAATGACACACGTATTCAGCCTGTTACCGTTAGCGGTCTAACTATCTAACGTTGTTAACGTTACCGTGAAAACTGCGGGACAAGCGAGCATATCTCTCACCAATCCAACGTTGACGTTAGCTAGTGACGCTGCGTTCAGCGGGTTGCGGGGCCCATTCGGCTGGTTCGTCAACAAGCCAGCGTTAACCATTAGCCAGGTTAGCCGAATTAGCGACCAGGCGTTAGCCAGGTTAACGTCAGCTAGGTGAGCTTCCGTACTGTGCATCCATGAAACCCCAAACTACACCCGACGCCGATATTTAAACAATGAGACGCTGCTGCATCCGCGGCGACTCGAGCGGGTCTGCTAGCTAACGCATCAGCGTTTGCTTAAATTGCAACTTACAATGACAATGTCTAATATCGCAGGGTTAACGTTAGCCGTAACATCCCCCGTGCCAGCGTGACTCTCCGTCCAAAGCAAATACAATCTGTCGCCCTGTCGAGGTCAGAAGAAGCGACTAAACTGATCTGGGTTCAGATTCAGATCAGTCCGCTGACCTACTGACTGAACGCGAATGTTACCGCTGGCTTCGGCGTAGTCGGCACCGCCATACAATGTAAGCTAGCCGCCATACCATAAGATACTATTCTCAACTCCACTGCCGCGTCCATCATTTTTAACCATTCGCGTTACATACGATATACAGCAGCACGAGCTTTAACGTGACATTTTAAACCGATGAAGGCGAACGTCGAATAACATTTCACAATTGCTCACCTCTGATGGCACGATCTTCATTTAAAGTCCAAAAACCTGTATGATGAGGAAACTTATCCAGCTTGAGATTCTCCCCTCCCTGCACGGTTAGCGAGTAACGTGAACGTTAAATCCAATCCTCGTCCTCTGATCGGCGAACTCTAAAATAAATCGCCAGCCAGATCCAATACGCGTTTCATATCAAACGCTTTGGAGAACATCGTTGGAGATCGAAGCAACTTTGACCACCGTTACCATCAGCCAGCGACCAGCAACATGCTAACGATAACTAGCGCGCATAACTCACTAGCTAACCCTAGCTAGTTGACAAAATGAACGCAGCTAACATTAGCTACTAGCCGTAGCTTCTGTGGCTAGCCTCGAGCTAACGATTCGAGCTACCGCTAAATAAACGTTGGCCAAATTCAGATTTTACCGTCTCTTTGCACATTTAGCGTCGGCCACCTCGATGATCACGACAATGCAAATAAATTCAGAGTATTTCAAACACGAAACAGAAACCGTGTCCTCTGATAATTTTGGTTAAGAATTTTGTGTCAATTTTCACAAAATGGCGCGCGGTCCAAACCTGCGCAGTGAACCGGCCCGGTGGACCAGAGACACGGACAACTGAGTTAGAGCGGCGCCGCCTAATTATTTCCACTATGTTAAAACGTCGGCCTCTTGATCTTCTTAATCCAGTCCACTAGACGCATTTCAATATCCAAAAACGTAAAATATACATCCACTGGCAGCATTATTCCGGCGGGAAGGGAGAACATTTGAAAAGACTGAGCTGGGAAAAAAAACCTCCTGACAAAATGGCGATGCTCTAGCTTGTTGCCATGGCAACTGTCAATCAAAAAAAATGAAGTCCCCGGATGTAGCAATGACGAATAAAATCTAACTGGCCAGAGTTACAGGACACACATAACTCTGGTGGTGTCCCTGTCTGTCTTTTTAACCTTGTTTGGCCTATTGCTACCATCCAGAATACATGTTTATTAAGTTTATTTTCATAAATTGAAACCATTGACTTTTGTGCTTGAAGCCTTATTATGCTGTACTTCTCTTACACTTAGTTGATCTGTGTGGTTTCCTTTTCTTTTTGTAGTCTTGTTGATTAAAAGAATAACTTGGCCTAAACTAATTTACAGTTTGTGTACATTTTCACAAAATAGCCCTATTATTGATCATATTAATACAGTTTCTACATGTATTGTTTATACAGGTATATCTATATATCTATATAGATATGTGTGTGTGTGTGTGTGTGTGTGTGTGTGTGTGTGTGTGTGTGTGTGTGTGTGTGTCTAAAACAGCTATATATTCTTGTACTTTACAGTGTTTTTAATATAAAATTCCCTCTTCGTGCATCCACAGAGAGTGTTAAACTGCTGGACAGGAGTAGATTATTAGTAACAAAACAGGGAATATTGTACTAAAAAAACACAATAACTTTGTAAGGTATCCACTATACTTGTTTACATCTGTAGCCTTTGATGAATATCAGATTATTTATTAATTATATTTTGCATAGACAGAGGTATACTTACTTATTTTGTCCCAGAAGGGATCTGTTAATAGCCAGAATGGAAAAAAAAAATGATTACAGCCAGAGTCACCTGATGGACCCTTGACTATTATTTTAAGACAGACATAAAACATGTTGAACCCATCCTTGACTCAAGATTTGCTTAACGATTAGCTATAGCTTGGTAACCTCAAACAGTTATGGGACATTTATTTAAATAACAATCATACATTCTCCGAACAAAAAAACGTAATCTGTTGAGAGCGCTCTTGGGACAAGCGGTTGGGTACACCTTGCCAGTCTATCACGAGGCAATGTGAGAAACACACTCACACTCACAATTCACTTATCCCGCTCTGAGGAACCTCTTGCTGACACAGGATAGCATGAAGCATCACAGGCCTCTACAACACGAGACTGTATTTCGATGGGCACCAGTGTTAACCACTGCCATGACGAAGGACTGTCCAGACCAGAACGTGTCCGCTGAAGAGCACAACAATGTGAAGGACATAGAACCGGTGGCACAATCTAGACTGCGGTTGAACTCTCAAAGGTTATTACTGTATATTTACACAAAAATCATATTTGATCCTAATCCAAATCAAAGGGAATTTCTAGAATGTATTCATTGTTTATGGGCAGTGTCATCATGTTGATGATGGGAAATATGTATGTGAGGAAACCATGAGCTTGGCTAATTAACATTGAACTGTATGCTGAACATTTATCAAACATTTTATGACATATATTTGGGGTGGTGTTTCCCACCGTTGGACCAGACAGCAAGCAGCACGTCCCACCAGGCCGAGTTTTAAACATTTGAAGGTCCATTAAAAGTGTCCTAAAAATCATTCTGGAAAATGTTTCTGTATCTTACACATAATAAGTAAATTGTAAATAATCTTTTTAATAGTCATTTCAACATACATCAGTTTTTATAATATCTTCAACAGTTGAGAGGTCACACATAATGTCGTGGTGTTTCTCCACACATTAGCAGCAGTCATCAAGTTAATCATAACCACTTCTTAGCCAAGACATAAGCTAAAAGGAATATTTCAAATTGTTTTGCTCAACATTATAGTCAAAGGGTTGATCCTCTGCAGAGTGTTGGGTGAGTGCTTTATGATAAACAGCCCACAGCAGTCGTCTGCATCACTTGCAACAACAATACACAGACCCAAGCAGTCGCCGCAGAGACCCTAATGCACAGAAAGCAACAGAAAGCATTGTTTTGCATGATGAATAGTTACCACTGTCAAACCACGCCTGATGATCAAAACCTACAATTTACCCCCATTTCTGACAGATCTTTCCTGGCACATGAACATAAAACTGTGTAAAAAAGGCAGATTAAGATGTCAAAGAATCAACCAATGATGTAAATGCGTGTGTAATTAATATACGGTAATGTTTTCAGCAATAAAGAGAACAGGGGCTTCAGACCCATTAGCCACACGCACAGCACAAGGTGTAAAATAAAGATGTAGGTCGAAAGTCTAGAACATAATATAAATGTTAATTGTTTTTTATATGTAGGAATTTGTATGGACAGAAGGGAATATTGGCTTTCCAGTTAGTGACAATATTGCAAATATGGGTTTAGTAAAGTTACGGTGCGTTTCTTATGTCAGTAAGTATTTGTTTGGCTGCTGGTGCCTGTTGGGTCTCACTAAATGAGATTATATTAGACAATTTCATTCAATCCAAGAATTTGTTAAACCTAAGACTGCTGTTAATCTTTAAACAGCTGTAAGCATTGATTTGCTACACATCGTCAGATTATTACATTACATGTTCACCCAGCGACATCTGAAGTCTTTTGGTGCACAACTTCTCTTTGTCACAAGTTTAGTTTTATGTTTTGTTGTGATCTGATGCCAATATAATTATCTATGAAATACTGTTGCCAATCTGAAGGAATTATCTCAAGATGTAGACGCACATTTGAACATACACAGCATGTTGAGATTATCCTGTGGTCATTTCCTATAATCAAGAATCACATTTTAAGAGCTGGAACCAATGTTTCAAATGTGTGAAATCATTTTAACTATTCTTTCTTCTCCTTTTTTTTCATGAACGAGATGAACCCTCTAAACTTTTGGTATAAATACCCACACATAAATATAACAGTTCATTATTTGTAATGAATGTATTGGATGTTCTTCATGTTCTCTGTGTTTCTGTAGGTGTGAATCATGCGTACAGTTTCCCCCATTCATGTTGTACACCAGTCACATGTCAGCCACATGGTTGACATATGACTGTTAACAATATCATAGTACAATCTTTGGAGGAGTGATGATGCATCCCTGAACCATTTAATGGCAGTGATGGTCATCAGTGGTTGGATTATTGAATTGGTTTTCAAATTGCAATACAATTATCTTACGACACTGACAAATTCCGAGAAGTTAAAACCACAAGTGCATCAATTTTATTTCACTAGAAAAAATACGATCTTTCATCCTCCCATTCTCAAATGTTTAACTCTTCCTTCTGCAAAGGCAACATCATTGGCAGCTGAGAATAACAATCCCAATATCATGTGTAGTGTTTCTCAACATCATGCACCATTCATTTTTAATGAAAAGTGCAAAATGAATTCTTAAATATAATGTGCAATCTAGTTGCAATTGCTTTTTCAACATCATAGTCAACATTACATAATATTATAGTTTGTTTATTTTCATTTTATTGTTATTCTATTAGACACAGGAGATGACACTGTTCTCCTTGTTTTTAATTCTCATATTGTTGTAACTTCCTTTTTTATTTAGTTGACTTATCTTTTATCTTAGCTCATGCTCGCAGAACAAAATGATGAACACTTACTGTTACAGTATTTATTTTGAACACACGGTGGCAGTGGAAGCTTTTGTTTCTTATCATGTTGACCACAGTGATGACGTCAGTGCTTACGTTTCTTCGTAATCGCGTTATTTGGAGGTTGTACATCAGCTTCCAACTGGCTGATTAGAAGCAGGTGAAAGGTAACGACTTATCTAATGCAGAGCTATCACGGCCACAGTCAAGGGACCGAATCCACTGGTAACATTGACCTGTAAATAATCCTCATTTCATGTGATTATGAATATGTGTTTAAACTGAGTTCAAAATTATAATTTCATCTCCAGTTAATGTCGTTTGAATCAAAGTGAGGGTGTCTTAGTCTCCTGCATGTATCCAGAATCAGTCAGATTTAACATTCCTACCTGCTCTTTACGAGACCCCGAGTCTTTCCTGCTTCTGTAAGTGGATTGAATGGTTTCTCAGGATATTATCCATTTTGACATCATGTTAGAGCCATATTTGGAGCCAGGAGATTACAAATATATTGTGTTGCCATTCTAAATGTATGGTAGTGCTGAAATAAGTATTTTGATTATTTATTTAAGTTTGAAGTATAGTAATTGTAAGAGCCATTTTGTTTGTTTTGTGTTTTGTTTAACCTCCTGCCACTAGGGGGCGTAGACCACTGTCAATTAAGACAGAGGCCTATATCATCAGAGGGAGCACTAGGGCCAGGTGTTGTTAGATTGGCAGGAGCACGTAGTTGTTTGACCGTGGAGAACAGGTGACATTGTGTTTTTGATTTCTTGCATTTTTTTGTGAATAGACAAATGGGTTTGGACAAGGAATATATACTTTGGTTTGTGTTAAAAGTCATACAACTTTATAAATAAATAACCTTTTATATTACAAACTGGACATTGCACCTGTTATTGCACGTGTAAAAACTAAGCCTACAACCAACCAGAGTGACCTTTATTGATGAGCAACAGGGTCACTACACAGTAATATCCTATAGTTAAAAATACTACCTGATGTACAATATATTTACAATATTACACGTTTACCCTGAAGTGTGCTTCAACACAATACATGAATACATGTACTTTCCTTAAATGGTTGATGGTAGTTGCTTTTGAATCTGATAAGAACACCATTTTTTCCGAGTTGCTAATGGTCACACTAACAGCAGGATCAAGGCTATTTAGGTTTTTATTTCCTGAAACCTCGGCTCAGCTGACATTTAACCTGATATTGTAGACAGAAAAAAAGATGTTGCTGTAATAATGGAACATCCCATATCAGTTTTGAGAATACATTTTGGATCAAATCTCAAATCCTGATATATTTTGTGCCGAGATTAGAATTTTGACAAGATAATTTCATTGTTGAAACATAACAATTTAACATATTTACAATAGTTGTACCACAGCATATCACATTCTCTTTGTTTGATATTTCTGTACCTCTGATGAAGAAACATTTCCATCACATTTTAAGATCGATTCTACCACATTTCCTCCTTCAGAATACTGAAATGACTTCCGCTTCAACTCTGGTATCGTCTTTTTTCTACAATATTCATGGTATTGTAAAACTCCAACACAATCATTCGGTGGCAGGTTTTATTGTGAAAAACATTTTGGAACCGTGTTTCTCTTTATTTCAAAAATGTGGATACTAACACAACATAATTATCATTCCGGACATAACTTTTCCAAATGTACACTTTATTTTAAACAAAAGTACAAAAACAAACATCAGGTATTTACAATACTTGCATGGCAATGTTCACTTTCTTTGGTCAGTCTTCCAATTAGATGGTTTTCCAAACAGCAGTTTGGAGGTCTGAGATTATCACATGCTGGATCTATTCAACCAGACTCTGAGCAACGACTCACAACTTCATTACACTTGTGTAAAGTCTTCAAGCAATTTACCGACTGTTTCAATCTAGGTTTGGAATTATATGGACATTATTGAATTTGCCTACCTGGACATTTTTTACAATATAAATAGCAAAAAGAAAATTAATTCACATATTTCACAATTATATCCTGGTTTTGATACATTTTAAAATTTAGTTAATGCTCTTAAAGGGGACCACATTTGTGACATGTACAGCTGCGTGTAATCCATTGCATTCTACACAAATATGACATGAAAACATGAACCCTAGTGCACATCACAAACTGAAGCAATTACAAGTAGATTTTCAAAAGAAGGTAAATGTATCATGACGGCTACTTTGAGATAAACACCATGTCCTCTCGGTGTGCTCCGTCACAAAGTCATGCCATAGCTACACAATAAACAATCATACCTCAACACTGATGAAGAACACATTTAGAATTAACTTGCAGCCTCGAAACCTTCGTTCGCTACTACGGGCTCGGTGAGTTTTTCTTGCGTGAAATCAAAGAATGGCTTTATGTAAAACCATATGTACAGCCAAATTAAAGCCAGTGATCTAAGTGGAGTTACCCAAAACCTTCTCTCAATAATCTACCTGCCTGTGTTACACAGTGGTTATGTCCAATGCACAGTACACTTGAAAAAATAAACAGGCAAAACGAACTGAGCTTCTGTCCTGGTTACTTTGCAAAGAGGAACACACAATCAAAGAACAAACAAACAAATCAAAATCATGTAATGCCAAAGAACTCTGTGTCACACCGCCTACTTCCTGCAATGTAAATCATACCACCATCTATAACTAATGCTGAGTATAACCCCCAAAACCCATAGCCCTTTCATGAACTCCATCACTATTTCATTAAACATTGTGTTATGCCTGAATGAACAAACTGAAACGAATGCACCAATAAATAGAATTAGTACACTGACGTTGAAGGCAGAGGTTGTTTGACTGATGGCGTGAAGTTAAAAGCGACGGCGGTGATGTCCCTCGGGTTCCTGCTATGTCTCCGAGGGCCGAAGAGTCAGACTAACGCAGGTCTACACATCCTTAGAGCAAAGGCAACCGCTCTAGTAGTAATTCTACTTGCATCAACTAACAAAACCCAAAAGATCTGCATTTTCTCAGTTTCCCAAAAACTTCCTTCTAACAAACACAAGTCCTAATAGTAGACACGTGTACACATGTATCAGTAGTGCAGACAAGTTATGTATATCACATACAGTATCCATTCATTTTTTATTTTAACTTTTTTTTCAGGAATGGCGGGGTGATGGTTTGAGAGGTGAGGGGGGTTTTGGATATGCTTTTTAGTCAAATTTTCCCTGAAACCAAATCCAAAGGATCTTCATCCTAATGTACACTGTCCCCCCCCCCCCCCAAAGACAAAAAGGTGAAGAGAAATGTGCAAAAGATCCACGTTCCCACTGAAAAGAAGAGAATGAAATCAATGTTGTTTAAAATGACAATTCATTTGTTGTTCTCTATTTCTAAGCCATACGATGGAAATGTTTTCTACCTTTCACATTTCCAAAGGATGGTTGCCGGTTCTTTACACCTCAGCTTTTTGGCTGTTCTCATCCAATTTCTCCTCCAGTTTCTTCTCCTCCTCAGAGGACCCGTCCTCCTTCTCACCAGTCTTCCAGCTTCCTTGCCTGTTTAGAAAAAGACATTGTTACCCAATATGAAAAACAAACTGTACAGTGTATGGTAGGATGGTAGACGTACTATGTAATATACACTTTTCATTTGCACTTGATGGGAACTTGGTGGTGACTAGGAATACAGCAGCTATTATCTGTATCTGCTTTTTTCCACAAAAATATGTGTGTACGGATTTTCATATTTGTTTTTCTGCCATAACAAAAAAAATCTGTCATACAATATTTTAACCGTGTACCAAAATTACATAAAAAGTAATGTCTAAAAAAATAAACAATTGTACAACAGTATAATCATTTGTAGAAAGGTCCGTGTCATCGTCCTACTTGGATTTCTTCATGTAGACCCAGTATGCCAGGCCAATAACTATAGTGGCGACGAGGAGTCCCACCACAACTCCAACCACCAGCTTGGTTTGGTCGTTATCATCCGATTGGTCTGCAAGAGAAAACAGAAACATGAGAGATCCGGGAGACACGGTTCAGTACGAAACTCCAGTCTGACTGCATACGAATACCGGGAAGCAAATAAGCCATGATGTGCAATAAATGCATCGATGAATGGACACATCCGCTCTGTATATGGTTATGACTCATTGAGTTCAATGTTAATGACACATATTAATAGTGATTCATTTCATCAATCAATGGGATTATGGACAGTGTTGACATTTTGTCAGGATGCTGGTAGCTCCACTCCTCTTAGTCCTTCATATCTGTGTTTTATTAAAGACGACACACTTTCCAAAGATTGTATTTTCCGTTGAAGAGTCCAAGGTGACGTGAAGGGTAAATATTAAATCAAGAGCCGTCTTTCAGTGAGAAACATTTGATTCCCCTCTAAAGACTTGACTCCCCCCCTCGCCCCCTCCTCCCACCCATTCTTACAAGCAAGAAGACCGCTACAACTCACCTTGTTTATCCATTCTCACCTCCTCATTTACTGAAATCAGATATAAAATAAAATTAAGTTCCAACAAAAAATTAAAAAAACCAAGCGTGATGTCCAGAAAGAATACCACTCTAACTCTATTCTACTTCTGCATGCAAGAAGTTCAACAGAGGGAACTGATTAAATCCAGCATCCCAACGCACACCCCCGGAGTGAAGGGTGAAGGAGAAATGAAATGCTGTCCCAACCACGCAGGAATGAGAAAGCAAGGGAGAGCAAAGCGTGGTCTTAACGTTGTCTACAAACAAGCATGCGGTGATGACATCTGGACAGTGGAAAGGTGTTAAAAGTAAGTTAAATCATTAAAAGTTAAACAGTTGCTCATGTAACAAACCCTGAGATCTGTGAACACCTCAAAAGAAGAAAACATAACTTCTGATCCTTTATACGTCATGTCAACATGTGTTTTTCTTCTCATATATTTCCACTTATCTTTCCCGAGTATGGATTAACGCAAACTGATTGGGTTGATTATACAAAGTGGCTTATCTATCTTAAAGGTTTGTCAGCCCACAATTCTGTGATTTTCTAATCTACTGATTCTTATTAATGCGTTTTAATCTCAGGCACATACGTACATGCTAAATTGGGGTAGTTTTATTCAAGAGGCTAAAGCACCATGTAAAGTTAACATGCAGGCCGAAAGGGTTAGTGAGTAGAATAGGAAGACAAAAATTGGAGAGAGACGAGAGGACCACTCTGCCACGCTGTACTTACGGGATGACACATTAATCGTCTTACTGTCCGCGCCTAACTCATTGGACACCGAACAAGAGACAGAGAGATTGGCAGTAGGCACAACTGTGATCTTGTGTGTGATCTTTCCGTTGACGAATGGACTCTCAGCAAGCTGAATGGTAGGAGAAATAAAGCACAAATGTTAGTTTTCACACACCTAACTTATCTTGCCACATGCAAGAAGTGTATATTTTGTACCACTAGGGGGCGGTATTGGATTGATATGAGTCTCTCCATGACAAAGGCACAACATGTGCCTCTGGGATATAGACACTTAAATCCCACAGGAAAAACCAAGACACAAAGACAAACTGCCAACACCCTTTTTTATGTCCTCTACATATACAAGATGGGGCAGTTTTTTGCAAATACCCATTACTGAGGCTGTGTTCTAGCCGTACATTATGATCCCTGTGAATAGGCTTTAAAGGATGTGATGAGAGGTTTGAAAATAAACCTTGACTGAAATGTAGACACGTGTGTTATCGTCAAAAAATAATTATCCTTCAGTGAAAGAGTGCTTTGCACCTTTAGAGTTGAGAAATTATGACACACATGTTTGGGTTTTGAGGTTATAAACGGACTGAAAGGGCTGAAAAGTAGTGAATCCATCCTACACACCCTCAGGTTAACGCGTAATCAAAACTGCTTCATTGAGTGGCCCGGCTATCAGTGTGCAGACAGGTACACCACAGAAACCGAGGAGGAAAAGGGTTCAATTTAAAAACAGTCTGTATAACAGTCTGGTGCAAAACTTTGTGTTTAAGCCTCAGAGAAAATGAAGAAAAGTACTCTTTCGAAACACTGAGCACGACGGCCTGGAAATGTTTGGACTAGATAAGTGTGGTAGCCGGGGAAAATGTGAACAGTGCAAACTGCTATGCACATAACAGGGAGCATTCATTCAGTGGCAAAAGTAAACCATGAATTGTCTCAGGAACGACCGGCAGACCGTGTGCTTTTTATCTTCCTCAAAATGGAAGCAGATCAACTCTGTTTAGTTGCATCCTCACAACTCTGCTGATGTTGTTCCAATGTTTGTTTTGAGTGGAGAAAAACACAAACATGACACTAGCCATACTAGCATCTCAGTGGTTTGTACCTGTTGCATCATCTACAATAAACCTTGGATGCTTTGAAGATTGCAGATACGGTACTGCATGACAAACACGTTGCCATCTTACATGAATTTATATGAGACTCTGTATTAAACAGTCCAGATAAATATATATACAAATATAGAAATAGAAATAGCTGATTCAAATGAAGCAATATAGATTGTATTACAGTTTAAAGAGTATAATCCTTGAGATTTTAATTGGAACAACGCCCTTCTGAATTTATTGTCAGCAATGTTTCCCCCAATAACCCTTGAGTGTAATACTATTCAATAATAACATCTATATAGCAGTTGTCCTTATCTATATATCAGTTGCCGAGGCCACTGAGCCCGTGCTGGATCAAAACTGCCCAACTACACACAACCGATGCAGCAGAATGGGATTCATCTTTGCTGCTCGTAAATGACTCAACTTCTTTGTGAGAATATTGTGAGTTTGTTTGGCTGCACTGTCAACAGTTAATACATACACTTACATACATTACTTACATACACATAAATATTTTATTTTATTTTACACTGCTGTATTTGCATATATGTTGTGTGTATATATATATATATATATATATATTTTATTTTGTATTTTATATTTCACTTTGTATACTTTATGCACAATCACTGTTTCTTTCTTTCTTTCTTATATTTATATTTTATTCTTGTTTGTTTAGTTTATTGGTGCTACAGTGTTGACAAATTTCCCCTTGGGGATTAATAAAGTATATATCTATATATCTATCTATCACTAAAGGAGTGTTAACCAAATATACTGTTACCTTGGTAACCAGGACTAAAATATCAGGTATTTTAATTAAAACTTCTTGTGAACAATAGGTAACCTGTTTTTAGTCAAAGGGTACACCAGACATCTTCCACGCACTCATTCACAGCTCCCCAACAAGTTCCAATCCTAGAACTGGTCAACATACCACATGCCTGCGGTCTGTTTGTCCTGACATCAGATCAGATCTGGACCGTGTCTATCGAGCTACAGAGTTCTGCGTGTGACTGCATTGAGAATCTTAAGAGACTCTTGCGAGGCATTTAGGATGAACCTTCGACCATAAAACCCCTCTGTGCTTACCGAGGTGCCGTTGATGCTCCAGGAAACAGATGGCTTCGGAGAACCTTCAACCTCACAGATCAGGACTTTATGTTTGCCGTCTTCCCCGCGATGTTTGGTCAGCTGCCGGATAACTGGAGCACCTGCAACAGGACGAAACTCTTCAGATACGTCTCGATGAGCGCATGTGTGGCGTGATGATCGGCGGAGGAAAGTCTGACTCAATTTCGACTGAAGAGAATAGATTGAAAAATACTTTCTTACTAAGATGAGAATATTGATACCATTCTCAATGTAGCTCAGCTTCGCATGAAGACTGGAAACCTTGAGACCACTACAATGGCTTTGTCCAAAGGGAACAAAAGGTGCCTACTAGCACCTCCACAACTCACCAATTGACAGGTTTATATCTTGTTTAAGCTGTACGAAAACAACAAACGGTTATGTTTTTATCCGGATCTTTTTTTCTGTTCCCTCGTGTCTCTTGTATCTAAGCTAAATCAATCCGACCGGCCACTGACTGCAACTTGAATAGACATGAGAGAGGCATCATTTCATCCAAACTGCAGCAACAAAGCACATAATCATATTTTCCAAAAATCTCATGAGTTTCTTTCAAGCTCTTACCTCTGACAGACAGCTCAAGGAAATCTTTTCGGCTGAGGAGCCCCACCTTCACCTCACACTCATAACGGCCAGAGTCAGCGTAAGTCAGCGTGGTAAACTTGGGCTCTTTGTTCAGTTTAACATTGTCCTGAATGATATAAAATGGATAGCAGCGTGGTCAATACAAACCAGAAATGTTTTCTTCCCCGATTTAGACTTTGTAGGAATAAAGATCGCTTTTACCTTTGTCCAGGAGACCTTGGCGTCTCCAGAGGCATCGATCTGCAGAGTGAGATCCACGGCCTCGCCGGCCTTCTTGACGATGCTTCCAGAGGGGCTTAAATTGATGTCTAGGTCTAACAAGAGAGGAGAGGAGGGTGAAGAGCTTGCTCTGACAATGGTGGAACAATTGCTATTGTTAAGCACACAACCCTTGACTTGGCTCAGTGCCCTGCAGATGCAGCTTATTAGAGGCACAGAGGTTTGACACAACATGTCTCTTCATAAAGCAAAGTAAGACAGGCAGGCTGGCAAGGAGAGACATTGGGATGTTCTATTCACGAGAAAATAGCACATTTGCTTTCATAGTAACAAAGATTAGAGGTAAAAAAGGGAAATTACGCAGATAATTACGCTGGCGTGTAGCAAAATTGTAGTAATTACGACTTTTGAAGAAATTCAACATGTTTTAGTCTCTTACAGCTGACTGTGATGTTCTGTGATGCTTTCATTGTGGGGTCGTCAGCAAGAGAGCATTTGTATTCTCCAGTGGAGTTACGGGAGATGTTTGTGATGGTGTAAGTGTCCGTGTTTTCCACTTTCACCAACTCCCCCTGCAAAGACATGGCAAACAATGGAGGGTGATTAGTTTGTGATTACTTATTGAAGAGAGCCAACAGTAGACATGTAATAGGCATGAATGGAGTACTTCTCGATGAGATATTGATGAGCATGCGTACCTTAAGGTGGAAGTTAAAGGCGGTAGGAGCTGGGTTTCCGTCTGCCATACACTTCAGAGTCACGCTTTCTCCTTCAACAAGAGGGTCCGAAGCCGTTACCTGGAGGACGATGGTCTCCGTGGAGTCTGTGCAGGAAATAGCAGGTGGAAAATCAGAGAGGGGATGTATGTGAGGGTGGAGGGCGTATTAGGTAAAGCGCGTGCCTCCCAACCGCCGACTGCAAGGATTGTCAGTGTCAGCAGGCTACAGAGACTCAATACTTTACTTTGTTTTCCCCTTTTAGTATTAGTATTTAGTATTTTAGTATTCATATTTAGTATTTATTATTAGTATTATTATTTTATTAGTAGTATTAGTATTTTAGTATTTAGTATTGTGTTTTGTGTTTTTATTTGTATCTTTTATTTTTATTAATGCTCTATGTACACCCACTGCTGTGATCCTTGAATTTCCCCACTGTGGGACTAATAAATGAATATCTTATCTTATATCTTATCTTATCTTATCTTAACTTAAGAAATGCATCCAAGTAGATGGTTGAATTGTCGTCATATTCTAATGCATTAGACCAAACAATTCTTCTCAAGCTTAATGTCTTTGCTCCATCTGAGACAAAAGTGTTTTACTTTAAAGTTAAAACACTTTAAAGTTTTAATTTAGTTTTACTTTAAAGGCCAGGTTGTGCAGATAACTTAAATATGTATTGCTGCGGTTGGTATAAATCCTACTTCAGAGCTATAGAATCCACACCTCATTTATTTTTTAACTTTCACCCTCTAAAGGTGCTATTACTGTTGTTTTTCTTGGCTGGAAGCAAAAGTACATCATTAAACACTGTTAATATAATCAGCAAAATAACACCAGCAGTCTTTTATCACTTAGTTGAGAGCTTGTGGGTCAGGTTGTAGCTGATGTAGTCGAGTCCTGAGGAGACGCTGTGGGGGATGTTGAAGAAACTCAACCTCACCTAATTAGTCAGGCAAGTGAAGTGATACCTTTTATTTTTAAATTCACATTGTGTCATATCAAGTAATGTTTGCAAGCAGAAATACAGAATAGTCCCATTACAGAAAGTAAAAGCATCATCCCTTAAATAATTCAAGATTTGAACTGAAAACACCCTTGTTAATATTTAAAAAAATGATATGCTCATGGGGGGGAAAGCATGGATACTACAACCAAGAACATTCTTCTTCTTCTTTGAGAGAGAGAGATCGACCTGGTATAAAATAATTGTGACGTGGAGAAAAAGTTCTGCTGTAGTGTTGTTTCCCCAACCTGCCAACATCCAGACGGGAATGCATTCAGACAGAAACCACTGCTTTACGTCTCCACAACTCTCTATTTTATTTTCCTGTTTTTAAAAATAGGAAATATTAATACAATTCCAAGCGCTACTGCTATTCATTTTGTATCTTTCGTTTTGGGCAGAGGTTAGCCTGACAACAGCTTGTCTGCAGACAGAAGCGGGTACATTTTATCAAGTGTGTCCAGTTGTTAAAGGGGTTAGATGACTCACAGGTGATGGTGAAGGTCGCTGGAGAGGACTCCAGCTCTTTGCCCGCAGCGTGTTGAGTGCTGCAGGTAAACTCGGCGCCCGCGTCTTCCTTCTCGGCTGAGTACTCCAGCATGGAAGAAGTAGTTGAAAGGCCAGTAACCGGGTCCACCGCCACCGTGGCTTGGATGGAAACCCCTAGACGGAAAACAAACTTTTTTTAAATGGTGCATTCCCACAGCCAAAAAGTGCTGCACAATTCATCACTGATGGATGATGTACTCTCCCGATGAGAGATAATAAATAAATCGTTGTGTGTAACATTTAAAAATGTCAGCACGCCAAAGAGCTGTTTTGTTGGCATTTAGACTCCAACAGAATAAAGAATACACACCTTTCCCATCAGCCACCAGGGGGGTGTTGTTCTTTCGCCATGTGATATTTGCAGCGGGATTGGAGTCTTTTGCAACACATGTCCCAAGCTGTAGAACAAAAAAAAAGAACAATGACTTGAGAACAACCGCAATAAACTACACTTAGAAACAAAAATATTGAAAAACAAACAAAACATTTTATGAATTTAGAATAAATCAGCATATTTTTATACGATCAAACATATGTGCAAATTGGCTTTCTCTGAGCCTTCCCGACCATGAAAAGCCCTAAGCCTTTCTTAAGCCCCTCATATCCTTTGGGTATTTTAATTGCAGTAGAGGAGATTCTGCTCTTTAGTAATTCATGAGAATCACTTCAAAGAACTCATTACTGTAGTAACATGGTCTCCGCTACGCCTCAACTTACCGTACCTCAAGTGAGGGATTTCCCTTAATGGTTGACTGCGGTAAAATAACGTAGGTATAAGCAATGCTTAGCATAAAAAACCCACCTTAGTAAGTTTGCCGATCTCTAGGTCCTCCGCTTTGCCAGAGATCTCCAGGCCTGCCGGCGTCTCTACAATACATAAAACAAGAGTTAGTGTGGGTGATGTGTGTGCTGCCCGTCAGTCATTACGGCACATTAACTGAAGTCATCCAAATAAGGAAAGTTATTCCACTTGTACTCACTGTAGATCACCACATTAACGGGATATTCTGCGATGTCTGCGCCGGCGACCACCATGCAGGTGAAAGTGCGCTGGTCGGTCAGCTTGGCGGCAGAAAGCAGCAGGCTGGAGTTGTCAGCCATGTTCACGCGACCCTTGTATTCATCATTGGCGCTGATTGAAACATTTTTCTTCTTGACCAGCAGATCTCCCGTGAGTCCCTCTCCTTTGTCCTAGGGAACAGAGCAGAGTGCACTTGATACATGTCTGTCACATGTGACATTGACTTCCAGTTAAAATAAAAAGCCTCCTGTTCATAAAGTGCCAAATGGAGGGACAGATGAGCGGCCTAATGCACATAGGCACTTAGACTGGGCGTGGCTCGGACATGATAAGAGGACGGAGACCACCATTTTGAATCCATTGACCTTCTTTATGACTTACATATTTCCATTTAGTCATCACGATTTCTTCTGCATTTATGGCTCCATTGTTGCAGGGGATCTCCACTGTTTCCCCATACAGGCCGATAACAGTCTCCAAACTGCTGACTGTGAAGGACAAAAGAAGAGAAAAATATTTCAATTGCTCTTTCAGAAGGGCTGATCTGGTCCGCTCCAACGCAGCAGGAATATTTTCGACGGAAAATTGAATTCCGTTTTTATTCAGAATGAACTTTTTCTGCACATATTTGACTGACTTTTATCAATACCACTAAGTGTTTGCCTACCATTCGGCACTAAGAATAGCAGTTTCTATGAAGTTCTGCTAATTCTACAGCCCCTCCTGAGAAACCCTGCCTGCCCTAAATTTCTTTAAAAACATCGTCATGGAGACAAAGTGCTTGAGAGGGGAAAGGGGAGGAGGGGGCAGCAGAAGAGTCTCAATGGGCCGTGATGAGGGGGGGAAGGCTCCAGGGAGGAATTGGCTGCTATGACGCAACTGAAAATGAAGTGCTGCTCAGATTGGTGTTCAGATTCCCATCTCAGACCTCTCTGGGTTGAGGCCAAGTTAACGCGCGAGTGGGCGTGTGGAGACAAACATCTTGACAGCTAAAATCCCAAACAGCTCATCAGCTGTTCAGTGAAGTGTAAGAGAACAAAGCAGCGACAATCTTACGTGTGCGCGTGAAACTACGTGTGCATTTAACCCTGGCGTGATTATATTCACGCACAAGTAAACTGCTGCAAACCGTAATTTCTGCACTGCAACTAAAGAAACTAAACTTTTCGTCTCACTTTCCCTCCTCGCTCGACTCAGACGTTGAAAGGTTTCCTCAGAGAGATGGGGCGGTAAATAAATTTGCTGTGTGCGTGACACTCATTTGAATCTTGTTTGAATGGAAGTAAATACTTTTACTATGGTTACCATTGTCTACATGAGGACGGGGTAACAACCGGCACCCTGACGGCACGGGGGATGGTGACGTCAGGATGAGCACACCATCTGTTTGTTTCCCCACAAATTGAAACCCCTCTTGTCAAGTGTCATTTCCATCACGACAATTAGACACGTTCCTAAATGGCTGGCGGTCTTATAATGTTGTTACAACTCACAACAATATCAAACAGTGAGCCTCAACTAAACACCGCGTGCCGTCCCCCTGACACCGAACAACTTCCTACTCCCGACACGTGTCACTCATCTTTACGAGGTGTCAGCTCTGAAACAACACCGAGTCTGAGTCTCCACTAACCAACCAGTAAAGCCCGTCAGGACATACAGCAGGCAGCTGACAGACCACAGATAATTGAATAATGTCCTTTTTTACAGGCAGGCATGTCCCGCTTTATGTTTGGCTCTGATGCATTTTCTTTCAGTCCTTTAATATCCACAATAGCTTAACCTCTCACTGGCTGCTTTGTGCACATTCATCTCGTGCTTTGTTTGCTGTGATGATGACTATAATCCGATTTTTTAAAGCTGTGAGCACCTAAGCAATGTAAGATACAATACATAAACTATTAAACATTGATACGGCTGCACGTCCCCTACATAGATACAAGTGCTGCATTTAAATAAGGCTCGGTGACATTTAATAGTGACAGCAAGGGGATAAAAACAAACCTCACCACATTTCAACTGCTGACAGTTTCACCCGGAGTTCTTCACCAAACACAGGGATAAGCTGTCACTTGTCAACTGCAGTACAATTATAACTTTCTCCTGCAGTGATTCATCTTATTACCCATGATGTTCCACACCTACAACCGGTTCCTTTGGCATCAATAAGTAAATTCCAAGGATTTCACTTTAAAATCAAGTCACGCATCGATCGATCTCAATAAGTGATTTAGTTCATATTACCAACCCTGAGCACATTTTCTGCATTCCCATATGCCATACTAATAGCTATTTTCTTTATCATTTGATACAATCTATATCATTGTCTGCTAATGAACTGTACTTAGATATTTGCAACTGGGTGTTCCATCCACCTGAGATGGTGCTGCAGATTACTGGTGCAAACACAGTATGCTAATGTGGCTGTCCAACACTCCCTTGTTTTGTCTTTCAAATGTAAATCTAATGAAAATGACTCTCATGCTTGGATGTGCTTTAACTACACATGCAGGTTTCTGGTCGAGGCATAAAAGATTGCATACGCTGGGGCGGAAAATGGAGACATTGTGAATAGCAGGTAGAGTTAATTAGCTCTCTGTGCAGGATATGGAAACATGATTTGCATATGTGTCAGATCCAGTGCTAGCCTGCTACATTTCATGTGTGGACTTACTTCACAGTGCCAACAATAATCCGTCAGTATAGAGTATTTGTTAAATTATTAATATTATTTATATGCCATTGCCAGAATACTCTAATGGCCGAGGAACCATCCAAACTTTGAGAAAGTAGTTGGCATGCGGGTCCAGGTGCTTCCCCAGTGTTGAGCCTCGCACTTCTTAGGAATGTCCTGCACAACCTGCTCTGCTGGATCTTACAGTCGGTAAGTAACAATAGTGAGTTATATCTGAGTTTCATTGCAATCCCTGGATGATTGGAAAGGTTATCACACTACATCCTGTATTATAGACTCACCCCATTCCAAATTCAAATAAGCAGTTTTGAATATGCAAATAAAGCTGTGTATAGCCTCTCTGAGAACTTTGTGAGCGTCTGTATGAAGGAGAAGGCTTTTGCAGAATACACTGTTACACAATGAGAATGAATAGCACATGTAGAGTAATAGAAGACAGAGCTCCTGCTGCTAACTGAGATAAGGTAATCCTTCACCACAAAAGTAGGTGAACAGTGTGAGACTTTACATAGACAATCACGCTCTGCATACAAAAAAACATCACTTTTAAAAGTTGTCTGTATGATGAGGGAGCAATGGACGCAAACAGTCTAACTTGTGTTTTGTTGCGATCACTTCCAGATCCTTTGCCAAATAGTGATCACAATTCAAATTTCTTTCCTTTTTACTAATTCTGAAATTAGAAATTAACGAAATGTGTCGAAAATCATTCAAATGTCCCAAATGGTATCTTTACCAACAACTTTCATTTTTTTATTTCAATTAATTGGTAGACAAAAATATTAACAGTATGTCATCATTCATTCTAATGTAAACCATGAAGAGAGACAATAAACAAACTGTTAGAGAACTCCCAATAACAGAAATTGGTTTATTTGAGATTTGGTTGGAATACTGCTGTGTGAACATTATTGATTTCCTATCGACTATTGCCAATCACAGATACAGATCATATGATAACACCGTTGTATTTAACGATCTTTTAAACTTTTCTTTTGCAGACTTCTGAAACATGTTTATATACAATTTAAATACAATTATTGAAAGTAATAATTTATTTGCACATAAGTCCTCTCAACTTGGTTTGATGTGAATTTCTCTCTACTTCACACATTAATTTCTCATACTGGACAGAAATAATGGCTCATATTTTGGTGCGGGTAAATCAAGTAACAGGCGAGTGACAGAGACAGGAGGCGGCACCACAGGAGACATGTTCATGTTCCTGATTAAGGCGCCTCTATCGCTGAGAAGAGACAGGTGACGGCAGCTCAGATATAAGCTCACCAGGGAAATCAGCTACCACCCCACACTAGTCTCTACAGTATATCCCTGTGTTGCTACCATACACTCTCCCATTTGTGTGTGTGTGTGTGTGTGTGTGTGTTTGTGTGTGTGTTTGAGTGTGCACGCACATCTTTCAGCTGCAAAATCCAAAGGAAAACAGAGGCCCAAGCATATTAAGGGCTGAAAATGAGTATTGTGCAGTGAATAGAGATCCCATGGCGCATGCCCACAAAGCCCCGCCTACTAGCATGTTCTCCAAAGCATCCCTGTAGCCATTTAATAGCCTATATGAGCTCTCTATATAGGCTCCTGTACAGTCAGATTACACTCTTAGTTCAGACTTTACGATGGAGAGCACACGACTGTATTTGTGTAATTGTGTTCAGGCTGAGGAAGTGTTCCCGGCTCGCTTGCCGAAGAGTTTTCTCATTTGACAAATACCGAGCTACATCTCCCTTATCTCCGTCCGTCTGTCTCGGGGAAAAGGGTGTAATAATGTCACTCTTGGATTACTGACAGCCCACTTGCACAACATTCCCTTTCACACGGTTTCTCTTTATGTTGCAATCTGAACCGTGGAGGCACTATTCCGAGCGTCAACATTGTGCGCTCTATAATTGAGCTTTTCCTGCTGTAATTGCCTGCGAGTGCTTTTGTGCTCCAAAACTCAGGGCATCAACTTGTAGTTTCTATACCCACTGATGACCATTGCTGAGTGACTCCATTTTTGAAGCACGTAATCAAATTGTCCTGCATGTTATTTTCTGTATGTTGTAGTGACAGAAGGCGTAGGTAGTATTTCCCCAAAACATTCAGCTTCTCTCACCTTTATGCTTCAAATGTTTTTGAGACATGCTATAGCAACACGGTTCTTGGGAGGAAAACGTTGGTCTGTCAGTTTGATGCCTTAAAATGTGGTGTTTTGAGTAAATCTCGACAACTGTTAGAAGGATTGGCACAAATAAAAAAAAGACTGTTGCCGTTCCCACATGATGAATCATGATTACTTTGATGATTCCCTTAACCTTTCATCTCACGGTAGCATTAAGTTCAAAGGAAAGCCGAACCAAGGTATGGCATAAAAGAGCTGCTATGGCATTGTGCCAACTAGTCTAGTTTTACAATACCATAAAAGAAAATATGGCAATTTAGTCAGACGTCCTTGCTGCTGATTTGAGCTGCAACACACAATTCTTATTCAGAAATCTGCCGTTTAATTTTTCTCAAGTAATCGTTTCGTGTTTGAATAATAAATTACCCAAAAAATCACCAGAACCAAGAGTGTCGTCTTCACTCTCTTTGCTTTCAGCCTTTTTTGAAATAGCTGCTGAATGATTGGTTTGAAATTGGTTGAAAATGGTTTCAGCTCCAGCGTTGATGTTGATGATGAAGCGGCCTAAATGCAGCAGTCATGAGGTTGTGGAAGTACTTTGTGGATGATAAAAGCCACATTGTGTGAAATGAGTCTGTGACGTTTTTACAAGCCTCGTGTTTTGCTACCCCATCCATCTGCTTCAGGGCACAGAAAGCTATCCAAAACCCTAAAGATGTCTCCCTGCACCCCTTTGACCTTCAGACGGGTGTAAAGGTCGTTCGGAAAGAATCAATCTGAAAAGAAGGTCCCTTTATAGACAGAAACACTTAGGACAAACGGTTTCATTTTCTGCAATGTTCCCCACAGGCTCCATCTGCAGTCCAGCTGAACCATTCATTTGGTGGTGTGTTTATGTGATAACTTTTCTGTAGATTCTTATCTTCTTAAGTTTCATAATTCCTAGTTTGTTTGCGTAAACCTGAGCGTGATATTTTCTGACATTAATAAAACACTGTATTGATGCACAGCCAAGGAATTAAAAATATTAGAATGGGAAATTGGTCTAGATAATGACCATCACAATTACCCCAAAGTGGCGTCTTTAAATCTCTTGCTTTGTCTGAACATAGACCAAATATATTGAGTTGATGAGCAGCAAATATGTTTATATTTGGAGATGCTTGAAAACCACCATAAAAATAGTTATCATTAATTCATAAATCTAGTTATCATTTTAGCTCTATGATTGACTTGTTTGTTGTGTGTCAACAACCAGCCAACTAGAGTACAATAAGATAAATAAAAACCTCTCGAATTTTCCCTGTTTACATTGAGCAGAGCCATGTTTGTCACCTCAGGGCAAAGCAAGCCTGTGTGCTGCTGAGGAGAATGGACTGCAAATGGAGAATGATGTACCACACACTATATTATTAGTCTGAGTATATTAAGCATAATGGCTCCCCTCCTTCACCCCGGCCGGATGGGCACCTCTTTAGAACACTGTGCAACCGAACCAACAACAGTAGTTATGCTCTGCAAACAACAGGCCCGATCACAGTACTCATGCTAATGCAGGTTATTCTGGGAAAATAAGGCTAAAACAAAATATAAGAATGCACAAGAAGAGCACTGCTCACCGAAATATCCCTCATCAGTGAATAGCCCAATCTGCTTTACACTCATCCTTCCCGACATATAAAATTCAGTTTCCAGTGTGTCTTGTCGAGAGAGGCACATAGACAGCTCTCTGCCCCTGAGGCAAAAACAACGGTCTTCATTTGCTGCATCATGTGTGGTCAACAGACGTCTCCAGACGACAGCAGGTGGGAGGGAACAGGGCTAATGCACTGCCTGCTGTTCCACATGTAGGGTTCCTGTTGTTGCCTTGCAACAAAAGAAAATTCTGGCTTCATTTTCACTGGTTTCAGACTAGTCTGTAGGAGGGTCCTGAGTACCTGTGCAGATCTGCCGCAGGGCTCAAGGAGATGAATTGGATTTATTTTTGCCTTCAAGTGTTTCCAGCCATAAATGTAATTGATGGCTGCTTCCCTGAAGACATACCATGTTGTTATCTTTCATATCATACATCCTTGATGTTCAATGCAGGTTTTAAAGAGCCTCAAAACACAATTTTTAATCCGCTTAATCCTACGACTGATGGGGTCTCACACATGATAACAATATTTTAATAGTTAAATACAGTTTTGGTTATTTCCCGATAGATTTTTTTTCATTTGAATTTGATCGCCGTTTTGAAGTGGGTGGGCTTAGTTGGAAAATGGAATGTCGCACACCTCTGAGCACCAATCACAATGCAGCAATATCTGAATCAAAATGTGATAATATATCAGAGATTAATAAACTGAGTTTTTCTTTTTTTGAGGATTACATAGCAGGAGTCCATTTAAGAGAGGCTTGAGTGCACAGAACATCCTATATTGTTTGCTTTTCACCTCTGTGCTTTCCTACAATTCCCAGAATACCTGCTGACAATCCCCAAACAACAGGTGAAAACATTCAGCTGTGGGTTAGTCGTGTGTAGGCAAGGACAACAATAGCCCTAGAATAATAATCCCAAAGGAAGCAATGAGTCCTGCTCTGCAGCTCAGAAACACAGGATGTCTTGTGACCACATTGCATTCTGGTCCATTAAGGTAAGTAACGTCCGTATTGGTTGAAGAAGTGGGGAAACAATTCGATTCTGAAGGACTTGTATCAAAAATGTGTGTTTCCTGTTGATGTATTTTGAAGTGAAGTTTAAAATTTGATTCCGGCTTCAGTGGAAAAATATGTCAACATCACGACACGTCTGTGTTTGACTCGTTATGCAAGGTAATGAGAAAGATACAGTTCCAAGGACCCAAATAGGCCTCAGACTGCCAGGTAGATTGCCAAGACCATGTCCCATTAGCTTCTCTGTTGGAGGTATGCTCTCATACATTCAACGCCGCGCAGACAATACGTGCAACTGGAATTTGTGCCCTTGCTGTAGACTTACTCTAACTAACTTACATCAACTGGCATTCAGGCCTCGAAGCTGGATGAGAGACACAACTTAAATATTTACGGAATACACATAAATAGCTGCAAATATTTCAAGAACTTCTTGCATTTTTCCCCTTTGATTAGCAAGTGATTTTGATATGATATTTTAAAAGGGAACCATTGTCAAAAGTTTTTAATAAATGATGTTCAAGTTCCTTTACATAACGGTCTTACTCCGACAGCTACGATGCCAACAGCACAATCAAAGCCTACAATTTGGCTTTGATTTGGCTTTAATTCCTCTACAAAACTTCAGAAAAGCACTAAAGAGAGCTAATATCTAGGGGGAAAGTTTCTGTTGTTGCTGGAAGCAAGGGCAGCATAAATAAATGTTACCATAAGGCTCAAGAACATATCTATATACAGTACAATTAGGAGAGCAAACACATGTTAGTTCATCTGTCTAAAAGAATCTAAAGCTTTGTGTATGCCAGTATCACAGAGCCATTTTGTTACAATTTCCACTGAGCGAGACAGATGGGAAAGATAAAAGTACATTACAAGAAGGGTGATTATCACTCTAAATGACTTGCCATAAGGTTTCCTAGAAATTGATCTTGTGGCACGATCATTAGTCTTTGAAACGCTCTCCTCTTTACACTCGACCACACAAGCCTTCGTAAAAACCCTCTTAAAAAATGTCATAAATTGCGTAAGCAGATGAGCTGCGCAAGTCCCCGCTCTTAAGACAGCAGCCTGCTGCCGGAGTGATCGGGTGCTAAGTGCACTCAGAAATCACGTCCATTATATCGTGAATTATGTATTTGAAGGGCGTAGGCCAGGGGACCGGGGGGGAGAAGTGCCTTGTGAGGTGCCTGTGGGCAGATCACAGGAGAGCTCCCAGCCCTGACTCTTACCGTCGGCGAACAACTCCCATTAGCAGCGTGCCATTAAAGGCAACATTAGGCCATTAACAAAGCGCAACCACAACGCTTACTACTTATCCATTAACCCTTCCTAATGCAATGCGGTGCCTAACATTTTCGCAATTACTTCATTTCCCTGTCTCAGGAAGAGTGGACAACCCACCGACGGCTCTGCGCTATGAATGAACAAGATTCATTTTCAAATTCCCCAACAGTACCCAAGACTATAGGGGGAGCTAATGGATTCCCATGTCTCGGAGATAATGACCGTGCTTCTCAGGTAGGAATTTAAACAACTCTTCCTCTGCAAGGGGATTGCAGAATCAAATATGCTGTGTCTTTGTGTAAATATACAAACAAATACGTGTAATTATCTGCCTTTCTTTGATGAAAGGGAACAGAATTCAACTGACATGATTCAATACTCTTTTCAATTCAATACATGAAAGCATCAAAGAAAGGATGTGTATCAAATTTGTGTATGAATGTATATCAGTTGCTGCTTTTGTGTACAGGACATCAAAGATGGAGCCTAATAACTTCCAATCCAGTCAATTTAGACATGTGATTAGAAAACCACTCATTTGTTTTTAATTACTGCCGAGTCATGTAAATGTGATAACTTTCTCAGATGCCAAAGAGGCTTCAAACTTTACTATGCACAAGTAATATTTAATTTGTCCTGCTCGCCCACGCCTAATGATAGGCTTGCATCCACATGCAACGACTCTCCCTGTAATCACAGAGGCTTTGAATCAATGTTTATTTTGTGGTTACTAAAACACTTCTAAGACTTTTTTTTTTTAAAGTGCACAATCTGGGTGAGTCTTCAACAATGTTCCAGCCGCACTGGTACAGCACATTTTACAATAGTTTTTACAATAAAATAACATATTCCATCAACTGCAGCTTGGATTCATTTTAACATATTGAACTATACCCACGACATTTTAGTTGCATGCATCTGATATTAGCCTAAAAACGGTATATGATTACATGGTTTAATAGATTCCGTTTATACTTTTGAGAGTTTGACATTAAGAGGCACAGGTCAATGAACAGAGAGGAAAGACATCTATTTTCAGCCAATTACAATCACGGACCCTTTTCCTCCAGCAATCACTGGGAAGTTTAATCAACCTACTTAAATCTTAAAAATGCAGTCACACTGATAATGAAATAATCGTTTACAGCATAATAAAATAAATGTTAGGGTTAAAGCAATGTAGCACAAGGTGTGATGTTCCAGATGGAGCCTTGAAAAGTGAGTAATGCTCTTCACTAATGAATAAAGTACCCATTGAATTTCTGACGAGTTTGAATTGATACTCATAAATCGAAGTCCATTAAGTGAATCCTCAAGTTGTTCTCCACCGTGTGCGGCTCAAAGTAATAACAGGCAGTTTGAAAATATTCCTGACACATTCAAAACGACAACCAAGTTTCAGTTGTAAGCATTCACTCCATAAAGCTGGTAGTCGCCTCGCTCGCCTGAAGCAATTGAGACTACCAGAGCAGGACTGACTTCCAGGATGTCCGATTATAGATCGGACATCGTTTGTAATCCGTTTTATTCATAGCCTTAAGGGCCCTCGGCACTAACGTCATCCAGAAAAAGAGAGACTGGAATGATTAATCCATTACAAATGTAATCCAATCACAAAAATTAAATAGTCAAACATGTTTGCTATATTCTGTCAATTCTCAAGCCAGATGGTCAATTGATGATTGGAACTTGCAAAAGATTCTCTTTTGTACAACTGTAAATGTGTATGTTTTACCTCTTTTGACATACAAACTAAGCACATTTAAAAGAATATATATTTAATTTTATACCTAAAGACTGATTAGTTAAGAGAAAGAGAATCATCAACAGCTCGTTTTGTATTAAATTGTTCACTTGTTACAGTCCTGGCTCACTACAAACCCTCTTGCACAACATTGGTGACTAATGAAGATTTTGGAGATTAATAAAATACTTTATTTACTGTTTTTGATTTGATTGTTTGGTCCATGTAAGGGATCTGTGAAAATACCAACCGCAATTTCCAATAGGCCAAGGAAATGAAATGTCTTGTTTGTCTGGTACGAAATATATTTATTTTACTGTGATATAAAAGAGAAAGATACAAAGCAGCACATTGACATTTGAGAGGGTTGAACTACAGACTGGTTGACATTTGACAAATTGCTAATCGTTTCAGCTCTTAATTGTATAATTCAGTCCTTTATAAAAGGTAAACATTTCCAACACGACCGCTATATCATGTTTTATATCATTGCAAACTAAATATCTTAATTATTTTAGACTGTAACACATGTTACTTTGTAATGTGATGGGCATTTCTACTTAATTTGCTGAATCTGAAATGATAATGATAGTTAGTTTCAGCCCAGACCCAAACCCCCATGTTCAATACATTATATATACAAAGAGACAAAGCACTCCAGGAGAGTGAATCTAATCATCCACTGCCCCATCAGACTAATGCATACTGGTAGAAAAATATGTAGAATTATCTATTGTTTATTTTTTATATTACCCTAGATAGCAGCTACACATTCAACTATTTACCCCAAATGCAATCCACTTCATGTTCGAGTACTTTCATGTCTTTCTCCACCATAAATGCTCCGTATTCTGTAAAAGTGGCCCCGCCCTATTTCTGCACCTTCGATGCCATAACGAGGAAATCCTTTGAACATCTGCGGCGCATCGGGCCTGGGGGAGCACTTTACTAGTGTTTACTATTATACTATCTGTATGTCCATATTACAGTCGCAGGTGCCTGAGGATACCAATCAAACCCACTGCCACAACAAAGCCCCCGTTGAAGGTAGAGGCAGCCTCGTCCACCCAGCAGAGCCACACAGAGCCACACACAGCCCTGCCCAGAGACCATCACTTCTCCACGTGGGTAAACAAGAATGCACCCACTCATTGATCTTAAAGTGCTTCATTAGACGCCGCATGAGCCATGGACGAATATTTTCCCCAACACAAGATGGATGTTTAGTGGAAATATGTGCAACGGTTGTAGTATTGCCTGAATGTAATGCACAGCACCTACTTTGCCGTATCAATAATACATGTTGTGTTACGCTGTAAACAACCGAATATATCAACAGGTGGATATTTTTATTTGTTCGGCGGACGGCTTGTGTAGCTTTCATCACTGGTAATTGCCGTGGCGAGGCTGATACTTTCCCATTAGTTGAGCGACGAGTCATGTAGGCTGGTGTGCACTCATAATGGCAGGCCTGACCTTCTAACTCTCCGCTGTGAAACAGAGCAGGCAACGCTCTCCATTCCAATAAGCCAAACAGCCTGGTTGGTATTAAGAGGGCATGACGGTTTCAAAGTGTGCCCTGCTTTAGCGTCTGGCTGCGGGGGGGGGGTCCTAAAGCCACCGCTGGCGAAACAGAGCAGAAAGCGATGGGAAGAATACATGGAATGCAGATAGTACATACAAAGGATTATGTACCTGCTTGCACATCAAATCTGTGGGGTTTCACATGTAATACCCACGGACCGACGTCTGCTTTGATGGGAGAACTGTGAAAGGCTGAAGATTAACATGCGCTGTCCCACCTTTGAGTCTCTCCATGACTGCAGGACGTTCAGATTTACGGGGCGGATAACGGCTAACATTATTCGGCTGGAAGGTTTTACTAGTGTAAACTCCAATGGCGCCAATATCTTTTTTCTTAATGCTGAATTTGCTTACTCTATAAACTATTTTCTCGAGTATGAAAAACAATTCAATTCAAAGCAAGGCAAGGTAAGTTGTACTCTACTTTTTCTGAAGACATGTAACAGATAACCAACCCCCATATTGTGCTTTCTGTTTGTGTCTTTTGTTCCTGTGAAATTCGATGGCCACTCACAGTTTATGTCATTTCACATATGTCCCCGTCGTCTTGGGTAGGCGGGTCCTTTAAGGCATAATAATTTCATTAGGAGTGGCTGTTGCAATTTCTTTTTCCATTATGAGTAGAAGCAATACATCAGAGTAAGTGCTTTTAACCATCAAGCCTGGCATTGCATATCTTATAACGCTCCCACTTTGTGGTACATCCAGAACCAGAGCAGAAGAAGAAGCCCTGCAGATCTAACCGATTGTGTGAGCAGCACACAAACACCACACTTTACACAAAATCTGTCAATGAGAACCTCTGAAACACATCTACAAAATATCTACAGTAGGGTGAGCTCGGGGGTAACAATCTCCATGGGATGCTCTGCAGTCTGCACAGACTATATCCCCCTTCCAGCGAGCTGAGTCAACACGCTGTTCAGAAAGTTCTCTGGAGCAACGAGCTGCTTCAACTGCAGGGTCAGATCAAAATGCAGAAGCTCGGAGCAACGGCTCCTCTGAAGGTACGGAAAGGGCTATAAATTGTAATAGAACAAAAGAATCACTGATAAATAAGGATATTTGTTGTGTTGTAAAAAAAAGAAGCATTAGTTGGAGAAACTACACATATTTGGAAGTACGCCATGAAATAATATTTCTAGCAGCAAGGCGCTACAGATGGCAATGTCGGCTACCACTTCGTTCCCCTTAGTGCTTCTTTTTATACATCCGAGACTTTAATTACCAAATCCTGCAAGAATAATGTCTTTCTCGTCAAACCCATCTGCACGAATTCGCAAAGGTTAGCACGCTAAATGGTTAGACTACGGTGAACATGATAAACATCAGAATGATAACATTAACACTGGGAGCACGTTAGCATGCTGTGTAGTCTTATTCTCAGCAGAAGGAAACAAAAGATGTAGAAACTGAGCAAGAGAGAAAATCTAACTTTCTTAGCGGCCTACTCTTATGTTAATATTAACAACATGCATATTCGCAGATGTAATGACCTGAGTTATGAAAATGCATTACTGAGGACAATAACACATATATTCATTCAAGCATATCACATAAAATAACACCCTGAGCAGAAAGGTGACAATTATTCCAATCCCAGTGGGAGATGTTATCGGGTGAACAAATGACACACAGTGGCTGTGATATGCTTTTGGTTTGGCGTGTTTATGTTGGCTCTGTTTTTACAGAAGCGTGCTGTGACAATGAGAGCGGTAATCCTGAGATTTTGACACTCACATTGACCCTCAGTCTCTATGTTGCTGTGACCAGACCCTTGCACGGAATCAAATGAAACCTCCATCATTATATGAGCAAATGATGTGTCATCTTTTCTTATATCCACGACATGTAAGTGGGGGGAAATTAATGGCGGCATAATGGGTTATGGCATCTTCATTACTCAAAATGAAACCCTGCAATGTCCATTTAACAATGTCCTCGCTCTAGACAAGACAGGCAGTGTAATAAAGCAACTTGATACGGCACGAGCCTCAGGCTGCTGGTGGGTATGCTCTTAAACGCGCCTGCTTCTTCTTCTGCGGCCGCTTTGCCGTCAACACAGAGAGCCGTGCATGTTTTCTTCCTGTGCCAAGAGTCAAAGTCATTACAACGGTTGATGTTTAAAACGCACCAGTGGGATGTGTAAAGCAGAGAGATTCTCCCCAGGAACACAAGGCGACTTGATCTCTTAAGACTTCCTGTAAGAACATTAAATTAATCTAATTAACAGAAAAGCATTTCTTCACCTGTAAGGTCTGGAAGTGGAACAGGTGAGTACTGAAGAGTAAACATGTTCTCTGAGGCATTTGTGGGTAAATAATACTACAATACTGCTGTTTGTCTATTACTTTTAGGTTAGTAGTTCAACTGTTTCGCTTAAGGATAAACAGTATATTACATTAGTTAGTTAGTTAGTAAGTAATACATTATTATTTAAATGGCCTATCCCTTATTTTTGGATATATGTTCTGCACACAATTTTTGGTAAATATTTTAGGTCAATTAAATGACTCTTAAAGGGCCAGTGTGTATGATTTGTATGATTAGTGGTGAGGCCGCAGTTTGTCCACAACTAAATCTGTGTGTGCCAAGCGTGCCGGAGAACGGATACAAAAAAGACAAATGGCCCCCTCTCCAGAGCAGTCGTTGTTTTTTTTCTTTCCAGGCCACTGTACAAACATGACGGTGCAACAAAGTGGACTCCGGAAAAAAGGGCCAGGGCCCGCTCTGTATGAAGTTATAAACGACTCAATCTCAGCTCACAAAAATACAACCATTCTTATGTTAAGGGGATCCAGAAAAACTAAAAATAATATGCTTATTATACTATATTACATTCTTACCAAAAGATTGCTCTAAATGCTAAACACTGACAGACTTTGAATCCATTTATTTCACTATTTTAACACTTGGTGTTCAGGCGTGTTTTAACAATGAACTCAGGTTGGTGGGAGCCAGCCTGTTGGTGCAGTTTTACTCTTTTACTTGCTGATTAATGTGACATTACAATTAATAAAGATCCACATAGCATTAATTGGGAATCTAATGAATAAAGCAGCATGACATTTAGTCAAAGAGTAAAGCTTTAGTTTAAAAAAAGATAAAGACCATTATAAGAAAAAACACTTTGATTTAAAATGCAAGGGTGGCATCCAGCATATGAGAATATGCCTTTCCTCCCCTTTCGCATATTCTAGACCTCCATAAAGGTTCACGGGTGGTCCCAAGTGTATTGATATAGGGATGACCCATTTAATCTTCTATCTTGTTCACACTTAGGCACTGTTAGTGACTAACAGACTGTCAGGTTTCTAATTCTAATCAGAGATATACTCTTGTTATACCCTGTGGGAGAGAATCTCCTTGAATGAGAACTCCTGTCTCCGGCAAGTTCAACCGAAGCAGTGTATAATCATCGATAGCTTGGGGCACTCGCAGACTACCACAGCAGTGTATGAGGGAAGAATGGTGCACATCAGCACAACACAAAGAAACAGCTTTTAAAATGGCGAGAATGTGAATACCAAGGTCAAATGGAGACACAAGACCGTTCTGTTGAGTCCTGACGGCAGTGTGTATGGGAACAGCGCAATGTATCATGAATGAAAAATTGCGAAACAGTGTCTGAATGAATAGAGAATTCTCAGTAATGTGAACAAGCTTTTGGCCTGACAGAGGATGACTCAGAAATGAATGGAAGATAAAAGTCTGTCATTTTGTTAGTTGGCCCCAGGCTGCAAATGGATGTTTCACCTTTTGTTCAAAAGATCTGTCAACCTTTCCTGACTTGAACCTCAGACTAAGTGAAAATAAAGGCTGAGTACACTAGCAATCTCCTGTCTTGCCACTTGAGTCTCATAAATAGGATGTAATTATTTAATGGAAGTGGAGGCATACATGAACAAACCCCCATCACAGGTCAGTAAGAGCCCCTGCTGCTGATAATCTGCTGTGGTGGCAAAAGAGTCTTTGTCTTTGCTTAATCTAGAAGACACATTGTAATGAGAAAAATGCGTTAATTAAATGTAATTCACAAAAAACAAAAGCCACATAAGCACCCACTCTGACTTTTCATACGCCCCTTTATGATATTCCTTAAATATTCTCTAAGGTCGAACGATTAACATCACAGTTAATGGAGAGCTTGCAGAGAATTCATTCAAACGTAGCAGTGACTCTCATGGAGAATTTGAACAAAGATCCAGGCCCTGCTGAAGATGGGTGTGGCCACAGGCTTTTGATATGGAGGAGAAACCCCCCACTCCACCCAGCCAGGTTGCACATGAGAAGTGC
The DNA here is from genome assembly GCA_036178185.1 of Liparis tanakae. NCBI lineage: Eukaryota > Metazoa > Chordata > Actinopteri > Perciformes > Liparidae > Liparis > Liparis tanakae. The sequence goes on along the minus strand of CM070099.1, from coordinate 16,163,846 downwards.
GGGGAGAGGCAGCCGTGACTCTGTGCCCTCTCCGAGGGGTGTGTGCCGTTCCATATTAATGACAAAGAGAGGAGCGGGAGCAAGAAGTCACTATCATACACTCATTTGTTAAAAAAGAACCAGCATCACAATACAGTCGGCGGGAGTCCACAGGAAATCCAGTGAAAGCTGGGGGCTGCGTCAATGACAAAAGAGAGAAACAACCTCACTTTTTGTCCTCGAGACAAGGGCTGCCCAATCTCAGAGTGCTGTTGGGCTTTCACCAAAACCAAGGATACCTTCATGCATTTCAATAGGGGTATTCCTGCATAAAGAACGAAGCACTACTGCATAGCACAGTCATCCCTCTCCTGTTGTTAAGCCTTTCTTTATAGCTGAAACAATAGAACTCTGGTCCCACCCCTTGAATAACAAATAAAGCATTATTTTCCACGGCAGGGCGAGGAACCTGTCTGCACAATGAGAAAAGTGAGAAAATGGCAGAGAGTAAACTGAGATGTTAGTCTGTTTTGCTAAAACACTACAACAACTCAGTTTAACTGTATAAATGTGCAACACGTATAAAAAGTGGACAAAGTGCGATTTTCAAGCAGTCTTTCTTAACCTGTCTCAACAGCTGAAGAGGCTATTATAGATGTGTTCATAAAACTTCAATATATCTCACAATCCGGTTCTAAAAGTGGGAAAAAACTGTTACCAATGTGTAATCAAGAATCAAGATTCAATTGCTGCTGTTTGACTGATAATCAATTCATGTGTGTAAAACTGTCACAGGCGAACAAAAAACTTTTTCTCATTGAGTCATTGCCTCAGAGTGATTGGTTTTGTCCCACTATTCATTTAATTTTATTTTAGCAAGAGCACTTACACACCTCCCAGCTCCAGGAGGCCAGCAGAGTCAATTGCTCTCTCTGACATAGGAAACTTAGCATGTTCGTGTGCTAGCTCATACTTCTCCACCGCAGTCTTACTCCACCTAACATGAGACGTTTGGAGCCAATCAGTTTTAGAGCTTTAGCCATAAAACGACTAGTTCTAATAGGCAAAAACTGTTAGAATTTAGCTCAATGTGAGCAAACTGTTTTTAACAACCGCAAACATACAAGAATCCTAATGAGAAAGCGGGGGCCTCTTCACGGCCCTAAAACCTCCTCCAGCTCCTCTGTGTCCTGGTGGATGTGTGTGTGTGTGTGTGTGTGTGTGTGTGTGTGTGTGTGTGTGTGTGTGTGTGTGTGTGTGTGTGTGTGTGAAGGGGGGTTTGGGGGCAAACAGACTTAAATAAAGCACTACTACATGATTATATTCAACTGTATTAGCTCAGAATTAAAGTTGGTACCAATTGTACTCTTGTTGACTCGGTCTCGGACCATTTGTTTGTCTGTTTAATCCCAGGTCTACAGTATATGACCATATGGTCCAGATGCATATATTATAAGCATCATTTCTCCGGGGAGCAGCTGATGCATCAGCTTAATTTATTGTAAAATGTATAACCCACAGATGTTTCATGTTACTGATCAACCCGTATATCGAATTTCTGAGTGCACTAAACACCCGCTCTTTGTTCTTGTGCAGGATCAAAGATTATGTAACAGCCATGTTTTATTTTCATCATAACTTATGTTTATTTTTAGTTGCACGTCACCTTTAGCTTCCTCTTTATTTGTATTCATTAGTAATTTCAAAGCCGAAGCTACCATGTCAGTAGTTAATTAGGCTTGAGCCTCACATCCGCGCTATAAAGCAGCGCTGCCAGGGGTGCTAGTAGGAATCCGGCACCCCCTGATGGGAAGTGACACTGGGTTCCCCACCCTAATGCTGCTTTAATTTACAGTACGACTTCGCCTGTCTGAACGGGCCCCTCTTGTTTGAAGCCATAAAACTGTCCCCCTATTTTCTCCATCAACAGACGTGTTTGCTTACATTTTCCCGGATTTCATATTCTAATCAAGGCCTGAGGAAGACATAATGTTAATCTTGGTGAGTAATTAAATACGTCTCACTTCCCACTCAGTACTCATCAAAAACACAAGGAAGTGTACTGTGTGACGGAAGGGCAAAAAAATCCACTTCACACCTTTTGTTCCACACACAGGACTGAGAGTCCTCACAGGGCTTTTTGAGAGACTAAGTGGACTAACAAATGTGGGTTAAGCATCCAGTAGTGGAATGAGTTGTGTGTGGATCTCACATTTGGGAACTTTTTAAGCATTTTAATTCCAAAAGTGAGAAATTATGGATTAATAGGAGCTTAGTTTCCTTTGTTCGTTTAAGCTCTTCTGCACCCACAATCAAATTGTTCAATGCTGCAGATTATTATTCAGATAGTTAAACTTGATGACACCATCGTATTGTGTTCTGTAGCTAGCAGTGAGCTAAATCGATGGACGAACAATGAAACTATTTCAAGAGAGTGAGTGTTGAAGTGACGGCACCACGATGCAGCATTTCTATTCAAAGCCTTGAAGCGGCTGAGTTGCCATACTTCTCATAAATGCATTTGAATTGTGCATGAGGAGATACAATACAAGTCACAAAGAAATCTATTTCCAAAGAAGAAACATCCAGACGCAGTCTTCAGACTTCAAGAGGAAAGCGCCTATGAACAAGATGATACGTGCACACGTACACAAATACATAGTTGTACACCATCTCCCATGGAACACAAGTGTAGAATTAAAGGTGTTCTTTCCTGTTGCATTAACATCACAACATTCACGAGGCAGGTCTGAACATAACCTAGTTAAAGATGAAAGAAAGGAGACCGACTCTATCTCAGGTGAAATTGGGTGACCCCAACAAAAGAGATTAGTCCATTAGCAAAAGGGAGAGCCCCACTCGCTTGACAAGTAATACCAGCTGTGACACCGAGAGCTGCCTGCCTGTTCAGGGGGGCGAGGGTGGTGGTGGGGGAAGGGCGGAGACAAGGGAGTGAACAAAAAAACAGATGCATCTTTCTGACTATTTGTTCTCAGAGTTATTTAGAGCTCAGTTTTTCTATTCCATCCCGTTGTGGAAAAGGCTCGACCTTTACCGACGAAGCCCCGCGAGCTGTTCTTCTTTCATCAGTTCCAATATAATAAACATAGGCCGTTTTTTTTATTTAAACCATCAATGCTGATATTATTGAAAATCCAAACTCAATAAAGGCTTTCAGTCAGATATGTTTGCTCGCATTGAGCAAATTGAAGAATCACAAACATTGCTGTTTTGTAACCCACTCAAGAGAACCCTTCAGTTTTAGCAAGACTGACCATCTGTTGTGTAGGCAAACACACACACACATGTTTTGGACATCACGCCAACTAAACACACAGCATTGTGGACGACCATAAAGTCTAACCTCATTACCAACTCAGTGCACTCCTGTCTCCAGCACACAGCACTGCAGCGGCACAGCGGTGTAAAAACATCTTAAAAGGGACCTTCATTTCCTCACAAATAAACCACCTGAGCCTGACTGATAGGTGCTGCATGGTGTTCATTTTCAACAACAGGGGCCACTGGGGTGTGACGAGGTGGAAGAAGGGAGTACAGCTAGATCAACCTCTCCACCCCTCTCCGTTCCAAGGGAGTACTCTGAGCTTCTGTGCAGCTTTGCTTAATGGCCTGGCTGAGTGAGCACATGGTGTTGCTACCTGTTGGCCTGACAGAGCAGACAGAAGCCTGCAGAAAGGCTGAACCTCCTTCTGCATGTAACATACTCAGGATAGAATTAGGACTAATTGTTCTTTTAAAAAGCACACACAGTCCAATTTTTAAAAATGACCACTTAGTGGTAGGTTGCTGCATTTTCATCCCACCCAAATAACTATTTCTTTGCTGTATCTTGGTCGCATTCGTTTCACTGTTCACGTCCACAATGAATCCAATCCTGCATGTAATTACTTTTTCGAGAATGTCAGGAGCACTTTCCCCACAGCCAACATAATTATAATAATTCAGATAGGATGTAACCAAGGCGTCCTTCTGCTCAGCAGGCTAGTTAACAGAAATAAATGTCATGAAGATGAGGTATCATGACGATGACGACATCAGGGCATGAGCACATTTGAGGACTGACTGATGATGACTAACTCACTGCATGCCTCTCCCACCATGTAAGGGATCAACAAAAAAGGGTGGCACAATGGACAATATATCATCTCACATAAGCCACGTATACACAAGAAAAGTCACTTTTTTCTAGATATGACCAGAAATGTACAGTAATAAAACATTTACTACCGTGAGTTAAGTAAAAAGAAACTGCTTTGTCTTATTTAACTTTTTTATGCATTATAGACAATTATATTTAGATTTTTTGAACATAATCTATCACAAGTGCCAAGCATACGAATGACCACTGGAATATGTGGTTTATACGCAATAAACAACAATAAGATAATACTTTTTTTTCATGATTTTTTACAAAACAAGCAGAAAGGGTTATCCTCGCATAAATTCATACGCAAACCACGTCCACATAAATACACATGACCAGATACTTGCTACGAGTGAAATGAACTAGAAAATGAATTAGAGCTCACTAACTTAAAAAAAAAACAGAAAAGAAAAAACCCGGGCGGCAATGCTCCACTGCCCCCACGGAAATGTGATCGATAACCCTTGGCTGAAGTTTTGGTGGCACGCAGGTGCTACTGCTGGGACTTCCCCCTCATGTGGACTATTCGCGGCTTTTGTGCAGGGACGAACCCGCGTGAGCAGCACCGCAGCCCGGATACCGGGACAAAAGCTTACCTTGGCGGGGGAGCGTGGCCAAGAGGAGGGCGCACACGCAGCTGGCGGACAACAAGTGCATCCTTGCGGCTCTCTCAGGTTCTCGGTCGGCTGCTTGTTTCAGAGGTTTGTTAAACCACTTGCTGGAGTTTTGTTGTTGTTGTTGTTGTTGTTGTAAGGTGGATTAAACTCAAATGGTCCTCGCGAGCCCCTGTGGCTGGTCCTCAGTTCAGATCTTCTTCTCTCAACGTGGCATGTGCTCGCCAATTCGCGCTCACATCAGTGCTGTGGGAACAGGTAATTGCATGGAGCGCACAGACGAGCACGAGGGCGGGGGCTACTTTCTGCAGCTCCGCCCCCCTCCCCACCCCTGCCTCCCTGCCTCCCTCCCTCCCTCGCCCCCATCCCTCCCTCTCTTTCCCCCTGCAGCTGCACCCCCAACACGACCCCTCCCTCCCCCCCTCTCCCCGCCAGCCTCCTCCCACACATGAGTGTACCTCCTCACCCCACCCCTTTCGTAGACCCCCCTTAGCCCCCCTTACTCCTCCCTTTCACCCCCTTTACTCTCATCTTCAACTCCTCTTCCTTCCCCCACCCTTCTCTCTTTCTAACACAATGTGCATGCAAGCACCCCCCCACCCACACACACACACACACACACAGGAAGCCAGACACACACATACATAGACCTCTAGACAGTCACACACACACACACACACACACACACACACACACACACACACACACACACACACACACACACACACACACACACACAAGGGGAAACACATTCAATCAAGCTGCACATCAGACTTGTCTCTTGCAGAATACCCAGAGGTACAATGAATACCCTAATACTAAACATGCTTTTAAAACTTAACTGCCATATAAGTGCATATTATTAGGACATGGTGCTTAGGGTCCAGAAAAGCACTTTACAAATGCAATGTATCCTTATTATTGCTATTATTATTATGATTTGTAGTAGTGTACGTAGTAGCATGTATCTATCAGTAACTTCACAATAAAGTTCTCAACAAAATGTACGAGAAGATCAGTCTGTCTATTAAATGTCAGATCCAATTATGATTTAGCGTTCTTGCTTTTAGACAATTCATCAACTCTCAGATTACCTGTCAAGATTAACTGAACAATTGCATTCCTTCCCGATTCAATGTCAGTTCAATGTCAAAAAGCTGTTTACGTCATCAAGATTATTTATTTTTCTAGAAAAGTTGACATTTAGATTTTGTAGGTTTTTAGATTTTTGAATCTGCTGTTTTTCCTCACGACAGTGACATGTGACGAGCTTATCACAGTGAGAAATCTGCATCTGGCAAAGCAACTTGTATTACCGACAGCCGTCACAGAAATGCAGTGAAGGATGCACAACATCGACATCGGAAGTGTAGAAAAAGTAGACGCCTGCCAAGATGGAGATTGACAGAAGCTGTAACTGCTACGTTCTCCAAGATGCTCTCTCTCTCTCTCACACACACACACACACTTCCAAATGCATGCCCGTACAAACACATACACACACACACATAGAAAGGTACACTTTCTATCAACCCCCGCCTCAGACTTGAGGCAAGACACACAGCTCTGTGCCTCACAGGCAGAAGACAGCAGGTTCATGGTGAAGCGGGCTATAGGATGTGGGTCCAAGGTTAATTATAATGAGAACATTTCCACATAAATAATTTAGCTTCTAATTAATTATTCAAGTCCTTGCTCATATCTCCTTAGTTTTCAATTATTTCAGACAGCACATCCAAGAGCAATGCCGCAATAATTAATATCCATACAATAAATATGTTAATAATTATAGCATTAATGTGAGTGCGTTGGCCCTTTTATGGCTCTGCATTATCTCACAGCTGTCTCTGCTCACTTACATGTTGTGTCGTGGTTTCAAGTCATGGTTTCTCGTAAGATGACAAATAGACCGTGACTATCGACGAGGGCGTGTTTCTGTTCCAGGCTCTTAAGCGGTCATAACAGTGACTGTCTCATTGAGTGCATTTCAGAAGTTGGTAAAAATAACAAAGGAACACGTAGAATGTCATTAAAACAACACTCAAATTTAATTATTCACCCCGATGCTGTAATTGCGTGATCATGTTTGTCTAATCACAAAAATGTGTGCGTACACGCACCATGTGTGTTGGGCTGGGGGAGGAAATCTTTTGTGGTGAAGAAGTAAGTATTTCTCACCCTGGGTGCGAAAGTCATGTAGGTCTGCGTTGGGTTGTGCAAATGGAGTGAGGGCACAGGCTGTGAGAACATAATGCAATTTGAATTAAGTTAAATACAAAGCAATATTGTTTCCTGCCTCAGAGCACCGAGTGCAAAAGAGAACCACTTTGCTTTTTTTTCCACTCGGGTGAACATGCATGAGAGCGACTGATGAAGCGCCCCGGAGCGCGGCGTTAAATGGCCAAATCATAACTTCTTGGTCATAATTGGGATTTCAGGTGAAGCTGGTGCGGTGGAATTATGTATAACTCCTAATTCATAAGCTTCGGAGGAGATCTTCAAAATAATGAGATCCAACAAACAACCTTTAAGCTTCTGAGTGCTTATTCCTCCGCAGGAAGGAACAAGTCTGCAGGACGCTGAAGCACAAATGCACTTTGGTTTTGGAGCTCAGTGATAAACTCCTCCTCTCGAAGGTTCCAGTAACACACGGACATGCACAGATACAGACAGTGACTATGGAAAGGGAGGGGTGAAAGGTGCATCAGAGGTGTTATGGTTTCTTCATTGTATAATCTCAAATGTGGAGCGACTGCTGCCTTATGAATAAATAGGCTACAAGTTGCTGGGTCCCAGAGGCAGATTCGCATGCCGGAAGCCACAGGAGACAGATAAGAGAAGGGCTTGATGTGAGGTGTAACAAAACAATGTGTGAGAGTGGAGGGCCCATAAATCATTTGATTTCTTGAAAAGTCAAACGATAATGAGGATAACGAAATGGAGAACAAAGGCCACAAAAAGGTTCTCGCCAGCATAAACACAACATATAAAATATAATATATAATATATGATATTCCAACCTGCAACAATTATAATGTGGAATCTTTTTTTTCTCCATTACACTGATCAGGGACTACATATTGAAAGACACCAAGCAACGAAAAACAGAATCCCAAATCCAAAAACTTCAGGGGAACAAATGCAGCTGAAGCTCATGTTCACTCTGTATTCATAGGAGACCGTTTTCAGTCCGTCCCCATGACTGGAGAAAGAGATTACACACAGACTAATGAATTACAATTCATCTTGTCATATTGGAGAAACTGTGGCATTTTTTTTATTTGATGAAAGAATGAGCACTCTTATTTTGACATCTTGTGACACGGCTCCTGCTGAGAGCATGGAAACAAACAACCCCCCGAAGCTGTGGACCCAGGCACTGAAAGTACATATCTTTGACATTCAGGGGATGCTGCAGACAGGAAATCTTTTTCTTCTTCTTCTTCTTCTTCTTTTTCTTCTTCTTCTTCTTCTTCTTCTTCTTCTTCTTCTTCTTCTTCGTCTTCTTCTACCTCACCCCAAGTGGCTCATGCTGCAGGTCTACACTGATAAACATAGCTGTGTTCAGCTCGGTCAAAATAAACAAAACAAGAGCAGTAAGCAGAAATGGCGTCGCAGCGTAGATTACTGAACAGGATATTACTCATTTATAACCCTGTGGTGGTCAGCTCTCTTCTCCGATGTGTGTGTCATGTTATGTTCGCCCAGTTGAAGCAGCAAATATGGCGCATGTTAATTTGGCTCTTCTGCTGGTGTTGTGAAAATCGAATTCCTCCCCAATCCCTCGGAGGTGTTGGCCACTTCACAACAGCTCCTGGGAGGGAGACAAGTGATTAGTCTCCTACAGATTGGGCTTCAGTAAACTGTGTCAAGCAGCAAACACGGTGACCCTGACATTTTCAGCACGGCTGAGGGAGGGGACGATCCACTTAATGGCCAGTCCTGCGCCGGCCAGCGGCCACGATTTGGATCGATAATTGCTTCATTCGTTAATCTGATTGAGTGTGTGAGCAGCCTGCAGTCGATGCAGAGTTACCTCTCTTTCGGTGAGAAGCCTGTGTTTTATTGATTTCATTGTTCTCTGTAGAGCCTAACTTTCCCCCGCCCCGAATGATCCAAACGTTTACAAAAAGAAAAAGAGAATGGATATCTTTGTTTGAGCTCCTCATGCCGTACTTCACTTGTATTAAAGTCGCTTAATAGAAACAACTTTTTGATAACAAAAGGTAAAACAAACAAGGAGAACGGAGGGCAAGTCTTATGTTGCCAGATTGTTCTGTTGCTGGTTTAAAAGGGAAACGTTCATTAACATGCACCGAATGTTCTGTTGGTATCTAATCCTAAAAGCCTTGTTGAATTTGAGTGGGAGCTAGATGTTGTGTGTGTATCACTATCCTTCAGGCCATAGGTTTTCAGCTGCTATGCAGGACCTTTAAATCTGCATTAACTAATAATATATTCTATGGTCATTTGGGGGGCGAATTAAATAAGCTGACATCCCCGTGATAAACATTGTCGTTGTAGTTGTTGCCTATTTCACAAGGTAGGCATTATTGGGGGCATTATTGCTCTTTTGAAGTTGTGCTTTTTAAATAGTTGGCTGGCTTTTATATAATATATTATTTATATTTCTTTCAAAGTTCTTTCGCATTGTATTGTCAAATCTATTAATACTGTAGTAGAACAGTAGTTGTACAAATATATGATTGTTTTGCACCATTGTTCTTCTGTGGTTTTGAGCCCATTAAGGCGTTGGAAATGAGCGTGTAAGATTCTTGAAATGATAAACTACATCATTGACTACACTCTATCTTTGCATTGGTGCTTTGATGTGTTGTCAGTGCTTAACCAGATGTCACACTGATGCAGTTTCTTAGTTCTTAATTAAATGTCTTTTCACCCTGTGTGTTTTATTTTGTTGTCTCTTGCGCGTCGTCACCTAATCCTGTCTTGTGGAACCGTGTTGCAGCACGTCGGTGCAAATGTACCGAGACAAATTCCTTGTGAAACCATTGTGCTTCGTGAAAGAAAGCGATTTTCTGCAGGCCCTGTATGGAAATAGGAATTGAAAACCATTCGACAAGTCCAACATGGTTGTATATAATGATCGTATGAAATAGTTTCTCTGAAGAGAAAATTACACCTGCATGATATATTTAAGATCAAGGCATATAAGTAAGACTGCAAAAGCTCAACAGGGATGGTTTTGGTGAATATTCATATTTGTCGTGTTTGTTCAACCAGTTGCTGTGTTTAAACACTTTCCTACCAAACAGGAAGAACATATTAATATTTACAATATATAAATAATAACTGATAACATTTAATCAAGTAACATGGATTACTTGAGCAATCAATATAAATGGCAAGGAAACCAACTGGGCTGATTGTGGATACGATCCGTGAGGCATAATCAATGACGAGGCTGTGGGGAGTTCAGCTGTACTACAGGTGAAATGTTCACAGCCTGCCTGTGCCTGCCCGTCGGATGCAGCTGTTGATGTGTGATATATCCAACAAAGTCTGGCAGGCTTGGCTGCCAGACGTGTATTCTTTTTGCCCAACCACCTGGTTGTGAATGCTTAAATATAATTTAATAGCAACATGAAAGGCAAAGAAATGATTCATGAAGATGTAGATCATTCTGCTATCACTCAGGCATCTGTCACCTGTCAGTATTGTTTATTTCTCACCTAAGCCTGAAACTATTTGTTGGTTCGTCACTTAATGGCAGCTCATTGCCGCTGGAATCGGCAACACTTGAATGCCGCCTGCTGCAGGCTGGTGCTTTGAGCAACAACCCGGAATAAACACAAATGGCAAATTCTTGTTATCCCTCTTTGATATGGCAGCAAACGTTTCGGGAATACGTCCTCTGCCATTTCCTCATAATGACGCGAAAGACCCAAATGTTCCATGAAATTAACTCTTACACAAATTCTGTAAATAGAATTGAAAAAGTTACCACCCCTAAGCCGTGTAGAGATTTCAAAGGCAGAGCTGTTGGAATGATTTTTGTATTTACTTGGGAGATGTTTCCTTTTTTTTTCTTGAAATAAAGTGGTGAAAGCAGGTTGGCATTCTGTCTCTTGTTAATCTTCAAAGAAGAAGGGGTAGATACCATACGAAATAAGATACAATCTAGATATATTGAAGTGAAAAGCTCATGCCGAGAAAAAAGATGACTACGTAATTAAATATAAAAGATTGGGAAAAGAGTTGTGTAACAATAATCGAACCAGTTGGTGCCATTTATGGTCTGGGAGAAAAGACTTATTGGATTTCATCGAAATAAAGTTTGTACTATATTGTACAAACTACAGTACACGCAACAAAACAGCACATTAATACAAGAAAGACAAAACAGTGTAAGACACCCAATCTTCTATAATATCTGACCCTGACAAATTGTTTGAACTTAAATTGCATGGATGCTATAAACCGATTAAACTGTGTTGGGATATGTTACCATAAAACCCCTGATGGACGCACCAGAAAGGTTTCTCTGTCTCCCTGAGTGCCTGAGGAGTTTGGTTATGTTGACATTTAAAGATTTAGATACTTAAATATGTGCACGAGATCTTCTCGGCAACCTATGCCACATTTTAAATCCAGTATACCATTTCAAGGAGCTTCGTGTACAAGTTGCATGGAAAGTTGAAGCTGGTTTGGAGACTTTTTCCAATAACCGAACGTCCGATGAAACCTTTCCTCAAACAAGTTCACACATTCTGATAACGCCTATCGCCAACAGGCAAAGCACTCTGTACTTCGGAGGATACCGGAGTTGTTTTGTCTGGCGTCTGTGTTGCGACTTTCCCGTGCCGGCGTGCCAGAAGTGATGTGCTTTATGTCAGCCAGCCAGAGCTGAAAGGGTCCGGAGCAGGAAGCAGGAAGCAGGAAGCAGGAGGGACGACGGCGTCGGAGCAGCAGTGAGTATGGCGGGAAATCCTAAGAAGCATCCGAGAAAAGGTTGTGGGGTGGATGCTTCAAATAAAATAAAAACGAGACCAGATTAAATTATATTACCATATTATTATATTATTATCAACCTTTATGGGGGGGTGACGCTTTTATCGCACCCAGTCTTGATTTGTTCCAGTTTGGCATTCAGATTTCCTTCTCCAGCCTCTGAATTTTCTATCTGTATCCAACTAAAAATAGGACTAGGGAGTGTCAGATTTTGAATGCACCACTGCTTACAATCCGTGTGCAGGTCCCAAGTGGTGACAGTCAACCGCAAATACAAAAACATTGACAATACTCGGGCATTTTCTTTCTCTCTGAATTAATTGGTTGCGTGTTCCTTCGTGGTGTAGCTGTTTTACTAATCATTGTTTCTGCCTCTGACTTAAGGTCACAGTTTCCTGATTCCAAAACATCTCTGCTATCAGAGGGTGTTTGAATCAATGAGTGTAAAACACCTGGAACCGACACTAAACAACCATTTTACAGACAGAGCGAATTGCCATTTGTTACAAAACCCGAGGATTTCAAACTATAGAAATGGCAACAAATGAAACTTAACGAGGGATTATACTGAGCTTCTATTTAAACAGTGTTTTACTTAATAATAACTTAATGTCTTAGCGTCTTTGCTGAATTTTTTGGTCCGCCAATCTTGACGTCCTTTCTCTGGCCGTGGTCTGGAGAGCACTTTGTAACTCCTGTTTAGAAAAGCGCCTCATATATAAGGTTTGCATACGTACTGACTTCCTAATACCTTGTTTACAGGGTGTGAAAGAAGAACATTACAGGTGTCACCCCACACCGCTGCTGTAAAGCCGGCCATTGTCTACGGCAACAATGCGGATCCAGCCCTACCCTCAACAGTCCAGCACATATATCTGATTAAGACTGTTTAAACACAGGCGGTTGCACTGCAGAAGAGAGACGACTAAAGCCCCCCGACTCTGGAATGTGGAGGGATCGGAGCCTCTTTACCCTGAGGGTTTGATGCCGGTCTGGGGCAGGAGCAGCGGTCTGTTTGTTGGCCCACGCAGGACTGACATTATCACTATAACGCCCTCGGGCTCTGAGTAACAACACATAGTGTTTATGCTCACAAGCGGTGACCTACGAGAACATTAGTACAATTAGCCCCACCTACATTTACAACACACCTCCAACCAAACGAATATTAACATAACAATAGACTCTGCTGCTAACCCGTTTTCCCTTTGCCTCATGCCGTGCCCATGACAATGCTGCTCCGGCTGCAGAGAGTGACAGCTGTGTGGTGCAGAGGTGGCGCTGGAGCAGAGCAGAGCGCTGGAGAGTTGCAGCTCGCAGTAGAGGAGAGCAAAGTGTTTGGGATTGTTTCAATTTAGGAGTATTTCATGGAATGCAAAGGACCCTGATATATCTGCCCGAGGGCAAAACACCGCACATATCTAACGTCTGGCCTCTGTCTCTGTCTTGTGTTGACATGAGTTGCTCTGTTGTCCATATTTACATTTAAATGACTGTGATAGGCCTCAGGTTTGAGTTGTGTCCGTCTCCGGGTGTACCTTTTATGACATCATGTTGTTGTGTTTAGTCTCTCTGGGAATTTATTTGCTGGTATGTGATGAAAATATGAAGACCAAATTTCTCCAATGAATACAAATGCTGTGGAATAATGTTGTATTCGTGGAAACCTTTAATCAAGTTTTTGATTGAAATACTCCGGAGCTCAAATCTGCATTTTCAAATCTGAATCTGATCCTATCTATGAAAACAACACGGTACTCATCTTGCTTAAGCACGTACTGTGTCTATATAATAATAATAAGACACACATATATTTTGTAAAATCAACACACCTGCATGTGAACTCGTGGGACATTTACAGTGCCGTTCATTGTTTGAATGAAGCTGACGTGTTCCTGCTGCTGTCCTCATTTGCCTCGTGCATGTTTTCTCTCTGCCTAAACAACTGCTTTTTGCAACTAATTTCCCATTTGTTTGATGCTCTTCATATGTAGATTAGCTATCTGTGCTATTCAATCCAAACCTGCTCGGGCAAGACAGCTCTGAATAATATAACTTCTTATTACTGAGGCTGACTTGCTCTAAATAACCTTGTAGAAAGTAAAGCAACCGGCAACACTTACCTTTCAAAAACAAGCCTTACATTACTGAAATATTTAGGGAAACCTGAATGCCGATTAGCTTGTCGTCTGCTGCCAGGCTGAATCGGGATGTGTAGCGTGTAACCCACTGCAGAGAGAGCTCTGCAGCGTCTGAGTCAGCCATTGAAATGTCAGTAATCGTGAGCAAAACATTTGTCTCTAAAAAAATATTCTACAATATATTTTAAAAGTTTTGAGCATGAAGGATACCATTTTGAGATATCCATTCCAAGCTCTGCTATTGAGGCGCCCATTATAACTGTCAACTGTAAACCTTCAGCGGCTGGGTCCCTGACTTAACTCTGTGATAACCGCATTTTCTAAATTAAATGAATTAGTCAGTAATTTAACCAGCTTAACCCTACATTTTATGAAAGGTCTAAAACAGGGCAAACAATCGCTCAAATTAGTATTTTGATCCTCTCACAGGCGGCTTGCAGCTGCAATTAAGTGCAAAGCAAATGCATTTGCAAGGTAAAACAAGATTAGCCATCTCTCGCGAGGCTGGCTTGCTCTCATGGATAATGGGATGCTTACACCTCCCGTGAACCTGCCACGCCTCCGAGCGTGCACACGGCAAGACATGTAACATCAGGGTTAGTTACTGCTGCTGAATGAGATTCTCTTTTAAAGGTTGATAAATGGCTTTCTTCTGTCCCATTAGCCACAACTCATATATAGTAGTCAGTATGTATATTCCAGAGCAAACATATAAGATGCAGATTGATCTTTCTATTTATTTCAGTGGTCTGTTAATATCAGGTCACAGAGATTTGGAACTTGCTCATGACCGGTAATTCATCTCTGGGAACAGCTTGCTGCCTCTGATTTTGGTTGAGGTGCTGAAATATAATTTAGAAAAGTGACCAGTAGTATATATATATATATATATATATATATATATAGACATTCTCATATTTGACATGTTGGTTGGTGACATCGAGCTTAAACGATGATTGAATCATCGTTTAATGAAATAATTTTTCAAACAGAAAAGAAAGACAATTAGCTGGTTCCAACTTTTCTAATAGGAAATGTCTGGACACCTATTGAAAGAATTGCTTTTTAAATTACTTACAGACGTTAATGTGCATGGACTCCTCTGGAGGGATCGTGATTTTACCAAAACTTTGCTTTAATACAGCTTCAAAAAGATGAAGTGTAGACCAATCATTTGAGCTCTTGGTTGGACAAAGCAAGCAATTTTGTAACATTATGTTCGGTTGAAGTAGATCAATCAATATTGAAAGTAATCATTAGTTGGACCCTTATGCTGATAAAATGCTGATAAAACTCTCCGTTCCACACCACTACGTTTCCATTTAAAACCAGAGTTTTAAAACACAAATGATTACGTCCACACAAGCATTTCAGCATTGCATGTTTTCTCGGTTTTGTTGTTTTCTGTTTTCAGCCACGTTGCTCCGCTGCTGGCTTAACTTCCTGTCGTATCATTTATGTTTTTGTTCACTTACAGTTTCTGTGTGAACTTCACAAAATAAACATTAATAGGAAAAGTAAAACCCTCCTCAAATCAAGACTTTTCAGATGTCCTTATCAATTGTGATTGTTTACGGCATTGTTTTCAAATATATTCATTTCCGTCTGTCCACCCTACGAGGTAATCCTGGAACTTACCTAGCGTTGGTCGCGTTTCAAAACTTTTAAACTAATGGTGTGGACGCTCAGCATAAACGAAACAAAAGGTATAGAATAGAGAATAGAATAGGAATATACTTTATTAATCCCCAAGGGGAAATTTGTCGACACAGTAGCACCAATAAACTAAACACACAAGAATAAAATATAAATATAAGAAAGTATATGTATATATAGTATATGTTTTTTTAATGTGAGCATCGTAGTGTGACAACCAGGTCTCAATTTTTATAATAATTTGAAACCAAATGTTGTCTGACGAGTAATACCAACACATTCAAATATCCAAAACATTGCTTTGGTAAATGGTAATGCAAACTATACAACAAGAAGCTGATTCCAGATATTAAAACGTCAGTAATGTCCTTGGCTTGTCACGCTGAAGTGCTCCATCTTACATCCTGTTTCCAACTACTGCATATTGCTACAGTACATATGGCAGATAGAGCTGAAGGGATATTTAATAATTCACCACTGTCAACCCTCTGTTCATGTCGGGTGTCTGTATAGATTGATAATGACTCGGACTCCATATCGCTCTCTCTCATTAGACAACATCTTCAAGCCCTTATTTGTGCATTCCAGGGTCCATCTTCTACAGGCACAAGTCACATTTCATTCATCCTCCAGCAGTCTTCGTAACTGCCACAAGGAAAACAAATCATTAATCCGGTGTGATACGTGGGCAGCGTAATGTCCCGTTTGCATCCCTGAGAACACCTATAAGGGCCTAAATCATACATGAGGTCATTAAAAATGCTTATTGTTTCCTATGACCTCAGTCATACATTCCCAGTTGTTGTCACCATGATTTTGGTTATGACACATTTCATTAACCAACTGCTTTGCTACATAGATGATCTGACAACTTGTAAACCCATCCCAGCCTTATCTTTTCTTAAAGGAACATGTCATATTCAGATTGGTTTATATTTCATGTGGTGTCCACAGCATGTGAAAACAACTAGAGGCTACAATATTTTCTGTGCTATTCAAGGGAGCTTTGAAAAGCTTTTTCAAAGTCAAATGTAAAATGCCACAAGTTAAATGAAGTGGCTTTGGAGCTTAATCCATTTTGGGGATTAAAGTTGGGATCAGGTTAGCTCAGCCTTTTTGCTGCATCTGTTTCCATTGTTCACTGGAGTAGCGCATACATCCAGTCCTCTGCATTGGTTAAACTTAGTGAAACATATAAAATAATAGTGAGAAATTAACTGGCTTTTTTTTTAACAGTTACTTACTGTAATTCAGGCGGTCATTATGTTTCCTTCACAACCTTTTTGCCAAAACAACATTGTTTACGGTGTGTGTTAAATCTCATGACTCATGCTTCATCTCTAACTGGACACCATTAGCGTGTTAGAGCTATCTTGCCCCAATAACATTACTGAATAAAAATGTTATTGTAACCTTGAAGGAATCATGGCCAGAGCTACAAAAATGAGACAGGTTGTAGCAAGACGCAATTTCCTTGAATGTCACGAAATATTATCTCCAGTAAACGACCCCCAGGATGGTATTTCTGCTTCCAGGAACGGTTTAACTACGGAGGCCCCGGCACGGCCTTCTGGCACTTTCCCCTTTGGACAAGGCGGCCTCGTTGCAGACACTGCCACATTCCGCTTAAAGGGGTCAGAGGTCGTCTCTCCAGCTCTCCAGCTCTCCTGACAGACGGTACCCTCTCTAATTCAGAGTGGAGACCTTTTATTTCCAAAGGCTTTAGAGCTAGTAAGCAAGTCCATCAAGTGTGCTAAGTAATGAAACACCGTCCACTGCGCCAACATTCATCAACAGCACATATTATAAAAAATGAACTCCGTCTGATGCTAACCTTCAAATTTCTCCACTTTCACCTTATAATATTTTTTGCTGAGTTGAGCTAATTGTGTCCATGTTGCTCTTTGAGGAAATACCGCTGGACGAAATGTATTTTATTTAAGAGCTAAATTGTTCAGCCTGATCCTCAAAAACTATTTTACATCTAATAAGGACATGTTTGCGAACACATATTCATTCTGTACTTCTTATGTCAAAAAAACTGCTGATAATTAAAGAGCTAAGAGCAGGATTTGCATTGTAATTATCTAACGTCGAGAGACCAATTAAAAGTCACAGCATTATCCAAGGCTGCAGGGCACAGACAGACTGACACCCTCAGGTGAATATGAAGCAAGAGCCTTTAAAGCTAAATGACTCTCCTCATGCTTCATTAGTATGTGATATCTAATGATTTCGAGGAGGTAATTTGTGTCAAGAGCCATCATGTTGTTTTCTCTTTACCTCGTATGTCTCTCTTATTTCAACGTCAGATAATGTTTTCCAGAAATACTTTCTACAATAAGGACTTACAATGTACAGTCAGTTATTAATGAGTATTCATATATAATTACAGATCACACCACATATTGCAACTGAGTAGAAGAAATGATTTTTTTAGATTGTTTAACCTGCCTCTGCGGTTCATTGTGTGACCATGGCAACCACCAAAAACAGCGGGGGAAAGGTGCAGCAGCTGATGTAAAAGTTCCCTGAATGATTCACCTCTTCACCAACAGGATCAGTGGACATCAACTATATTTGAGCACCATCAGCTTCAGAGTTTTATTATCTGGTCGTGGAACTCAAAACAATTATGAATTTGTTTGCAAAGCAATAAGTGGTGGGCGGACGGACTGACCAACATTTTGTGTTACAGTGTTGATATTGTAATGAAATTAGCTGTGGTATCTTTCTTTAAGATGGACTTAGAAGAAGATGGGTACACATTCACGGTCGTAGCTGTAAGATAAGTGCAGATTGTGAGTTCAATGTAGGATTAATATGGTGACCAACACTGTTTTCAGTCAATAGTCAGAGAGATATAATCAGTTTCAGTGGAAATGATGAAATCAATGAAGGCTGAATTCCATTTAGCTGCTTCAGTTTCATTTTCCTGAGATTGTGATTGCAGACTCAATGTCAAACTGGCAAGGCTTAGTGAGACACTTGAGCATAACAGAACCATCTTGAGTGTCATTAGTGCTTTTCACACAAAATAACAAGTCTTAATGTCTGCTCCAAAAATACAGCCTGTAGGCTATGAAGGTAGATTTTCGTCTTTACTACGCAAAAAGAAGAAAGGGTTTTGAGACCCAATTTCTGCTCTCAAATTAAAAACCGTTGCTCTCAAAAGAAAAAGAGATTACACGGCACTAACAACATGAAAGACAGTGCTGCTACATTTAAACTACTTTTGACTAAACAAAGAAATATGATCAGATTGCTCTGTTTTGTCAAATGTATTTTTAAACAAAGCAATATGATTATATTGCTCGGTTTTAAACGAAGAAGCATTTCACTTTCTTTCATGTTGTTAGTGCCGTGAAGTCTTTTTAAAGAACGACATGGAGGGCTGCTGTGTTGACATGCTGCCCCCCCACGTTAACCCACGTTACATGCATCAGGTTTATCAGTTATTTTAATGCATGTAATATACAATATGATGACAACATCTCCATGTGCTCCTCACTGTAACCTCCCGTTAGCACAGCGAGCCAAGTCAAACCCACCAATAGAAACTCCTCGCTTCAGCAGCGTAAGCCCCGCCCACTACATCCAAACCCAATTCGTAGATTTTCAATTTCGAGAGCCAAAGTTGTTGTGTATTTTTAGCAATATTCTCTCTTTTTTATAGAGCATTTCTTTTTTGAAAGTAACGTTTTTTTATTTGAGAACAGAATTTTTTTTTTGTTAGTGCAATTTTTCTTTTTGGAAGCAATAATTTTTAATTTGAGAGAAAACGAGAAATTGAAACCTACCTTCGTTGGCCCTCGCTGTAATTCCTTCAGTGCTGGGTAATAAAAAAAAGTACTTATGGTGTAATATATTTCTGCAGTGGGCCTTTAATGTTTTGGATTCTGCTCCTTACACGTCATTCTGTATTATTCACCTTGATGAACTACCGTTTCTCGAAATGTGATATTGTGCTTTAAGATATTTTTCACAAAGGGCTTGATTAAAATCTGTTTATTGAACGAATAAGAGGAGGGAAATCCACACGTACACCAGCTACAATCGTGTACTGTGATTTACAGACAGCGCTCAGACATTTCTAATTCAAATGTGAACGGACTGAATGGAGGCTTTTCAACATTTGTTTGGAATAGGGAGTGAGTGGAGTTAAACTCTGGCCCAATCATGCATTAAGTGAAGATAATCGAAACCTCAAAATCAATAGATTTTTCTTTATGTAATGATTTTTGCTCTGTTTCTGCACACATTTAAATACCTCTACTGCCACCCATTAAATCCTTTATTACTGCATATTACACTCTGCCAAACTGAATATATTTATTGAAAATCCACAACACTTTTGTTTAACATTCTAGATGCATAAAAAAGTATCAAAACCATTGAGACTAGATTTACTCCCTCATCTTAAACAGCTCTCGGAAAAACGCAGGAGATGTGGCTGTTGAAAAACGAGAGAAAACATGTCTGAAAGGGTATAAATCTTTAATCAAATAGTGGTGATGTGCGTTGCCTCCAGCACTCAGTGCCAAGCCGGAGAGCAGATGCTGAGATCTCAGATCCTGCTTCCCCCAAAACAGGATAAATCCCCTTCTCCAGTACAAATGCATCATGGGAGCAGCTCTCTGTGCACTGAAGCTGTTGTGTTTCGACTTCCCTGCTCAGAAACTCCCACAGGGACCCTGCACTGTTCCAGCATTTTAAAAAGGGTAAAAAAACAGGAGGTAGCGAAGCACATACTTAATCATTTGGGCTCCAGTAACATATCTGAAAGAGTCCTCAAATAAAATTGCAAAAGTGAGATTGTTTAATACGCTGACAGGAGATTGAAGAACGGCTGAATATGTAGTATTCATGAAAAGTTGATTTTTGCAAACAAGAGTCTAGTTTTGCCAATAAGATATTATACTTCTGCCCCAAGCTCCTATTTCTACAGATCGGTCATTTTAAAATGAAATGATCACCCTTTTTATATTTTGGAAATATACCATTTTCTCATGTATTACTTCCTGGAGAGCTGACCAGAGTGTGTCTCTTCTCAGTAGTTTGAATTACCGGCATCTTGACAGTGTATCGATTTTATGATAAGTGCTGCTTGCAAACATGCACTACAGCTGCGGTAAAAAGAGGAAGTGATTATTTATGAATGAAACACGTTAATGGCAGCAAGAGATGGAAATTTCCGCAAGATAACCATGTGGTTCATTAGACTGTAGACAGGGTTTCATACGGCGGTGCACTAACCGATGCATCAGCAAGTGTGGTGTGTCCTCTTGCATTTACGCAAAGTGTTACGATATACTGACGATACATTTATCGCGGTGTATTATGTATTTTTACTGTAAACTAGCCACTGAGAGGCCACATTTATGTTTCCCTGTTGTGATGGTGACAGTCAAAAACAATGAAATTACTAAAAGCACATCTTTGCAAATATTCAGCTTCACACTAGTTTGTTCAAACACAATATATAACATGTCATAATGTTCCTCAACGAAGTGAACAATGACTTCAAAGTGTTGCATGCACCCACAGGACAGACGTGTTCATATAAGAAAGATGAAAAGAGAACATACATAGGAAACACAGAAGGATGGATTACCCTAATTATGCAAATAAATGTGTGCACAATTTCAATCCACATGTATAGAGTATTAAAGGGGGGGGGGACACGGGGAGAGAAGTCATATACATGGTCAAATCAGCAAGCAAAACAAACTAAAATTATATCAGAATTAGCAGGCATATCTTTTTATTTATTTATATGTATACAGAAAGTATACACATAAAAAGAAAGGGACAATTGGAAACAGATGCTGCAGGTGTAACAAGGATAAGTTAAAAGGAAGTCAGTAAATGTTTGTACCTTCAAGTGAGAAATCCCTCTTTCACACTCCATCAGAGAGAAAAATTAGAGGAAGTTTTACAAAATTGCTGATGAAGACAGAAGAAACAAATGAGGAGCAGAATATGCAATTCATCATTCTGCTCGGCTAAAGGTGGAATCCAATGTGTTAACGTGTGAGAGAGTTATTGAGCTGGTGATCGTCAGACAAGCAAACATTCCTAATGTGTCAATCTATGGACAATAATGGAAATGTGTTATTAGCTATTATGTCCGCTGGTTATTGTTCGCAGTGATGGACACAAGCCATTAGCAGCTTCTTGTTGTCTGTCCTTCATAATATAGCACAAGGATCAAACTAAATCATCAAATGAATTACATCGATTAATCAATCGATTGAAAGCTTGAAGGAAATGCCAATTGAATACAAACATAACATCAATAAATTATTTAAAGCAGTGCAATAATGATGCAATTTTTCATTGGTCCCACTAGAACATTTGTGTTTCACTTTCACTCAGGCTCCAGCGCCGGCCGCTCAGATGCTTGCTCAAGGACACTACGGCAGGTCCTCGTGGTTGTGAGATTGATCTTGCTTCTGAAACAAACAAAAATCTATTATAAAAACAGCAGTAACTGATTCTGTATCACTTGGAGGAAGAGCAACACATACATTGTACCTGCAGTAGTGCACAGTTGAACAATACACTGATTATAGTCAACCAAAACAGTCAAGTTAAGGACAGCTATAAGGCCTTTACTACCTCTAAACATCTCTGATCGGGTACAAAAAAACGATTTCTGAATGAATACGATTTGATAATGACTAAATGCAAACCGTAGCCTTTAACTGTGTCAGGTTCTGGTTGAGTTTCACAGCTCTGGACCTCACCTGCTTTGCTATTCCATCACCCAAACTACAGTATATGGGTGAAAACAAAAATATCAATGCATTACAATACAATTATTTTTTCCAGCAGAGTAGATATTATTTCTTGTCGACATCTCGAAAACAATGGCATGGGATATTAGGGAGAACATGCACAACAATAATCTTAAGCATGACTTATGAAAATATAGTGAAGTTTATTCTGGAGTCAGCCTCTAAATAATTGATCATCTCTCTTAACGCCAAAGAATGCAGTTCTGCAGGACAGAGGAAGTTGGGGTCTGACTTCATTAATGGGATTCATCAAAACCTTTAGTGCACTTCTGTCGGTGACTACTTTACATCCTGCGAGTCTACTTCACCCAGGAGTTTATGCAATTACTGTATATTTTGCGTATACCCTGCCAGCCCAGAGAGTGTGACTGTGTGCACATCTTACGAAGATAATAACCCACATTCACAGTTCTCAAAAATTGACAGCGCATCCAGCATTTTCTTTCTGAGTCTTGGTATCAGAGCTCCAATGCATAATGAAACGCCCCGCCTGGGTCGTCTCTCTCTTAGTATGTATGACTCCCTCTATGAATTATGAACCATGATCCCCACATGCTCCCTTGTGGCCACGGATGGATTGGGGGCAAAGTTTCCCATCTCAGCCAGCGATGTCGAAGGGCAATTGTCTTGTATGAGGGGATGCTATTGTTTGTGTAAAGTGCTGCATGTTCCTTTGCCCTCTGAGCACCGCGTGGTGTCGGGTTAGAAGAAAGGTTAAACGGGCTAGAGATTCCTTCCCGGGAACAGGTGTGATTGCTGTTTGCCCCTAGCTTGCATTCGTAAAAAGAATTAGGATGTTAAAGAATATTTTATGGCCTTTTGATAGTTGCACAAGAAAAATGTTTGGCTTGGATGCTTTGTATTTGGTATAATCCAGGTATAACTACTTAAATGTACGACGATGAAGTTCTTCATTCAGCTTTGAGTGAATTTAATTATGCTCCTTCAAAAGAAATAGATCGCTAATCAGCTGATTGTATTCAGAATTTTATTTTTCAAGGTTTCGGTATGACTTTCTGTCAGATTCACTGTTATTGTATAGATAAGTGGTATATGGTCGTGTTTTAGAAGCCAACGGATGAAAAACATCTGTTTGGATCTTTTTAGACCTTTTGACAGCACTGATAATGTGATTATCCTTGACAGGTTCAAACTTTGTGCTGCCATAATTAATATAACTTAACAGCAGCTCGGCTTTTTCTTCCTGTACCCAGTTTAAAAGCTTGCATTACACAGATGATACAGCAGAACATAATGGTCCATGTAACAGAGCTACAGAGACATTGTTGACACTCTTCTTCACATTCTTCATGACCATCAGCATTGAATGGCACAGCTTGATACAGAAAAATGCGAGCTTGTCAACGTAGGACTCAATAATATGATTGTCATAAATGCCAGACGGTTCCAACCAAGGTCCCGTAATGTTTTCTCTTTTTTTAACCACATTAAGGATCGACAGTTAGCCACCACTTCGGTCCAGACTGAAATACCAACAACTATTGAATGGATTGCGATGACATTTGGCATTGATAGACTATCAGAGGATGGATTGTAATGTTTTGTGTTGAAGACTAAAGACCGAAGATAGTACTTTGTGCTAATTAGCTATGTTGGTTGTTATCCCAGATTCTCCTGGCTTTGTTTACACAGCCCCTCTGGATGCTTTTAGTGCATGTCCGTGCCTGTGAGCGTGTCCCATCGGTTAGCACCGTTGCAAAAGCGTAGCACCCACCCTCTGGTTCTCCCTCAGTAGGCTACCTACCAATCTTTGACGTAGTTGTAGGCTACTGTGAGCACTGTTAGCACTGTTACCATGTGAGAGGCATTCAAAATGCTCCCAATCTCAGATTTTGCAACTTTAAAGCATTTTTATCTGCACACAATTCAGAAAGGGAAAATCCTGCTTCCATCCTATCCCATTTATATGACAGCAGCTTTCTGTTCTCCTTCGGTTATGCCAAATGTTTCTGCTCTGCAAGTGTTTTTACTGATACAAAACAGATAACATCATCCACAACGAGCACATTCGTGCCACTGTTTCTCTATCCATGTTATGGTAGATAGGCCTATTGATTACTTTTAAAGCCCAAAGCCCATCTGAGTTTATCTACGAGCCATGGGTCCGACCTATAAAATATCCATCCGATATTATGTGTAGAGATTCTTAAATTAGGTGTCCTAAAGTTAAAATCTTGTTTTGCCTTATATAATAGTCTTATTTTCATGGGATTTATCTCTGTGATTTTGTTTGACTCTGCACTTGTTTAATGATTGCTGCATTTTCTGTCGTTAATTCTTTATTCTCTTTTCATCTCTCCTATCATATTGTCTTTTTGTATTAATATATATAAAAATAAACTCTGAAAAATGTCCTAGTTTTATACAGTTCTGCTTCAGTCCATCTTCCACATCAAAAGCATTTTTAAAGATAGTCAAAGAAACAATGGCATTCTTCTTATCTTGCTTTTGACACATTCTACCAGGGCTGCAGCTCCAGAGGACAAAACAGCTCAAGAAAGCTCCCAGACATCACAGTGACGCCACGCAACATTGGATAAAACGATGAAACCATACATGACTCCAGAGATAATAAACCAATAGAAAGACCATTTCTATACCACGTCAATGACGCGGCTTTTACAAGGCCGCTTGAGCAAAAGACCTCCTCAGCTGTACATTATTGATGTGGCTTAAATTGAACATGCCTTTGTTCCTCCATCGACGGACACATGGCGTGTGTCACACACACACACACACACACAGAGCAGTGGTGTGTTTGGGGAGGGGAACAGGGGTGTGTGACTCACTCCCATCCCATCATGCAGCAGGAGTTTCATCCATCACATTAAGAGGTGCTGTATCAATCATTAACAAGTAGCCCCCTGTTGAAAGGATGACGGACAGCTTGACAAATAAGTTAAGATGAAGTGGGACAAGGTGATCCTGGCCTTTTTCATTTTTCTGCCAATTTATTCGAGCCACATTAATGGAATATCCAAACGCAGGCAATGAAATGATGCTGGATATAAATTGCCATGATTTCAGAAGGAAGGAAATAGTGGATAATGGGTCCTCTCTCAGAGAGCTTTACGTTTGGATAATTTAACTGGTGGAGTGAATTTGCAGACGTTTTTGAGAAAGTCTGAAGTGCTCTGGCACAGATGACACTTAATACTTTTTCTCATGGGTGACTAGCCCTTCTTGGGAAAATGTCAGTGGTTTTTTTTTGTACTTACCCAAGTGTACGGTATCTCCACTCTGATAATCTAGCAGTTCCGAAAACACCTTTGAGGGGATTTTAACTGAAGGGACAAGGACTCGAGTTGTGCATCCAGAATAGGATTCTTCCCCCTTTTGGAGGGATTTGACACTAAGCTGTCTTTATTCTGACTTGAGTTTGCACAAAGACCAAAAGCTTAAATGTGTTGGTCCTCAGACAGCACACCCAGGACTTGCACCTACTTTTACCCGATGAATAATCAGGTGCAGAATAGACAATAGACATTAGTATTTAGAGTGGAATGAATCAAATGACTGTGTATAATTTGAAAGAAGTCAGATAATTATTACCCAACTTTGCAGTTTATCTGTGCTCTGTGCAGCCTTTTGGCATCCATTAGTTAATTGAGTTTAGAGCCTTATTATAATTGGTTTGTTTCGCTCTCAATGCTCTCATCAGTATTTGCATATGCAGTAAAAGTTCAGAAAACGTTCTGACTAAGTATTAAAGGAAACTCCCTTTGCAGCTAAAGAGTCCAAAACAAAAACTGAGCTAAAATAAGTGTTTACTCAACTTACAATCACAATTGAAATGTACAGCCACATTTTCATATTGTACAGTTCATATAGTATATGACATTTGATTTCATATGTACAAAATAAAATTGTCCAAATTGATTTCCTGCTCATTTTGGAAATCAAAGTTTCTGATTTACAGACAAGAAGTTTGTTAAATCCAAAAATATTATAAAAAGGATGTTATTTTTCATACTCACTTTCCTTGCTTACATAAGGATGTGTTCTCACTAGTTACTTTATTGGCATTCAACCAAACTGAACCCACAGGAAACTAATCTCTCTGTTTACTTTGTAAAGTCAATATATGGTTTACTCCACGACAACTGATGTCTTTTTCAAGATGATTTCTATTTAGAGACTCACGCGCTCATATTCACAAATCACACTTCCAGCGACATGCTTATCAAACTCAGACTTTCATCTCTTGACTATTTTTGTCTTACATTTTGCACGGATTAATAATTGGAAATAATCTTCTTTTGTGAGACGTGTATGACAAGTTCACCCTGTGCATCATTTACTTTGAGCTAACCTCATTGGCTGTAATCATGCATGTCATTGATGAGAGACATAGCCTGGCCGATTGAGAAAGTCAGCGCTGCAGCCTCCCCAAGGTCCTAGTACCCTGGGTTTTATATCGTTAAATATAATGATAGGCTATTGGATTGTAATTTGAAGGGGGAGAAAACATCAAAACCAGAACGCATGTACATATGTAGCATGTTAGAGTTATAAATAACGTGTCCATGTGAGAAGAATAGTTTAATTTAATGATATCACAAAAAAGCCCCCCTAAAATAGGCCTAACGACGCCCCTGCTGGTGAGCCTTCAGGGGGTGTACATTTAACAAGCAAGCCAATGCTGCTGGTGACCACTCAGGCCAGGTAGTTACAGAATGTGGCTGCTGGTAGTTGTTAACTACTGTTAGCTCCTTACATTTAGCTTTACTTAAGGATAATTAAAGGGAATGAGTTTGTAGTCATTGTTGAATGCACTTGCTGAAAGTTGCTTTAAAAGCTTTAGAAAAGGTTAATGAAACAGCTGGACCTTCCAGTAGGAATTTGCCTGCTCAGCAGTCCAGCAGTCTACCTTTGTTAACTTTTCCACAGTTACCTGCCTGATTCTCATCCTCGTTGTATATGTTTTGTTGGCATATTAGCCGATTCCATCAAACCACTCTGACAATGTTTATTCAAAGTCATCACATCACAAGTCTTCATGTCCATATGCCAGTCCAATCATTTCATTTCTTTACGATTCTGTTGTCTACTTAACGTAATGTATAGCCTACAGACATACTCCTGTGTATATGAATTAGAATGGAAATGACAGGACAAATCCCTCAGAGACAGAAATTTCTTCTTTTTTTGCAGGTAATAGTCTGAAATAGAGTTTTCAATACAGCTTTCCACAGGCTGCCAACAAAAAAAATATCAGAACATGAGTAGACTTCAAATTTGGTATAATACAAGAAAATACACATGTCCAGAGCAACATTCAGCAACAATGTGCATACACAATGTCTAGGAGCTCTTCACTCCAGTTCCCCCAAGGCTATTAACATTATAGAGAGCTAAGCAGCTGCATGCAAAGGTTAATGTCCACACCATCAGAGAGCGACAGAGCACGCATTCATCTCTATTGGTCTAATTAAATTACATCAAAGTCATAAAGGGGGGTTTCTCCCAAACATACAGTTACCGCAGTCCAAATGGAGCACTACCTTCCAGATCAGCTGACTCATCCCCCTCATGTTTCACGTGGGTCTTCTTGACATGGAGTTTGTCGTGGCCTACTTAACAATACAGTAACTCGTGATTAGATCATTTGTCTACCCAGCTGATAGCTTTGCTTGTTTTTTTAATAATGTACAGCAGGACACATCTTGCTTATTGCTGGATTAATGAGGAAATCCTTACCTTGACCACATCAGCTGGATATATAGGCCGCTTGTGAACTTTCCGGACACTCAGAAACATAATCTCATCCTGATTGACTGAAAGGTTCTCCTGTATTTCTACTGTGGTAAACTCGACAAAACTTCACCAGCCTTCAAAAACACAAGATTAATAAAATGGGGCTTAGACACCCTCTAGTGGAGGGTTATTAAAAAAACATCACTCCACAGACCTTCATAGTTACTTGTTGTTCTCCTCTGTGCTTCCAAAGTCAAGCACATTAAACGCCAAACTGAAGAAAAATCCTAGGAGTACACATTTAAAACACAATATTCATATTGACAGTGCTTATAGTTATAGGGCTGAATCAGGTTCACCTGGTCCAGACCCTAGAGATGCTGCTATAGGCTGAGAGGCTGCTGGGGGACGTTTAGGATACACTGAGCATCTATCTCCTCTTCATTCTCTACTTATGGATTTACAATTCACATCTTTCCATTGCACATGATTAACTCTGCTTTCACGTCTCATAGGGTCCATTGGACCTGGCTGGGTCTGATGCCTCCTGTCATGGCCCTGCTGATGCCCCGCCCACTCCTCCTCTCTACCTCCATCTGCCTGATGCATCATGGAGGTCTGGATCCGGGTCCACTCCTACTACAAACTATTCATACACTCATTCATACTCATTAAATGTGTTGTAACTGTAATAATGATTCTTTCTGGTCACATCACATATATTGCTTCTGTCCATCCTGGAGAGGGATCCTCCTCTGTTGCTCTCCTGAAGGTTTCTTCACATTTTTTCCCTGTATTTCTTGGGAGTTTTTCCTGACCTGATGTGAGATCCTGGGACAGGGATATCGTATGTGTACGGACTGTAAAGCACTCTGAGGCACATTTGCAATTTGTGATATTGGGCTATACAAAATAAACTGAATTGAATTGAATATTGAACAGCTCTACTTATTAAACAGCATAGTGTGCTTGTTTGCCAGTTGTACTCAGTTTGATGAATTAATCATTTTATCTTTTTCTCCCAAGACTGCACTGAAGAGAACCAAAGCCATCTTGTATGTTGGGAATTGTTTCATGTGGACTGTGAAATGCACTCGAACATGTGATTGCAATCAACAGCATGTTGAGCAGCCTCTCGATTTTTCATATAACGAAAGCTTTTATAATAATAATATTAATGTATGACATGGGAATATGGCACAACATGCTCCAAGCAATAGTGTATTCAGTACAGCAGAGTCCGACATGTAAACATTATGAACTTATGTGAATGCCACCCTGTCAAACTCATAATGACAACATGTTGCCTGTGCCGACCTCTGTTCGTCAACATTATGGCTCGCGGCTATCTTCAACGTTTCAGTTTTTGATAAGAAAGATGCCGCCATCAAAATGACTTACACAAACAATGAGGACGGCCACCGCCGTTCCCAGGACAACAGATGTGCCCTTGCTATCAGACAGGCCACCAGACAGCACTGTGCACAAATGAGAGTGACATTATGGGTTGCACTATCCCGGCGTACAACAGAATACATTATTGACTTTTAATATGTGGAGGAATGTAATTAGTCCAAATTTGTGAAAGGCTGTCCTCATGGCAGTCAAGTTAATGCATAACATAATTACACTCGTCTTTGGCTGCAAGAAATACAGGGTCAGTGTGTTATTATGCGAGGAATTTTACATCCGACAAAATTAATTAATTAAATTACAGAGTGAAATACAAAAGCAGGAGCGAAAGTTATAATTGCAGTAAAACTAAAACATTGACAGGGGTTGGACTTTTTTTCTATGCGAACCATGTTGTATCATTTGTGTGACTCACGTAATAGACATAGCCTTAACCCATGCAGTGCCTTCCCTCCTTAAAGGTGCTGCAGGTGCTGCTCTGGCAGAGGCGAGTGATGCACTGCAGATCGCAGGTGGAGATGCTCTCATTCTGCTGCTTGTTGTAGAGGAAAGATGGAAAGTAGAGACGTTCTTTAGGCTATCCCCGTTCTCATGTTGGTCAGCTGATCTCTGAGCTCCATTTGCCCAGCCCAAAGACACATAGGTAGTATTAATGATAGAAATATGAAGAGGCTCCCACCCCTTTTTGGATATAGATGTGAGAAAACCTGTGTAAAAGTTTAATTTAAAACTGCTGGATTGACAGGTCGTACCCATTATAAAGTTCCCACTTTTTATAAACAGAATATATTTTTACGTTGATTTGTGTGTGATTAAGGAGAAAAACAGAGACTCCGGGTAACAGGTCAAATTCTTGAATTCAAGATCTATCAGAACACGGCCAAATGGTTGTAGACAATGAGAGATGCATTTTATTCTATGAACGCAGCCATCCATGACTGACATCAAGGAATACAAGTTATACTTTGGAAAGATAAAAGTTTAACTTGTTCACTTCAACTCCTTCTCCCAAACTTGAGAATGAGAGTTGTTTACCTAATTGCTTATGACATGAAATACTTTTAAATTGAAGTTTGAGGCCCAGGTCTGAACAAAGCAGACAAAGCAGAGGCTGCAGGTGTCACATCATGTAAATGGTTCTCACTGTGATGCTCGTACTGTCGATGTGTGTTCACAGTTCAATACCCCAAGGTCTCAAAACAAATTGCGTGGTATAATTTATATTCTGGCAAAGGAGAAGAATATAAGAAAATGTTACACTCCTCAGCAATATTCATGAGTTTGTGTCGAGTAGTATGTAGGAAAGGTGCAAGGCTGAGGCTACACTCAAAAAAATGATTTGGTGGTGTTGTAAATTCTACTTAATTAATTGGTTTATATTCTACATTGTATTAATACAATTCACTGATTACTAGACTTTATTAAGTAAAAGTTACACATTTTAATCATACAATAAATTAACTCTGCGGGAAGAGTAAATGTTACTCCCCAATTTCTCATACTGTTTACATGTTTTATAATAACTGAAAATAAACTGAAAAAGGTAAGTACATTTTAATTAATCAAAACATACAATGAATTAACTCTGCAGGAAGAGTAAATGTTACTCCCCAATTTCTCATACTGTTTACATGTTATATAATAACGGAACATAAACTGAAAAAGGTAAGTACATTTTAATTAATCAAAACTAGGGCTGTCAATCGATTAAAAAAAATTAACTAATCGCACATTTTGAAATTCATTAATCGCGATTAATCGCAAATATCGTTTTTTTTTCTTCTAAAGACTAAATCTTCTAAATGAAGCAGTAATCACTTCAGACAGTGTGTATTTTAAACACTTGATTGATAGTAACTTCACACAGAGCTGTGTTTCAGAGAGGCTCCGAACCTATAAAGGGCCAGCCAGGTATTTAATATTGTGTATGATAAATTGTTTCTTCAGTGAAACATCAGATTAGTAAAACAAGGTGCATTAGAGACACATTGGTCCTGTCATCTTTACAGCAGCAGAACCAGTGGCCTATAGGAAACTGACTCGCATTCACATGTGTCACTCTGGAGGCTGGGGGCATTTTATACATTTTACAAAAAAAAATTTATTCACCTTTTAAAGCCTTTTGCATATGACACACAACCCCACGTGTTCTACATCAAACCTTCCAGAACAATCTCATCTCTATATGAGTCTCCTTGTCCTCCTCCTGTTCTGTCTTCTCTGACTGACAGGCTGCTAATGAGCCTCACCTGGAAGGTGGGCGGGTCCTTTGTGATTTACTGAGTGTTCATTGGGTTTTTTTTCCGCAAAATGTTGACAGACAAACGGATTGACAAATCACGGTGAAGGGTTTCGTGTGACGAGTTCTTTCCGTGCCGCGTCACCGACACGTCGCCCCTCTGTGTGCCTGTGGAGCGGAGCAGACGAGAGGAAGGAGCGCAACCCGATCTATTAATCCACGAGTTTAAACTCATTTCTGCTCGGTATTTTCGCGGAAAACTCATAGTTTTAAAAACGGAAACCGTGTGAGACACACTGCCGTGGCTTGACACTCAGAAAAGTGCAAAAACATCAACGAACACCGGAAATAAACAAAGTTGCGTTAATTGCGTTAAAATATTTTAGTGCGTTAACGCGGACAAATTAATCGCATAGATTAACGCGTTAACACTGACAGCCCTAATCAAAACGACAATCGCGTTTTAATCAATCGATCCGTGCAATCTGCATTCACTCCAGCACTCCGATCACTCCCTCCTTAGTCCCTCATTCCCTCCACCTGGTCCTCACGCCCTTCTCACCTGCAGCCCATCCCCTCATTAGTCCCTCACTATTTAGCTCCCTCACTTCCACTTGTGCTCTGCCAGATCGTCTTGTGTTCTCAGACCAAGCCCTTGAGCGGTCCACGGTCCACTCATTGATTTGTTCTGTTTCGTTCCTGACAATACTTTAAGTGAAGCATCTTTATCAGCATTTTCTGTCTCCTGAGTCGTGCGTTTGGGTCCACCCTAAATCCCGCCTTGACAAGTACTGCCAAAGCTTGCATGTTGCTTATGGGGCTTGTTTACGCCATGATCCTTGCTTACCCTCCAGCATTGTATTAAACAAGTGTGAATCCTAAGTGTGAACTTCTCGACACTGAATTTTTTGTTAAGAAAAACAAGAGTTTTTATAAAATGTAATGTTTTATTTGTTGACAAAATAAAGGATTTGAATTGCATTGTGGCTGTGATTTGTGATGTATAACAATTAACATTCATCAATAGAGTATTAAGAACATATACATAATTATAATAAGTAATGTAATATCATACAATTAAGTAATTGCAAATGAAAAAGTATAATAAAATCTACTTAGCTCTAAATGATAGTTTACTTAATAATTTCATAACATTGAAATTCCTGTTTGTGAAAAAGTTAAGTAGACTTTACTTAATTAGCTAAATAAATATTACTTATGTTTAAGCATAATTAAGTAACAGTTACTTAGTATTTTCATGGTTATTTAGTCTAAAATTAAGTAAGTTATACTTAACCCTGTCTAGTAGGATTTACTCAATCCTTCAACAGTAAAAGTTACTTAGTTAGTGTTAGTGCAAATTGTTACGAGGATTTTATTAAGTAAATCCTACATTTCATTTTTTGAGTGTACTGATAAAGCTCCCATTGTTTTTCTTTAAATCAATGGAGGAGGATAACCTACGACGAAGAAAATAATGAGATCACGCTTGACACACGGGCGAAATGTTCAACGTCTTGATGTATTTTTTAACACTTACATCCACCTGGTAGTTGTCGCTCTAGTGGATAATCACACTAATAACAGTACTTGAGCTCTGTGTTAGGTGATCATCACAGTGGTGGGGTCAAAGGATCGGACGTTGACCGTCTTGTTGTTGGAGAAGTCTGAGAATATTCCCGTCCCTGGCACGCTCGTGGTCTGAGGAATTATTTAATGGAAGCATGAGTATTTAAATGCTAAAAAAATAAATGTTGGCCAACGTCTCTTGCACAGAAGGAGGCAATGATGAAATCACAGCAAGGAAATTGAACTCTCTCCATCTCCTCTGAAAAATAGACCCTTTTTTTCACGTCTTCTTATCTGGCTAAAAACACAGAAGTCAGATACCCCTTTCAACTTTCTAAATCTGCTCGACCTCTCCTCAGCTGAAGGCTAACAATGCTCACAACCACCAACATAACATGAAATCAGAACACTTTATTGAAGCAATGCACACAAAGATATTACTCTCACAAGCATTTCCCTGAATCTACCGATGGGTCATTGAGTTGCCCGACGCCACCTGACAGTCCACATCGTCTTGGATGCTGTTGAGGACCAGTAAACTCAAGTTGGATCGCAGATATGTCACAGTAATATCAGTAACGTCAATGTGTTTTCATGATGAGACTGCATTGGTATCTCAGGATACTGATTTCAAAAGAATTGTGTTAATTCAAACTACTGTTCACACCCAAATTCAGACTTTTAAAGTCCACACAGAAGGAGGACCGTCCAGGATCGGGAATCGAACCCGGGCCCCATTCGCTGTCAAGTGACAGTGCTAGCCATTCAGATAGCAGCGTGCAGCGCTATATAATCTATTTTATATTACATTTTTGAATGACGTATACATTTCCTCTGTAAACACAATTACCAGTGCAAATCCTCTGACTCCTCCAGGGGGTCAGGAGATGGCAGATATTACCAAAAGCAAAGAAGACACAAACTGTTTTATAATAAATATGTTTTACCTCCAAAGAGTAAACTTTTTAAAGAATAGTGTGGTAGTTACAGTAAATGTATGGCGTGAACTAAAGTCAATATGGTCTCCATATATAACAGCAATCGATTTGACTCCTTGAATCCAATACAAAAAGTTAAGATTGAAGGTCACGCTAATCCTACCGGTCGTCTGGCTGCCCAGTCAGATATGCTGATACACAGGGAGGTCAAGCTGGAGAAGCTGAATAAAGACATCTCACTGCTTTGCAAAGACACAAATGTCAAACACAGAAAGACTTTGAAAAGTCCAATGAGCCCATCTTAAAAATATAGAGCCACATTAAACGTAATCCTGTCAATCAAGGAAACTGTGCCTGCCTCTTGGATCTCACCTCCTCAGTGTCTTAGGGTTTAGGAGAAGAGAGCAGGGAGCTGTTTTATACACGGTAAACATGACCGTTCACAACGTTGTTTTACGATTGGATGGAAACTGGGTCGAAGGTGCCGTGGTGGGCCCGCCTCAGTTTGACTAAACAATTGACTTTTGGTGGCGGAGGTCCTCTCCTGGAGACAAATGATGCAACCCAACACAGTCCACTTCAAAGTGACATGCTTCAAAAATGTCCTTTTAAAGCTTTATTACTTTGTGCGTGAAGCGCCGTCCCCTTTTCCTGTTAATATAAAATGTAACAAAGTATGAAAGCTTTCTAATCTCCTGGGGCCTCACACACAAGAAAGAGGAGCTGTCGTCTCACAACGTGTTTAGTGGTTTAATGTGACAACCATAAATTAATGTGACAAATTGGCATAAATAA
The DNA here is from genome assembly GCA_036178185.1 of Liparis tanakae. Taxonomy (NCBI): domain Eukaryota; kingdom Metazoa; phylum Chordata; class Actinopteri; order Perciformes; family Liparidae; genus Liparis; species Liparis tanakae. The sequence continues at coordinate 16,128,847 of CM070099.1, read as the reverse complement.
GATGTCTTTTGTGCTCAAAGTCTCATTACCATAAACAGACATATTAGTCAGACTGACAGTGTAACTCATATTTATCATGTCCAAGGCTTGTGAATGTCTTCTTTTTGAGGTGTAAATAGAATAAAGATATACGTTTGTATATTTGTATTTGCAGAAGAGACATTACCATACATGTAGACATGTAATGCAAATGTATTTAAAGGTATGAAGGCACACTTTGAAATACAGGAAACGTTACTATTGTCATAAGTTGAAACTTAAGCTTGCCATAAGTCCTTCTGTCCTCTCTTCCACACACACACACACACACACACACACACACACACACACACACACACACACACACACACACACACACACACCCTCATATGCATTCCTCACTCATTTCTTTCGATAATTAGTTTTCTCTGCTCTTGACTCTCATGAACTTGGCTTCAGCATTCAAAGCCAAATCCCAGCCTCTTTTCCATTTTAGAAGGTGGAATCAATTATCGCTGGTAGTAAATTAAGAGGGGGGAGCGATAACATTTATTCTTCTGCTTTCAGTTATCTCCGGCTTTTGTGGACACTGAATACATCACAAAGTGGCTGTTGAAATGAAGGATTAGAGAGATAAAGACCAGTGAATGCAGCAGAGCTTGCGTGGGTCACAAAAACAGCCGCAGAGTCAGACACGTGAGACGCAACAGACATTTATATAGGTCATCGGAAAAGGAAATCAATGCGGCAAAAATTGAAAGACTAATTCTAGCAGCCATTGGTATTTTTTTCATTTTCCTGGAGATTGGACATTAATAAGGTCACGACATTTTGAAAGACTTTCACAGATATGTGTCGATATCAAAGATGAATAAGTCAACTGGTCGTAGTCAGATAAATCATGGAGGACATGTGATGAAACAAAATGATTATTTATTGCTCACATAACAAATCATGTCATTAGGTAGCAATTAGAAGACGGTAGGTTGTGTTTACTGATATAGAAAGACAGATCGAAGCAGACAAGGGTACTCATAAAATTGCTTATTATATTGATATTAAGCATTACTTGTGGTAAACGTTAACTATTTTGTGTGTTAAGTCTTATCTTTTTGGTATACCTTTGGTAACTTTTGCTACATATTTTTATTGTTTGATTACAAAGTTGTTGTTTTTTAACACGTTAGTAAAATCACTATACGCAGACTGTATATACTTATATATGTATATTATATACTTTATACAATCACCAAACTCATGATTATGAAGCGACTTGTTACATTAATCATGCCATATATATTGCAGCACTCCATACAGGTTGTCTGTTGTCAACTTGATCTATTAGGATAAAACCTTAATCACTCTTGATCCAACCGATCCCGTCCAAGACTCTGCAACCTCCATTCATGCGTAGAAGACAATGCTCCACAAAGAGAGATACTAAAAAGTTGTCTTTCTTTCTCATCGTCCTTCTTCTCATCTTCCCATTAATGAGCTGACTTCCACTGGAGATAAACTTATTCACAAAACTGAAAACGCCGACTTCAGTGACCTCCAGCTTTTCTTTTGTACCCCTGCAACGTCTTTGCTATTGTTCTTTTGCAGAGTTATGCAGTTCAGTTCAGGATCGTGACCAGTTCACACTGGAATCTAATATTAATCACATTTTTGGAGAATAATAAGTTTCATCCAACCCAACTTTATTACAAGTTCTAAAAAAATATATTTGTCCATTAGCATTGTAGTTATGAGCGTAAAGCTTCTGTAGATAACGTAAATGACCAAATATTAGATGACAATGAATAACAAGAATACTGAGGTACTGAAGGCAATAAATACACCTACAACAATAAAATATACACATTTAATTATGCGTGTACAAGGAGAAGCACACAGGTACACATCGTTCAGTTTCTGTACCCAACATGTGAAAACATTCTGCATATATGTTCAGGATCAAGATGTCATTATTTGCAGATGTTTACTCATTTAAAGGTGGTGTTCCAAACACCTGAGGCTGTGCTCGTTTGCAGACGGGACTTCTTCAGGAGGCGGAGTGACAGCAGGAGGAAGCCCACACTGACCCCGCCCAGCATGACCACGCCTGAAATTAGAGCACTGGTCACTGGGTTCATTGGATGGGAAGGGTCTCCCGATGCTGGCGGTGGGGCAGAGAAGCAGAAACATAAAAGAGGACGTGTGCTTTGACGAGGGTTTTTATTTATGAACGATTTAGCTGTTGCCTTAAATCATTAATTTCCATGGGTATTTACTATCTCTACACAACCATCAGGACTTAGTCACACGTGATATTTAAAACCTTTCTCGGTGTTGTAACATTGCATGAGTGAGCTTACCATGTTGTGAGTTGTTGTCAGGAGTTTCATCTGAAAAAAATATTGTAAATACTGTTAATCATGAAATTGTACAGATATTTCTATCTTGGATGTATTGATCTCAAAAGGACCAGTTGAACATTTTGGGATATACCTACACCTCTTCACTTTCCTTCTTGGAGCTGTAAAAAAAGATCGATTCCACTCTCATAAAATGAAGTTGCAACCAGGCTTAGCTTAGCATAACAACTGGAAACGAGGAAAACAGTTTGCCTGGCTCCTTTCAGAGGTCAAATAGATATGTCGACCAGCACCTCCAAACACGATGTATCAGGTTTCCCGGTCTGATCTCTGAGAAATATGAGAAATAATGACCACGACCCCCAGCTGTGTTAAAAGGATGTGTCAGCACTGCAGAAACAATGCCACTGGAGAGACAATTAGGATCCTTTGATGTGGTGACAAATTAAACACGTCCATCTGGACATGCTCAAAGCTGGTGACAAAAAGCAAAGTAATTAATACTAGAGCTTTAGAGGGTCCCTGATAATGTTACTTTCTGACCTCTTTTCAGTGTTAACTTTCTTGCGGATAAGAATATAAATACCACTTTCATGCCTGTGCATTCAATATGAACGCTACTATTTAGATTAGTTTATCCTAAAAACAAGGAATTTTGTGGAAACAGCTAGCATGGCTTTGTTAAAGGTACAAGTTAACAAGCCAATATGCGTTTTCCCAAAATGTCCCACCATTCTTTTAAGAGTCAGTGTATCCTTCATACCACTCCTGGTGATGATTGGTCCAGCTGTGATGACAGCGGTCCCAGATGCCGCTGGTGGGGAATCAAGGCTCTCCTCCCCATCCCGCCTGCGCCTTCGCCCACAAATCTGTCAATCACATCATCGGATTTCAGACCTCATTGAGGTCACGATTAACCAACTGTGATTCATGACCGTAACGCTTACCGGCATGAGCATAGTGCAGTCGTCCGCCCGGCAAAGCTTGGTGACGCAGTGCAGGAACAGGGTTGACATCTTCTGGTGTCTGTGTTTCACAAAACGGAAAACCTCAAAGGAAAAACGTCCCGACTGACTCTTCCCGTTTTCGAAAACTGTCGTCTGTGGGTCTTTGGAGCAGCTGTGTCAAAAGAGAACAACTTATAGTACACGCATACGAACATCCACACATCGACAATGACAGATTTGACGTCTAGATTTTTGCTTAAGCACTAATTAAGAAGAAAAAAGTAGCATTCATTCAGGAAAAGCCCTTCGGAGAGGCTGAATAGATAATGACTCCCTTTTGTGGTTTATCAAGTCATCATCTTGAAGAAGAAGAAAAAAGCGAGATTACCCAAAGAAAAGGTCATAGCGGAGTTCATCATTAGGATTCCCTGAGGGGGTTGTGTAACAGTAGTCCATCAAAATGTTCCACCTGCAGACGGACAAAACTGTGAGCCGGGATGGAGGATAGAGATCTAACTGCACATGGGAAAGCACAGATCAGGGCTTTCTCTGCTGCAGACTGGCGCCTTCATGTAGAATAATAACATAATGGCATGATGAATGAAAGCAAACCATAGAAACATTCGTAAAAATGATGGTGGGAAAGATGCTGTGATTGACCAGAACAGTGTCTCTTCTTTACTGAAGTTGTTTTTGTAATGGAAAGAAATATCTCTGCTCTATGAACATAATTTAAGATCTGAAAATTAGGAGAAAATAAAGATTCAGTAATGAAAAACACGATGGTATCTTGTACCGTTTGTCCAAGTTTGTTGCTTTCACAGCAGCAAATACTCTGGTCTTCAGAGCCAGTCCAGCCATTGGAATTGAGAGCGGTTGATTGTATGTCGAATCCTATACAGAAAAAGTGGAGATTTTTTTTTTTTTTTTCACTCAATATATGAAATGAAATGGTGACATTTATATAAAAAAATGGGGTCAGTCTTGACATACTGAGCATTTAAATTGTGAGGCTGGCGCTATTCCAAGGTTGGACTTTCAGTATTTTTGTCATTGGCAATAAAATTCCTTGAAAAGACCAAAACCAACAGTGAGTGAATCCATCTCTCGTTACGCTCTAACTTTGAAAGACTTTGTGTGACTCTCAGTCCCGTTTGTTCCGACTGAAACATAACTCTTTAAAGATGCACAATCCCAAATTGTACTAACAAGCAGGTGCAGTCGAACCGGCTACGCAAACAAAGCAGAGAGAAACTTGGATTATAACACACACACACAGAGAAAGACTGTGGCTTAACTCTGTATACATGAATCCACTCTATTTAAACATAGCAAATAGATTTAGCCGCGAATTGCTAATTATCTAATTTGGCACATTTAAAACAACGTCACAAAAATGTACTTTCATTTTTTTTTTTACAGCTAGGCATTAGAGTTTTAAGAGATATTTGTGTGTTTTTTAGAGTGCTGTGCCCAAAAAATATAAGTAACATCACGTTAATTGTTGGTTCAGATCTTTTTATGGGATTTGTAGAGAAAAAAGATTTTTTTAAAGTGATATTTGGGCAAAATAGTGAACACTTTTATACCACTTTACAGATTCATTAAAAGAAAACATTAAGTCGATTTGTCAGATTACGCCCTCATCCAAAGCTTTAAAAATGTATGCATTACAATGAAGATGACTGCATATAGAAGGCTGAAGGTAGCTGTGTACTCACGTTGTACAGAATCATACTCAACGTGCTCACAAATGTACCGTTGCTGTCCTTGACCGATACAGCAGCAGAGGAGCTGTGAACACATTCAAGACAGTTACTTCAAAGCTTTACGTGGGGAAACATGTATTAGAATGCATGCATGTAAATCAGCATTTAAATCATTTGGAAAATATGCATTTTTTTTTTATCTCAGAATACTATATAACACAAATATATTTGGGCTTTTAAACCAGGCATTTAATTTACATTAGGATAACAATATAACAATCTTAATTAATTCCTAATTTAATTAATTCATCTTATTATAAAATCCACTGTGTATTTTTCTGAAAGCCAAGCTCTTATTTGAACAGGATTCCTTTGGCAGCAACTTACGATGCCAGCTGTGAGTTATTGACCAGGTACTCCAGTGGGTAGCTGCAGCTGAACTTATACAACAAACCGGGCAGGTAGCTGATTATAGCTGGCGGGTCAGGGGTGTCGATGTAGCCTGAGACATTCCCAATTTGCACCAGAGACATGTTCCCATAAGCGTTGGCCCCGGAGGCTGTGCTGACCTGCAGAAAGGATCATCTCAGCCACATTGCTTTGTTTTTTTTCCCCGAGTCAATAAACAACATGATGAAATATTATTTATTTGTATTAATGCAATGTGCTAGTGTTTGTGTACTCTTTACCACCAGGCTGTTACCACAGGCCTCCAGAGTGCTGAGGCTGATGCTGAACAGGACCGCCGTGGGGAAGGTGTTGTTGTTAATAAATCCACGGCATTGAGCGTCACCATAGCGACCGTTCAGGGCCAAATCTGCGTCGGTATAGCCGGAGAAGAGCACGGGGCAGAAGTTGATCTTCAAGGTGATGGTCTGAACCCCGCAGTACACACTGATGTCCCGCTCACCTGCAGGAGCCACGGAAGAAGAGTAAACACAACAAACCCCAAAGAAACTTTTCAACCACTGATCTACAGATCAGAAATGATTGGAAGCAATTGCACTGCTGCAGGAATTACAGAACATTTGAACAGCAATCACATGCCGCTGCAACTCTACTTTTTCAATCTTTTTTTGACGCTTTGGGGAAGTGGCCCCCTGCTGCTTGACCCTCAGAGGGCTGCTGCCAAGCAACGGACATTCATCTGAGATTTTATTAGGAGAATAGTTTCTGATTAGTTGGTGTGTCTGAATCCCAGTTGAACCTGTCATATAATGGGCTTAGAATAGAAATACTTAAAATACAGCCTGCCGTCTAGTTAATGATTTTTATTATAGCTAAATGCAGGTAGAGAGTCCTTCATACGGGGTTGAACTACTCGTGGTGATCGAGCTTTTGAGCACCAAAGCTGTGGAATGCTCCGCCTGCCGCCCGAAGGATTGCTGATTCAATAGCGTCAATCAAACTCCATCTCAAAACATGATTGCTTTCTCTTGCATTTAGTTGATTTGAACATTCTATGGCTTGGTTGTATCTTCTCAGTTTGTTTATTTATTTCATTGCACCATCTTTTTATTGTGTATTGTACTTTGCTCTTTAAACTGTTTAAGTTTATTAAACTTGATCAGGACATAATCTCAATGTCCTCAAGAGTAAAACATTTTTTTTTATTTTACTTGTTAAATGTACTCACCGCACATATTGACTCGCTTGTTGGCGAGTATAACTTTACTGCTTTAGCTACAAGTGGAAAATGCATGATATGATGAATACACAACATTGTAATACAACATAGTTTCAGTAGTTATTAACATAGTTAATCATATGTAATAATTTATCTTCATAAGTTTTAAATGCTTCCATAAACATTGATTTGCACATGCGTATAAGCAGTTAATAAATGCTTTTTATATCCCACTGAAAGCCCTCTTCATTAGTGTAATCATGTCATAGGTTATACCATGTTATTAAGCACACATTAACTGTTTAAACATTAGGCATAGATGTGTTGCGGGAGGAAGTTACATAGTAGTAGTTTTAATTGTTGACCAATATATAATGTATATAAAATATGCAAATAATGTATCATTAAAAATATATTATCTTTGCTTTTTATATTTGTTAGAACTGCCATTACAGTGTGCTATAAAGTGGTATAACCCCTGCATTAAAGTTGTACCTGTGTCACACCTTTAGGCAGAAGATTGGAACTAGAAAACATAATGCGATAGAATTCTCACCAGGAAACCGGCTGTGGTAGCTGGCATCACAGTTGTATCCATTAAACTGTGTGGAGACCGAAGCGGCATTACTCATCAGCAGGAATAAAAAGCACATTTGTGTCATTTCGGCACCTGAGAGAGTTTTGCCCAGTGTCATCTTCAGAAGGTCGACATTGCATTAACCACTTTACCCAGTTTCTTGTTTAAAAAAAAACAGCCTTTATCTTCAAATTAAATGTTCGAGAACAATGCGCCCAAAGTTTCGCCTGTTTGCCTGACAGCTGCACACTCTGACCTCTATCAAAGTAGTTCAACCTTCTTTCCTCAGGTCCCCTGATCCTTCTTATCCTGCTTCCTCTGCCCCCTTTTACCTCAGGCGCTCATATTGGCTCAAACCACTATTACCCAACCCCTTTTAAACTGAGGTTGCCCCTCTTTGCAGCCCTTCACCCCCCTTCTCTTTTTTCTACACCTGTTTTCTACCTTTCCCAAAGTAATTGGATGGACCCCCTCAACCCCTGGTATGTGATGAGAGAAAAGTTCAACACTGAGGTACGTCGTTTTTGATGGCATCTGGGACCTCAACTGAACACAAATCAGACTTACGTGCATCTGTTTAGTGCGATGAGAAAGATAGAGGGACTCATTATCCAAACACTTTGACATAAACTCTGCTGCAGTGCAGAACATGGGAAGCTCCATCAGATCTGAAAGGCTTGGACAAATCTTTTCACAGCGGCCAGAAACCCGAGCGCACTCGGAGGGTTCCCACTCGTCTCTCCTCGGTCTGATCTCCGTCTGTCAGCACACACAAACGATGGGCCTCAGCAGGGGGGGGGGCAGCCCTTGAATTTAGCTGTCATCGGATGCTGCTGTGGCCTACATTCACATGAACATAAAAGTCAACTCACGGTCTGATGCAGGGCTGTGTGTGAGTAATTGTGATGCACAAGCCATCACTTAGAGTCGAGACATTCAGTGTCGTGTGTACAGCGCTGCAGAAGATAAAAGTGGAACCTCATGTGTGTTTTATGGTTTGTTACTCGAGATAACACACTCGCCTTTTATTTGACTGCCAAACATAACATCATTTGTTTTTAAATAGTCAACTGCTATTAGAAGAAAATAACTGATTCAAACAAAGAGGTGTAAATAGAGGGTGTTGGAGCCTCAAACAATAATTATTATAATAATACACCATTACAAGTTCATCATCTGATCTGTGGCAATCACTCCAAGCACATTGGTTCCTATACTGAGGACAAATATCTTTAAAAACAGGTAAATTGTTTGATTACAAAATAAAGGACCAACCATTTCATAAAATAGCTGGGCACTGTAGTTGTTAGCAGATATTGCTCAAACTGGAGTAGATAGTGCATTTGATAACTCCGCCAGGTTCAAGCCAGGGCAAAGGTTTTGTGTTCGGCCGTGTGTGTAACTGAGTGAGGACACATCTGTTTTTGTCCACTGATAATCTTGCATTCTGCTGCAGCAACATGTACAATATTTATTGGTGACCAGTTATGGCTGCATGCTCATGGTCCTCTCCTGGCCCTCTCGTGGTCCTCTCATGGTCCTCTCATGATCCTCTCATGATCCTCTCATGGTCCTCTCGTGATCCTCTCATGGTCCTCTCGTGATCCTCTCATGGTCCTCTCGTGGCTGCGGTGAATTGACTGCCTGCTACCTCCTCCCTCTACAAACACCTAACAGCCATTGGAACTACCACTCCACACTGTTCCATGCCGCCACTCAGCCGCTGATAAGCGGACTGCAGCTTAGTGAGCTTACCTTTGTGACCACAAGGTACACATCCACATCGGATACACATCCGCAGGACCAAGGCTGAATTGGCTTATTTATTTATTTGTTTACCTTCTAAGTCTTTGATACCTTGTTTTATTGAGGGGCTCTGTGTCAAAATACTAAAATTATGCAACACTCAAGATTACTCTGATTTCTAGATAGTAAAAACAATAAATACCTGAAGCTCTGCCATGCGATTTGGGTCAGAACTTCGTGGTGAACTTTGGTGATCTAAGATGTGTCCTTATGGTCAACATGAGTGCAGTACTAGTGTTTATCTATATCTAATAATTTGGTTTTCACAATAATGAGGATTATAGACAATCCAATCAAATGCTGTGGAGTCTTTAGTAGAATCATGAAGGTTACACAACTACAATGCTTTGTCCATGTTAGGAAAAGATTGGGGTTATTCCCAAATGATCACAAATTAACTGATAAATATGACATCTGGGGCAGTAAATAAGCCGTAATCACTGAAGACACTGTGGCCAGTCACACTAACTAATGATATGCTTCAGTTTTTAGGTTCTGGTTTTGTGTATGCTAGCATTTCTATCCACCAGTCTGTGCATTTCCAGTTTGCACATAAAGCAATACAAACCTGAGTGGAGAGCAAATGTAAAGTAGAAACATACCTAATTATATCCGGAAGCACACAAAACATGTGACTAAAGCGTCACTCAATGTTCCACTGAGAGGGACAACCTTCCTCAAACTAATACATGTAACACACAGAAACTTCTTATTTCTCTCATGCTTTCCACATTGTTTTCCATTGTTAAATGTTTTACTAGCCCTCCTATACTAATTACATAATCTGGTTGCGTTGTCTCGTATCCACAAAACAATAGTGCATTGCTATATTAAGAAAAATTAAGTATAATATTCTTAACTATGTGGTGTATCATCATCTGAAACTAAGAATCGTTGTATTTTTGTTGCACAAACCAAACACAGGCCCTTTGAGTTTTTAGGTTAGCTGAAAGCCATTGTAGTTTAGTTGTCCAACACGCTGGACAAGGTGGGGTGAGTGTACGAGTATCAGTTAGATGCAATCTGCAACCTCGCCACTAGAGGCCACTACATCCCACACACTGCTCCTTTAAACGTTGCGCTGAATTGTAATGGAAACGTCTATCCTTGCTTACTGGGATGCTTTAATAATATGATTCCAACGTCAGTGCTGTTAATTTGTGCTTGTGCCTTTCACGCCATTATTGAGAAATAAGGGTTGTTCTTGGGGCTCCGGGACACATAGTTTGGGGGAATGTTTGTGTGTGGGAAGACCACAGCTCATTTGCCCAGGGGCTTCCCAGTGCATCTTTTTGAAACCTGTCTCTTTTATTTCGATCTGTGTATTTAAAAACACAGGAGCACATAGGAACAATATATGGTATAATTGTTGTTCCCTTCCTACTCATGATGCAATTTATTTCATCACAAACATCTCTTGTGTGTCAGTCGCTCAGCCTGTTGCCTTGCGTGTCAGAAACAGATCTGGACTTGAAGCCAAAGAGCCTCAAGGCCGACAGAGCCGTGAGAACCACAGCTGGCTGCAGCGGTTTGCTATCCACTGCTCGGATGAGGTAGGGCTGCAATCAAATATAAAAAAAACTGCCATTCAGAGCAACATGGATCAGATGGCAACATACACATGAAATGAATACAAATGGTGAACCCATTACTATCCTGTCTATTTGACACATTGCAACAAGCAAATTACCCATTTAGCCAATGTTTATGTGCTTGTGTCACATGACTTTCTTTAAGATATAATATGAAATCATACACGTGTGGCTCTGTGAAGTACATTGGCACATACATCCCAAAACAGTTCTCAATGTCTTGTGTATCACGTGGATTTTATAAGCAGTAATTTTCATCATGAATTCCGTATTCATTTTAAATGGTTTAGAGGCGATCTGTCCCATGGAGCCATCTCTATCTGATCAGCCTGAAACATCCACACATTCAGCTCCCTCACTTTGGGCTGCATCACACAACCTGTGGAAGGGCCGGCTGTAATGCGATGCTCCGGTTGTAACACTGAAGCCCTCATCAAAGGCCGTGCTGCGATTTGATCCTCAGTGAGTCATTTTTTAGATTGTTTTGATTTGTTGCAGTTTAAGAAACTTGTGGTACGGATTATTAACATGGTTTGCTTCTCAATGTGTTTTAAATTTTAATACAAAATGTTTAAAATAACTTTCCCAGTTGAGAAGGTGAAAAAACAGGCTGGCTTATTGTTTATGTATGAGAACCGAATCTGTATTAAGAAAACCATGTGAGGAGCACGGCTTTTTTTAACATGACCTTCATATTATTTACAAACACTCTTTGTCGAAGTAGTTATTCTGAACTTGAAAAACAGTTTCATTAGTATGACAATTTGATCCGATCCGCAATCCATGAGTGATCAGTGACGTTTGGAGATAATCGTGGCACTGTGCTGCCCCCCTGTGCTCACTGTGTCACACTGCAGAGCATCTGCAGCTTTCCCGACTCATATTACGAATGCATAAAATAATCGATTCATAGATTATTATTTATTATTATAGATCAGTATATAAATTACTTACTATTACCGCCATCTTTTATAAATGCAACATTAAAGGAACACGTACACATTAATGCATTGATAATAACAACCCAATGATGCTGGGTCGTTCTGCATTGGGACGTGGGTACATGTTGAATACTATTGTTCTTTAACTTAAGTCATGTTGAATGCAGGACTTTTACTTTTAGAAGAGTATTGCTACTATGCATTCAGATTAAGATCCAAATACTTTCTGCACTGGTTTCCATATAATGTTATGTTAAGTTACCAGGGGAAAATGTTTTTGCATTTTAAATGCTACTGATATTTATGGTAATCTGCTGAAATAAAGGTTGAATTAATCTTATGTAAAAGATTTTATTCAGACATTCAGTCAGCGTTACATTAATGCTTTTATTAAAGCTTTAACTGCCTCTGCTCTGTCTCCATTATCCACTTGCATCCATTTGAACATATGGACTATTTGGACTTATGCATTAGAAGAATAAACATTTACAGAACTTGACTTAATTAATCAAAGACAACAAAAGTATGTGCTGTCAGACTAAATATAGTTTTAATGTTATTTTATTTAAATCTTCATTGATTTCTGGGTGAAACTTCCTTTCAACATTTGGGTGCAAACCAATAATAACCATCATTTGTACAAGCATTTTTTTAAACAAAGTTGTAAAGCTGCATTACAGAAGAACGGATTTAAAACACATTTTTAAAACAATCAAATAACACTTAAGGGAATTAAGGAAGATATCCATAAAAAGACACATGCATGAAAACCACTTACCACAAACCAAACGTATATACGTATCTGGATACAAAATCTCAATACACTCAGAAGTAGATCATTAAAAACTAATCGTCTACTTGTTTAATTATTTACTTTCCATCATTATAGAATACATCGTCTCTATAGCCTCATCAGGAGAGTTTTGATTTAGTTATTTCAAACTAGTTTAGCTCATTTCATTGTTTTCTTTCTGGATTTTTGAATTAATATTGTTATACAAGAAAGCAGGAGTAATCTTAAGTAAACATAAAACACATCTGATGTATACACACTGTCCTCTAAGTCTGAAATACTATTAATCTTCACTTTACTGTCACACACAAAAGTACCTAGATAAACCCTCTTGGATTGTATTCATTTTGAAAGAACAGTATATCGTCATAAAGGCTAGTCTCTATATATCTTATGTGTGTAAGAAGACTCAATATACTTTAGCCTTCCCCTCTTGACCTTTCTTGTAATTGCATACCTCACTGTCTCATCGTTACTCTCACACTTCTGTGTCAGAATTACCGGGAGGGTTGTGGTTGAGTTGTTGGACATGGTGTGTGTGTGTGTGGCATGTATCCACAAGATCATATTTCTGTATTTTTTATTATTATTGTCACAACAGGACGTATAAGCAGCTTTTACACCTTTACAAGGCGACCACATTTCTGGTCTATACATATATACTTTATTGCAGTAGTATTACTGTGAAATGTGAGATGCTTCAACTCAGCACCACTATGAAGTCAGTTCAAAGGATTCATAATATCTCATCCTTCCCTCAGTCAGGCCTGTTGCAGCCTGCTCTGCCTTCAGTGTGTCCATACTCGGGCTTCATCCTCTCATCCAGGCCTCTAGCGCTCCTGTGACTGAGCATTTGTGCATTTCCCCCCTCCAGCTGTCCTGCGGTCAGTTAGTGTACACTTGCACCACAACACATTCAACTGGAGCTAGGCGGTGTAACATCTGATTCAGGCTCTGCAGGGGCGGTGTGTGTTGTGTGTTTGCAGCCTATTTTTTTCCCAGCATAGCAGACCCGCCATTTCCCCCTTTTTTTCTTTTTCTTTCATAGTGCTTTAAAGCGGAGCAGCGGCGGCAGGAGGAGGAGGGAGAGGCGGAGGAGGTGAAGCGGCGGCGACGACTGGCGGAGCGGCGGAGACAGGCAGGAGGAGACACGCAGGGATCCGGTGTGCCACATCGGGATGAGAGCGATATACCGACCCGGGTCGTCGGATGAGTCAGCGAGTGGACCCTGCACCCACGGCAGCCCCGACATCTGACCGACGGAGCCGAGCGGCGCAACAAGACCGAAACAATCCCACATTGTTTGATTGTTGTTGTTGTCGGATCCCGCTTCTCTTTATTCCGCCCTCCCCTGGTCCGCGTATGCCATAGCCTAGCTGAGATTTTTGTTGTTGTGGGTTATCTCCACCAAGGTGGGAACACGGGGGAGGGTGGGGGGCGGGGGTGGGGGGGAGGTGGAGGTTTTTCTTTACTTTTCTAAAAGCTCACAACCGAAGATAAACCCAGACGGCATTTTTGAAAGTCTTTTGTTGCACTGAGAGAAGATGTCGGGGCAGAGCATTACCGACCGGATAACCGCAGCCCAGCACAGTGTAACGGGATGCGCCGTGTCGAAGACAGTATGCAAGGCCACCACTCACGAAGTAATGGGCCCGAAGAAGAAACATTTGGACTGTGAGTATCTTCTTTCAAAAAAAAATTAAGTACATTTATGAAAATGCACAGCGCGCGAGCGTTGAGACACCGCGCGAGCCAGAGCGGCGCAGAAGGCCTCAAAGCCTCACGAGAGGCTAGCTGCTACCGCTGCTTGATGCCAGAGAGATTATATTGTTATAACATCGAGCTCAGGCCTTGTTGACATTGTGCCACTCGGAGCCGAGAGGCGTTCAAAGAAAGCCTCGGCCTTTATTTAGGCTTATAAAAGACCTTTCTTCCCATGTTCCGTCACGAACAGCCGCCACACTAGCTTGTCTAGCGGGCTGTTTTTTGTTCGCCGCTCTCTCTCGTCATCCTCGCGGCTACTCCTCGGTTTAGAGTTTGCATGTTGAGCCCGAACAGCAGCCGCCAGGAGACGTGTCTATCTGAGCATTGTCTAACAACGAAGCGTTTTGAAAACCAGTGTGTGAGCACGCGGGCCTCTCACAGGCCCTGACGTGAACATGAGCAGGGATCCAGTCTCATCTCCCATCTTGGTGCACCTGCAGCAGGACAGGTGTTACTCTCAGCTGTAGTGATGGAGAGGTGATGACCTGCTGCTCGTCACGATGGGGTCGTGATGAAATCACAGCTTGTGTCTGAGGTCTGTTAGTTTCCTTACTTCAAACACACTTCTGCATGCACCCTGATGCACCGCAGGAGCTTAAATCCTGGGATGATCATTAGTCTGATGCACTCCCAGTCAGAGGATTCACTGTCCTCCTGTACTTAAGAGATGCAGAGGTAGATGTTCTGCATATCGATCTACACTTGCAAAGGCATGATGGCAGTAATGAAAGTGTTTTTTTTAATGAAGGCCCTGCGTCATCATACAAGTTCAATAATTGTCCAAGAAAAAAAGGTGCACACTGTATTGTCGGACTAGTTTGTGGAGGGGACCAGAGCAAATATCTGATAACTTAAATGGGAATAATGGTAACTTGTGATCCATATTTTGGTTTAATTGTAAAAGTTACAGGTTCCACTCCACACCTGTTGTGCTGCTCAGGCGACTCCCCAGATGTGAGATGAGTGAAAGTTGGCAGAGTGACTCTCAGTTGGCTTGTCCCAACCCAGCCAGCTATGTAATGTGACTGACGTGTCTCAGTACACAACAGAACAGTATGTGTACACAGATAATAACACAGTGTACTCTGATTTCATGTTATTAACATAATGGAGGCTGGATGTTTTTGTTTTATAGTGCATTATGTAGGAATTATATAGGTTTAGAGTTGTTTTATTATGTCAGCTTGATGTTTTCCTCTGGCAGAAAAGAAGTAATGGTGTTTGTATAATTCCTTAATGGATTATAAATTCTATTTATGGCCATTTTATGCCGTTGGTAGGTGATTTACAATACTGTACATGAGGAGAGAGAGAGAATGAGGACAACCAGAGCTAAAGAAAGTATTGGAATTATAGGAATGCATAATGATCGTTGGATATGCGTGAAATGTTCTGATGTTCGTGCCAGTATAAACCAAACAATACGTCTCTGTCCCGTTATGTTACTGTGGGAAATAGATACTAAACACTTATATACTAACTAAACACTTATTTAACAAAATAACCCACTATTCCCAAATGTTGTCTAAACACAAGCAGTTGTACTTGGCTGTTAAATAATTATCAAATTCTTATCCTTTCAAATGTCAATATTGGTAATTGGCCTAAAAAATCCTGTATTGGTCGTGCTAAAAGCCTAATACATGCTCATCTGACTTATTTTGAAGTTTGAGTCCCAATCTTATGAATAGTAAGAGCTGGGCAGTAATTCAGTGTTATCAATCATATGTAAACCAGGGCTGCAACTAATGATTATATCATTTTTGTAATACTCTAACAAATACTTCTTAATTTATGATTTAGACAAAGGTGAAGGTGAAAGGAGGTGGTCTTCAAAATGCTTGATCTAGTTTGACCAACAGTCTGAAACCTAAAGTTGTTCAGTTTACTGTCACGTAAGACAAAGAAAAGCATGAATCCCTCAGATGTGAGGAGTTGGAACGAGGGAATAATTAGTTATACAAATGACTTCTTTCTGAGTTAAGATACCAAACCCCAAACTGTATTTGCATCTAACTTGACTTTGGAAAATGTATAAACACATTTTTGTACAAAACCAATTTACTATTTAAGAAAAGAAACAACATTTTCAATTGTTAAAAGTTGTCGATAACAGTTTTCATTTGAATTTGTGCTAACAAATAACTCTAACATGGGCAAAATTTAATTGCGAAAGTAGTTTCCTGCAGATCGAACAAACGTTGAACAACATTTCCAACAATTTTATGAAGCGTTTTCAATCCATCATTGTTTCCATCCATGTTGACGAGCTTGCGGTCTTCTTCTTCTTGCCCTCCTTTCCGGGGAGGTTGCGTATCTGGTCGCCACCTGTTGCTCCTCATCGTGTGAGAGAGACCTCACGGGGAGCCTCAAATAAACACGATTAGGAATCCGTGCTACAAATACAGTGTTACGTTTGATACCCAGACCTACACAGAGTTGTATGATACCTTTATAGACTATTAAATTGACTTTGAGAATGAAGTTGTTTTACGACACTATAATCATACCTATCATTTCTAAATTCAACAGAAATGATGTTATTTTTTGGATATTTTTGTTTTCCCTTGTAAATAGTTTTAGATTAGGCAACACTATTCAGTGAAACATTTGTTTTACATGTGTCATGTACTAGAAGCCCATTAACATGAATTAACAACATATTTCCCAAAATACATTTTTATAATGATATCCTGAATTGATTACTTGTGATGTATATTGATCCCCAGTAAAACCCCGCCTTATGGGGATTGACACACCGTGTTAAATAATGTGTTAGTCACATGAAGCAATTAGATTACAAATCATTATTGTCAACGACTGAATATTTAGCGAGCCGATTGCAACATGACTGAGCCGTCAGTGCCGTCTCCACCCCCATGTTCCTCCTCCTCTTCCTGCCTCCTACTTGTCTCCTCTCCGTCATCTTCTCCGGGCCGTTCAGCCACCCATGCTAGCGGCTGCCGCTTCTCTAGAAGGCGATCCTGTCCTACTTAAAGTCCCCCCCACCCCCCCGCCTTTTTAAAAAGTCAAATATAGGACAGAAAAGGAGGCCCAATTACCTCTCCGGTCTGATCAGTGCTGTGAATGGCAGGGTCATCGGCACTTTGACTAGCATCGTTCAAGCAGCACGGCGATGCAGGATGAACATGTTAGCGGAGGAAGTGGGGCAGCACATGTACGGTTGACATGTTAATGCCGTGCACTTCCTGTTGCTCTGTCAAAAGCATGTTACGGTGCCTTTATAATGACATTTAAAGTCTACTTGTGAGCCAGGAATCCTTTGTTGCTCTGATGGTGATTTACTGTTTATGATGCTCCTTGTATGTAGAATGCGTGTTTGCTTTAACACACTGTTGCAGCATTTTACTTGGAGTAGAATAATTGCGTTATTGTGACTCAAATATATTGTGTGGTTCTGTCGCACTGACAATTATATTGATTATCTTCTAAAGCTACCTTTGGAAACAATGAGGTCATGTCTGCACTGCAGTGCTATTGTTATACATGATTGTGATTTATAATGACATGTTTCGTGATTTATAATGACATGAGGAGTTAACATTTTATAATTGCATTGATATTCTGAAAACGACTTGCACTTTAGTAGCACTTGAATGGCTCTTATTATGGTACTTTTGTAGTTTGACTATGTTGAGGAAATGTTACTTTCTGTATTCTTGTTGTTCTTAGTTTGTACTCTAGGTTGAAATTAACTTATTGTAAGTCGCTTTGGATAAAAGCGTCTGCTAAATGACATGTAATGTAATATTCAAACATTTTAACGCATAACTCCAATTTTCTTTGATGGAGAAAAACTGTTCAATGAGTAATATGATTGGTAGTATGTTAAAGCCAGTTTCCAGATGTGGAAAATATAGAAACACAGTAAATCCTCACAGATGTTTGGCATCTGGCATCACTTAAATAGTCAATAGGTTTTTCAAATATTTGCTGAGTAATATTCTGTTGATTATTCAACTAATTGTCTCATCCTTAATTTAGTGCAGTTTCCTACTGTACCGATTGTGAAATGAACTAAAGATGTCTGAGTTTCTTAACCAAACTTCTCTTAATAAAACATCCAGTCAAAAAGAGGAACGAGAAGCGTCCGTTTGGGATTGTGTTGATGCTGCTTGCAGGTTACCAAACTGCACGTGTGTGACCTGTGGCGAAGGACACAAGCACGAGTCACGCCACATGCTGCTTTCATTTCAGACCTTCCAAAAAATTGGTTTGTGCATCTGTGCTAGTTTTTACTTTGCCAGCGTTGGCAGACGTTTTTATGTCTGCTAATAAGGGCAAAGTGGCAATTAACTGTAATCTACGAGTAAACGTATCTTAAGATGAAAACTGGTCTCTGAAAGGTTTAAATTTGTATCGGCATTAAAAATACTAAACAGTCTCTCTGCCTGTCAGCTTTACACACATTGTTGTGGTATTATTTCAATTAAATATAGAAAGTGGAATTTAATGTCCTTCGATGCTTTAAGAGGAAAATACAAACTTTCAAACTCCTGTATATCGTAACTTGATGACCAACACCCACAACATATATTTGTATTATATATTTAGGGCTGCTGCGAACAATTGTTTTCATTATTGATTCATCTGCTGATTATTTTATTGATGAATCAGTTATTTTGTTTTTTAAAATGTCAGAAAAGATTACCGCCATTTAGAACAGCATCGTTTGACGTCTTCAAGTTGTTTATTTTGTCCAATGATTTACATTTTTGTGATAAAAGGCACATTTTTGTAATTTCTTACGTAAAATATATTGAGGAATCAACCGTGGCGTATTGAAGAAGAGCTGTGCAACTTATTACATTTTGATGGACTTGTCTTTCAGCCCAGGACGTCACTCATAGATCTTTGATTGATTACTACAAACGCTCTCTGGGGAAGATCCGCTGAACCTCGTGATCTCATGAACTTCTGTTGTTTTGCTTCAGATTTGATCCATTGCACCAACGAGATGAACGTGAACATTCCCCAACTGGCCGACTCGCTGTTCGAGAGGACCACCAACACCAGCTGGGTGGTTGTGTTTAAGTCGCTGATCACCACACAACACCTCATGGTCTACGGCAACGAGGTGAGGCGCCCCAGCAGACACGAGCAGACTACTAGAGCGTTAATGTATTTCTAATTGGTAGTTTGGTGGTAACCGTTTCTCTTTATTTGCAGCGTTTTGTTCAGTACCTGGCTTCAAGGAACACACTATTCAACCTCAGTAATTTTTTGGACAAAAGTGGGTTACAAGGTAGACATTTTATGGCGGTTGTTGATATCTAAATCATTCTGAAATCATGCCCATTGTAGAAAAAGTTTATTTTATTTCTGCCGTTTTCCCGTTCCAGGTTATGACATGTCCACATTCATCAGGAGGTATAGTCGATACCTCAACGAGAAAGCCGTTTCGTACAGACAGGTTGCATTTGACTTCACAAAAGTTAAACGCGGGTAAGAAGTAATTTTATTATTATTAGACTATTCAAACTTATTTATTTCCTTTTTATAAATCTGAACAATGAATGGTCATTTTTGTATGTTGATTAGCATCATCAGTAGTTTTATAATTCATCAGCTCATCATTGTTTAACCGGAAAAATGTCCATTATACCAAATACAATTTCCCAGAACGCTGTCTTCAAATTAATGGTTTTGTTCGACCAACCGTCCAATACCCCCAAAATATTCAGTTTACCATGATTATCATAAGGTTATCAACATTCTCTGATGTGTTTTTTAATTGGGCTAACTGATTAATTATCTAATTATTTTGTCCTCATGTGTATCTAAATATTTGTGTAACAAATGCCCACATCTATCATTTAAAATGGCAATTTTAGGGATTAAAAAACAACAACATTTAAATGCAAAAGATCAATTGATCAGAGCTGCAATGATGAATTAATAGCCGTCTTCAAGTAAAATGGTTCTGTATTTTCTAGTTTCAGATTTGAGGATTTGGTGCTGTTCTTTGTCATACGTAAACTGGAAACATGTTGGGGCTTTGGGCTGTTATCACAAAGACATTCAAAGGAAATGAAGTCCGTCTGTTATCGTGTTTTAAGAGCGACAGCGCTCGCTCATCCATCTCTCTGTCCTCCCTCTCTCCTCGGTGCCCTCTCCTGCTGCCACTCCCCGTGCGCCCACAGAGTGGATGGCGTGATGAGGACCATGAATACAGAGAAGCTGCTCAAGACAATCCCCATCATTCAGAACCAGATGGACGCGCTCCTCGATTTCAATGTGAGTTTAAGGAGAAGCCTCCCGCAGCTTGTGTGGAAAAAGCTGCTAGTGTGAGGCTGCGATACCGTAGTCCCCGAGCCTCCTTCTTTTCTACGTCAACAAACCGCTGTGGAAGAGCTGTGAGGTAAATGATTGCTTCCCCTCAGGTCAATGCCAACGAGTTGACTAATGGAGTCATCAATGCAGCCTTCATGCTCCTCTTCAAAGACTCCATTAGGCTCTTTGCTGCCTATAATGAAGGCATTATCAACCTGCTTGGTAAGACCACTTTCCCTTCTCTTTCTCTTTGGGTCATTTCGTCACACTATTTCATGAATGGTGATTCCAATTTCTTTGTTTTGCACCAAATAGAGAAATACTTTGATATGAAAAAGATCCAGTGTAAAGAAGGTCTGGACATTTACAAGAAGTTTCTCACCCGAATGACCCGGATATCAGAGTTCCTCAAAGTAGCCGAGGTAAATTAGACTAAATGTTGCGGTCTTTTCATGTCGTGAGTAAATGCTGCAGAGACACGGCGGCAACTTGGTTTCCTTTGTCGTTTAACAGCAGGTGGGCATCGATCGAGGAGACATTCCAGATCTATCGCAGGTAAGCACCGGCCTGTCGAAGGGATCTGAAATTACAGCTTCTCCCACTCTGTACAGGACGCCTGGCTCTCTTTCTTTTATTTCCAGATCAAATTGCTCTTTTATCATCAGTTGTCTTTGTCACATAGAGAGTAGCACGCCCAACACCAATGTCCTGTAGGATAAGACACTTCGCATGATTTCTTTCTCCAGCGCATGTTTGCCAGAGGAAGTGGTCTTCTTCTTCTCCTGTTTCTTGTTCTTGTCTTCTTCTTCTTCTTCTTCTTCTTCTTCTTCTTCTTCTTCTTCTTCTTCTTCTTCTTCTTCTTCTTCTTCTTCTTCTTCTTCTTCTTCTTCTTCTTCTTCTTCTTCTCCTTCTCCTTCTCCTTCTACTCCTTTTCTTCTCCTCCCTCTGTCTACAGTAAATAAAGGTGTTGTCCACACTCAGTGTGTTGAAATAATCAGTCATTTCAATCCACCATGGAAATCTGCACAGTGACAGTTAGACGTTTCCTACTTAAAAATCTAATTGCTGTGGGGAGCGGACACTGCAACTAAAACGCATCCCCCCTCTGACTGTCACCACCTTTATATTCTGTATTTTCCCCTTTATCTTCCCACTTTAGTTCACAGTTTGTGTAAGTACTATCATTTCACTCTTCTTCTATGTCCGTGACTTGCCTCAGTGTTGTCTTTTTGCATGCCTCTGCTCCGACTCTGTCTCCGACATGATGGTGAAAAACAGTTGAAGGACAAAACACACGCTGTGGTAAACTCACTTTGGTCACGTCGTTGGTGTGTGAACCAGTGTAGCTCATCTCCTGTAAAGTGGCTTCCCCGTTGTGCTTAGACGCGGCCGATTCAACAACTTCCAGGTTGTTGAAAGTGCCGTGGTGCAGTACGTCATCCCACACAGATGTTTCTCCCATCCAAAGTAGCCTTTCGGCTGGAATACAACGCAGTAATCGATCAGTCGTGGGTAACGGATAGTTAACTTTACGAGGCAGAATTGTACTTCCTATTCAAAGACATTAGTCTGGTGCATTTCATAGTGTTTGGTGGTCTGCTCTATCTTGGTTACCCACCACTGTCCTTTATGGCCTTGATGTCCATGCTGACTACATTCTCTACGCCTCAGGAAGTTGCTGACTGTGTTTTCTGTCACGACAGGCTCCCAGTAGCCTTCTAGAAGCTCTGGAGCAGCACTTGGCCTCCTTAGAGGGCAAAAAGGTCAAGGACTCGACTGCAGCCAGCAGGTACATTGATGCTCCCATCACTATTTCTTAATTTCTTTCATCTTTTCCTCCATGTTCTAAAGTTGTATTTATTAGATTGGGCTACATCGAGTCAATAAATCACTCAAACATTTCTGACAAGCTGATGATAAGACAAACGTAAAGAGTTAAATAATTTGAGACTTGTGCACACAAGATATAAAAAGATGGAGATGTAATAATAAATCTGATAAAATGGATAAATCAATCAATCAAGGGTGCATTTCTGTTTTTCCTGTAGGGCCAGCACTCTGTCAAATGCAGTGTCATCGCTCGCCAGCACGGGGATGTCTTTTACCAAAGTGGATGAGCGGGAGAAGCAGGCGGCTCTCGAAGAGGAACAGGCTCGACTCAAAGCTCTGAAGGTGGCCTTGCTGTTGGAACCAAAGCGGCTGTAGACTTAAAGATGCATTGGTGTTGCCCGTATGCTTGAATTCGAGTTTCTCTCTCACTCAGGAACAGAGGCTCAAAGAGCTGTCTAAGAGACCCTCCTTCGCTACCACTGATACATCGCCGATCTCCACCACAGGGGGCACGATCAGCACGGCGCCGTCCATCGACCTCTTCTCTACACCCAGCTGCTCTAACGGGTACGACTTACATCTACAGGATATTTTATCCATTTTATGTTATATAGCTCTAGTGGGGTACTATGGTACTACACACAAGATTTGATGGAGCATCACCAATCAAGGCTTTGTAGGTGAGGAAAACAATAGTACATGTGATTCTTGATTTTACAGGGAGCCAGTGCAGAGCAACGTGATCTCTTTTCTTAGTTTTAGTGAGAACACGAGCTGCAGCATTCTGGATCAACTGGAGGGAACTAAGAGACTTATTAGAGCAGCCTGATAATAAGGAGTTGCAGTAATCTAGTCTAGAAGTAACAAACGCGTGAACCAGTTTTTCTGCATCTTTTTGAGACGAGATGTGCCTGATTTTTTTTATAATTGAGTATCATCTGCATAACAATGAAAGTTGATGGAGTGTTTCCTGATAATATTGCCCAAAGGAAGCATGTATAAGGTAAATAGAATTGGTCCAAGCACAGAACCTTGTGGAACTCCGTGACTAACGTTGGTGGTCATCGAGGCTTCATCGTTTACAAATACAAACTGAGATTGATCTGATAAATAGGATTTAAACCAACTTAGTGCAGGGCCTGAAATGCCAATCGACTGCTCCAGTCTCTGTAATAAGATGTTATGGTCAATGGTGTCGAATGCAGCACTAAGGTCTAACAAGACCAGTACAGAGATCAGTCCTTTATCTGCTGCCATTAAGAGTCATTTGTAATTATCACCAGTGCTGTCTCGGTGTCGTGGTGTTATTTAAATGAACTGAATGAAATGACTGAAACTCCTCAAATAAACTATTATGATGTAGAAAGTCCCACAACTGGTTTGCGACTACTTTCTTAAGGATGTTACAGAGGAAGGGGAGGTTAGAGATCGGTCTGTAGTCAGCCAACACCTCTGGATGCAGAGTGGGCTTCTTCAGGAGAGGTTTCATTACAGCTACTTTGAATATCCCCTCTCTAAGTTATGAAAGATGTTTTTCAATATCATTTAAAACTATTTCATACCCTCGCTATTCCTTAGTCCTGCAACATCCATCTCCTTTTTAATATTGCTGCTACGTGTAACTATGCAGCTACGCCGGTGACACGCCTTTCTATCGAGGAAACAATGGCCCTTCTTCTTCTGTCTTTAGTGCAGTGAAGATGGAGAGTGACCTTTTTGACCTGCAGTCAACTTTCCAGCCCTCCGGGCAATCCGGCTCAACGGGGCCTGCAGTGGCAACGGCGTGGGCAGGTAATGATCCGCCCCTTCCACGCCGACAGACAACATCTGTGTTGCTGGACTTTCTGAACCTTTTCTGCACGCTCTCTTTCTCCTGTTGTTGTCTGACTCTGATGCCCACCTCTCTTCTGTCTTTTCTCTGTCTCTCTCTCTTTCCTCTGCCTGCCTAGATCCTTTCACCTCTGCTGAAGCTGGAGATGAATCCATGCCAAACCTTAACCCTTTCCTCTCAAATCCCGTTGTCGATGCCACTCACTTACCTGCCGTGTCTTCAGACGGCGTTAGCTTTTCCTCTAGGACATCCGCTCATGAAATGTTTGGTGGTAACGACTCATTTTGTTTCTCCTCTAAAGTCTTGTCGCACTTGTTCATTTCTCCGTTGTCACTTATACGCATGTCTAGCTTGCATGGTTACTGTGCTCAATGTTGATTATCTGTTTGTTTAAATCTCTAAATGATCTTGTGTTGTCTGTATGCAGTTCATACCAAGCTCAAATGATGTTTGTTTTTTAGCGAGAACGCCTCTTAATGTATCACCCAGAGCTCTCCTTGTCCCACTATAGAGGCCATAGCACCATTTTTGCTGCACAGCTCATCCTCTCTTTGAATGATGTTGCATTGTAATACAAACATGCCGTATAGCTTTTTAAGTTGTTACCTGTTCTACTTTTACCAACCTTATTTTTGATTCTCCAGATCGTTACAATCCCTTTATTGACACAAACTCATCCGTTTCAACCAATTACAAACGCACAGTGCGGATAGAACACTCCATCTCAGGTACTATGATGGCTCTCCAGCTCAGTCTATGTTTCCTAAGCCCTGGCAAACATAGGATCCTATGCAATACACCCAGGGCTCTTATTTTGATATGCATTGTAGAAATGTGGTGGTAAAACTAATAGAAAGGAACATTTTGACCCAGAATTAGATGAGAAGATTAATACCATCTGTTGTTTATGTTCTGTTGCTTCACACATATCTGCTCTGTAAATGATGTGCTATGTGTTTACCTGTGAGAACAGGTGTATTGGTTTCATAGTGGCGCCCCCTATTTCTGCATGTATTAGTTTGAATACAGCCAATCAAATTGCTTCATTTGAAGCCTTAGGTAAGAGCTAGGCTTTCTGTTTCTGCCCGTTTCCAGTCTCAACTCGCTGCTGGCTGTTGCTTTGGCTTTTGATTGGTATTGATCTTCTCCTCTAACTCTTGACAAAACCACCAAAAAATGTCCTTAAATCCTTTCCTTTTAAATGCTTCAACACTGTTAGGCATTATTTTACCCTTCTACATCTCTTCAACTTGACTTAAAACACAGAATTGAACAATGACCAGATTGTTAGACAGGCCCACTTCTTCCTGTCTGTATTGCTCTCATTTCCAACCTGTCACTCTGGCTCTGCCTTGAAATGTCTTTTCCTTTTGCTCTTTTTCTTCCTCTCTCTCTCTCTTTGTCTTGAATTCATTCTGCTTCCTGTGGCGTGTCAGACTCCTTCTGTGGTCCAGTGTCCATTGCCCAGCACCTCCCACACCAGGCTCCATTCCCCACTGAGCCCTCTACTGTAGCAGGTCTATTCAGAGGTACTGGAGGCTCTAGCTCAGTCGGCAGTACACCGATCCTAGTTTTCTGTTCCGTAGTCAGAGAAGCGGTGGTATATCCGCTTCCGTTACATTTACCAGTGACAGGGTTCGTACGGTCATGGAAAACCTGGAAAAGTCATGGAATTTTAAAATGGTCATTTCCAGGCCTGGAAAAGTCATGGAAAAAACGTAAATCTTAAAAGTTTGGGAAAGGTCATGGACATTTGTTATAATCGCCTGTTCATTCACGCCGACTCGCCGAGTTTGAAATAATTCATATGTTTTTTAAAAGAAAAACGCTCAAAATATAAGCCGGCGTACGCTCTCAATACGCAAAATGTTCTACATGTTTCATGTTTATACCGAGATTTCAGTTTGGTCATGGAAATTTGGTGAAAAATCATGGAAAAGTCATGGAAATCCATGGATCAACATGTGTAAGAACTCTGAATATATATATATATATAGGCTCTACATGCATGGGCCAGTGCAGAAACAAAGTCCAAGCGGTGGTCCGTTTTGAGCCCATGTAACTCCTGTCACCGCGCCTGTCTTGTTCTCTGTCGTCTCCCATGAAGGGTACTCGACGCCACAGGGCCCTCCCCAGCAGTCGGCAGGGGGACTCCAGGTGGACTTTGAATCCGTTTTTGGAGCCAACGCAGCGGGCGGCAACAGCCTCACCTCTGATGGTAAGGATTCCGTATTCACGTACGAGTCAACGTGCCGCACCTGTGCAACACGTTTCTGTGTTTCAGTGCAGAAAGATAAGATAGGATAATCCTTTATTAGTCCCGCAGTGGGGACATTTACAGGATTACAGCAGCAAAGGGGTGAAGTGCACACAAGACATAGTCGGATCAATACAACAACAGTAAACACACTACGGTAGCTGATTAATAAATACAATAGTATGTACACACAGGCAGAATAAATAGGGCTTTTTCCACAGTGTATTTGTATTAATACTGCACAGGTTGGATTGAATAAAGGGATTGAGTGTTTTAAGTGTATACGTAATATCTCTAGTTTGCAAATGAATAATCAAAGGCCAGACTGGTCCCTATGTTTGTTAACTATGTTGAATAAAAGTCACTCAGCTGAGAAAAGGGGGTTAAAGGGTCATGTAGAAAATAAGTCAAACTTAGAAGCTTTTAAGAAACGGATTAGTATGGTCTAGTGGTTTTATGACGAAATACCTCTGGGAGGTACACAACAGTATGTGAGAGAGTCTGTTTCAGACCGCTGGTCCTTATCCTGACGTTAGATACAGATGACACACCGAAACACTGTCTCATGAGTCGCTGTACAAGTAGTCCTCTCCGGACTATCTTTACCTTCTTTATCAGATTTTGCAAACAGACAAAAAGTACAAAATGTCAATTTGATAGGTCGACTGCTGACAAATGTCATCGGAAACTATTGTTGCATTGCAAAATAATCCCTAAACAAGGTATTTAGTTTATTGGCGAATCAATAATGATCTTAGAATATTGCTAACAGAGCTTTCAGTCTACAACTTGCCCCCACACGGTACAATGTATGTACCTCTCATTACCTTTAAAAAGAATAAAACAAACTCTGAGCACTTGCAAAGTGGCTCTCTAAACACTTTAGTTTGTTGTAACATTGAGCTCTTCTGAGTTGAAATGCACTGATTGTCAGTCATTTTGGTCAAAAGCCAAATGAATGAAATGTAAGAGTGATATTACTCAACTATTCCAAAACATAAAGGCTTATTTTAAAAAGTCTGCTGCAGTCTGCTTATTCAATTAGAAAAGTCCCATCAGTATTTCTTCGATTTTAATAAAACATAGGTCCTCCAGAAGGAATACGAGACCACTTAACCTTTTTAAAACTGATGTTTTTGCAGCGTAGCATTAATGTTATGGGGCGTTCCCCATCCTTCTCTCTCCCCTCATTTCCTGTCTCATCTCACTGTTGGTTATCTAATAATAATAAAGGCATTGAATGCACAAAAGATAATGGCATGAATTAAAACTTGCCAAACTCTGTCAGGCATACAAAGATAAAGTCGTGGACATGTTTCCATCATTTCTAAATGTGTAATTACAACTGAAAAAATACAGAATAACTTAAATAAGTTTATTTTCTCTCCGTCTTGACAGATATTTCTGGGGGCATCTTGAAACCGACTCTTCTCGGCTCCAACCTGGCGTCTGGTCAGCTGTCAGACAGGCTGGTGTCAGACGACCTTGACTCCTCCCTGGCCAACCTTGTGGGCAGTGAGTGCTGCTTTGCCCTTCAGCTGCACAAATTAAAGCACAACAAAATGTTTAGCTAACACCTATGAATGTTCCTTTCTTTTTAGACCTCGGCATTGGGAACGGTACTATGAAAAAGTAAGTGATGCATCAGCGCTCTGTGGCTTTAACACACACACACACACACACACACACACACACACACACGCACACACACAGAAACAGCAGCAGCTTTGTGCTTTCAGGGCAGTCACAAGCTGGTGCTAACATCCACTGTCTTAATCTGCAGTGACATGCACTGGAGCCAGCCGGGGGAGAAGAGGATGACCGGCGGCACCAACTGGCAGCCCAAAGCGGCGCCGAGCACGACCTGGAACCCCGTTTCCATGGTGACCACAAACAGATTCCACACTCGGAATTTGCTATATCTGCTGTATTTCTGTCTGATTTTGGTGCCAAATAGTTGCGGATGTTGTGATGGTGTGGTGCTGTGCTATTGCTTTAGAGGTCATCTGTGTTCTTTTCTTACTGGCCTGTTTGTGTCTTTCAGCCGTCGTCAGTCATGGCCTTCCCTGCTACCACACCCACTGGCATGATGGGATATGGCATGGTCAGTGTGACGACAGGGTTAAATATTCTTTTTGGTTTTATAATAAAAATTCAATATATTTATTATTTTAAAGCATACTAAACGTATAGATATTTTTATTTTACTGGCTGGCACAAGGTTGTCTTGATTATATATATTTATATTTTATTTAATTAAATGTATTTGGGGGGGGGTAAACTCGTGCACGGTAAAAATATTTGTTAGCACTGCTCTTAAAGACTATTAGTCACGTAAAAGAAAAGGCAGTATGTGTAGAGTTTGAGTAAAATACATTAGAGGCTGGTGTCCCCTAGTGGCCAATAAACAATTCTAAATTCATTGTTTCTTAGCCATCCCTAATACCGTGTATTCCATTGGGACAAAACAGGCCATTCTCACTATGTTCTGACATTGCAGACCAAATAGTGAATCAATAAATCTCACAAATAATCAGCAAATTAATGATTATTAATGAGAATGAAAATAATCTCAGCACGTATAAATTCAACAGTTAAAGACTTTAAATTTGTAAATCCACCATCACTGAAATGACGTCTCTTATCTCTTTATATTTAGTATTTCAGTATTAGTATTTTGTATTGTAATTGTGTTTTCCTATTTTCTTTAGCTTATTTCTTTTAATTAATGCTCTTCATTTTACTAATGCTCTAATGTACACCCGCTGCTGTGATCCTGAAACGTCTGCACCGTGGGACTAATAAAGGAGTATCTCCTCTTCTCTCATCTCTGTGCACCACGCTGCAGCCTCCGCCCATGGGCATGATGAACCCCCCCACCATGATGTACTCCCAGCCTGCGATGAGGCCCCCCAACCCCTTCGGCTCGGTGTCTAGTGCGCAGGTGGGTGACGACGCCACCGAGCCGACGCACAATGACGTCGCTGTCTATTTGCTCAGTTCTGGAGTCGGGTAAACGGGTGTTTCCATCGTGCTGTGCCGTGTGCCGTAGTTAGTCACCGTGTCAGCGTTGTCATCGGTGTGAGCGCTGCTGGAGATGATGACAGTTTCAACAGCGGACCCTTCACTCTCACGAGCTGAAACGGACAACACTGTGAATCATCTCTCCTGTCTTGACTACCCCCCCCCCCCCCCCCCCCCCAGACAACTCCTTTTGTATTAACCTTCTTTCATACATCACAGCCTCTTCAAACTAATCTCATCCCTCTTTCAGTCTCTGTACTGACTGTCTGACTTCCCCTCTGGACCTCCTACTTCCTGTATCTCTTCCTGAAATAGCCCTCCGCCGCCTCTAGTCCTTCCAGCCAGAGTCCTCTCCGAGCCCCTGGACAGGACCCGTTTGCACACCTCTCTCTCAAGGATTTCTTGTAGAGCGTCTCTTTAGGTACAGCATGCTCTTTGCTAGCGGGTGCACCTGCATGTGTTGCAAGCCCAGCGCTAACTCCCTCCTTGTGTTTT
Organism: Liparis tanakae; assembly: GCA_036178185.1. Classification (NCBI taxonomy): domain Eukaryota; kingdom Metazoa; phylum Chordata; class Actinopteri; order Perciformes; family Liparidae; genus Liparis; species Liparis tanakae. The sequence continues at coordinate 16,099,024 of CM070099.1, read as the reverse complement.
TATTAATTGTACATACTTGATGCCTTCCTTATCTCATTAGATGTATTTTTCTCATTCATTCAGTTTTATTTTGACCCTCCTTGCTTGGATTTGTTGCTTGTTTTGATAAATGTGCTGCATCTTCCACATAGCCAGACTCATTCACACCCTTTTGTCATCAGTGATTGTTCAAACCTGTTTCCTGTGAATCTTGTAGAACAATTCTGAATTTAAACTAATCGATTGTTCGCTAAGCTCTGTCCTTCCAAGTTACTGGAAAGCTTTTTGCTCGCACGTTGCACGTATGCAGTTAATGTAGAAGGCCGTTTTGTCGTCGAAATTCAGGTTCATATTTTAAACCATGGAGTCAGATTCTGAAATGAAGTGAAAACGGCTGCTGATGGATTTGATCAATTATAGAGAGCAATTTAAAAGTACACTATCTCCATGATCTGGTTCATCGTGCAGCCTGTGGCTGAAATATGAAACGATTTTTGTTTACTTAAAACAGGGGGGGGGGGATTCAAAGCTGCCTCGTTATGATGCTAGGGCTGTGCTAGTTTCCGGGGGAAGAGTTTAACGAACAGTCAGTTGACATATTTCATTATTTCCACTCACATGTTCGCCTTTCAATAACAACGCCTGTTGCCTTTCTTGCAGATGCAGTTCATGTAATCTGAAGAAAAGTGTCTCTCGGATGATGAAGCACTTTGCAGCAAAGCTTTGTCCTCGTTGCAGTCTAACTCTTTTCGGAGAACCCCACACACGCACACACACACCCTCTAAATACAGACACGTGAACACAATGGTGCAGCGAAACCATGGCAACCGTGTCCAAATGACGTTTGGCCATTGCTCACACCTATTATTCTGTAACTTGTCCGAGACACGGCGCGAGGCGGCCGTCTAAACCCCCTTAAGAGGATTCCATATCCATTTTACAGTGTATTCTGTAAAGATAGATATGGGCGCTGAGAAACTTTGATGTTATGTATTTGGGAATACTGTGGCTGGATGTGGAGGCTTGATGTCCAGAGGGGAGGAGGTGGAAGGAGACGAGGAGAACGTTCCCTCCCTCTCTTGACCCGATCGTCAGTCCTCCACTCCCCGCAGATATTTAACTGTCACAAAGTAATGATGCTAATGGCGTTTACACCTGTTTAGTTTTTGTCTTTTTTACAGTGTTTACAGTAGACATTCCTTGTGTGTTGATTGTATTTATTTATGATTATTGGTTTAAGATTGGGAGGAAAAATATAATGTAAAATCTACAGTTCATTGACCACCTGTGGGAGTGCTTCAGCATTAAACGAGGATCTCAGACTATCATTGAGAGGTAGAGTTAAGAATAGCTATTATATAAATTACACCTGTTAAGCGGAATGATAGAGCACTAAATAATCTACGAGTTTTGTGTTAAGAAACTTTTTTACTAGAGGAAAGATTTCACAATCCCCATAGTACTTAAAACGCAGGGGCTAGAGTACGAGTCAGTCACCAGTATATAGTCGATTCTGTGCCATTTTTTGCAATGGATCAGTTTCCTGTCTCAAAACACTTCTTCCATGAATCTGAAGCGTCACACCGGGTGGTGGGCTCCATTCGCTTTACGCTTGGCATGCCGTTGACTCACTGACCGTATTCAAGGCTGCCTTTACTCTGAATGTGGAAGAGTTGTCTTCATGTTGCACACATCTTTCCACACGACAGTTCCTCGGCGGGAGCGGGAGGGTCGGGGGGGGTTGAGGCAGCGCAGTGTGTCCACTGGTTGGTTAGCTGTTGCTACGCTAACGGGGGGGAAAGGGTCACAGATTTGATGTAAATTAATTGTATAAAACGATCCCGAGGCCCAGGGTGGCGTGGAGGAGCACTGTTGATCGGTGCTTCATGTATATAAACACTGACTGTTCTTTGAGTTTCAAAAGTTGAAAGATGTATGAAATATGAAAGCAATTCAATCAAATTTGACTCTACCTAAGTTTGATTCAGGATATTCTCTGCGTTTGTCTGCGCAGGTATTTTCTTTATGTAACTAGAATGTGTAGCAGACAATGATGACTGACGTCTTTTCTTTCTTTTACAAATAAAGAGCAGCTTCCACAAACTGTTGTACATTACTTTTATTTATTTATTCAAGGTGAATGTTATATCTATTGAATTTTAATTGCATATATATATATATATATATAGATATGGCATGAACGAGTAAGATTTAGAGAGAACTATTACTCATTTAAGATACTATAAATACCTGGTACTGCACAGAAGGCGCTTGTTGAGCTGTGTGTGTGTGTGTGTGTCCACCCCCCCCCCCCCTCAGTGTACAATACTGCACCGTTTATTGTGGTGAAACTGCACCTTGTCAAATAGCTGAAATAACTAGCTTTAAAACTATTGAGACAAGACACAACCTACGGGGTCTCACCACGCCATCGGATGTTCTGCTTCAGTTGTGCAGATTGACATATTTCTAGATAAAGTTACAATTAATCAAACAAAAGAGCCCTTGAAGGCCTGAATGATAATCCAGCCTTTCTGAGGAGTCACGATGATTACATCCTGATTAAATCAATGAATCTAATGTGTACTATTAGATAAGATGATATGTTCAATGTGCAATGTCAAAAAAGTAGCAAGCACGTCTGAGAAGCCATTACAATTGAAAATGGCTACAGGTCTATAAAAAACTAAAAGGCCTCCATTAATCAGTCAACTCATCAATGCATTTCAACTTCTTTCACCTCCTCAAGTTTCTAAAAATGCAATGGAACAATCGGAGAGGGAAGATCACCCTTCTGTAAAACGCCCCACAGGCATGCACATAAAGGATATGACGGGTATAGCACCCGGACACGATGGTATCGAGTCACAAGTCAAACACACATGGACACAGTGTATGTCTTTTTAATGGTCCGTGTATACACTTCATGGTCTACTCGTCCTAGATGAACACACCTCTTATAAAAAGGCTTTTAGAAGGAGGGCATCCCACGTGGGTTCATCCTTTTACAAGTAGAATATTCCCACGGGACGATCCCCCATGCTTCCCGTACACTCCGACCCTTAAGGGCTTCAGACGTCTCACTGTTTGCATTGGGAACATGTCGCCGCTTGAAACACGCACCGGGTTCCGGTGTCCACACCCGCTGCTCAAACACACGGAGGACGTGACTGCAGAGTGGAAACTGAGGACCCCTGCTGGACGCCACGTGCATTACAGCTGCGATGACACCGCCGTGAACAAAGTAACTTCTCAGCTGGCGGTACATGACAGACCCCCCCTTCCCTCCTCCTCCTCCTCCTCCTCCTCCTCCTCCTCCTCCTCCTCCTCCTCCTCGGCTCCTGACCGGGCAGCACATCCAGCAGCAGATCTTTGGAGGAGGCAAACACTTCCACACCTACTCCACCTGTTTGTTGAGTGAACCGACACATCAGGATGGGAGTTACCGTGGCGGTGTGTGACGAGCCTGCACGCGTCCTGTGAGGTAGGCGACACAACTGACTTAGTACAAGAAAACTGAAGATCTTTATTCATTCATCTTTTACAAACGTGTGCTTGCATTATTGAGTATTATACAGTAAAGACAGAAACTATAACGTGATGGGTTGCCTGATTGATCTGTTTCTGTTACTTTTAACCCAGAAATTGCATTAAAAGAAGTCTAAGTATACAGCTTAAAGTTTATGGGAGACATTTAACATTTTTTTAAAGACATTAATAAGAAATTAAGACATTTAGCTTGCCAAACAACATGTCAATATGGATACATCAAATAAAAAGGTTGATTGGTAAGGTGGAAGGTACAATTGGTGTGCATGAAATCAATATGTTGTAATCCGATAAATATCTCATCAACAAGAGACACTGTGCGGAAGTGTATTTCTAACATGATCGGGACAAGAAAGCATTTCCCGCTGCATCCTGCAGCTTCTTCACTCTGATCTCGGAATCTGGAACTACACAAATACATGTTGGATACCGAATGTGTTACATTTAACAGGTATTTTATCAGTACTTTATAACAAATAGAAACGTCAGTGTGGCATAACAGTCTGTGAGCGTGCATATAATTACCTGATGTGTCAACAAAGAGTTTCTTAGATAAACAAGCAACAGTACGAAAAATGAGACGTGCAAGGTTTAGAGATAGTAATGCACTTTAAGTAGTAAAGGGGATTATGGCAGCTTACAATACTTCCCTCTAAAATGGAAGAAGAAGTATAAAGATAAACAAAATGGGTGTTGCAGACTCGAGTAACACCATTGTACTTGTTCTTGAGTGAATCTACTTAGTCACTTTCCACCAGCTGTTTCTGAGTAGATTCAGATGCTACGGTGATTAACAGGTCACTTCACAATCAATAGGTGTTATTGTTGGAACAGGTTCAAGTGTTGCAGATGTTTCTGTTTTAAATAATCTAATTGAGGCCACTGCATTCTCCAGCTGTAATGAGAGGCCTGTTGAGGCTGCGCGGCTTTCATCACGTGTTCTTGAGAAACAACTAAACAACAGCTAAAGACTGGCTGCCATGTCATTCATACCGTAATGATTAATTTACATTCATATTTACTGGACATTGGCAAGGTTTTGAAAGATTGCAGCTAAGACAGAACTCTAAAGATGTGACACTGGGGATGTGTTGCCTTCGCCTGACGGTGACAGACCCCGCTGGCTGCTCTCTGCTTGATGAGCGTTCCCACTCCTGCAGGCTGAGGAAGGAGGAGGAGAAACCATGATTGACCTGAGCTACCTGACGGAGGAGGAGCAAGGGATGATAATGACGGTGCTGATGAGGGACATCGAACTGCAGAAAGCCGAGGAGGAGAGAATCAGGTAGAAAGAAATCAGGCGAAAGAAATGAGTATCTTAGATGTTTGTATTTTAATGTGGTAAATGTTTCATGACAACGCGTTATTCCACTTGAGCAGAAATGTTTTGACCAGCATTTAAAGTCATGTTATTCAGCAAATGTAATTATAATGATTAAATAAGTATCCCTTCCATTGCCCTTTTGGTGAGAAGAGGCCTTTGTGGGACAGTCAAAATAATAGTTGTCTGGTCATAATGGAATAACACAATAACAGCTTGGCCGGACATCATCGTCGAGAGGCCTCCATGTGAGACGGGCAATTAGATTAAAGCCAAGATGAAGTCCGCTGATGGGAGAGGGTCATGCTGCCCTGAGGGACAGGAATAGAAACCCTTAAAGGTCTCGATGATGAGAGACACCTCAACTGTGAAGAGCGTGATGCCTCACACTGCCTCCTTTCAGAAAAAACATTTAAAATCAGCCGTGAAGCTCTGCATTGAACCTTTGGGAGGGGTCAAACATTCCTCTCAGTGTATATTCAAGGCTTGTTAAGACGAACAGGAGTCCCAGTGTCTTTTCTGACCCCTCCATGTGCAGAAATGGAAGGAGAAACCTCTAATTTCCTATAAAAAACGCAGTAAAGCATGTAAACTAACAACAACAATATTTTAATTCAATTTTACATGAGTTAATATCATGAAGAAACAATGTACTTTTCATGATTTTAATGGAGTTGACCGGCCAACTTTGTTCTTCTTTTATCAGCGTGAGGCTGAATGCTCGCTGTGTCTGCTGTAAAAGGATTAAGCCGACAGCCTGTAATAATGCGCTGCCCTTTTTTCACATGACCGCCGTGTTTCTCCATCAAGAGGAACGATGAGCCGATCAGACATTTCTCTTTGATTCAATTTGAACTTGATGGGAATGTTTTCCAAATTCTTTCCGTGAGATAGATCATGTGCGACTGTAATTGCAGTGAAGCTGAGTAAACATCGTACCTTCTTAAAACACTTTTGACTTCAGCATTTGTACATGTGTATTTTGTGTTTCCCCTGCAGGAAACTGGAGAGCGTACCTCACAGCGGGCCGCAGTTCCAGACCGAGCTCAAGTCCAGAACCGGAGAGTGGTTTTACGAGGCCAAGTCTCGAAGACACATGGACGAGATCCACGGCTCGGTGGTCATCCTGGCCTCCATGAAACAGAGGAGTGCTAGTTTAGGTGTGTTCATTCTACACTGTTGACAAAGGGCTTGTTTTAAAGCGCGTGTTATTGCTCCAGTTGGGACCTCAGCAGCCCTGACAAGTTGTTATACCTGCAGCCGGTTATATCTTCAGAGGTATTTTCACAATCCCTCAGATATCTTCTGTCTGCTGTGAAATGTGGCGACACCATAGTTTAAATGCAACCTGTTGTACGCCGCTCTCTGCATGTGAGATTCAGTGTATGCTATAAGAGAGGAAGATCAAAGTGACGTGACACAGTTTGTGAAAATATAGGATTTAAATGTTGGTTGTGCCCCAAGCGACAATATATCATTCGCTGCAAACAGTTGATCACAAAAAAAATTAAAAAGGATAACTTGTGAACATGTTGTTTTCCTAAGGAAGTAACAAACAGAGGTCTGGGGTCAAACTTCACCTTTTCTGAATTGTTTTTCTTTTTTAAACATTTGGATTGCAGTTATTTCTGAGCTGCTGTGAACACAGCTCCTTTCCGTTGCAGATAGTTCTCTCAGAAATGAAAGAGCCAAGAAGTCCAGCAGTCGAGGTTCAGACATCTCCATCCCACCAAAACCAGCCAGATATTCGGAAGCCCTGCAGCCGCAGGAGATCAAGTACACACTCCTTTTTTATTCATAGACGTACTGATCTAAATGTCTTTAACCTCTTCATGTTTTGTCTTGAAGTAGCTTGATCAATGTGAAACCATAGCAGCTCCTTTCTCTCTTTTACTCACCATGTATACAGTATATAGGTATGTCTGTGTGTGTGTGTGTGTGTGTGTGTGTGTGTGTTGTGACTCAGCCTGTGCAAACATAGGTGGTGCTCACTGTCGTATAGCCCGGCAGCAGCTACTGCTCATAACACTGTGGTTTGACAAATTAAGTATTTTCATAAACATGCATTTCTAAATGCAAAATCAATTACTTAACGTTGAACTCTCCCGTGATACGAATCCTCTCATTCAGCCACAGAATGCCAGATATTAGCAGATGCTCTCTTACTTTGTATTTATATTCAGGTTGACTGGGCTGGGTAGAGCCTTTTCACTTTGTTACCAGTGTTATTTACGAGTGAGCGAGCTCCAGTCATGCACACTACTGTACACTTTTGGAAATTTCTTTTTAAAGTTAAACTGAAGTGCTTGTTATGTTTAATAGTGCTTGTATTTCCTTGAATTTCCTTAATATTTGAGTATCTTTTTTTGCAGCGATGCAGAAAAAGAGAATCTAAATTCAGCGGTCTGCTCTCCAAGAACGGTACGAATGAGCGTTACAAAACACATCGGCCTTTTTCTGAGACTGTTTTCCTTTATTAGTTCCAACCTTGTCAAAATAAAATTGCGTATATTGTAATGTCAAACATTAATTTTGGTTATTTCCCTTTAAGCCAAGGCACAACCCTTTCAATGTTCCTCCCCCGATTGTTGTTGAGCAACCGGAACATTATGATAACGTGTCAACCGGTCGGGATCAGGAGTCATCTAAGACAGGTGTGAACTGAAACTTAAAACACTTGTTCTTAAATACAGTTTGGCCACAATACACACAAATTAATGTTTGTGCAGACCAATATTGAAGCATAATCCAGAGTGAGCCTTTCTTTCCGTTATTTCCCCCAGGACCCGTATACCCACTGAAGAGCCGCCCAGCACAGAGCAGTCCGACTTCAGGCGGCTCCCTCACATCCGAGGGCTCTTCTGTCGGCTTCAGGCCGGTGCCAAAGAATAGGACATTTCGCTCAAGATGTACCTCCATTCAGTCGGAAAGCAGCAGCGCAGCGTCAGACGCTCTGGGCCGGAGAGCCGGGGTCGTTCCCACCCCAAGACGGAGCCTAAAGCGAGGGTCCATCTTGAACCTGCCCGACCTGAAGGGCCAAGATGTCATATCGCAGAAAAGTGTTGTTTCTGATGAAGTATCTCAATCAGCTCAGCCATCCAGACCTCAAGATGAAAACTCCCAGCAGCCACTCTGTGATGCATCTCAGCGTTCGTCTCACTCCAGTCCAAAGAGAGAGTCTTGGAAATCAAAAGACAGGTCAGTGGACAATTCCTCACGTCTGAGCCCGACATTGTAATTAAGCTCTCTCCTCCTTTCACTGCAACTCACAACTAGCATCATTTCAGCCTTGCCGCATACACCAGGAGTGACGCGTCCACCGACAGGGAGATCCCACAGAGGAGTGATGAGCGAGAGGATGACGTTGTCCTGCACGCAGCCAGCGTTCAGCATTCAAGCAGAAAAAACAAAAGCAGTGTGGGTACAGCAATGAGTCCGGGTGATCTGAGTCTGCCCCTAAGCACTGTGGGTGAGTCTGCTTACATGTAATAACTCTACTCACTGTCGTTAAACGTATGATTAAATTAGTCAGAGAGACAGTAGTTCCTCCCCTTTGGTTTTTAAAATGAAACAATCTACTTGTGACGAGGGTTGTGAGCAATTAAACTTCAAAGTAACCTTTTCTACTTCGATTTTTAGAGGTCTGAAGAGGGGGCATTTGAAGTAATCCTAAAACAACACCAAAACAGGACAGACTTTCAAGTAACAAAATTATGTCGTGACCCTTCAGATAAGAGTGGGCAGTGAAGAGTAAGCAGGCAGTCAATGGCATATAAAACAGACAAGACAAGGTGTTTGGAGAAGGTGTCGTCAACGCAAAAAGGAGAGGTCCTTGAGCATGCAGCCATTGCTGGACGCCAAAATATTCTGCAGTATGCAGAAACAGACACCAGTCTCAGCTGTGTTAATTGACAAATAGCAGCATGATGACAAACTAAACTCAGTAGCTTCCTGACTACAATCTAATACTTTTCATATATCTTTCTCTTCAGATCCAGTTCCCCCAATGTCTTATGATCTCAACTTAATTGATCAATCTGATCAGCAAGCCCAGAAGAAATCAAATAAAAGTCCTGCATTGCCATTAGCCTCTCAGGCCAACAGTCCCAATGGGGATGAGAAGGAGTCCATCGCTAAGGTGCTGGACTGGTTTACCCGCAGCACAGACAGCCTTGATTGGCCAAAGACAGAAGATGGTCCAAAGGCCAAGCAGAGCTTTGATAAAGATACAGAAATCAACAAATCAAAAGGCAAAGGTTCATTTACAAAAGATTCTGGGGGTATTATAAGTGACAGAAAGAATGAACCTCTTAATATGAGAAGAAATCCCTTACAAGCACAGTCTGATGAGTTGGGATCAACAGACACAGACACACAAGAAACCTCAAAAGAGGTAGAGGAGAACTCCAGAGAAATAATTCAGTCGCTGGGAGTTAAAGATAATGACGCTGAGAGCCAACCCCCCCAAATCTCTCAGCTGAAGTCATTCTGGGAGAAAAGCAACACGGGACCTAAAATACTTATCAGCAAAAAACAAAAACCTGGTGACGTCTCAGCGGAGAAAACCAAGGACAATGTAAGCAAACCACAAACAGAGCCTGATAGGCCCACTGTGCCTGGAATTTACAAAAAAAAGGACTCCAATTATGTACCGTTAGCAGAAAGTCCCCAGGTAGATGACAGAAGAGGTTCAGACACTGAGATTGTATCTGTAAACAGAATGGCTCCACAGCCGAGGACACCCTTCCAGTCCAGTGCAAGAGCTGACAGTATTTCCCCATCTAGAGGAACCTCAGCGCCAGTCAAACTGTCAGATACTATTCCTGTGTCGCCCCTGGAGACAGATCCAGGCTCTGAGAGGCTCCATTTGTCCCAAAACAGCCCATATATGACCAAAAAGCAAGGTGAGAGGCGAATCCCCCCTAAAACTCCAATGCGTAGAGGTTCAAGTGAAGACCCACTGAGGATGGATAAGGCCACACAATCGAGCATGTCTCTCAACCAAATGGAAGCTACTTCTATAAAAGAGAGATTTAACAGCCCTGCCACAAACAGACACGGTCAACCACTACCATTAAGTACTGCAGAGAAGATAAAGAAGCTCAGGTCTTTCTGGGAGAAGGAGTGGAAAAAGCCTCCATATAACATCGACAAACTCAAATCTAGTGTTGATGGTAAAGTTGGTCGTGGTGGAATTCAATCCAAAATGAATTATAGATTTACGAAGTCAGAGTACGATCTGACCTCATTGGACACGATTGGAAATGATTCAGGCAGCGATGACAAGCACTCTGATGTAAACTATCCCAATTCGAGTGCTGTTCCTTTGAGTCAGTCAATAGACAAGATGCCCCCTATCCTACGCACAAGCCAAACACAAGTTGGTACTCTCCGGGAATTCTGGGATGAGGCCAGGTCCGATACCAAGGGATCGTCTCCTATCATCAAACTCAAAAGCCCCAAAAAGAAGGAACCAATAAGCGCCCAGCTTTCATCTCCGGGGTTAAAAAGTGATGACCCTGAGAATTACTGCGTTCCAGAGAAACCAAGACCCTCTGCCATGAAATCATCTCCACCTCTTCCAAATCGATCAAAGTTACCTCGCGATAGACTGACATTGTCAAGGGTAGGGAATGATGGCAAAAACAACCCGTCCAATTATGCGACAGCTGAGTCCAAATGGAGCTCAAAAGATCCGAATAGAGAGGAGAAACCCCAGAGATTTCCAAGCAGTTTAGGAAAAGAGATCCGTTCTACGAAGACCAGAAAAGACAGTTTTGCCAGATCAAGCACTCGTGGGAACTCCATGCGTCGCGCCACAAGCATGTTTCTTTTGATGGATCCTGAGGAAAAGGAGCGTACAATAGACGTAAGCCCCGTCCACTCCCAGAGCAGAAAGCAGAGGCAGAACGCCGAAAGAGTCGCCCCGCCAAGAAGACCAGCGGAGGACACTGAGACTCTGACTCCACGTGCTCGGGCATATATTCCCAAAGACTACCGGCATTACCTGGGCATGACAGACGAGACCACTTCGCACAACTATCTCGCCCCGGCTGTGACGGATGAGGGGTCAGGAGGAAAGTATGGGTATGAATTTGATCTGCATGGGCCGGTGAGGGCCAGCACTCCGATGAGCTTAGAGGAGTGTTACAGTAGAGGGGGCGGCAAGGCAAGGCAGCCTGGCAAGGAAAGGCCCCTGTGGGCAAACTACAGCAGCTCAGACGCAGGTCAGGAATCATCTGTGAGCAGCACGTCAGAAACCTGGTCCAACTCGAGGAACAGTTCCAACCGTAAGCAGCAACTTCACTTCTTTATTAACGGGGCGGCAGTGGCAGAGATTTTCTTGGGGGTTGCTCAGAAATTTAGGAAGGGAGAAAAAAAATTCCATTTCATAGAGATAGACGTTTTATAATGTAAATCTAATTAGTATTTTTTTCTACTGCACGAAACCACAAAACAAAAAGGTGCCTAAAAATAATATTTTTTTATATCAATAGAATTAACAATGTAGTGAAAGAGTTAAGCTGTTTAATTTATGATTTATCAAAAATGAAGATGCTGAGTATTACAATACAGATAGATAGATAATTATATTACATTTTCGAGAAAAAAATTCTACTAAATCATATTAGAATACAATACAGCAGGTATGAAATATTATGAACAAAACAAGTTTAAGTCAAGTATAAACAAACATGTAGATATCTTATATAGTCTATCTAACAGAGCGTCCCAATGTCAATGAAAATGTCTTAAACATTAAACTGTTTTGAAGTATTCTGTTTGCAGACTTATGAATGATTATTATCACAACGGGTTGTATCCAGCAGTATCCTTGATATTGTGTCCGTTTCAAGTTATCTTTGTTGGCAGAAGCTAATCTCTGTCGACTGTGCGCCTGCAGTCAGCTGCCCTTGTTTAATTTATGGGATGGGCAACATGTTCCCCTGACGTCACTATTCACAAACCTCCAACTGAAGCAGCTTAACGTCTGCTTTCTGTAACAGTCATTTTAAAAGACTGAGGCAGGAGCTGTACCTAAATATCCCTCAGACATAAACATCAGTTTCCCGCTGTCACCAAACTGCATTTGATGCACTATTATGTTGCGATTATGCACAATATTTAGTTAGCAGAATCTAACCCAAACAGTTTTAGGTAATGGCAACACAAATTGGAAACTTATCTACAGCATAAACTTTATAGTATAAAAGTACCATTCATTATCTGCATTATTCTTCATTCCCAACCTGCTGATAGGAATACCTTGATTTCTGATCCTTCATTAACAAATTTGACAGAGTTTACAGCAAATATTTAGATTTTGTTTGTATTGATTACCTGCAATGATTAGCAGATTAATCGAGCAAATGAAAATTAATTTGTAATTATAAATTATTTTGCTGCAAAAAATGACAAACATTGCTTGTTCCAGGTTCTCAAACACTGGCGTGTGATTAATGTATAGAAAAATAAAGTTATGTGCAATTAATGATAATAAATAATCTGCGCATATAATCAATGCAACGCTCAAGTCGTTACTCTAATTTTAAACAACGACTCATCAACCGACTTGAGCATGACCAACTGCCCATACAGGAAGCTTGTAAGTTGATTCTTCTCTTCAATACGTATTGTAGGTGAGAATGAGGTTGAAGTGCTAAACCTTGTCAGGAAAGCTTTGAGGAGAGCAGAAGCAAGGCCAACAAATCTAGCTAGAAGTTTGGAGGACATCACAGCATCTTTATCACCACGTGAGCATGTCCTCAACCTCCAAGTCAGGTTGTCCATATACGCAGATCTTTTTTGGAGATTGTGGTTTCTTTGGTTTGTTTTTCACAGGACAAGAAACAAGAAAAGACACAACTGCTGACATGAGGCGTGATGGTAAACCAAGAAAAGCCTGATCTTTTCCATTATGGACATGTTTGCAAGGAAATTAGTCAAGATTTGTATCTTCTGCTTTCTAATCAACCACTCTTTAGTTTCATCCATTCCCTCGACGTCATCGTCCTTATTTTCGGATAAGGAGCACCTGAAAATGATGAGCAAGTCGGTTCCTTCATTTTTACAGAAGGAGGTAAACCCCCCCTGCATGTTTTAGTCCAGTAGGTCAAAGTATGGTCTGCATCCCTGTGCACATCGCTGTCTGTGCCTGCTGTCTGTGTTTCAGGACCTTGGCAGAGACATTGATTCCACCTACGGGGACAGTTACCGAACAGGAAGACTAATGACGGGCAGCTCTTTGAATAACCTCACCAGCTCCTCTGGCATGTCGTCTTTGTCTTCTGTATGTTCACACTAATGCCTGAGCATGCTAACCGCCGCTCTCTTAAACTGCACTCATCGTTGGCTTGTGTAAATACATTGTGTTTATCAGAGACTGACATTTAGTTATTCATTTTTGAGTGGTATCACATGTTTTTCCGTTTTACACAATGCGCTTGTTATCTTTTGTTTCAGATTATTAGTTGGGATTTAAAGGTCAGGCATGAAAATACAAAAAAATACCCCACCGATTCGGCTTTGCCATAGCATTGCATGTGATACAATATTGAGTTGATTGATAGTTTAAAAAGGGATACAAATAGATGCTGAATTAATATTATCTTTTGCTCGCCCTTGACCAAACCTGTGGCCTACAATACCCATAATCCAACTCGGCTGCTGACAGTTCATTCGGGGTTTTGAGCGTGTTATGCCAGTAGCGGGGAATGTCCCCTCAACATGATCCATGTTTCCTCAGCGTCATCCTTGGCCCATGTTTAAATCTGTCTGCATTCGTTGGTTGGATTGGTCAGGGGAAGAGCCAACCAGAGGCAGAATAGGGAACGCCATGCCTTTGCCATAATAGAGAAGATATTATTGGGACTTTGGAGCAATGGACCGTCAGAATAACAGGTGGTGGTTGGACGTTTTGGTCCAATGGGACGTTTGTTTTTTGAGGCTTTGAAATAAAGGGCCGTTGGAACACAGTGGCAGTGCATCAGCGGTGGAGGTACTGATCCGAGGGAGCGCAGACACATTCCTACTTTGAGTTGCTAACCTCAAGCAGAAAAGGGGAGCGGTCTACAGAGACGCTCCATCTGTTTGTTTGTCCAAACCATGACTTGAGGCAATCCAATTTCACGCAGGCTTTATACAACTTATTTCATCTAGTATGTCCTCCCTATGTGGAAGATTGGAGGAATTCTTCTATAAAGTGGCATTCATTTGCTTTGTCCTTGACTTTTATCTGTAGGAGATAGATTAGATTTATAGAAAGCCAAAACAACAAATCATCTAATAAATTATTAAATAAATGATTACACGTATGATTGATGATGTAAATGTTTTCCTACTTTTTTGTGTGTACTCCTAGCTGAGTGGAAGTATGATGACCATGTACAGCGCGGATTTTGGGAATGTGGATGTTCAGGGAAATATCCAGTTCTCCATCAACTACATCCAGAAGCTCAGAGAGTTTCACATCTTTGTGACTAAGTGCCAAGGCCTGGCTGCAGTCGACCCAAAGAGGGGCCGCTCTGATCCGTGAGTACTGGACTTGAAATATTCTATCATCATATTTCTATACTATATGTACTGTTTATTTAGGCAAATAAATAACTGTTAAATTTAAGTTGTAGAGTCACATGCTAACATAGTTTTTGTCACATTTACCAGCAGAATGGCAAACAAGACAGCAAAACAACTTATTCTAGGTAGCTTATAGTGGCTGAATTCAAATAACCAACAAATAAAATCTCTGAAGTGATGATTGATGAAGAATCTCTGCCACATGTTGTCGCTGTTGTTTGATTATCAACTAGTAGGGATTAAATGCCACACCCGAAGTACACGTAACCGGGTTTCCACTGAGTTGCCACTACACAAACCATGCTATTGAAATGTGTCTGTGGTACATTTCCTTTTATTGAAGCATTTAGATCATCATTACCTTGTTTGTCATTTTTTATTTCACTATACATAACTCGAGCTAACAGAACACATGCGCATATACAGTATCAAAAATCTGGATAATGCATGTACATATCTTTTTCTATGGGAGCACACATGGTACCATATTTGGATACCGGGATGAGGGCTTAAACCAGGATGTGATATTTAAATGCACAACATGCTATTGGTAAAAACAAACACTCTAATATTACTAATATATACATATTGAAACATTTTTCAATCATCAGTGTTTTCTCTATGCTTTAAAAACTCACCGCCCTGCATTAGAGGGGGAAACTATCAACGTATTTTACCACGATGTGTAAACGATATACTAAAAATATAACTGAAAATGCACACAATTTTCTTGCACGTAAGTCAGAATGTACATTGTGTCCAGTACCTGTGGATAGATTTACATCCACATGGTATTATGTACTGAGGTTGTAAATTTTTACTTTTGAAGGTATGTCAAAAGCTACCTGGTTCCTGACAAAGCTAATTTGGGAAAAAGGAAAACATCCGTGAAAAAGAAGACACTAAATCCAACTTTCAACGAGATCCTCCGAGTAAGAATCCATAATGCCAATAGTACTATAACAAACAAAGGCCCTTTCCCACACTGCGACGCCAAATACTTGGAATGCGTGATAATCAAAAAACAAAAGCAGCTTGCTGTTCCCTTTCTTTACAGTATCGTGTTCGCATGGAGTACCTCAGAACCCAGACGCTCATTCTCTCTGTTTGGCATCACGACACCTTTGGCAAGAACAGCTTCCTGGGCGAGGTAGACGTGAACCTCTCCAAGTGGAACTTCGACCACACCCAGATGAACTACTTAGCCCTGAAAGCAAGGGTAAAAAGAAAAACAACTCAAGCGCTTGCTTTATCCACAGCAATTGTTTTCTCATCAAATAACAGCGGATTATCTCAGAATGTGGTCCGGCTCCCCAGAGTCTATTTGAGCTTGTGATATCACATGCGGTTGTATCACCTGCGCCCAAAGGAATTTGGGATCTACTGTTCATATATAATGTATCCTCTGTAACAACATTTCAGACCCCATACACTCTGGCGCCATCACTTGGTCAAGGAGAGATGAGACTAGCCATACGTTTCCTGCCAGAGGTCATCCACAGTGAAGGTCTGCACACGCCTTGTTTCTGTTATTTCAAAACATGCTTTTTTTTCTCGATGTACATTTTAGTACGCAATCCCACCCTTTATCTAGAAAAAGTTATTTCAATATTTTGTATGCACTTTTGTCATTTCTTTGTCGAAGGATTAGTTAAGGAGGGTCCAAACACCGGAGAAGTTCACATTTGGGTGAAAGAATGCAAGAACTTGCCTGCAATCAGGGCCACGATTGACCCATACGTTAAGTGGTACGCATTACAAGTCATATTATGTTAAAGATATTGTTTGCCACTCTGGGAAATACTCTTATTTAATGTATTGCCGAGAGTTAAATGAGAAGATACCACTCAGGCTTGTCTGATAAACCTAAAGCTAAAGCCAGCAGCAGGTTAGCTTAGCTTAGCATCAAGACTGGAAACAGGGGGAAACGGTTCTGTCCAAAGGTAAAGAAATCACCTCACTAATTAACATATTATATATTTTCGGTTGTGTATATATATTCAGTATAACACAGAGTGTAACCAGGCTGTGAGACATGAGAGGGACATCGCAGTGTCTACACTGAACTTTGTGTAAAAAAACTATACATAAAATGTAGACTCATGGTGTATTTTATTTAGCCTCCTTCCACCTTCTCAAACTAAGCTCAGCTAACCTTTTTCTTGCTGTAATGTTAACTTTATTGAACGTACAGATGTAATATCAGTGATAATATTCTCATTTAACTCTCAGCCAGAAAGGTATTCTCTCAAAATGACTTACTGTAAGTCGCTGCAGCAGTGAACATGTTTTCTCTTCCCCCTCATCCCAAGCTTTATGCTGCCGGACTTAAGCAGGAAGAGTCGCCAGAAGACGCGTGTGTTGCGGAGGACCCTAGACCCAGCCTTCAACCATACGATGGTGTACGACGGCATCAGACAGGCCGACCTATCAGAAGCCTGCGTGGAGCTCATCGTCTGGGACCAAGACCGGCTGGCCAGCAACCTGCTGGGGGGCCTGAGGCTTGGAGTTGGAAACGGTACTGGTCAAAACACCCAAACTGAACCAATCTCACTCTAGTAAAATAAGTGATCATCAGCTGGAGCATTGCTTCATTATATATCACATTTAAAAATACACTTGAATGTAGTGTAATTAATGTGATATGAATAAAAACTATATTCTGTTTCTCCGTAGGCAAAAGTTACGGAGCAGTGGTGGACTGGATGGACTCGACTCCTTATGAGGCGGCCCTGTGGGAGCGCATGATGACCACCCCGAATGAATGGGTGGAGGACGTACTCCCATTAAGAGTAATGAACTCTTCAAAAACACGTTTAAGATAACTAAAAGCGGTGCAAAGACAGTACAAAAACACTGTCAATTAAGATGTAAATTCAGTCTAGAAAAGCTTCATGTAATAGCAAGTGAATATGTACACTTACTTTTTGTTACTGCCGTTTTCTTTTCCATTTCGGAACAGGATAAACAATATATACGTATATAACGTCAGCACTCTGGCCAATGCTAATGTTAGCAGTCCGCTCAAAGCACCTTTGTGTTGAGCTACATTTCCACTGCATGGATGGCACTGCAGAGCATTCTTTGAAAAGGCAACCTGCAGGACTATGCCAGACTCTACACCACGTCGCAAAATGTAAAAAAAACGGTTTGGTTGCCGATGAAAGGACTGAGCGAGTACCCCGGTGAAGATGATGTCACTGAAGTTTGGGTCGGCTGTAGCTCATGGGGAGAGTGGTCCTCCTGAAAGCACAAGGTACACGGTTTGGTGGCCACTCTCCCCAGAGTTGCATGGCCAAGTGTCCTTGAACTGAATCCCCAGTTGCTCCACTGCAGTCCACTGCTCCTTGGGTCAAATACAGAGAAGAATGTCCCCACGGGTATTAAAAGTGTAAATGTCTTTCTTCTTTTCATGCAGTGTTGCTGCAATATCATTCAGAGAATCCTGCCTACAGAGAGGTGCAGCGGTGCTAGATGTGCAATCATTATTTTACTCGATCAATCATGTTTCCCTCTATGCCATGTTCAATCATTGCCAAAAGTGCCATAATGTATAGTCATTTGAGCATTTTTTTTACGGTTTTATCAGTTATTGCTTTTTGTCTGCGCGCTCTAGTGAAATACGGATCCTACATCCGTGTTTATGGAACCTCTTCTCACATGACCTCTTTCCAGCCAACCATGCTTTGTGTAAACAGTTTGAGCTATTCGGCTTCCTCCTCGATTCTAATTTTCTTTTACAAAAATGGTCACACTGATGGATTTCTGAACACCCAGTCTCTTCAACACCTCTAACTATATCTGTTTGCTTTAAAATGAAATTACAAATGTAGATACGTTGGCCTTGTTAAAAGGTTGTTTAACCAAGTGTTTTTTTTAAATACTATTAATACCAAATATACACCCTTGTTGTCTATCCTTATTTTAACCTCTGATGGTTAAGTATGAATATCAGCTTTTTCCAATGTTGGTGAACCAACCCTGTGAATTGTAAGCATAGATAACTGCTCACTACATTGTTTTTTACAATAAAAATACAAATAAATCTGAAATAAAGAGGTAAAAATGAAAGACCAAAGTATGGTTTGCATTTTGTACCTTGCCATATGCAAGTGTCTTCATTTGAGAGCAAGTGTTGATTGAAAAAAATGTTCTTTGATGATAGTCCTGTTCAATTTCCCCGTGACTTGATGTCACCAACCGCTAAAGAGTCTCAAAGAGGGAAAAGGAAAAACTAAAATTGGAATTATAATCAGTGCAAAACAGGTTAATTGCAGCCAAAATAAGTGATGCCACAATATATATATATATATATATATATATATATATATATATATATATATATATATATATATATATTGTACTTGAGTATTTACATTTTAAAACACATTCACATAAACAAGTCAACTGGATTGATGGGAACAGTGACGATAGAAGTATTCAGATTATTTACCTCAGTTGAAGTATATTGTATTTGTATTTATTTGAAAGAAACAAAAAACAATAGAACTGACAGCTGTTTTGTGAGAGAAATGTGAAATCATCATGAAACATGTGGAATAGTCAGTATTCTGTAACTGAACAGTCAGTTCCAGAATGACACTGGAACTCTGTCATTCCAAGACCATCGAATAAGTAAACAGACACACTTTACAGCAGAGCTGAAATCTCTTTTTTACTTGATTTTTACTGGTTAATAGAACTGTATTGTGTTGGGGTAAGAGTACAGTTACTCTCCCAAAATTGTTAAATATCAGAGAGTCTTAATTGCATGTGAACAAAATGAACGGATTTACAGAGGTTTGCAGTCTTTGCACTTGTGACCTTCTGCAGGAATTTAGTTCTTCAAAAAGGACATGTAAATTAGAGATACGACTATTATCTCAGATATTGCATTACATATGACTCCTTAATCCCTTGTTTTATGTGTGTGGATTGTTGATCTTGAAAACACTTTTCTCACCATGTTAGAGAAAAGGCTTCCCTTTAGATAATCATAGAAAATATTGCTTTCATTCTAGCACTGAGACTCATTCTCTGTTTGTTCTTAATTATCACTAAAACCATCTTTTATAGCTTGGTGGCCAACGAAGAGTATTTCAGTTTTATCGTCCAAGCACAACTGGACTCGGACGATAAAACAAGCTAAAAGAGATACTTTTAGTGATCATTTTAAAAAACAGAGAATGAGTACTAGAATACAACTGGACTCAAAATGTAACCCTTCATGTGCTGTTTAGTATATTAAAGGTATTAGCCATCTATACCAATGATATACTTTAATGTATTTCAAAGTCAATAAAACTGGAAAAAGGAGTTCAGAAAAACCTGTGTTTATATTTATTCAGCCACACAGTAAGACACAATCATATTTGTTGATGTTTACTTTAATGATTTTATATTGTATTGAATGTATTATCAAAGACTAAAACACAAGCCTTTCTTTGTTCTTATTGAAACATTTTAAAGAACACTGCGTCAAACTGATTACAAAAGATAACGCCATTTATTAAATATAATAATATGAAACTGACAACATGATTGAAACTAACACGTAATTATAATACACAATAATAGGACGCTGTTTGTGCCATATATCCGCTTTATTAAAGTAAGTGATTTGTAATGATTCTAAGATTGCAAGTTGAGTTAAAATGCTGTTTGTGAAATTGAGAATAATATGAAGACAGTTTGATATTTACCGTTTGTCATGACTATCTTTGCAGCTACAATAATGTCCATGCTTTTTAGATGATGATATATTGCAGTATCAGTTTAGGAGATAGGTTAAAGAAGTGCGCTCTCAGTTAGAGTCTGTTACTGGGTGATTGGTTTTCTTCTTTTGACATACAAGGCAAAGTATGCAGCCATGGAGACGAGGAGGATCGCTAAGATGACGATGCAGACAATAACAGCCACAACAGGGCCGCTGTAGCTGCCGTCGGATAACAAGCCTGTGTGAGCAGAGAAGAAGACATGGCTATATCAAACATTAATATCTTTCATATGTATATTAATTGATGTTCGATAATACTGACCAACCAAGATTCTTACCGTAAGAAGAAGACAAAGTTTGAGCTTCTCCTGAAAAATGTAACCAAAAATATCGTCAATAAAAAGTCAGGATTTATTTTTGTTATTATTGATCAAATTACCTGATTACATTTTTATATTTTGAGGAATGTTTATATGGACTCTTGCTGAGAATCAGAAATCTATGCAACTTTGATGTGTGTATGCGAAATATGAAGCTACCTCTAGCCATTGCTAAACATAAAAAATGGAAACCGAGGGAAACAGCAAGCCTTAATAATTAACATGTTAGCCATATCTTCTCTGTTTCAATTTTTTTTTATATCAATTTTTTCTTTCCAGTTTAACTGGTTACTGGCTTTTAGCTTCATATGCGGCACATAGATCTGATAAATCGTTTTTCCTCAGCTAATTAACTCTTCTCAATAAAGCAAAGCAAATAGGGTCATTGTCATACTGTCATCTGTCCTCCAACAACAGTGTCGGTCGGTTCAATTTTATTTTTTAAAGAAGTGAAGGAAGAAGCACAGTGTTTTTTTTGTTGCATTTTTGTTCCCCTAAACATAACTAACGATGATATTTATTTGTTTTGGAAGGCAGAAAAAAATTAGATTCTCTCCGTCGACTAGCCAGCCAGTTTGATTTACATAACCATCTAAGAAGCTGCATTGGAAATTGTTTGGACAAGGGCAGGCACTTTAAAGAAATACATGGCAAGTGATTGGATAAACAATCTATCAATACAATTATTATTTTTTGCCGAAACTAGTTGCTAGAAGAGCAAAAACTTTTTCCCCGAGTGCCATTCTTTGCTCCTCTTTAAAAGGAGGAAATACTCTAGTTCTGATTAACTTGCTGCTATATTACTCTCTTTAGGAGCCGCCATTCTGTGAGGAACAAACAAGGTGCATCTATGTGTTGTCTCTCACACAAATAAACCATGCTTGTAACTGCCAGTGGATCCTCACAGGACGCTATCTGGCCCACTCACTGGCTTGCTGGACACAAACACATCATTTAAAGTCTGACAAGATGGCTTGATTCCTGCCAAATCTTTTGAAATTCAAAAGCACCCAGCTGCCATGCAAGATCCAATCAGAAAACAATCCTAAAGTATGTGTTGTTTAATAATAATAATATAGATTATCGACTAAAAAGACAAATCCTGTTTATTACAATGTATAAAGGTAGCAGTTTGAATTGACCAAGAAAATACGACTGTGTGCATCTTACAGTAATATACTTTACTATTTAATCACAATGTACATTTGTATTGTACTAGGAAGAGTAATCTTAGTTGAATATTCCCCTAAAGACGTACCAGTTCTTTTAGTCCCCACAACAATGACCGACGAGGTGACTGTAGCGTTGGCCGACACATCTGGTGCCTCTCTTCTTCTTCTTCTCCTTTCGCTTATTACACAGTCCTGTTCAAAACAAATAAAGAAATAATAATAAGAACATTGATACATAATTTAAAGTATGAATTAATTATCGTAAGCATCTATTTGTCACATCTTCAAAATCAGGACTCTTTAAAGCCCCACTATGTAACTTTTTCACCTTAAAATAACAGCTTGAAAAAATTGTGCCGCTACAATGACTTTTAATATGTTGATTTGCGCCTCCGCCACTGCCATCGAGGGTCTGTGGCCATAAAACTGCTGAATGTAAGATGGTTGGTAACGACCCGGTACTTCCGGTTGAGGAACAGGAAGTACTTAAACTTGCTGTCTGGCAGTGATTACCAACGTCATATAGTGCCAGTACACGCTCGCATGTGAATTTTTGTTTGCTCCGCTACGAGACGAGTACAAACAGAATGACATGCGGCGGCTGAACGGCTCGCTGCGGCTGCCGAGACACGCTGCCGGTAGCGCTCATCGACCAGCTGTTCGATCAGCTGTGAGGGCACGAGCCTGAAGAGCCATATATGGCTCGAGAGCCAGACGTTTAATACCTGAAGGGGGCGCTACAGGGGAAAAGTTACATAGCGTCGCTTTAAGGATCTATATCTGCTTCTACTCACCGGCAGTAGTTGGCTGCACGAGGCCACCTCACACAGCCTGGTGACGCAGTGCAGGAAGAAAGTAGAAACGGTCTTATTTTTGTGCTCCACAAACCTGAAGGCCTCAAAGGAGAAGTATGCCATCTGGGACTGCCCATTGAGCTCCACCTTAGTTTGAGCGTCACGTTGACACCTTTGGTGAAAAGGAGGAAGGTAATGTTACTGCACGTGTGGAAGCACAAAGAGCTCGCCTGGAGTTGAAGAGCGGAAGGTATTATTTACTTATGGTTATAAATATGAGGCTTACCCTACAAAGAGGTCATAAAAGGTGTCGCGTACAGGATATGGACTTGTTGTTGCGTAACATCTGTCCAGCAGCACGTTGAACCTGCAAGGATGGATGGGTGGATTTTAAGTCCCAGGTCTTATTCATGTGACTTGTGGTTAACTTTAAACTATTAGGACTTAAATACCTGTCGGTTAGATTGGTAGCCTTAACTGCAACATAAATCTTCGTCTTCAGGTTTAGTCCGCTTTGTGGGATATCAAGTTTCTGCTGGTAGAGCTCATCCTGTTGACAGAAAAGTATGAATAAAATCAAGTTATAAAATGTTTTAGAAAAGACCCCAAAGCTTAAAAGCTACAGTGGAGCAGGTCTTACTCTGAAGAGCTCCATACTCAGTGTGCTGATGAAGCTGCCATTATTGTCTCGTATGGCCACATTCACACCTGATCTGTATTAAATGAAAAGAAACCTGAATTAATCCAAATGTAGCTCAGTTCTGTTTTGTTCCCATGCAGTGTTATTCATGACACTCACACGCCCAGCTGAGTGTTGTTCATGAGATATTGCATCGGGTAGAAGCAGGAGAACTTGTACAGGATCTGCGAGCGATAGGTGATCATAGCCACGGAGGGGTCTATCGACGTAACAGTGCCAGAGATGTTGACGAACTGGATGTTTGAGAAGTCAGAAAACTCTCCCGTCCCAATTTGGTTGGTTATCTATTGAAAAAACAGATATAATTGACGGAAATGACTTTAAATACATTTTTTGATTCAATTCTATAAAAATGTACCAAAATCTGAAATTGACTGCATTACACTAAAACACTCTTAACTTTCATAGCATGAGATCTATACCATTACATCTTTTAGATAAAGTATCCTCTTAATTGATGTACACTTTTTAACAAAATGTTGTTCAAGCTATTGTCAGGAATACCTTAAAGTCATTATTGCAGGATGAGACAGAACTGTCATTCAGGGGAAATTTGAATTTTAAAACGGGTGGGTCCACGCTCCAATCCGCAGTCCCATAACACTCTGGTGTATTTATCTGATTATTGAGGACCATCTGAGACTCATTGTAAAGAGCTTGATACATCGGGCAAAGGTAGATGCTCAGGTCCATATACTCAGAGCCACAGATCACAGTTATGTCTGAATTTTCTGGGAGGGATACAAAAAATGAGGATATAAATAAAAGAGTGAAAATAACAGTGATTATAGAGCATCCAAAGGAAAATGGCACAAACCTGGAGGTCTGTTTGTTGGACTAATAATGCAAGCCTCTGGTATCTGGGCCTCGATCCTCAGAACGAGGCAAAGCTGGCATACAAGGATTACCAGTCTCATTGTTCTGTGGGTGGAACTGTGAGAAAACAGAGAGACAATGATATCCAAGGCATTCACCATCTTCTTTCAAAGGAAGGCGCTTAAAAAAAATAATTCTACATTCTTGATGGAAAAAATAACCATAACAATCTACCTTCCTGTACATGAGGGGAAATAATGCAACATTCAGAAGTAGTCAATTGAAAGGCAAAAAAAAAGACATGCTACATCATAATTTATGTATCCTTTCAGGGGGGAAACAATCTGAAAATTTAAAAATAAATTGCGATTATCCTTAAATTCAGTTGTATCTTCGAAAAAATATTTTCAAGAGACAATTATGAATAGAATACAACATACTGACAGTACTTCCTCATTTACATATCCTGCATTGCTCATATCAAGGCAATTTAAAAACATATCCCATTGTTGAATACATGAAGACCCCAGCATTAGATCTCATAATACAAGTTTGATTTAAAGAACCATATTAATCCGGAGACAAAATAAAGTAATAATAAGCATTATAAATAAATATAACCTTCACAACAGACAACAAATAAAAGAAGTGTTAAAGATATTGCCAGGACTCACCTGTAAGTCTCCTTCAGCTGCCTGACGAGTCTCTCCATTTATACTGTCTCCCCCACAGGGGCGTGTAAGGGAGGCTCAGACAATAGTGTAACATGAGTTGTTTTTTTGACATAATTTGAAAAAAATCTAAATATTTTACATATATGTTTTATTTAAATATCAAGTTTAAAATGTCAACTCCAATTCACTTTGTAACCTGTAGTTTTTGTAAAGCTTTTTTGAAGCCACAGCCAGCTCTCAGACACAATTAACTGGTGTTGAGTTAAGGTTTTAATAATAATACATACTGTCTGTTCTTCTATATATATGCAAAGCAGAATTTGCCTCATGAAATGGTAGACCAGTAAGTATGGTAGTTTGTCTCATGGTGGGAACAGTTATCTGAAATGAGGATTTCTTAATCAGCATTTACCATCTTTATGATGTAATGTTTAGGTCCTTAAAAAAGTTCAGTCTATAACTCTTTTTAACTGAATAATATTTATGTTGTGTCACAAAAAATATGAAATCAATGCTTTCAGTGATACAAATCTGTTTTGGGAACGTCATGTATCTTTTCCTTGATATATGACTGAGTTCCCTGTTAAATCCCTGCATTTAAAACTAATAATGTGTTTCTTGGATGTACAAAATACAAAATGGTGCAAATCCATAGTTTACTTTTATCGTGTGTTATGTACTGGAACAGGAATGTTTTTCTGCAAGGTGACCAACGGATTCTGACTGTTTTTCCTCTCGTTGCTACATTTACAGCAGTCAGTCGTAAACTTCCAGCAATGTATTAGCAACCATCTCACATTTGTGGCATAAGATATAGCTTTATATGTAGGGCAATGCAAGGTTGATCTATTTGGTATGGGCAGGTTGAGCGTTGCACAGGTAACCATAATGTATACACACAAACAGGGTTATATTATTCTTTGGCCTATGAAAGAACAGGATTAGTGATCTGATCACAAGGGTTCTCTTTAGAGATTTTATGATGTGATAAAAGTCTCATTGTTGTTCTTCCCAGAGCAGTTTTTGTTCTGGCCTCAGGCTGTAAACTGTAAATAGGAAATGTGGGTGCTGTTTTGTACAGAGGATAAAAGACACACCTATCTGAGAGAAATCCAATGTCTTTTGTGAAGCGTCACAACATGAAAGGGACTACTGTGTAACTTTGGTCCCTGAAGAACAGCGCCACAATACAGGCCGTGAAAAAGTGTTTGTGACATTAGTTTAGATGTATCCAATGTCAAATGCCAGTTTTAATACCCTCTTTGTTGTCTAAATAAGCATTTGTCTGCAAGCTATGCCATTAGTGTTACTGAGGGCACATTTCAAAAACTTGGACCTGAGGCAGTACATGTGGACACCCATAAGGGAATAATTATAGGAACCTGGTATAGGCCTGTAGCAGATTAAGGTCAGGAGCTATAATCAAAAACAACATGTTTTAATTTTTAAAGAAAGAAGATAAAGTTGATTTTGTTTAAATTCCAGTCACATAATATTCCAAAATATTACTAATAACTAAAACAATGACTTTGGGTGTTTGAGGATGAACTTATCCTCACGTCATACCTGAATTAGAAAATAGACACACCGTGGGATGGCGCTGTACACTATCCCTGTGTTGCCTGGGAATAAAGTAAACCAAGAGCGTGTTGTTTACTTTACTGTGACGCATGGATGGTAACGCCCGGCTCATCCGAGTTGTATCAGTATCAGCATGTCTGTCGGTCAATATGTAACAATAAATGAGTACAGAAATGACATGTTTGAGGTCATTTAGAAAAAGTGTATCCACTGTACACCTACTCTACACTACACAATAAAATTGACAGTATAAATTTAAAAAAAAACACTTAAAGAGTACATTTCAACACTCAGCCAGTGAACATATGGTCCCTTATCTTCTGGGTGTTAAAGCCCCACTATGTAGTTTTTCCCTTGTAGCGCCCCCTTCAGGAATTTAACTTTTACTTCAGTGCCGTAAATACCCAGTTACGAAAGATCAGGGGTCGTGAACCTCTGGCTCTCGAGCCATATATGTCTCTTCCGGTGATGCATATGGCTCTTTTGAGTTTGAGTTTAAAAAAAAAAATCTCCGCCCACTCCCCTGCAACTTTCTCTATCGCGCCAGATTACAGCAGAAGTAATTTAAGGTCCTTTCTTAAAGCGACACTATGTAACTTTTCCCCTGTAGCGCCCCCTTCAGGTATTTAACGTCTGGCTCTCGAGCCATATATGGCTCTTCCGGTGACTAGCTGTTCGATGCGCGCTACAGGCAGCGTGTCTCGGCAGCTGCAGCGAGCCGTTCAGCCGCAGCATGTCATTCTGTCTCTACACGTCGCATAGTGGAGCAAATAAAAAGTCACCTGTGAGCGTGGACTGGCACTATATGACGTTGCGTAATCACTGCCAGACAGCAAGTTGAACTACTTCCGCCGGAAGTACCGGGCCGGTCCCAACATCTTACATTCAGCAGTTTTATGGCCACAGACCCCCGATGGCAGTGGCGGAGGCGCAAATCAACATATTAAAAGCCATTGTAGCGGCACAATTTTCAAGCTGTTATTTTAAGGTGGAAAAGTTACATAGTGGGGCTTTAAAGACGTCTTTGTTCTTTTATTAAACTAAACGTCTGTTATTGATCGTCTCCACAGCAGCATGTCACTCTGTCTCTACGATTCGCGTCGCGGAGCAAATAAAAAGTCACCTGCGAGCGTGGACTGGCACTATATGACGTTGCGTAATCACTGCCAGAAAGCAGGTTGAAGCGACCAGGCGGCTCAAAAATCTTACATAGTGGAGTATTCTCCCCACAGACCCCCGATGGCAGTGGCGGAGGCGCAAATCACCATATTAAAAGTCATTGTAGCGGCACAATTATTTTCAAGCTGTTATTATAAGGTAGGAATTGTTACATATGGGGCTTTAAAGTAACACTGAACATAGTGTTTACATTTCAGAATTACTGTACAAAACTTTCATATGTCAATAAATGAGACTCACAGACTTGTTAATACCATACTCTTAATGGGAACAAAGGCTATGGATGTTTACATTAAAACAACAACGATGATCAAGTTAGGTAACAAGTGTCTTGTGTCTGCGGCTTTTGACAGTAAAGGCAGTTCAATGTACATCCACTAGTTGATCTTGAACAGACAATGTGTTCATAACATCTGACATATTAATTTGTATTATTTAGTCTAACATACTACTGAGACAAAATGGTGGAATTCTCCAATGTTGCCATTGTTCAAGTTTTATTTCAGTTCCTCATTTGATCAGCTCACATGACTTTGGCTGAAAGACTTCAGCTCCCACAATGCATCACCAGCAGGCCAGTGCAGGCTGCCAATTACTTTAAGTTGGAACACCTGGAAGGTCTCTCAGAAAATCTCTTGAGAAACATGTCAGCAGAAAGAGAGAGAGGGGAAAGGATTCAACTTATGGTACAACCAAAGAAGCTACTGCTACTGTCACAACGTGTGTTGTGATGTGCTTTCTTGTTTGGATTAATTTGTTATAGATTTAAATTGTTTAAAGTTGTTTTACATTTTTGTGTAACTTTTGCTTTTTGTGTTTTGAAGGTTTTTAACCTGATGATTCAACCAACCAACAAAGCAGGAACAAATACATATTAAGCTGTGTTGGAAGGAGTTGTCCGGGCGTCCTTTGGGGTTTATTTACCAGGCCATTTCAAGTTGGGCAGGAGTTGAAAAGAAAACACCTAGGAACTTAACACATACAATAGATTTCCTTTCAACAACAGCTATTGACTATGCTGTACTCTGAGTCACACACAAATGCAACATCTCAGCAGTTTCAAAACAAGTTATAACAGGAACATAGGAGTAGCCCTTTTGTGAAAGTCACGTCAGGACATAATCCTTGCATGAACTGCACAGCAAATGGGAACCCAATACCTGGGTTAGGTATAAAACTTGATGGTCGGTGACCCAGTTACTGTTTTTTTGTCTATTATATAAACTATAATCTCAGTATCGGGTCTCAAATAAATAGTTATAGTTGCAATACCGAGGGAGAGACTTAATATTTTTTTGACCCAACATCTAGTAAAGTTTATCTGGTCTCCTTGTACTTGCACTGACGACAAAGAGTTGTATAGTACTAAGAATAATCGATCAGAATGTTTATGCGTAAAAATTATAGCCTCAATTTATTTTGCATGCGGACAGGCGTGGCCTTCGACGACAAGTCATAAGGTCCGATGGGAGAAGGAGAGCCCAGCACCGGGCAGCAACGTATAATCCTTCAGTAAAGAGCAGAGTTTACCTCAGTGATCCTGTGCTGGAAGCCATCACCAACACAATGCTGCTAATGTGAACTACTTCATATACTTTTGGAAGTTTAATCTGTAGTATTGGATTCTATTTTATAAATGTATCATGTGTTTTATGTCAAATCTAAATTTGAAAAGTAACTAGTGACTAAAGCTCTAAAATAAATGTAGTGAAGTGAACAGTACATTTTCCTGACATTTTTTTAAAGTAGAATATATAAAATGTAAGTAGTTAGTTACTAGTTATTTAATAGCTAAATTACATTACATTACATGTCATTTAGCAGACGCTTTTATCCAAAGTGACTTACAATAAGTGCATTTCAACCTAGAGTACAAACTAAGAACAACAAGAATACAGAAAGTAACATTTCCTCATCATAGTCAAACTACAAAAGTACCAGTAGATAAGTAAATATATATAGCTATGAAAAAAAGGTTATATGGAAACATGTTTTCTTTTTTACCGATTTCCCGAATCAAAAATGATGTACATATTGTATGTGGAATGACTGAATAAAGACCCATCATCAAACAATTCATACATTCGATCTCTTATTTTTTGTCCAGGAGCAACAATTTTTCCAACACATTTCCACCAGCTATATAATGAAGTGATGTCGAAATAAATGTACATGGGGCATTTTACTTGAGTATACAGAACTTGAATAATTGTACTTATTTAAAGTAGCAGGGAATTAACTTTAAATTGAGTATTATGCAATGTAGCATTAGCAATGGTGGAGTGTAACTTAGTATGCTTGGTAACTGTACTGAACTACAATGTTATATTTGAGTTTTTCCATTTTCTGCTATTTTATAATTAAACTCTACCCTTTTGGAAGTACATTCTTACTACACAGACTTATTTAGTTACTAATTATTAGCAGGTAATATAGAATATCATGATGTAATGATGATGTAATATTATATATTAAGCTCCCCACCTGCACACTGAGTAATACCACTATATATGCTTAATTATATTCCTATAATAGCAATAACACACCCACACCTTGCATTTTGCAGTTTATTTATTTAATTATTACACTGCTGAATCTCTTCAAATATGTTGTCTATATATACATATTTAATGTATATATGTTGTGTATATATACATATATATTTTATTTTATTTGGTATTTTATATCTCACTTGTATAGTTTATGCACACTTGTTCTTCTTTCTTATTTGTATATTTTATTATTGTGTTTTAGTTTAATGTTTATTGGTGCTACTTTGTCCGCACATTTCCCCTTGGGGATTAATAAAGTATAATTATATTCTATTCTATTATTCTAAACTGTTGTATTTATTATTGTACTAAAATCAGAGATACGCGAGTATTTCTTTCACTACTGGGCATTAATAAGTAAAGGATCAAATTACTTCCTCCGCCACTCTAATCGACCAGTGTCTGATCGTGATTGTCGACACGTGATTGTAATCTTTCCCACAATCGTGGTAGCAACTGCTGAGGAAACCAGCCAGCAGTAATTTTGATTGGACCATTTATGGAGGCTGTCCCGAAGCGTGATTGGCCAGCACTAGCTCCTCCCTTGTTCTAGAGAGTTCTAAACCGGGAGAGTCTAGTGAAGCGGCGCAGCAGCTCCCGCCTCACTGTAAGCGTGTACCCGGCACACCGACAGTCTCTCAGCCGCCCCACAGCTAAGCTAGCTACTTCAACAATTAAACGAATTCACGACCGGCTCTCAATTGAACAGAGGTATGTATTATTGAGGTAAATAATGTATTGTGGTCACTATTACTGTGCGTGGACCTAATACTATTTGTAAATCCCTGCGTTGCTGAATTTAGCGTCGAGTTGATTACCGGCTAAACGTTTGCTAGCTATATGGCGTCGGCCCTCACTAGGCCTAGCTGAGATGAGGCTGCATGTCGTCGCGTTATTTCATACCAACTTATCATGATAACGTATGCCTTAAGCTAATGTTTATAATTATATTGTTCACGTTGAGGCTCACGTTGAGGCTCATCTATTTTTTTATTGTATTATATACGAGAGCTACCGAAAATATAGCGAATAACGTGGTAAGCCACGAGGCCGTGGTTTCGCGGGCGAAGTCGCTAACATGCGTTGAAGATGGCTACCTCATCTGCGGAAGAGGTTGCGCAACGCCTTAAAAAACGTGGGCAAGTAGGAAGGAAAGATCCAGAAAGTTCGCGGCATTCTAAGGACACGCCCGTCCTTGCTGGGCCTGCGGTGCGTGGCTGAAGCGCACATTTAAAAAAAATTGAATTACAATCAGCTTTCTCCAAGACTACGTCTTTTGGACGATTTGATTATATATATATTTATATATATATATTTATATATATTTATATATATTCTGTTGAGCAATTGTATGAATCCAGGTTGGAGTTTAATCCAACCACGTGGTAGATTGATTAACATTTAGGTTAACTAATGGCTACTAAAATATTATAACGTGTAATCACCAGGGCCAACATCATTTCATTAATAAAAACAGATTATTAGAATTAGACAATTGTAGTGCAATTTTAAATAAAATAGCCAGAAATCGTAACGGCTAAATTAACAATAAAACTAATATGATTGTTATCATTTTACATTTTTGTAAAATGGATTAATGTATGGTAAATAGTTTTAGATTGTTATTATTATCCCGTTATTCAAATAGTTTAACCCCTAATTCGCCTTATTTTCTCCCAGTCATGTGCACTGCCCTTCAAGGGCCCTACATGGTATGCTCTGTATGGCTGACCTCCCATGTGGCTTAACATTAGCCTTGCTTTACAATGCTGCTGTGGCAACCGAAAATATAGGCCCCATTCCAAGAAGTTATATCTGAGTCATCTTTATAACTGGTTGGCACCAGCTCAATTCCTTGACTGTAATATGTGGATATGGTTAAATTAACAGTCATACATATTTTATATCAATACTGATGTCTGACAGCATAGGTCACATACTCTGTGCTTTTTTTCCCTTCTCAAACTAATATATTAATTTTCCAATCAAATTGGTCAAATGACAGCAGGAAAATCTACAAATAATAAAGTTTGATATTTTCTTAAATATATTCCACTAATGATTAATTGATCATTTTAACTGGTGAAATATGGATGTTAATGGAATGGCACTTTGTGTGGTTGTCGGGCTCTAGTACCCCTACATCAAAAGGCCCCTTATATTGTTGCCATAATAAAGGCAGTCCTTGCCATGCTGTCAAACGTGAGGCTTGAAAACAGGTGCTGCAGACCTTTACTTCACTAGGACTCGGTTTCCACTTCTGTTTCAGCTGTTCAGACTCTGATAATAGCCTCATTACGCTATACTTAATATGTGCCTCAGAATGGCCACCCAGTTACATTATATGTATTGTGCTCAGATGTTTGTATTGTGCCAATATATGATTAACAGCTGATTTCTTTCTTAATTTCAGGAACCATGTCTAAGGGACCAGCAGTTGGCATTGACCTGGGCACTACCTACTCATGTGTAGGAGTGTTTCAGCATGGCAAAGTTGAAATCATTGCCAATGATCAGGGAAACAGGACCACGCCAAGTTATGTTGCCTTCACTGACACCGAGAGGCTGATTGGTGATGCAGCCAAGAACCAGGTTGCCCTGAACCCCAACAACACAGTATTTGGTACGAAATGTTTTTTGTTCAACGTGTATGACTAGTTAACTGAAGTTTCTGCTTATTAATTGCATTTGTTCTTGTCTTTTAGATGCAAAGCGTCTCATTGGACGTCGGTTTGATGATGCTGTTGTCCAGTCGGACATGAAGTACTGGCCATTTACAGTCATTGATGATTCAACACGCCCTAAAGTAAAAGTAGAGTACAAAGGAGAGTCCAAGACCTTCTACCCAGAGGAGATCTCTTCCATGGTCCTAATTAAAATGAAGGAGATTGCCGAGGCCTACCTTGGGAAGGTATGCCGTTGTGTTTCTACAAGAGTAATCACTAAAAGTTGTTGTACAAAAGGAAATGTTTACATGAGTATTAAAAGGATGTATTTTCAAGACCAATAGTATAAATAAAAAAAACATGCCGTTAACATGTACCTTTTTTTTCCCTTGCAGACTGTATCAAATGCAGTAGTGACGGTGCCTGCCTACTTCAATGACTCTCAGCGCCAGGCCACCAAAGATGCTGGTACCATTTCTGGCCTCAATGTACTTCGTATCATCAATGAGCCGACTGCTGCTGCTATTGCATATGGTCTGGACAAAAAGGTGAACATTTATTCTTCTCGAGTTTTTTCATATGAAAATAATACGGTGCCGATATCTTTTATTAAAACGTGACGCGCGTACAAATAGTTTCTTGGCTGTCAAAACTTTAAAGTGCACTCAAAATATCTAACAGTAGACATTGAATGTGGGCTTATGGTGAATGTAACCGATATGCAAACTTATAATGACATAATCATTTTAAATTACAGGTGGGAGCTGAGAGGAACGTCCTCATTTTTGACCTGGGTGGTGGTACATTTGATGTCTCCATCTTGACTATTGAAGATGGCATCTTTGAGGTTAAGTCCACAGCAGGCGACACCCATTTGGGTGGAGAAGATTTTGATAACCGCATGGTCAACCACTTCCTCTCTGAATTCAAACGCAAGCACAAAAAAGACATCAGCGAAAACAAGAGGGCGGTGCGTCGTCTGCGCACAGCGTGCGAGAGAGCCAAGCGCACATTGTCATCCAGCACTCAGGCCAGCATAGAAATTGATTCTCTGTACGAGGGAATCGATTTCTACACATCGATTACCAGGGCCCGCTTTGAAGAGCTGAACGCAGACCTGTTCAGAGGAACCCTGGACCCTGTGGAGAAGTCTATCCGTGACGCCAAGATGGACAAAACTGCCATCCACGACATTGTCTTGGTGGGAGGATCAACTCGTATTCCCAAGATCCAGAAGCTGCTGCAGGACTTTTTCAACGGGAAGGACCTCAACAAGAGCATCAACCCTGACGAAGCCGTGGCCTATGGCGCAGGTAACATTAATGTCCATAGATATAGCAGCACCACATTTGTAATAAAGTTTTTGACAGATTAGATGCAAATTCAAAATCACCCTTTTGTTCTACAGCTGTGCAGGCAGCCATCTTGTCGGGTGACAAATCGGAGAATGTTCAGGATCTGCTGCTGCTGGATGTGACCCCCTTGTCTCTGGGCATTGAGACTGCTGGAGGAGTCATGACTGTTCTCATCAAGAGGAACACCACCATTCCCACAAAGCAGACCCAGACCTTTACCACCTATTCAGACAACCAGCCTGGTGTGCTCATTCAGGTATGACTACTATATACAGTTGAGCTACACGATTGTAGATGCAATATTGCATTTCAATTAAATATGATCTTGACCTCCACAGGTGTTTGAGGGTGAAAGAGCCATGACCAAAGACAACAACCTTTTGGGGAAATTTGAGCTGATTGGAATCCCCCCTGCACCCAGAGGGGTTCCTCAGATTGAGGTGACCTTTGACATCGATGCCAATGGTATCATGAATGTGTCTGCGGCTGACAAGAGCACCGGGAAAGAAAACAAGATCACAATCACCAATGACAAAGGTAACTTGAACTGAAGTGCTGTATCTTAACTGTTAAATGTGATGTGCAATATTCGGCTTTGTGTTAATTATAAAAAATAATCCATCAGGTCGTTTGAGCAAGGAGGACATTGAGCGTATGGTCCAGGAAGCCGATAAGTACAAGGCTGAGGATGATGTGCAGAGGGAGAAGGTGTCTGCCAAGAATGGTCTTGAGTCTTACGCCTTCAATATGAAGTCCACCGTAGAAGACGAGAAGCTGAAGGACAAGATCAGCGAAGAAGACCAGCAGAAGATTGTTGAGAAGTGTAAAGAGATCATCAGCTGGTTGGATGGAAACCAGGTATGAATTGGAAGATGTTTTGTGATTGTAGAATTGGAATCCATTGTGTCAAAATGTTAGACCGACGTCAGATTAATATTTAACCCCCGTTTCCCCCTTTTCTCAGTCTGCAGAGAAAGACGAGTTTGAGCATCAACAGAAAGAGTTGGAGAAGGTGTGCAACCCCATCATGACCAAGCTGTACCAAAACGCAGGTGGCATGCCCGGAGGGATGCCCGGAGGGATGCCCGGTGGCATGCCAGGCGGCTTCAGCGGAGCAGGTGCTGCTCCAGGAGGCGGTGGATCATCCGGCCCCACCATTGAGGAGGTCGACTAAACTACAGTTGACATGGTTGCATGAGCTTCGCTTTCTTTTTATGAGGATGGTGTGAGGGTTGAACACATGCATACTATCAGAGTTTCCTCCACAACTCTTATTGCTGGGATTGTTTTGATGTCTGAACATGAGGCTTATAGCAACACTTCCACTGTGGCATTTCTGGTAGGCGCACTTTTCAAGCGGCTGTGTTGTATCCAGTCATGTTTGTTATACCATGGTGTGTTTTTCTTTCTTGCAAAATCAGACTAAATAAAACCGGTTTTTTTTTTCAACTTTGAACTGACTCTTTCATAACCGTGATTATAAAAACATATCTTTCAGTATATTGAACACTATAACTCTTTATAGATACTTAGCAGTAACTTTTACCTGGTTATGAGATGTTCTCAATTTGATGCTGATGTGTTTGAAAGAAGACCAGAATCTGCTTTATATTAAGTTTGCCTACAACATTGTGCACTTAGATGTAATGTAGAGAGTAAACACAGGCTACTTTCTCTCATTTATTTAACTTCATGAATATTCAGGTTAACAGGAAGTAGTTGGAAAGTTCACAGGTGTTAGGCCTTTAATCATGGCCAGTGCGGCTCTGGCAGGTCAGCGTGAGTTGGTGTTTCTTGGGCATTCGTGCATCCGGTAGGCGCACATGTAGAAGATACCTAGCAGACAATAATTCAATCAAAATGAACAAGCATGAAGCACACCTGTGTTTTGTAAATGAGGTAGGATGCGTACCTGAGAAGAAAGTGAGCACCACTGACACCCAGCCCATGATGTAGGACCAGGAGAACCGCCAGCTGCCATAGCGTTTCCCGTAGTAGTTCACTGTCATTCCCGTGTAGACGGCCATGGCCAGCAGCACAAATAAACCTACAAGGGAGAACCATTGGCTTTAACTGGTGCAGATTGTGCCACATCAGATGACCATGACTGGAGGAGCTTACAGGAGAGGAAGAAGAGGATGCCAGCTGCAAATGTCTTGTCAAAGCCGTCAAAGGAGGAGTAGCGGATGAAGGCCATAACGCCGATCACAATGCCAATGAAACAAGCCAGCAGGGAGAGAATCATGAAGGCCCGAGTGGCATCCCAGTACGCTGCGGGTCAGGAGATGAAACAACACAAGTATGTCCCGGACTTGAAGAATAATTAATTTACTACATAGAACTTTAAATGTGTCCCATTGACTGGAGAAAGCTCTAGTTTGCCATCTAGTGGAATGGATTTGCATCTAATTGGATGAATTAAATGTCTGACCATTACTATTTCACCTGTTTGTTCTATATGACTAATGCAAATGTAACTATTTCTTAGTCACCAACACAATAACCTGGACCAAATACAATATTGATGAGGAATGGGGAGCCCCTGGTGCACATGCACACCACCGAGAGTCTTACCGATGCTGTCTGTGTGTATCATACATTTGCCGGGCACACAGTACCGCCACAGGCCCTGGTGCATGTAATTGCTGGAGTGGCGGTACTGCATCCAGTAGTCGGTTACCGTAGAGACCACGAGGAGTATGTTCCCAACTCCAGCGCACAACAAACCACCTCCCATGAAGCTGTACATCCTGCCAGAAAACAGTGACTGACACATTAAGAGAAAACAAAGCCGGTCAGGGACTTGCACACATCGGCCCTCTGCTCTGCCAAGTCAATCGGGCACTTCCTGCTACAGAGCACAGGGCGATACTGAATATGAACAGAATCAATATCTAAATACTATCAGCAGGAAGCCACGACTGTTTTACTCAAGCTTGACATATCTGATTATATAAAAAGTTCTCATTAGTCGATGACACACAGGGAATGTACATGTTGACCAAGCAGCCGACTCAGTATGACGGTCAGTACCCTGCCAGACTCCATTACTTAAAAGCTTTTTAAAAAACACATAAATATATGTATTTATTTATAGCAAGACTAGCGGGCTTTCAAAGATATCTTAAATGTTATGCAGAGCTATGGGGAAAGGTGAACAGAATGAGTAACAACATATTGAGAATAGTTTAAAACAATTAAATTCTGCATTTATATATATCTTATATCTCATTTATAAATGAATGATATCTTGGGTTTCAATAGTTCATAAAAATGGAGTTGCCCCAATCCCCAGGCTAAGCGATAATGTAAGGGACGTTTAGAGTTTAAGGAGTTTAACTACCAGTTGTACGAATGAAGAAAAATAACGTTTAACCATTTTAACATAATTCACAATGCTGCTCACTTGAACCCCTTGGCACATAATGTTTTGATATTAATGACCTACCTTTATCTTTCTTCCTTCAGAAAAAGTCAGAGATTCCAATATTTCGGGGTTATCAAAGCTCAGAACAGCCCAATATTGTGCAGCGCAGGCAGGAAAGTTTTGTTTGAGAGTCGAAAACCAGGCGACCGACCGGGCTGATGGAACAATGGAGCATGCTGAGCCACAACCAATCACAGGGGATGAGTTTTGTGTTTTAGGGAATCTGCTGAACATACAAAATTGTCAAAGCAGTGCACACAACTCAGTAATACTGATGACACGGGGCTTTTATTCATGGCCTGCACTGAAGAGTGCATTGAACAGAGATCATTTCCAATGTTAAAATACAAAAAAGGATCCCATTTACATTATTTTCAATTGATTTCTCTTTACCATGAGCATAATAGACCGAAGGATTTACCCAAAACACACTCTGCCTTTCTCTGTACCACTTTTTGTAAAACATTCTAATTCAAGTTGTGCAATGTGTTCATTTACATGAAGTTAGCCTTATGTGGTATACATGATTAAGATACTCCAGCAGCTGCCATCACTGCAGTGTGCGTTTAATGTCTTTCCATCCCTCAGATTAACAATGGAAAGAGAAATTGAAGGTTAATTCATGAATGTTTTATTTTATACATTTTTGAGCAGTTTCTTTCATCTTTCATAAGAAATTTGAGACTACATGTATGACGTGTGTGTATAGTTGAGTATGATGAGCTGGGTGGTGGGCCATCAGATACGGTTTGTGCAGTTTGTGCAGAAGCGGCAATAAAATAATAATAATAATAATAATAATAACTATCTATATAGCACCTTTACAAATAAAGTTTAAAAATTGCTCGACAGAGAATCAAGGCAAAACCAAAACAATGGTAAGATACAAATAAAAAAATTAGAAAACATACAAACTAAATTAGGGGAACCAAAAAAGTGCATAAAAGGAGGACATCACTTAAAAGCTGTTCTATAAAAAAGGGTTTTAAGAAGTGATTTAAACGAAGTTACTGATTCTGCGAGCCATATCCGCTCCGGTATAAAAGTGTTGCAGCACCTTCCAGAGCGAGTGTGAGAAATGAGCTCTATTTTTACAGGCGACAACAATGACCTGTTTGACTAATAATTATACCACATTGTATTGCTGCTCTTTTATTATTACAGCTCACAATACGCTCAAAATCTTCACCTTTTTAACCCCGGCTTCTTTACCACAAGGGTTATTTGAATATTATTTTGTATTAGAATAGATGTAAACAATTGTGAGAATGCTCCAGATGTGCCTATATGTTACTGGTTAAGATTAAATGAAGATGGCACACAGCACAAATTAAAAAGTTACAGG
Source organism: Liparis tanakae (assembly GCA_036178185.1). Lineage (NCBI taxonomy): Eukaryota > Metazoa > Chordata > Actinopteri > Perciformes > Liparidae > Liparis > Liparis tanakae. The sequence goes on along the minus strand of CM070099.1, from coordinate 16,060,241 downwards.
TTTGCCTGGTAAAACACATTTATTATTATGATTATCTCTTTGGAACGATGCAGCTGAAAGGTTTAAACTTCCTCAGCATCCTAGCACAATATCTGCGGCCCGTCGGGCCTAACAACACCGTGAAGCGGACATTATTGACGATACAGTACTGCCTCTCGTACCTTATTTCTTAACTGAATCCCTATGTCTCATAGAGGGACGCCAGGGATTTATGACCCTTACATGAGTGTGAGAGGCTTTAAGGGCTTGGAATGGTGTGGAGGAATGAAACAGCACTGGAATGCAACATCTTGTTACCATGTCAATGTGAAAGGGAAAAAAAGTACAATTGTCGGTATTTATCTTGTGCTTTTTAGCCCTCAAACTCTCTGCCATTTGACAGGGGGAAAGAAGTAAACCCTCACGGATTTGGAAAAGTCTGTGAGTCTGAGTGTGGCGATCGAGATTGAGCCAAAAGATTCTTCCAACTAGGAGCACATGGTGCCAAAAGTATCCGACAAGCAGCTCATCAAACGGCAGGAAATCAGCTTCATCTGGATTGAAAAGCCATCCGCATTGTTGTTTTCTCACTCTCGCATCTCTTGGACCGGCTTCCTGAGCCATCTCAGAGATGCGGTGTGGCTGGAGGACATTCAGGACACATCATATCAGCAGCAACCAAAGCTTTGTGGCACGCACCAATCCAGAGTTACATTTATATCCAAGCTACTCAGTAAAGTACATTTCTGCTGCCAGCAGGTGGCGCATTGCACTAAATGACCCTCAGCCTCAAAACACAACTCATTATGCAGTTCATGAAGAAGTGATGCTCTTGAAATAGTCAAGCAGGAATAGTAGAGGGGCTTTTAATCAGGAACATGACCATACTCAGCAATAAATCTGGGAAAAAACACTTAATTTCCACCTGAGCAATAGAGTTGCCTCCAAAAGGTCTGCCGATATATTTGCTGTTTCAATTATTGGTATTTAAAGATTTAAAACTATCAGCTAGCAAATAGATCAAATCTGTGATGGCCAAATGTTGACCCCGTTCTCAGTAAATTCAATATACTTTGAATTCCTAGGACAATATGCAAGTAAACAAATATACCACGCTTATTAACAATACACATGTAAACAGGCTATAACTATAGAGATAGTTACTGTTCTTATTCCTTACTACACAGTTTGTAAATTGTTACTATAAACTTCATGTACATGTTTGATGCAAGCATAGCGTGAGAATACAATCGACTATGTGTACAGAAATGAAATCGATGAAAGTATACTGACACAACTTTTGATAAGGATTCCAGAGGCAGGCTAAAAGCGTGACACTCTAAATATGAGTGGACGGTCCTCCTCAGGTACGTTGCATTAAATTCCACAAAAAGTGTTGCAGACTTTACTGATAACAGACACAATACAGCTCGTGTACTGAGGCCCATGGTCACAGTCACCATGTGTGTCTCACGAGTGACCACTAGATGAGAACCTTTCTTCACGGGTGCATCAGGCGTTGGATCGTGACTTGCATGTTTGTTGGGCCAGGACGGAATGAAAGAATCACAATCACAATCACTCACTGTGAGATTCTGACTTCGGTCATGATTCAATTCAATTCAGTTTATTTGTATAGCCCAATTTCACAAATTACAAATTTGTCTCGGAGTGCTTTACAATCTGTACACAGACATCCCTGTCCCAAAACCTCACGTCGGATCAGGAAAAACTCTCAAATAACCCTCCAGGGGAAAAAAGGGAAGAAACCTTCAGGAGAGCAACAGAGGAGGATCCCTCTCCAGGATGGACAGATGCAATAGATGTCATGTGTACAGAAGGACAGTTTTACAGTTAAAATACATTCAATGAATATGACAGAGTGTATGAATAGTTCATAGTCGGCATATTCCACGATGGAGACCTCCACGATCCATCAGGCAGATGGAGGCAGCGAGGAGGAGTGGGCGGAGTCTCAATCATGTTTTATTTTCATGATCATGTTTTATTCCCTGCTCAGCCATATCATCCTCATAGTTTACCCCAAATCCGTTATCATCAGTCGTCCCGAAGCCCGAATGCTTAACACACTCATTTGTCCCTTTAAATAATTTTTTTTTGTATTTGGGACATATATTAGCTAATATCTCACTTTGTACGTTACCTGTGTTGATATACTGCCTTATATGTTGGATGTATTTCCATATCTTATGTAAACCATTTTGAATTGTGTGGTTGTCATGGGGGATTAACAAATAATCTCCTTTACATAATGATAATGACACCAGCAGCTCCTGCTGCGTGTATTGATCCTGCAGGATCCGATACAGACGATCACCTGCAGAGCAGGTAGGAATACATATTAGCAGGATTAGCCGTGACTGGGGGGCTTCACTGCAGCTAATAGTCTAATGTGATCCTGCAAGTGTCAATGTTAAGGCATCACTTCTCTAATTCAATATTGGTCAGGTTGGAATTCATATCACTTATGTTTTAGGGATTAGTTTGACCTTTTTGTCTGAGATCCACCCACCATGTCCCACATCATGTGGGAAAAACTGCTTATATTGTCACTTTCTCACTAGAACGCCGTTTTCAAATTCATCATCAAGAGGGTTTGAGTTTAGGACGTAGCTGATTGTGCTTGTAGGTAAGTACTACATTGCAGTTACAATACATTGATTTAAAGAAATATGTTTATACAGGAAAAGAAGAACAACTATTCCAGTTGTGAATATTTCAATTCAATTCAGTTTATTTTATATAGCCCAATATCACAAATGTGCCTCATAGGGCTTTACAATCTGTACACATACGACATCCCTCACATTGGATCAGGAACAACTCCTAAACAATTTTAAAAAGGGTCCATCAGACCCAGCCGGGTCTGATGGACCCTTTGAGACGTGAAGTCACAAAGACTCAGGAGAGGAAGCAGAGTTACTAATGTGAAATGGAGAGATGTAAATTCATCTTTAAGGAGAGAGAGGAGAGGAGAGAGGTGCTCAGTGTATCCTAAACGTCCTCAGTAGCCTCTAAGTCTATAGCAGCATCTCTAGGGTCTGGACCAGGTGAACCTGATTCAGCCCTATAACTATAAGACCATCAAGAGGAAAGTCTTCAGTCTCCTCTACATGAGGGGACTGTGTCTGCCTCCCGGACTGAAGGTGGACGCTGGATCCATCAAAGAGGAGCTTGATACCTGAAGGCTCTGGCTCCCCACTTGTTAAGACTCTGGGAACCATAAGTAGCGCACATTTAGTGAGCGCAGCTCTCTAGTGGGGCAATATGGTACTACAAGCTCCTTAAGATATGATGGAGCATCATCACCAATCAAGGCTTTGTAGGTGAGGAGAAGAATTTTACAAGTGATTCTTGATTCTACGAGGAGCAACGTGTGAAGTGGCGTCAGTCACAGACTGTGGCGATCCGCGGCACACGCGTGTGTGTGCGTGTGTGAGGTTGTGTGTAAACCACAGAGACCATAATCCATGCTATAGGCCTAAACGCATAACATTGTCGAACTCTTCTAAATTGCATCGGATTACCGTATCCTGCTCCCAGCCTGGTGGGACCCCGTGAGGACGGCCAGAGGCGGGAGTCCAACTGCCAAACCACTGGAGGACTTCAATCAATGATCTCAGACGCACTATGACATCATCCACTGGTTTCCAAATGGCAGGTATGAAGCCTAGACTCCGCCCACTCCTCCACTCGGGAGGTCTCCAAACTCTGGAATATGCCTAAATATGAACTATTGATAAACTCTGTCAGATTCCTTGAATGTATTTTAACTCTAAATCTGTCCTTCTGGTCACATGACATATATTGCATCTGTCCATCCTGGAGAGGGATCCTCCTCTGTTGCTCTCCTGAAGGTTTCTTCCCTTTTTTTCCCCATGAAGGGTTATTTGGGAGTTTTTCCTGATCCGATGTGAGGTTTTGGGGCAGGGATGTCTGTGTACAGATTGTAAAGCACTCTGAGACAAATTTGTAATTTGTGAAACTGGGCTATACCAATAAACTTAATTGAATTGAATTGATTAGAGTTTGACATTTTGTCAATTACCATCTTTTTCTTTTTCTTTTGCCAAATTACTAATTTGTACACAAATAAGATTCTGATTATGTGGCAAATCCCAAACTCTGCAAGTCATAAACCAAATAGAACAAATTATGTTTTTGACCTGATGACGGTACAATAAAAAAAGAAATTTCATGGCAAACTATTTAATAGATTTTAGGTAATATCCGTCTGGACCAAACCAAAGGAGCGACCGATATTGCCAAGCCGAGAGCTACGGGGCAAGTTATATTTAGAAATGCACAGACAAATATTTTGTAATAAATGTTTTATTGAGCCGTTTAAAAATAATAATTAATCTTGACAGAGCTAACACGCCGGTGATCTACAGGGATGCCACAGTACAGTCACACAGCAATGAGATACAAAGAGAAACACACTGACAGACACACACACCAAGTTGTTTTCGTCAAACACACACACACCATGGTTTCATGGTCAGGAGTAAACAGAATATACATTCATTAATCTGCTGTACAATAATATCATTGTTACATGAACTTCCTGATGCCTAAAAATACAGTATTTCTTTAAACCCCAGATAAATATCTGATAATACATAATTTGATCACGTCTTTTGTAAAATTGCAAAGATTACTATATACATGGAGAAAGACTGAAGATTAAGATAACATGATTTAGATTAACACTTTTTTTGTAAAAAGGCAGATAGCTAGCCTTGACGCTTTTCCTTTAGTCTTCAGCTTTTCAGAAGATACCATGGCAACAGATATCAGACAGGAAACCGGGAGGAATAGAGGATGTCATGCCATCGGCGTCCGTCTACGCGAGGTTCTGGAAACAAACACAGAAAGCATCGAGGCAAGAGTCTGAGAGTTATATTTAAAAACGGGGTACAGATAGGAACATGGAGATAAACTGAGCAAATAATAAAGGCTAACTTTATCTCTTTATAACTACTTGTTATCTATCAAAGCATATATATATATATATATATATATATATATATATATACACACACACACATATTTTTACAGCAAATATTTATGTTGTTCAGGACTCTGAGGCAAATTAGTGATTTTTGATATTGGGCTAAACTAAAAAAAATGGTATTGAATTAAATGTAAAAATGTAATATACTTAAAAAAATAAATAATAATAATTGTCATGCATACAGTACATACTTTCAAAAAAGAAAACTTGTGTAGTACCCAAACTCTTTTTTTCGACTCTGTTAGATAATTACTTTTTGCCAAACATCCGAGGGAAACGTAGACCCGGTACTGTCTCAAGGAATCTAACAAGCAGCTCAGATTGCCCTCGTTTCACTGTTGACCTGACCGTGACCCCCACTGTACAGACACAATGTTCAGCAGTTCCTAAACATACCTCGTCTCTCCTCCGGCCAGCGGTGGAGGGTCGTGAAAGGACTCCTCCACCCAGGGACCCGTAGTCTGACATCTGGACCTGGGGCAGAAAGCTGGGCTGTCCGTATGGGATTACATTCTCATCTGTGGATGACAAACAAATCACTCCAAGTTACAGCTGTATGTAAATAGGTTAAGCTCCAAGTGATGGAGCAGACTGAAAATAGACCCCCTGCTAACAAAAGCCGCGCGACTACTAGAAGTGTGCATTCACGGGTGGCAGTTAGTTATTTTTAAGCGCAAAGGGATTTGTATGAAGCATAACAATAAGATTAATACACATCTAGTTGGGTTCCAGCTGTTGAAACAAATGGCATGTGCTGCTGGTATATCCACTGTTATTTTATCGTGTATTGTAAATAGAAACTGAAGGATGCTACAGAGCCGAGTGTCGTATTGTTCTTACCCTGTGCTAACAACTTTGTGGTTCCTCTCCTTTGAGGTGGGACATGTTCTCTCCTCCTCTGAAGAGTCAGTGACTCACTTCCCTCTTTTCTTTTAGAGTCGGTTCGGCTGCGGCTCAAAACATCAGCCAAGAGCTGCAAGGAGTCGTCTGTAGGGGGAGGGGCTGGTGGGGGGAGGAGTTATGCATTTGATTATAATAGTGATTATAAACTACAGGCAGAAATATCACTTTAAAAAGAACAACAAAAAAGCTGAGGGTGGCTTGTTTGTAGATATGAAGCCGCAGTCGGTTAACGTTGCTGAGCATAAAGACTGGAAACGGGGAACAGTTCGCACAACTGTCCTAATGTGACATCTAGGTTTATTGCATTGGTACAAAAGACACAGGGTAAAAAGAGCAATTGGTCGTTTTATGAAGGGTATTGTGCCAAGCAAGGCAACCAGTAATGGATGCTTGTGGACATTAGCAATACCACAACCTGATTTAAAAAAATCTGTAACAGTTTAGCTCCACACCTTCCATTTTGTATTAGTTGTTTTCATCCTGTCACTAACTATCATGTCATTCCAGATCCTGCTTCCCATCTTGTCAGTCCAACTCCCTTCACCTGCCTCTGATCACCTCGTTAGTCCCTCATTACCTTCACCTGGTCCTCACGCCCATCTCACCTGTTACCCATTCCCTAATTAGTCCTTGTCTACTTAGGTTCCCTCACTTGCGCTTGTCCTCTGCCAGAGTGTTTACATATAGCCGGGTATTTACAGAAACAAATATTTCTGCCCCTCCGTTTTCAAAAATAATGTTGTATACACAAGGTCGTTTTCAAAAAAGTTTCTGTTTGTATGAACCCACATAAATACGCCGTCCCTACGTCCGCATAGGACGCTCACATGACGTGAAGCATTTTTTGTCGCATACTGTGACGTTTGACAACCTAAAACTCAGTTTGACCTCGTTCACACGCAAACACAAAAACAGAGTTTTCAAAAATCTCCACTTTTGGCTGGAATTTTTTGAAATGATCGTTTTCTGAGATAAAACCTCTGTTTGTGTGTAAATGAAAGGCCAAAACGCATGAAAATATATTATCCCGTCGTGACAGAATCAATGCACGCTCCAACAGAGCCATGCTGCTAGTGTGGTTTAAAAATGTTCAAGTCGCATGAAAAGTATTCTTCTTTCTTTTGCCCCACAAACTAAAACACAAGTTAAATGAGACGCGCGTCATACCTGCTTGGCCGTGAAGCTCTCGTCGGAGTGGTCCATCCTTGAGTGTTTTCTTCTTACTCCTGGATCTGTGTGCCTGGGCTGCGGGGCTGGACTCGGCAGCCGGAGCAGAAGATGTACCTGACCAGAAAGCGCAGCGACGTCATCGTCAGGAAACTTGGAGCAAACTAAAGACCGCTGCGCTTTGAATACATGTGACATGATCTCTACATACAACTACTTTCTGCTGGACAATCAATTCAATTATACGTGACACTGTGTGGTTGCACACTGCATCTTGGGAAGTCACCTTCGAAGACCGAAGGCTTTAGAAAGGCGCAATGTGTAAAATCTGGATGGAATTTTTGTTTAAAAAAGGAAAACAAATAATCTCACATTAGCAACGCCAGGTGAAGATGTTAAAGACGTGTACGTATTGTGTTGAAGAGTTTTATATTGAACATATAAACCAGCTCGCTCCTTCCTGTCCTGTAATACCGTGTAAATTATTTACCTTTTCTTTTTTAATTCTAAATGTAGATCGTATGAGGTGAAATGCTGACCTCCCTCTGTTTTTCAGAGCATGTGGCCACATCTTATACATTGCATGTGAAATGAATGTGAACAAACCTTTACTGAGGTTTTCTCCCTTCAAATCTTCTGCCCAGTGGCTGGTGTGGTAGATCGCCCCGGTAACCTGGACCGTGGTGTTGGTAAACAGATCCGGGTTGGACTGGGAAACCTGGGAGCTTGATTGATGACGGGCCGACTGGTCAAAGTGCTGCAGCCGTGGACCGTCGCCGGGCTTGTGCGCGTCTCGCTGGGGGGTCGACGTCAGCGTGGCGGCGTAGGGCAGCTTGGAGGGCAGGCTGGAGAGTTCCTCCCTGGAAGCGTCCATCAGGTAGGTTCTGGCCGGCAGGGGAGGACACCAGTTGTCATCTTCCCCCCCAGAGCTAGAGGACGGACAGTGTAACAGTATGAGGACCCGATATTGGCCCCGAATGTGTTGCCATGGGGATGTGTGCGTTACTGGCGTCTGGAGCATCTCTGCTCAACGGATGACAAGAAATTACGCGTTTCACGTCATCTGGTGGACCCCCTGGCCGGAGAGCGGGGATCTCCGTGCGCCAGCAACACAGAGAAGATGAACGTTTCTTCATTTGCACAAACGGCAAACTACACCGTTCATTTGCAACGGTACAAAGCCGGTTGAAAACCAGCAACGTTTTCCTTTCAGGGATCAACCCTTGAATCGGTTTTTAGAAGGATTTGAATATCCATCCCAAACTGTATAGCAATCTATTTGATATCTAATTCTGGACCAAATCGATGGCCCAATACTGACATGGCTACATATAAAAAAAACATATGTATAAGTAAAGGAGGAATCGTTAAGAAAAAATATATATTTCCAAGGTCGTGACGACCCTCTTTGCCACTGGCTCGTGTTCCTGTCCCTGCATGTGGGCGTGGCGAAGGGTCGTTAGCAGAGTGGAAACACCTGAGGTAATCAGCAGCATTGGCAACACCTGGGCTTTGTGTGCCAGCGCTGCATGTAAAGGCCCTCCGGTCTGTCTGTAGGACAGTATGGTTTGACCTGACGCTATAAAACATAATCACACACACTTCCCACACATGCCCTTACCTCCACCACTGAAGTTATATTCATGCTACCTAAGTTATGTTACGCTATCTAAGGTTAATAAAACCCTTTCTGTGTCTCCCTTTTGTTGGCATGGCCGTGCGGCTTGGTTCGTTACCGAGTTTGAGAGAACCAGCCTTCATGATGCGTGTTGTCACTTCAGTGCCAGCAGGGCTAATTTAATGATGGACGTGTCATTGAAAATGAAAAGTACTAATCCAGACTGTCAGACGGTGGCTAATGTCATTAGAAAAACGACGCGGCGCAGTCAGAACGGCCGTCCGATGCCAGCCCGTTGTGTCAGCAATCTATTCTGCCAGAACTAGTTAGAGGAGACACTCCCCCTCCCCCGAAACCCCACAGCTCAATCTACTCGCTGCCTGCAGACACAACTGTTGTTTATTTAAAAAACTCCCCAGACTCCAAACTTCACTCAAGATTGGTTTGTCAGCCTTGGCAGAGTTACAGGGCAGGTTTTATATCCATCTGCTTTAACTCACTCTGTCATGGAGGTGAAGTCAGAGGCCTTGATGCTATAAATATGTACAAGTATTAAGACAGTATACAAATAAAACAAGTTCTTACAGGAGCACAAAGGGGCCTTGATGTACAACTTGAAATAAGCCTAAATAAGTCTCACCTGTGTTGCTCTTCCTCCTTGTCTGTCTCTGTGTGACCTTGGTCTTTAATAGCAGGAAGGGGCAGCGACAACACATCCACCCAGGTGAGAGGAGCCGACCTGGACGATGACCCGGTTGACCTCTGCTTTACCAGTTTGTCTGGCAACACAAAACACAAAGGGGTTGTTATCCTCTTCACCCACAACCTGAGGTTAAGGTTGCTGGCTATTTTTAAGTGAAAAATATGCTCATGTAAAAACAGGCTTTGAAACCCATATCTTTTCCTCGCTCTGCTTATGAATGCCTGAAGGACTTCTCTCCTTATTGAACTTTTTTGTATATTCAAAAGCCCTTCAAGGTTCCTTGGAATTTCGGCATTGTGAACCGATTGAGCAATTGTATAGCTTTCCTTGAAGTCCTGGTATGAGAGCAGTAGCCGTCTGTTATACTTATGTGAGACATAGCCGCTTATAACATAAAAAGGCTTGAGGACAACGTTGAGAAGAAAGACAAGCTAATCCAAAAATGACTTGCATAGATGGGATAAGAGCAGCATTACATCGTCTGTATTATTATATTAAGTGTACTTAGCTGCCTGTAACCATGGCAACGGTATTCAATATTCATGCGACATTACACAGCCACTCCAAAATTAAACTATTTTAAGCATATAAACCCCAAAAAATATGGTTTTCCCTTGGAAAAGTGCCACTATATAAGAAATGCAATCGTACACTCAAACTCGAGTGAGACGTCATCGTTACGATTCACCGTATGAAATAAAAACAATATTATAATCCTCACCGTTGCTTTTCTTAGTGTACTGGAGCTTGGCGTATTCAGACCCAGACTGACCAGACTGGATGGTCCACTGGTCCAGGTCCAGCGCCAGACCCACAAGGCCAGCGTTGGCCAGCACGGGGTTGCTGCTGTACGGGTCCGGTCCCTGGTTGTAGGACGTACTGGAGTAGGTGTCGTAGTACGCCAGCAGGTCGTCCTCAGCGGCTGTGTTGATGGTGCTGTAGATGGGACTGTCGTTGGATGCCGTGCTGCGCTTCTCGGTCTGGTTCGGGTAGTTCATGATGCCGACTGCTGAACAGCGAAAGTTCATTAAAAGAAAACAATGAAATATTGATGTACTTATGAATGAATTCACATCTCTCCATCACACATGATCAACTCGGCTTCCTCCCTGGAGTCTTTGTGACTCCACGTCTCAGTCACAGGCTCCATTGGAGCTACCTGGCTGTGATACCTTCTGGCTGGTGTCATGCCTACTACCAACTATTCATACACTCTGTCATTGAATGTGTTGTAACTCTGTAATGATTCCTTCTGTACACATGACATCTATTGTTCTGTCCATCCTTGAGAGGGATCCTCCTCTGTTGCTCTCCTAAATGTTTCTTCCCTTTTTCCCCGTGAAAGTTTTTTTCTATTTCTTGGGAGTTGTTCCTGATCCGATGTGAGGTCCTGGGACAGGGATGTCTATGTGTACAGATCGTAAAGCCCTCTGAGGCAAATTTGTAATTTGGGATATTGGGCTTAAAATAGACTGCATTGAATTGAGAGTTGTTTCAAACATTCAAAGTCAGAGAGTTCTTACTGTTATAATATCTGTCTGGGTCCAGTTTTGAGTCTTTGCTGCTGTGAGTGAGGTGTGGATTGGGCCAAGAGTCAGCCAGCCAGGGGTAATTTCCCATGTTGGATCCTAACAAGCCAGGCCTGGAAAGAGAGGGGAGATTATATATAAACAGTGTTCATCAGATCCACAAACATAATCTTAATCAAATCATTATCTTTGGTTTACCCCCCATTGATGATTCCAGATCCTTCACTGTGAGCAAAACCAGCTGAAAAAAGAGAAAGCTCCCAGTCATTTATCTTGTTTTACAGCAGAACATATTTTTGTACTAAGACACAAAAGATTTACAGGAAGATAAACAAACACATTTCAAACTGATTTGTTCTCCATTCCAAAAAAAGAAAGTGAGAGTGAAGATTTAAATCAATATTTTGTGAAGCTATACTGATGGCCACATCCATACATTATGCCTGCAATACATAAAAATGGTAATTATATTTGATGAATTGATGAAGCAGTTTCTTAAATAAGTATGTGGCATCTTACTGAATTAGATGATAATGTATGTCATACTAAAATGTAAAACAATACAATCTTTGTGATAATAGTAGACACTTTAAAACATTTATAATCAAATTCCATGTTTTTCTTTAAAAGCTTTGGCCCGTCAATTGAGTATTCATGCAAAATGGACAAATATCTCTCAAAGTCAGACAAATACTAATGTGTCCATGTTAATTTACCAAAGTGCATTTTAATCTAAACTAATGTGCATATAGTGGTTACGCTTTACATAATTATGCTTCACTGTCTTCTGCATTTTACTTTATTCTTGCCATGAAAAATGCCCAGTGGGGATAAATACATTTTAATTAACAGAATTTGCACTGCGAGTGCGTCCAAACTCAAATCGAAAAAACCGGGATCCTCCCAGCGGTCTATTAAGAACGTGTCACTTAAAAGATGACGGCTTGCTGTACAACGGAGGCCTTTTTGATTCTCCCTAAGGTATAAACGGCTCGTCATTGTTGCCTTTTGCTACACTTCTTTCTTAAAGGAGAAATCTTCCTGACGTCAAACATCTAAAAACTGCTGAAATCTCAAATTCCAAATGCAACATACTGATATTTTGCAGTTAATAAGTTGAACACCCCATCCCCGATGTCGTGATGCTAAAACCTAAGAAGATACAAGTCAAAGCTTCCCCCCCCACACCTGCTGGTGTGTACGCGAAGGACGTGGTGTAGTGTCCCAGCTGCTTCCTTCTGCGGTGGCGACGGTAAAGCCAACCGCCGAAGCCCATCAGCACCAACCACGCGGCCACGCCGAGGCCCGCGATGAAGGCCGGCTGCCAGACGACGCTCGTGATCTGCTCCGATATGCTGAGGTTACCGCCTTTCTTCCCCGGCGTCTTGCCCAGAGGGAAAGCTGAAAGAGAAGTGGTTTGGAAGTCGTTGCTTACACTTGCTCTCTATTGTGTATTTGTAATGCCGGTAGGAGGTTGTTTGCCAGCGATCTGGTGGCGGTTTTATGGTTCTATGGCAAAAATGTCACTTTCTTGTCGAGAGATGAGAGATTTGACATGTTCGTTAGTTTAATATGTAGCTGCTGTTCAGCTTAGCTTAGCGTAAATACTGGAGGGGAAAACGGCTAGCCTTATTACACTGTAACAAAGGACAGGTTTGTGTTAACTGGAAACCCACAACACAAGTGACACGGCCCTCTGTACAATGACAATTTCTTTCAACTAGTTTTTTTGCATGGGTTAATCATATCAGATACGATATGTTAATCCTTGAGATTTAGAGGTACTTCTGGACAAAGCCAGACTACCGGTTTCCAGGCTTTATGCTGATCTAAGCTAATTGCTGCTCATTTGGGGCTTCAAATGAACAGCAATTGTCGTATCTAACTCTTGACAAGCGAGTGAATAAGCAGGTTATATTATTCCTCAAAAAAAATTGCAGCAGAATTAAAAGAAGAAAAAAAATATCTCGAAAAAAAACACTGAATACATCTCCCCTCCTCTGGGCGACAACCGGCTGACACGACTTTAAACACAGCTCTAATAAACATCTTTGCTTCACTGTGAATTTCTTAATTTCTACCCTCTGAACACCTGTGTTAATGATGCCCCCGTTGTAAAGCCATTCTCACAGCACACAGTAATCAACCTTCCACACACAGATGTCATTAGTGTATCTCGCCATCCATCACTCTGTAATGGCGTTGATGGTTTGAGGGACTCACTGAGGAGCAGGCTGACAGGTGGGCTCGGAGCGCCCACACCCAGGCCGGTGACAGCTGCTACCACCACGGAGTAGCGGACGTCAGGCAACAGGCCCGTCAGCAGGATGGACAGAACGGCTCCGTCCACCGTCCGGTTGATCTGCTTTTCCGGCTCCGTGCCGCTGCCCAGACACCAGATCTGATTCACATGGACATGGAGGGTTACACGTTTGAATCTTAAAAACACAACATCTAAAAGACAACCTGTGATGAAATGCGACCCGTTATTGGAAGAAGACGCACTCCGATAATAACGTGCTTGTTATTTTTTGGCATTGAAGCGTTATCTGGTCGCACGCAGCAGAGAATGACAGCCAAGATACAGCAGAGATAAGAGACAGGAAGTCAACGCACTGACACTTAAAGGTATGGGGACCGAGGAATCCAGTTTATGTGTTTGAATGTCTTACTCTCCAATGAAAGATTCTTTGAGTTTGATATCTGTCAAAGAAAATGTAGATGTAAGACATTTTACATTTTCTGTCTAAAGAAGTTACATTATATATTACAATACTCTATTTCTAGTGATTGCAAGTCCTGTTTTTTTCTTCTTCACGAAAATGTTTCTTCTATCAAAGTCAGCCTATGTCACGAGTTGTGAGATTTCTTCAAATGGATGTTGTGTTGTTCTGAAACGAGGCATCCTTTTACTTTAACATAAGTATTAATAGACTCATGATCATTTTCTGGGTGGAGCATTCCTTTAAAGTTATTTTTTTCAAACATTTTTACAAGTTATTATTATAATTGTTTATTTAGTGCTGAACTTGTTGCTTACCAGATAGTTAATAAACAACTAAATTATTGTTTTAAAAGGTATTTTGGCTAATGTGCATCAGTCAGCTGACTGTAGCCAAGTAGTGTAGAGTGTATCAAATTGAAATATTTTTAGCATTTTACTGCTTATAATTTCAACTTGTGTTGTTGTTTTGCTTCAAACATACTATACAAAATCAACAGCACAATATTTCATGTTTCAAAATAAGAGAAATCACGCAGAATGTTAGTTTTGATGTTGCAGCGAATCAAGCTTCAGCTAATTTAACTACTTTGTACACCGTTGGCTAAACTAAACAACAATTGATCATGCAATTAGAAAAATAGCATACAGTTTGTTCTGTAGCTAAAATATTTATCAAGAACCTAAAATGATCTAATAAATACAGTAAACTAAAATTAAAATATTTTCCTCAGTACAGCACTTCTGTGTAATTCTCTATTCGTATAATCTGCATATTGTAGAAGGAATCAACTTTTGAATGAACCAAGTCTTTGTGATGAGAAAGTATCCCGCTACACTGTTCTGCTAATGTAACATTGGCTTGTTAACATTCGAGCCACAGAGGCTTGTACAAAGCATCAGAAGATGTAATGCTGAAGGGGATTACGTGTGATCCTTGCCTTTCACACACAAAACGATCTGGTATTTCACGATCAAACACGGCGACACAGATGGGACGAATAAATCTAAACAATAAAACGTCAAGTTCATTTTTTGCTTTGTTCGAATAGCAGGCAGATGATTAGTAATCAGTGTTGTGCTCCTACTAAGAGACAGATAATCGGAGCGCCATGTTTTCTCACGGAACAAACAAGATGACAGGGACAGTCAGTGTTCATCTGATGACCACATTATGTCTCTCTCATCCGCAGCAGTGCGTGTCCTGGCAGCAGATAGGAGGATGAGGAATTACTAATTGTTCATTAAAATCAGTGATTCTTTTTAGAATAAAGTATCGAAACGGCAAACTTGGACGACACTGAGTAAGTAGTAAGTGTGTCAGACATTAAGACAGATACAGCTGCGGCAGTCAGGCCATTTTATTCAAATTAAGGCCGGACTGAGTATTTGGAAGCTTAACGATGACATTTAAAGGCTGCACAGCTTTCTTTGTTTTTGCATGTCTTTCTCATTCTGTTAGAGTTGGTGACTAAAGAGCTTTCAGAGTAGGTTATTAATAACTTACAGAAACATTGCGTGTTACAGCCCCTGCCTCCCTAACCCCCCTTTACGTTACACACACACACACGCACACACCCACCCACCCACGCACACGCACACACCCACCCACCCACACACACGCACACACCCACCCACCCACACACACGCACACACCCACCCACCCACGCCAACACACACAGAGCCAGAGCCTCAGTCTGCAACTACATGTATTTATGTTGACAAAAGTGAAAAGTCATATTGAAAGTTGATTATATTTAAAAGACTAACGAAACAATTTAGTTAATCACTTCATTCAAATTGAAGATTTTTTCAGGGATTTAGTTAAATATTTGATAGAATATGACGACAGACGTTGGAAGCTTCATTCAAAAACTGTAATAGAAGCTATGAATGTTAAAAAAATGACATTAATTACAAGCGGCCTGATATCACACGCCTCTTGCTTTACACTCCCGACAGCAGACGAAGCTCTTCGTCCTCAGGCTCTTAATTCAGATAAGGAAAAACTGTGTAAAAAGGTTGTCGTCTCACCTTGTATTCCCGAATGAGGCCGCTCTGAGTATTATGAGGCGGAGGCTCCCAGGACACGCTGATACTGGAGCTGTTGGTGAGCTGCACCACTGAAACAGCCTGTGGTGGTGCACTTAACACTGCACAATGAGATAAGGAAAATCACATTTATATATTGTTTAATTGATATCCGTTTTACAGGTCCATAATCTACTGATAATTTTCTAATTATGTCGAAGAGGTTTCCTTGAAAGAACTACGTAATTTGTCTCGGAACGAAAGGCTCGGTTTAAATCCAATTAATAATTAATCCATCATTAATTTATCATTGGAGTAGTAGGATGGGAGCCAGAGCCTTCAGTGATCAAGCTCCTCTTTTATGGATCCAGCGTCCACCTTCAGTCAGGCAGACACAGTCCCCTCATGTAGAGGAGACTGAAGACTTTCCTCTTGATGGTCTTATAGTTATAGGGCTGAATCAGGTTCACCTGGTCCAGACCCTAGAGATGCTGCTATAGACTTAGAGGCTGCTGGGGACGTTTAGGACACACTGAGCACCTCTCTCCTCTTCTCTCTTTACTTATGGATGGATTTACATCTCTCCTTTTCACATTACTGTGCAAAGGAGAGATGTGCAATGGAGAGATGTAAATCCCCCCCCCCCTCTCTACCTCCTTCTGTTTAATGTATTGTGGAAATCTGGATTGTGGTCCATGTCTACTACTAATTACTCATGCACTCTGTCATACTCATTAAATGTGTTGTAACTCCTTCTGATCACATGTCATCTATTGTTCTGTCCATCCTTGAGAGGGATCCTCCTCTGTTGCTCTCCTGAAGGTTTCTTCCCTTTTTTCCCTGTGAAAGGTTTTTCTATTTCTTGGGAGTTTGTCCTGATCCAATGTGAGGTCAAAGGTCAGGGATGTCTATGTGTATAGATTGGAAAACCCTCTGAGGCTAATTCACAATTTGTGATATTGGGCTATACAAAATAAACTGAATTGAAAAATGTAGAAACTTTATTCTCAATGTCCCATTTATGCATGCTCTGCTGACCTGTTATTATTGTAAGGGAAGTTATATCAACTGTTACTCTAATACTTCCTCAGCCTCACTTGATAATTACACTCCTATGCTATTGACAAACATTTTGATAAGCGTTCCTTACCTTCCTCCGGCATGCGCAGAAGAACCATGAGGCTGTCATGTCCCTGTAGCTCATTGAAGTAAGGGCGTATCTTGACCTCATACTCTGTACTGCTGTACAGATCTACTAAAATGATGCTGTGGTCAGATGTGGCCTCCACATCCCGGAATAACCAGGAGCTGCCGATAGTACGGTAAAATACTCGATAACCCTGAACGTAGCGAGATTGAAGGGCGACCTGAGAACACAGTTTCACATTTCAGAAAATGAAAAGCAGAACGAGTTGCGTTTGCACTTCAAGTTAATCTGTTGGTGTCACGTAACGTCTGAGGGAGGTTTTGAAGTTAATGTGTGGAGATTAGCACGTCCTCCTCACTCTAAAAGCAGACTTTGAAAAGTTTTTCATCAGCCAAGTATTCAACTCACAGTCCAAGAAATCCTGGCGCTGGTGGGAGAGAGAACCACAGGCTTCTGCAGGTAGACTGACACCTCTCCTAACTCTCTCTGCACCTGTCTGTGGTCCACGGCCGGTTCGGTCGGACTGCCGTCTGAAACCACAACCAAATGGTCAGTCCAGGCCAAAAAAACAAATACTGAATAAGCAACTATTCAGCCCAAAAAAAGCTACGCTTAGATGAAATTCAACTTCTAACCATGTCACTCATTATCCTGGCGCCTCAGTATCGCTGATTTATTTTATATTAGAAATCTAAACTGAAATCAGTGTACAATAGGACTCTTATGACACAGAGTAATCAGAAACAGACGAGTTGTTGCTTGTATAACGTACCCTGCGTCCTGACGGGCTCAGAGATCGGGCTGGGGTCACTGAGGCCATAAGAGTTGACCGCTCTGACGATGAAGAGGTACACCGTGTTGGGGAAGAGCTCCACAACCGTGTGCCTCTCCTGCTTCACCTGGTCCGCCACCGTTTGCCAGGTGCTGCCCACTGATTGGCTAAAAGAAAGGAAATTAAAAAAAATCTTAAAATCTCTTTCTTGTGATAATGGTTTGACTATAGCACTAATGTCTGATTAAAAGACTGAATTTTATTATTATTTAGAAGAAAGTCATTGACATATCCAGTAGATAACATATGTAGTCGTCATGCTACAACTAGTTACTTTTATCAAGATGTAATAAATAAATATGTTGATGATTATAAGAAAACATAGTGTGGTATCTTAATGTATTGACATCAGTTAGTTTAGATAAAGAATGCAACTCTTTTCTTTTAAATATTAGTTTAATATATATATAAATACACATAAAAATACACATATAAATACATATACACATACACATACATATATATATTTCTCTGCCACCTTTCCCACCAAATGTTCTCCAGAGAAACTGTTTAAAAATAAAATAATAATTAGCTGCTCTGCAGAAAGTCTGCAACACTAAGTGATTGAGTGTGAGTGTGAGTGTGAGTGTGAGTGTGAGTGTGTGTGTGTGTGTGTGTGTGTGTGTGTGTGTGTGTGTGTGTGTGTGCTCTCTCTTGCTTCTGTAATGAGTGAACTGCCCACTGGGCTGGCCTCCCCTCCTCCCCTCCTCCCCTCCCCCCTTCGCCCCAGGACAGGACGGAGCTGTGGAGACGACCACTGCAGTAATTGTCTCTTCTCTCACTCCCTGTCCGTCTCGCTAAAGCCTCTCGCCGGTTGTTCGAGCCGCTCTGCTTCTCCTCGGGATTGCCACGCGGCTAAACACTGTCGCAGCGAGTGTCACCTCACAGAGCCGTCTCTCCCTCCGGCAGAGACGAGTCATGTTCAACCTCTAATGACTCTTAATGAAGACGACCTCATTAGCGTGAAACGGTGCTATTAAAACAAGAAATGGCGTTGAGATGGTTACAGATCCTGGTACTTAATTCCCCGTAAACATTTTTACGTTATGAATTAAACAAACAAGATGTAAAATGTTTATTATTGAGGTTTAGAGATGCTGCTTGGTGGAATTGTTTTGTATGAAGGAGGCGCCCTGTTTCCAGTCTGCATGCTACGCTAAGCTAACGCACTGCCGTAGCTTTATACTGAAGCTGGATTTACCAAAAGAATTAATCAAAAATATAATCATGTACATTGTCTTAAAAAAGAGTGAAGGTGTTCATCGTGTATCACCTGAAGGCCTCGATGATGTAGGAGGTGACAGCGGCCCCCCCCTCGTGAGGGTTGGACTGCCAGGTGAGGGTGACGGTGTTTTTGGTCACCTCCGTCACCAACGGCTTCTGCGGAGGCCCCGGGAGCTGGATGAAGTCAGAGGCTCTGGATACAGAGGAAACTCCATCTTCTGTCACACAAACAGGGACACGGCACCGTTAGACCACAGCAACGGATCGATTCTGATTGTTGCACTATCGAATTAATATGCACTGAATAGTTGCACTAGTTTAGCAACCCCAGAATATATTTATACCCGCATTTTTATAACCTGTACATCATGTATTTATTAGGATACTTCTGTTGCACTTCTGGTTGGATGCCAAACTGCATTGTGTGGCTCTGTACTTGTACATGTGTAATGACAATAATGTTGAATCTAGGCAAGGCAAGGCAAGTTTATTTGTATAGCACATTTCAACAACAAGCTGATTCAAAGTGCTTCACATAAAACCATTAAAACATATTTAAAAACAGTTCAGAAAACATTAAAACAGTCAAAAAGCAAAAATTCAATACAAATCAGTTAAAGGCAGCAATAAAGAATCTAATCTAATCTGATCAATATCGCTGTTTAAACTCACGTGGGTGTGGCCCGGTTATGGCTCTTATGCTCTTATGAAACGGCATGTGTAGTTTCTTGAGCTCCGAGGTGTCGCCTGAGAGTTACCGAGTGTGAAGTGTAACAGAAGTGTGGAGAGCTTCGGCGTAAGTACCTCTGACGGTCAGCATCCCGCTCCAGCTCGACTCCCCCGTGGCGCTGGACACCTCGCACGTGTACGTCCCCGAGTCCGCGTCCTGTTGAACGGTAAAACATTTCAGACGGAAGTCGGGAAGAAAAGAAAAGAGAACAAATACGAGAAGCAGTATTTAAATGTTGTAAAATGATGGTTTGGATCTATTTTGAGGGCTGAAGGAATGCTCAGTTCAAAAATCGCTAAATAAATATATTCTCAATCTGCCTTGCAGAAAAGTATACATGTACTCAAGTATTGTGTTTTCTGAATCTGAAGTACTTCCATATAATAAAAAGTGTTATGCTAATCCCCGAGAAGGAAATACGACATATTTTACACCACTACGTTTACCTGACAGGTATAGGTACTAGTTACTTCACATCCATCCATCCATTATCAATACCGCTTATCCTCATTAGGGTCACGGGGTCGCTGGAGCCTATCCCAGCTGACATAGGGCGAAGGCAGGGGACACCAGTCCATCAAGGGCACATACAACCATTCACTCTCACATTCACACCTATGGGCAATTTAGAGATCAATTAACCTACAGCATGGACTGTGGGAGGAAGCCGGAGAACCCGGAGAGAACCCACGCTGCCACGGGGAGAACATGCAAACTCCACACAGAAGGACCGCCTCGACCGGGAATTGAACCCACGGCCCTCTTGCTGTGAGGCTACAGTGCTAGCCACAACACCACCGTGGAGCCCCAGTTACTTCACAGATATATCTTTAAGTAGTATAATGTAGCTACAGCACTAACGGGCGGCACACGTATTTTTCCTGAATTTCCCTTGGGATTAATAAAGTATCTATCTATCTATCTATCTATCTATCTATCTATCTATCTATCTATCTATCTAACATGATGCTTACAGGTTAATGATTTAAAAAACACAATACTTGTAATTATACAAAATCGTGCACGTTAAGTAGGTAAAGCTTTATGTTATCAGTGTACATCACACATAGTTTCTTTCTAACATCCGCATTAAATACGTTTTCAACAAAGAATTATGTTTTTATGGAGAAACAATTTTGGGAAGTTGTTAGGAAATAAGGGACCTGTCAAAAAATTTTTTTCAGGGGGCAGCGGAAACACTGATATGTCATCACCTCATGACGTTAATTTGTATTCGCTTACAAAGTTGCCTAATTACAAATCCATAAACATTAACATTCATTTGGAGTCCTGTTTCTGCCACCTGATGAACGCAAGTCTATAATACCCACTCTTGTTTTAGCTCTGATGTTGGTCTCCACGGAGGGACATATCTGTCTCTTTGTCTGATAAATGCTCCACTAAGTTCACCAGCTAGATCCTTAATGTGTCTGTCTGCCGTTTGATGCTTTCTCACCGCCAGCGGCCGCCTGACGTTGGCGAGAGCAGAAGAGTGAAGACACCCAAGACATAAAAAGGTGATGACATCCCAACAATGAGACACCAACAGACTCAGAGCTGCCTCTGCTACCGAAAGGATCTGAACACCTCTTTAACCACTGCTGTCTGGTAGCTTGCCATTATCTTATAAAATGTAAACCACGCATATTAACCCTCCTGTTACCTTCAAATTTAAAGCCCCACTATGTAACTTTTCCACCTTAAAATAACAGCTTGAAAAAAATGGTGCCGCTACAATGACTTTTAATATGTTGATTTGCTCCTCCGCCACTGCCATCGGGGGTCTGTGGGCTGAATACTGCTGAATGTAAGATGTTGGGAGCCGCCCGGTACTTCCGGCGGAAGTAGTTCAACTTGCTGTCTGGCAGCTTTACGCAACATCTTATAGTGCCAGTACACGCTCGCAGGTGACTTTTTATTTGCTCCACTACGCGACGTGTAGAGACAGAATGACATGCCGCGCTGAACGGCTCGCTACCGGCTGCTGAGACACTGCTGGCAGCGCGCATCGATCAGCTGTAAGATCAGTTGTTAGCTCGAGCCTGAAGAGCCATATATGACTCGAGACCAGACGTTAAATACCTGAAGGGGGCGCTACAGGGGAAAAGTTACATAGTGTCGCTTTAATAACATCTTTTACCCTTTTTGACCCCAGCAATTAAAACCTCCAGAACATGATTAGAATGAATATTGTTTCCCAAGTTTAAGTGTCAGCTACTTTATATTTGTTTGGTGACTACCTAAATATCCCTTTAAATAAATAAAAAAAGTTGATATTTCACATGTTTTACACAGTGATAAACAGCCTGGGGTCAAATTGAGCCCAAAGAACACCAATGCGTACAAGTTGTGTTCAGGACATTGAAAACATATCATGTGAATTTTTTGTTTTCCCAGTTGTCCCCAATACATTAGGAAAAGTCATGAAATATGAAGAAAAACTAATTTATGTCAATCATATTTTTAGAGACGTTAAATATTGAACGGGGTCAAATTGACCCCAGAGATAATAGGAGGGTTAAACTTGTATCAGGATTCTTCATCCGAGTCTCAGCAGCCCATGAAGCTCAGACCCTGAGGTGCTCCTGTTTACATTCGGAGCTGTATATGCTTTCATGCTTCGTGACGCTCCCGGTGTTCGCTCCAGCCGAGAGCCGGTCTGCTGGAACCGCCGTCAGACCATATGAGATCATTCGCCGCAGTGTTGACCTCTGGCTGACAGACAGCACCGCATGTGGCCATGTGAACTTCTTTAGATGACTTCACCGGTTGCTAAAATATTGATGGCGGCTCGGGGCATCAGCAGGGTAAATATGTGTAGTCCCTCACTCGTCATCTCCATTCCCTCTCTCCTTCTTTCCCCCTTGTCATCCCCTTGATGCCACACTAATGCATCCCTTCTGTTCCGTTGAGCAAATTGGGCATGGCAGATTTCTCCAGCCTCCGCGGTGCACTGGACCTAACCGTAATGTTTCAAGTTTGCCGAGCACCATAGCCGGAGAAAGAGGATGAGAGAGGCAGCGAATACGCACAGGCGGGGCAGGAGATGCAATTAAAAGCCGGACAGACAATTATTCATCTATCGCCAGTCAATTAACAAAAACGATGCCGCTTCCATCCTGCGTGCACTCGCTGACCTCCAGGTGGGGTCATAGCACAAAGGAGCTGCTGACTTGCTCTTACATCAAGGCAGAACGCATTTACGAAAACAAGCACCTTCATTAACATTACAATTACACACCGCATGAGCACATAATTGCACCGGAGAGATACGCTTTTCCTCAGAGAGATTGGTCTTTGAAACTCAGCTCCACTTTATTTTACAAACGAAAACAGAATAAGAGATGAAAAGGGGAAGAATCTGTTACTACATGGGCTGCAGAGTGTGAAAGAAGCCCAGAGATCAGATGTTTTTATAGTTTCTATCACACATGCAGTGAGCTTTTCCTTCAGTTTAACAGCTACACTTATCCCTTTCAAGCCCTTTCCAATAAATGACCCCCATTTAACACACACCCACACACACACCTTTATGTCTGTGATTTGCAACGTGCCATTTTCCATCAAGATCAGTCGAGGTGTGTTTCCCAGAAGACTCTCTCCATCCTTCTCCCATGAAATCTTGACTGAGTGCCCTCCATTTACGCAACAGTGCAGCTGCACCATTGCACCCCGGGACACCGTCTGATTGGCCGGACCTTGGAGGATGATAGGTGGGACACGACCTGAAGGACCTACCGGTTTGAGGGGAGAGGAGGCAGAACATTATGTCTCTCTTCTGGCTCGCCATGCGTTGGAGAAAAACATACTCGGAAGGCATAGTGAAGGCACAGAGAAAATAAGATTATAAAGTTGCCAGCAATTAGCGGGCAAAGGGGGAAAACACATTAGATGCTTAGTGGGCAGAAAATAATAGTCTGCATGCAAATATAAATGCTTAAATCGGGTGCTTACAAGCAGCCTGAGGATGAAAGTTACACCTGAAGTCCATTGCTCATCCAGCATGAGGTCTCTAGCCGAGTCCTTTCTTGGTCTTTATGAACCTTATTGTTATGCAGCTACTTAGAAATTCATATATTTTCTCCTCATTAGCTGATAGTACAGAATAAAGAATACACCTCCCCCTGGTTTGAACCCAACTCTGTGATCGGAGGTCTCACCTCCCTCCACCTCCAGCAGAGCCTTGGTCAACACACTGCCTGCCACACTGATGGCCTGGCAGATGTAGAAACCAGAGTCCTCGGGGTGGACATCAGTGATGGTCAGTTCTCCACTCATGGAGACGGAGTAACGGCCAGACTGTAAAGGTGGCTGACCGGGGAACAGCAACATCTGAACACACAGACACACAGCAGGACAGGAAATGCATATTTAAAACCGGTATTTTTATTTTTTATATATACTTTATTGGAGAATGTGCACAATATAGCGACAGGGATCAGCAAACAAGTATTTTTATTTCATTTTTAAACAATTGAAAATAAGGAGAGATAATTAATCATAACACGCCCACCCGCAAACCCACCCAAAACTGGTATTTTCAAATGGATTGTCAGGTCACGACAACAGATATTCTTTTAAAACACTTTGTATCTAGCGTTTGGAAATGACGATGTCATCTCCTCAATCTGCGCATAATCAGACCCAAAACAAAGATGGCTGATTACTGTTTTTTATTCATGTTATACTTCTCTTCTGAGCGTAATATGGCTACACCACTTCATGGACACATGGGCGGCGTCTGCTGTGCCCAATTAGCAGCTGTTGAGATATTTCCCCACAACTGTCAACCTAATGGTGGCAATAGAGGAAAACTGTCGTAGTAGATCGATATTTCAGCCTGAAACAAGATGGTGGACCGATACGAGCGCGGCTCAAACGAAGTGGAAGAGGGTGGTTGTGTGTTTTTTGGGGAGGATAATGGCCTCTAACAGACATTCGATATCTGTCCCATTCTGCTTTTTTTCTGTAAGAGAGAAGAATGCGAACAACGGGGAATGAATCCATTAACCCATTCAGCCATGCATGTCATTCTTTTAATTAAGAGGCTTAGACTTTGGTGGTGGGACCGATGTTATGAGGCGACAAATAATCCTCGCAAATAGCTCCAAATACAGCCACGACACGCCTCAACCATCCTGCAGATTATAGTCTCAAAATAAATGGCTGAACTCCTGGAAACATCTGATGCTGCTCCTCAGAGTCCCTGATGAGCAACAGGGCATCTGGTACAACGTGGAAAGAGGACAGGGTTTGTCCTGAAGAAGCGGTTTCCACACCTGGTATACGTCCTGCCACCTCTCCTTCCTTCATCTCTCCTCCCCGCTTCACCCTCGTCACTCCACCGTTACACAGCAAGAAACATTCCTCCCCAACCCACCACGGCAAAGCTCTCCAACACTCCACTATAATCCAATCTCTGAGCCAAATGCAAATGTGCTACACTCTCTTGTTTGCCTCTTGCCAATTTCTCTTCGGGAAAAAGTATCTTCACAAGTGTGACTAACGACAAAGACGTGTCAGAAAAATTAAAACCAAACACGTTCATGTTGTGGTGTGCCTTCGAAAAACAAAGACAAAGTGAAACTGTGCTGGTGGATATTTAAAGAATGAATACAGGATGGGTACAAAAAACCTTCCTAAACCACACTTAATTAACAACCTGAGGCTCGTTGTTACACAGGACGGTGCAGGATGGCGCTGCAATATGAAGCGGTAGAGGATCTCTTCCCTGCTCCAGCTCCTACCTGGCTGCCCTCCTTCTGCCAGAAGATGGCAGGTGGAGGGTTTCCTGTGGTGCCGCACTGGAAGGTGATGCTCCTCCCTTGGGTGGCAATCTGGTCTCGCGGCTTCGTGGCAATCTGAGGTGGCACTGGAGGAGGGAGAGAGGTGTAGCACACTTTACACTTCGGAGGGGTCTCGGAAAGGTTAATGAGGTAGACATTGAGGAAATCATTGAATAAATGCTTGGACCTTTTGCTCAAACTTGGTTTGCTTTTGTGAATTACTGATAATTTTCACTCTCTGGGCCTGGGATGAAGTCACCTTTCAGAAACTATCTGAATCGTTTAGAGGGTGAATCACTCTTTGGTGGAAGTGTTGACAACTCGTAAACATCTGAAATGTCAGAACTAAATATTGCGTTCTTTGTATTGACAGGTTGGAAACTGACTGATGTACTTAGTTACTTCCCAGTACTACTTTGAAGCCTGATCCGTATCAATGAAGCACTCGTCAGCTCCGAACATGCAAAGATTTAAGAGTTGCCTCTTTAACCTGCCGAGCTTTTTGATCCATCGCTACCCTCTCCACCGCCTTGTCATCTCTAATGAGACACATCACCTCGGTGTCCTCGGAAAAATAACAAATCATCAAGGCGCTAGGCGCCTGTCTTCACATGACATTTACTTTATTATTTGGGGGAAAGGCTAGGCAGATCTCTGTCACAATTCCCAGCCTGAGTCAGATTATTGTGTTGGCCACCTCATCTCTGCCTCTGTAGCGTCACACGGACCGCCACCTTCTACCTCCCGTCTGAATAAGAGCTCATGCTGCCCATCGCATAAGAAGCTTCTCCAGCCAGGAATCTTCCTCCACAAATCTCTGTGGAGCGCATCTACCCACACCCCCACCCACACCCCACACCCACACCCACACCCACAGGATCCGAGTTAGCTGTGTTGTGACGTGTGAATTTCCTTTTCTTGAGATTCTATAATGCTTAAATAACTCAAAATGTGTTAATAATGGTCAAATAACTTATAGCATTAGATAGGTATCATCTATTTAGGTATTTTATGATTGTTGAAAGGAATTGTAATGATGATATTATAATTTGGATCATGCGATACATTTTGTGTTATTGGTTTTATGCTGGTAGTTTAGTTGCAAGTTAGAAATCAGCTGGTGTGAAATAGCCTCACATGAATAAGCTACATATATACTGTTTACTGTCTGGGAAAGAAGGTATTTTTCATTTGGGGAGATATTAACAAAGAATGATGCCTAAAGTGGGAATTATTATAAGTCTCTGATTCATTGCTTCTCTGCTGGTTTGGGATTTTATGATGATGATTATCAGATCGTTAAACACCTGACTTTGAATGTCTGAGTTCACTTATCTCTCACTGGACAATATCTAAATAATTCTCATAAATATAAAAAGAAATATACATCATTTTTTTTATTTGAAAGTTGACTAGTAATAATAGAACTATTTATTCTGCAGCTCCAGAGGAACACAACCCTATCTTGAATCCCCAAATGTTATGGAAGATCAATTCTAAATGGCTGGAGTTCATTCCAATGTAATTATAATAATGTATTATTATTCAGTCTGAAAAAGGACATGTATTCCACCAGAAAATATTCTAATAATACAACAAAAGCTTAATTCTTAAAGGGTCAGCAATGTCTTTACTTCTAAAAAAGGAGACCAAGTCAATGTCAAAGAGCTTGCAGCTGTATTGTGACTCTACAGCTGCAAACAAACAAACAAGGGAGGGAGGGAGGGAGGGAGGGTTTACATGGTGGCACACTATCCTGACACTCATCTCCACAAAGCAGATGTGTGTGTCTGATAAGAGTCTTTAATCTGCTGTACATGACGTCACTGTGTTGGAGGCTTAGTGCAGCAACAGGCATGTTGTCAACAACTCAGTGCCTAATGGAGGAACCTATTTACACTGTTGGGGTTTTAAAACCATTAAAAAAATACAATATAAGCCAGAGCACTATTTCAGAAATAACTGTGCAAAAACCCAATATTTTTGTTGTTGTTGTGAAAAATGTGATGAAATATGAACTTACGGGAAGGTCCGACTGGAATGATAGGGTTTGAAACAGGATGGAGAGAGATGGAAAATGTATGAGATATCTGAAATGCTGAGCTATACAAAACAAAACAGATGATAGCGAGAGAGAGAGAGAGAGAGAGGAAAAAAAGGAGAAGCAGCAGCAGAATGAATTTCTTTTGCACCGATACAAGCATTAGCGGATAAAGTCGTCCGAGACTATTTAAACCAAGACACACGCAGAGAAAGAAAAAGGGCAGAGAGAAAGCGAGGAGGCGAGAGGATGAAAGCGACAGGAAGAGAGAGGGAGGGAGTCATGTCTTATTAATACTGGGACTGCTCTCCGGCAGTGAGTTAAAGCACACATCTACCAAACATCTGTCAAATGGCGTAATCCATACGGTTTAGCATAAGCTCCTGGCAGCACCGCTGGACGGGGACTCGCAAAGATTCACTGATACAAAAACCCAGAGCACGGGTCAGGAAATGGGAACCGGCATTGGCATAAATCTGTTGCCATGTGCCTTTATGCATGAACTTGAGCTTTTTGTACGCATGCCTGAGTATGTGTGTGTGTGTGTGTGTGTGTGTGTGTGCGCGCATATGCAATATGTATGACGTGTTTCTTACCGTGAACCTGCAGCATGGCAGAGGCCTCCGTCTTGCCCACACTGTTCTCAGATGTGCAGGTATATGTCCCTTCATCTTCCTCTTTCACACGGAACAAATGGAGGCTGTTGCCGTTGCGGATTTCAAACCTGGGAAAGAGAAAATGAGAGATGATAAAAGATCTAACAGAGGAGACTAGCAAAACCAATTTGGCCGTACTAATCTTTCAAAAGCGAAGAAAATCTGCCAGGTGTACAATCTAATGTCAGTTCTTCCCTTGTCAATCAACAAATATATACCGATTTATTTTCCTATCAATTGACATTATCTTGAAAGGACCAGAACAATGTGCCTGATCTGCCTCCGATACTGTCACTGGTTCCTGGAACATCCTTAAAACAACTGAAAATCAATTGGAAACACGATCATCTTATCTTTTTATTTTAAGATTTCTTTATTCGATTTTAGAAAAACAGCATTTTATCTAAGTATATCAAATATGAAGTTAATATGGATTTCGCAGAAAATGAATTTAATATACCAAATATAACCAAAGTACAGAAGGATAATTCAGCTGTATTTGTTGATGCAAGAGATACGATTACTTAAACCAGTGTAATTAATTTCATCGACTCATAAACCATCGCAGGGAAAGATAAAAGAAATACTAGGAAAAAAGATAAGAAAAAGATGAAAGACGGAATATGTTGTTTTTCATACTTAAAAAATAACCATTCCATGTTTAGCCATCATCACAATTTCCTGTTTTCAAAGAGGACAAATAAATAAGCCTTCCTGTCTGCACAGAGATGCTGAAGCCAGGAGATGGTTAGCTCAGCTTAGTTTAGCTTGGAAATCGAACAAACAATTAACCTCTAAAATCACAAACTGTCTTTTTATATATATACTATTAGCCCTGGTCTGTCCACAGATAACAACATCAGCCTACTACAACCGTAAGCTCACAAATGAACACTGGAGGTTTTTTATAGTTTAACAAACAAGATAAGGCTAGCAGTTTCCCCTTGTTTCCAGTCTCTATGCTAAGCTAAGCTAACAGACTGTAGCTCCATATTAACCCTTCAGACATGAGAGTGGTATCAATCTTCCTAAAAGAAATAATAAAAAGAAATAAATAATAAAGATATTGCTTAGTTTTACATAAGTTTAACCTTCTTTAAAATCAATTAATCAATCAATCATGTCCGTCACTCTCACCTCCCGCGGGGAAGCTCCCCTTCCTCTCGCCGCCATCGGACTGTGGGGGCGGGGTCTCCATGGACTTCACACAGGAAGTCAACGGTGTCTTCCTCCATGACCACCTGGTTCACCGGCCTCCGCACCAACACGGGGCGCTCTGCAGGAGGAGAACAGACATCAAGCATGTCCATGGCATGTTCCGCGAGGACCCAATGCTGCTGCATTTTACTCACCGTATACCACCAACTCAGCAGGGTCGCTGTCCCTCTCTCCCACCATGTTAGTGCCCACACACACATACATGCCGGCATCGCTCTTCCTGGTTTGAGAGATCATCAGTTTACCCCCCCGGATCTGGAAAACAGGAGTGACGGTTCAAGAGATTCATCTTCTTGGTGTCCCGAGGGAAGAGAGACAGAGACCGTCCATGGCGATCATCACAGCCTTCAATGCACAGATAATCCACATGTGGATACTCCATCTATCCAACTACCTCAAATGTATACTGTACCTATTTTAAGTTATACTTCTACAATACAATACACAGTGACATATTGTACTTTTGGCTCTACTACATTTATTTAAAAACTATAGTTACTTGTATTTTACATACAAACTTTTGAGCAAAATGCTACTTACACTTTAATTCATCGCTCATAATAACTCAATACTAGTTTAATACTGTATAACACTGGAACCCATGTTCTTTTGCATTCTTTAAGTGCCTTTTGATCGTAATACACAACTACGTTCACTTAAGTAACACTTTTAATGCAAACCATTTTCTTCTATTGGAGTATTTCTCAGTGCAGTATTGTTAGTTTACTTAATCAATATGTTGAATATGTCCTCCATCATTCCTCTATTACTGATGGCAGCATCGTCTTTCACAAACTTTGTTTTTTTTCCCTACAATTCAAGAAGAAAAGCCTTGATGAAGCCCCCAGAGATGGAGACGGCTGCTGGTTTTACACATGAGAGGAGAGAACCAAAGTTACAGCACCAGCCAAGATATTTCATACAAAGCAAAGGGCTCTGAATTGAATTATGAGACTATTGAAACCATTGTTACTGTTCCTCTCTCTGCCTCTCCCCTGCAATGCTCAATAAATGGGGAGCTTAGAAGGAAGCTGTGAAGAATTGATGAATTTTTTTGATAACAGTTTTTATAAATGTGTATTTGTTTACACGCCTGATCTTCCCCTTTACATCTGGAATGGTGACATTTGAAAATTTTACATTATTTTAATTTACATCAGGTTTCAAGAATAACATTTAACGTATTTGACATCTTCTCAAGCTGTGTGTTTGCCTGGAGCCTCCAGTGTTCATGTCCAGGCGATTTAGAAATGTGTCTGGGAGAAGCAGTCCCTGGTTTGAAACAGGAAGTGCTTCTCCCCGGAGCGGTTCCTGTCCAGCTGAAGACAGAATCCAGACAGAATCCAGACAGAATCCAGTCTAGCACTCCTCTCACATACAGGGAGGGCTTTTATGGCAGAGAATACACTGTTTTTTGCACACTATTCAGATATATATATATATATATATATATATATATATATATATATAAAATTTTATTTTACAGTGCTTTTTATGTTATTTTGTATTTTATATTTCACTTTGCACACTTTACTTTATGCACTGTCTTTCTTTCTTTCTTATACTTATATTATATTTTATTGTGTTTAGTTTTATCGAGCTGCTTCTGTAGTCAACAAATTTCCCCTTGGGGATTAATAAAGTATATTTCCTTCATTCATTCATTCATTCGTTTCTGTCCCAGACTGGCTTTCTGTGTGTTGGTGGGGCCAGCCAGTGGCAGAACCCTCAGAAACAATACTAAGACTATTATTTACAACCCCAAGTATATATTCATAGTACTATGAATTCACAGACATATGCTCGAGTGAGCATTTTTAGAAAGTCTGATTGAAATGGGCCGATGCTGGATTGGACGTGGAGACGTTAAGAGGTTAAATGTCTGGCGCTGGAAGCCGGACTGTCTCAGTCCTCGGTCAGCGGGCATGTTGGACTCACAGAGATGCGGTCGTCCTTGGTGCTGACTCGGGCATTGTTGCGTTTCCAGGACACGGTGGGCTCGGGGTGACCACGTGGAGGCACACACTCCATCACCGCTGGCTCACCAGCAGCCACCACCACGTCGCTCGGGGCCTGCCGGAAATCATCTCTCAGGACTGAGAAGGAGACACAAAGAAATGTAATTAGCTTGAGAAGCCCCGTCTGATGTCCTCTAAACAAAGCCAGAGAATCAGACCCACAGATCGGCGAGCCGCAGCACAGACAGGACCAGCATCAACGAAAGAAAGAAACACATTCGTCTTGGACATTTGTCCAACTTGGTTTCTTGAGTGAACCGTCTTCTTTCAGAGGATTGGCTGAAAACCAGCTTATGGAGAGACAGTCAATTATTGTGTCTGCATGCACACGCACAATAATCATCAAATCCTGGCAACGTCCTTGTTGGACTGCGCTCGGTTTTAATGTTCTCCCTGGCCGGTGTCCTACTCTGCTGCTGTCTCTCCTGTCAGAGAAGATGAATAATGCACATCTCTCAGTCCAACATGGAGTAAACGAATAACAGCACATCCATAATTTAGCCCATGTGTGAGGGAGAAAAAATGGCCACTGCATTAATGAAGGGATTGTGTCTCTGATTCTAAATGCTGTCTTACAAATCTGAAACACTCCGAACCGAATATCTGTCCTCGTGTCACCCTGAATGTTGCACTCTCGTCAACCCTGAGGATGACGACAGGATGAGAATTAATTTGACACGACGGTTTTTGATTTCTTCTAATCTTCGATTGTGATTGACGGTTAAAAGACTCAGTGTGAACTGGAGCCTTCTCATGAGACCTCCTGTACAATGGAAACTCACCCTTGAATGCTGACAAGCTCACATTTTCACACACACACACAGCTTTTTTTCTGTATCATTACTGCAAAAATCAATCAATATAATTTCCTATTACACATTCATGAATATTTTAGTGATCTTTCACAGATACAAAGCTTTCCTGTCAATCTACAATCCATGGAAACTGACTAAATATCAACACACTGTCAAGAATTGAGCAATCTATAAACCCCGCCCCCAAAAGCAATCATCCAATCTCAGCTCACCAGCAGCAACACAGCTCAGCAGGTCAGTCAATTCAGAAGTTTGAAGGGCAGTACTAAGAGTAAGGAGTGGATTATACTGTGAGTTAAGCTGCAAGCTACAATATACAAGTTTAAAGTAAAAATAAAAATAGCTGTCATGCACTGTTGTTGGTTTGAGGAAGTTTACTGGTGGTTATGCTGAGGTTCTGCCAAACTCATCAATTATTCTTGATCCAAACATCCTTTTCTCTTGTAAACATGTGTGGTAATGCGAACACTAACACACACGTTTGAGTATTGTTTTGCCGATTCAATAAAAAATGTCTACGGACAGATGTGCAAGTAGCTGGAGATAGAAGACACGTTGCTACGATGTAATGATAGCTTAATCACGGGCATTTACAGTATCTGTTGGAAACAAGTTTAAAAACTGTTTAAAGGTCCATCTGTATGCAGCACATTTCAGCCCATGCCCGTTTTACCTGCAAGTGAACATGACACATGGCAACTTAGTGAGAAGGTGCAGCTAGGAGCAATGACGCTAAACAACAACAACATCAAGCTTTACTTTATGAATGAAATTGTCAAAATCACAGGATTTACTGACATTACTGTACTCCACCTAAAGTCAACTAAACTTTGAATTTATTGAAAGACAAAATATAATTCTGACGGAATTGTTTTCGGTAAACCACTAAGATTTGAGTAAAGTGAAGCGGCTGATAGTTTTCTCTCAGGTGTGAAGTGTAGACATCGGTGGATCTACACAATATACGCCCTTTTCTTCATCATACTCGTTGATATGAATTAGTCACACATACATTCTAACACTGAACTAAACATTGAAATATATGGAAGGTCACTTTTTTAATGCCATAACATTTAGGATAAGGAAAGGTGACAGAACTTCTAACCTCCTGTATTAAATATTTGTACTAATCATTATAAGTCATAGTCACAGTGACAATGGAGGAGGACCCTGACTGAAAGGGTTGCTTGTAGATATAAGCAGCAGAGAAGTATCTTTAAGACCCCACAGACCAGGACCATGAAGGCGTCTTTGTGGAAGTTATAAGCGAACTAGAACCAGCGAGACACTTGCTCCCCTCCGAAAGGTCTCCTCACCAAACAACCTGTCCCTGTTCACGTGGAGAATTGAAACCTCCTATTTGTGACCTGTTTCACTGCCATGGAGACTGAAGTGGAAACGTTATGGGCAGAGAGTTCATCTCTGGGCCCGATGTCTCCTACGTGGCTCAACAAAGTCAATCAAATGTCCCATTATTCCGCTTAAATTAACGAGATGATTGACATCAGGATATGTCGGTTTCTCAGAGGCCGATCCGCCCTCAAACTGTCTCGTTAATTTGAACCAGACGTCGGCGTACAGGATGATTGCTCGTGCACGTCCGACTTCAAAAGGGGGAAGTGTCGATCACCGAAACCATGATTTTATAACGGCACAAAGTCAAATGAACTGACAGGAAGAGGCTCTTTTATTTTTACGAGCAGTAGATGATCATGAACGCATACGAGGAATTCCAGACCATAATCATGAACATCTAACATCTGTCATTAAATTCATTCACTTCCTTTGCACTGTAGAGGGGGCGTGGCTCATCTCCATGGAAACAGTTATACACCATGGAAGAAATAATCAATGCTTTATATTTGATGTGGAAATCCCACAAACGTCGGAACATCAAACGCCCTCTGTTGGGGTTCATATATATATATATATATATATATATATATATATATATATATATATATATATATATATATATATATAGTTATTCACATCATCACCTGTAGGCTCACACAGCTCGGTAACTGTCACCGGCGACTTCACTGAATAACTCTATGAACATCCTCTTTATTCTCATCCATTGTCGTCAGTGCATTAATGAATGTACTTCAACGCGGTTGGTGTGAACGCAGCACAAGTGTTGGGAAAAATAATCAGCCCATGTTAAGAGTTTCATCGCCCCAATTAATCCGATTATATTTCTTTAAATGTGTCTGCTGGCAGTCGGTTTAATGGCTCAGCTCTCCCAGAACAAGTAGATCATATAAATGTGTATATTCATGCATGTGGAGATGACCATATTGAATAGGAGTTTGAATATGTGTGTGAATCCGTGTATGGGCCAGGGAATGTAACAAACACATCAAGATGTTTGTTAAGCGCTAAATCAACTTTATGAACAGCTCGACATTCAGCGGCTGTCCTGAGGTTCTGCATCGCCGGCACTGTACCACACTGTACAACACTATACCACAATGTACAACAATGTACAACACTATACCACAATGTACAACAATGTACCACAAAGTACAACAATGTAAAACAATGTACCACAATGTACAACACTCTACCACAGGGTAAAACAATGTTTCACAATGTTTCACAATTTACAAAAATGTACCACAATGTACACCACTGTACAACAATGTACCACAAAGTACAACACTGTACCACACTAGCCATGTTCAAGTTAATGTGACCCATCCTTGAAGGAGCTAAACAGAGTTTCTGATGATGTGATGATGATCCCACCACAAAATCCACCAATCACCTCAGCAGAAACATAAAAACAAATCCTCCCTCCCCTTCCTGAGGGGCGGCTGTCCCGAGTGTCACTTCTAAGACACAATACGACTAGGTTGCCAAATAATCTCCTAAACCCGGCCATGCTCTCTTTCTCCAGTCCGTCCACGCCGGGCTCAGACCGGTTTGACACCGCCTCTACAGAGACAACATCTTCATTTTCCCTCTGTGAGCTTAAATATGGCAAATAAATGACTTTCAGCGTCTTCATCAGTATTTCCGTTTGAGCTATTAGAGAGTGCCCATTCATTTTCATCACTAATATTTCAGGGATATACAGATTAGGCGATTTAATCTCCACGAGAATATCCATCACTTGATTTCTAAGTGACATTTATCTATCCATCTATCTGTAGTGATGAGCAGAGAGGAGCTCCCACCGCAGAAAGGCCATCTGCTGGTGTTTTTGGAAAGATTAACAGAGGGAGGACGACAGATTAATCACAAGACAATTCTATGTATGGTATTCACACTTTTGCATGACATGCACCCCGGGCTGTTAAATGCATGTTGTATCATTGTTAATTGCATGTGACTTCATCAAAGATCACGCAGCCACAGGGAAAATTACTGAGCAGTTCAAACATCCTCTATATACCCACCAGGAAAGAAACATGACGGGTGAGTGTGACATAAAGAATACGTCTTTTGTGCTAAACACGAAGCGACAGTTAGTGTGGGAAGCGGGCAGAGAAGACAGCGTGGGCCGGACAGATGTGTGAATGGCCACCAGCAGCCTCTGTTTTCACCGCCGACAGGTAGGAGGATGGACACTGAGGTTAGAGGACAGCAGAAGTGGACATTATTGAGAGCCTGAGACGACCCGCTGCACGGCCCCCATTGTTCTTTTATTTCTGAGTATAGTAAACCCGTCAGGGGGTGGTGGTCTAATCCCATTGATAATGCCCCGTTACAGTTAATGGATGCTTTGCCTACAGAGAAGAGAGATTGCTTTAATCCATCCATTGTCTGATTGTGTCGATGGAGGATGAGAAGAGACTCATGGGCAAATCGTCTTTATGAAAAACCCGTGGCACGAATTCATCCACTTTGACAACAATGTGATGACGCTTCAATTACAAACAAACATTGCACACAGGCAACACATTTTGCATCATTAGCGAGCTTCGGCAGTGCACATCTAAATTATATATTTGTCAGTCAAATTTCGACTGACAATTTTCTTGCCTCTAAATACGGATACATTGTAAATCGCACACATCAACCGTATTCTTCCGGGATCACATGTATCCGATATCCAGTGAAAAAAACCAAGAAACAAGCTGCAACCAGAACTTTGATTCCTTCATAATCCCTCATCAGGAGTAAGAGGAACATCTGGCTCCAAAGCCTTTTAAACAAGTTATATATTTTTTATTTGTCCTACTTTATTCTAATCCTGCCGCACCATGTGGCCGTCTCTTCGCTGAGACCGGAACACATTTACATTCAGGATTTTGAAGTACACACCCCTACTTTTTCTATTCCCTTCCTGTGTTGTTTTAAACATAAACACAGACGAGACGGTTTCCATCCTCTCCCACTGGCTCATTCTGGCTTCTCCAACCGCCAGGCCAGTCAGACGATCACTGGCAGCTTAAAAAGGGAAGAGAAACGACAGAATAAGGACTGCTGCTGGCATTTCGGACTAGAAGGTACTCCGGAAGGTGCAACAGCAGCACTACGAACAACATGTGGACCTCGGGGTGCGCCAAATGCATTCGAGCATAAAGAAAATGACCTCAGCCGTGAAGCAAATAGGGAGCGAGTGTACAAAACAGGGAAATATATCCAAGTGCTTGAAGCCTATTATATGTTTGTACATAAACCTCCATGACTCAGCGGTGAAGTCAGCGTTTGTCACAGCTATATTTTAGATTTACCAATCCGAATCGACACATTTCCAGCCCACAATTTCTTCGGGTTATTCCTTTGACTGAAGTGATGTCTCAGAGAGTTATCCGTACGCTAACAGGTGTCTTTTTGGAGAAACTGAAGTGAGAACACAACCCGTCACACGTCTGTCTATTGATGGATAGTAGGACAACCGGAACGAGCGGACCATAAATCTTTTAAGTGAAAATGTTCTGCATTTCAGAGAGACGCTTCACTGTGTCGGGCTGCATCAACAATACAGATAACAACGTGTTACAGATGACCATCAGTGACCAGATGTGTTTGGTCACATAGGCCTATGGCTGAATGTCTTTGACTTTTGGACTGGGAGTTGGACAAAACAACACAGTTAACTAGAACGGGCACTCGGTAGAGCGCATACCTTCGCATATCACAAGAATGGGCATTGAATTATGAAAATGTTGGCATTAGTTGCATGCCAATTGGATAAAAATGTACCGCGCTATGGTCCAAAGAAGATGTTGACCTTTTCATGACCTTGACTTTTGACCCCAAAATCTAATCAAATGGTCCCCGAATAATAATCAATCATGCGATTCGGTTAATACTTTTTGAGTTGTGCGAGTAACACGGATACAAATAAATAAATACTCGGCGATCAAAACATAACCTTCCGCATTTTCAATGCAAAGGTACAGTGGGGAAAAAAAGTATTTAGTCAGCCACCAATTGTGCAAGTTCTCCCACTTACAAAGATGAGAGAGACCTGTAATTTTCATCATAGGTAGATCATAGAATACTTATTGTACCGAGGAATTTACCAATAAATTCTTCTAAAAATCAGACAAAGTTATTTTCAGGATTTGTTTTCCTCAATTTGTCTCTCATAGTTGAGGTCTAACTATGATCAACATTACAGGTCTCTCTCATCTTTTTAAGTGGGAGAACTTGCACAATTGGTGGCTGACAAAATACTTTTTTTCCCCACTGTAATAAGTACACTTGGATAAACAAGCTAAAATAAGACATGTAGCATTAACAACAATATGGTGAAAAGTGATTGTTCCTGTGATTGTGACGGTTTCCATCAACTGCCACAAGAGGACAAATCCAAAAGAACTTGCCAGTCAGTTGTGTTCCACCTCCTTCCCCAAAACACGCCCAAACTTCACGCTCCTCCTGTGGAAGTGCCGATAAGCCTAATTTCCTTGTAGATTGTGCGTTGCCTCCTCAGCGTCTCCAGCGCGAGTCAATATGATCCCATTAATCCACTTACGGTGTGACAGTGTATTATTATTCAAAAAGCTCTGGAGCATACCAATGGAGCTGTGATTTGTGCTTCTCTTGCGCGAACACACACGGATGTCGTTCGGACACGCTCAAGTGCGTTTTCTTCTCCATGTGTATAGATTGGTGGGGGGGGGGGGGGGGGGGGTATGCAAGCAGCATCCCGTTCAGCAAAACCTCACGCTTAAGATACACGTCGGAGAA
This sequence comes from Liparis tanakae, assembly GCA_036178185.1. NCBI lineage: Eukaryota > Metazoa > Chordata > Actinopteri > Perciformes > Liparidae > Liparis > Liparis tanakae. The sequence continues at coordinate 16,021,934 of CM070099.1, read as the reverse complement.
ATCAAGGAATCGATTTCGACCGTGTAAACAAAACACTACATTGGTGAAACAGATCGGTGGATTCGTCGACACATAAATTGACGGGACAAGGACGAGGCGAGTCATTTTTTCTCTGCTCGGACACTTTGCTGAAATGTACACCCCAAAATCTATAACGATGAATACAGAAACCTAATTGGCAAGATGCGGATCGACCAATCAGCTTGATTGGCATGCAGCTCAGCACTATTAATAGTTGAGATTTGGGAGATGGTTGCGCTGGCTCATCCGCATACCATTTGCAATCTGCGATTACCCATAACACCCTTCTCTGCGCAGCTTCACTAAGTCTCGCAGATGGCAGTTCAGTGAAGTTGTTATCCTGTGGCTCAGACAGACACGGCCAGAGCGGCTGAAGTGGAAATCTGGAAGTGCACTGCAGAGGAAAGTTGTCGTCATGCAGAACAATTCATCACGCACAATTCACCGACAATTAATGTGTAACTACTGCGGTTAGAACCAGGTAAGTGTAGGAGCACTGCCGGTCGAACAGATGCATCAGTATCAATTACTGCTTAGTGGGAGTTTTAAGCTCCTCCTACGCCCACCTGTTGTCCCTCAGACTGCTGCCTCGCAGACACCCACCAACACACACACACACACACACACACACTGCAGACCACCAGCTTAAAAAAAACGTCCTTATTAACACTGTTCAACACCCCCTCCTTCCTCCAACCTCCCTGCCAGAGCTAATTAGGTCACTATTTACCCCACAGTCAGCACAACCTCACGCAGTGGGGAGGGGGGAGTCTGAGACCACCACCATGCTGTCTTGGCATATGCCCTATCCGGCTGGAGGCAACGAGATTAAAGCAGAAACAGGCGCTTATTAATACGGTTAGTCACTCGGTGCCCGAAGGTGAATCATCCCTCTGCCTTTATGACTGGACTGTAATCTCACGTTGCACACAACGCCACGTCTCACCGTCAGCGAAGTAAACGAGGCCGTAAAGCACGACACGCATCGGATCTTCTCCCAGTTTGGACGTTTGCATTAGTCGGTTCCCAATATACAGGATCACTGAATCTGAATCCCTATTTTTGGATGCGAGCTCCAGATGAGGTCAGCCCGCCATGAGCACGTGCTCACTGCTCACCCTCGCCAGTGAGGAAGCGAAGGAAGATAAAGACGGCGCTCAAATTGCCGTTTTGTGTTTTTTTTAACGAGGACAGTTCGACCTTGCTAATCTGTTATGCATCTTCCCATCATCAACCTAGAGAATAATTTGTTTCCTCATGCCAAAGAGAAGCTGCCGCTCAGTCCTGGGCCGAACCGCGCTGGAACAATCGGGAGAGAAGAAAGAGAACGGCACGTGTCCTTGACGAGAAGGGAGAATAATAGCGATGGCGCTGTGGGAGCATTTCACTTCAGTGCACTTACAGCGCGAGAGGAGGGCGCTCACACTCTGCTGCTGCACTCAGCTGCAAACGACAATCAAAGAAACACACAGCCACACACGTACGCTCACACACACACGCACACACACACTCGCGATAATCTGCCGGCCACAGAGAAGAGCAACAGTTGTGCTACATTTTTCTACACGACTATCAGTTTGAAGACACAATCAAGCAAAAATGCCACGATGTCACTGGTTCCAGTTGCTCGAATATGATGAGGTGCTGTGGTTATTTGACATGTGACAGTTGACTGTATATCTTTGAGTTTTTGGACTATTGATCAGACTTATTATACTACATTGGAAGACGTCCCTTTGGATTTTTGTTGATGTTTTTTTTGTCACTTTATCGACAAAATGGCAAAGAGCTCCTCCGTGAAAGGTGGATATGAACTGAAGCATACGTGCAGCATGACTTGGAAGTGGATCAAGTCCCGGCAGGTAGATGCTAATTATTGGAAAATTCAAAACGTTCGCAAATCTGGGTTTGTCCATAATAAAGTGTTATTTAACACCTCCACTGTAAAGATCTTGGGGACTCAGACTCGAGTAAGAACTACGTGATCAAGACCAGAAGCACGAGCCTCGCTTCGCCACAGGAAGCAGCCGTGAGCTGCGGAGCGGAGAGGAGCGCTCAAAGAGTAGCGTTTGAGGTTTTTTGGGTTGAATTGAAGTATTTTGAATGTTTTAGGACGCTTGTGCTCCTAAAACATCCAATTGATGTTGATCTTGATCTTGCCACTGTCTGCGTTTCCCAAATCTTTGCATCTATGTATTTGCTTGATTTAAAATCTGCATACCACACATTAATTGAAATAATATTATTAATTGATTGATTATTATCGGTCGCAGAAACACTTGATTTTGAGTCAGTATCGGCACCCAAAATAAAATGTGAGAATAAACAACTATCACAAGAAAAGACTTATTATGAGCAATTATATTATAGTTATAATTTTATATATTATAACTTTCTGAATTCTTGTTGTTCTTAGTTTGTACTCTAGGTTGAAACACTTATGCACTTATTGTAAGTCGCTTTGGATAAAAGCGTCTGCTAAATGACATGTAATGTAATAATTATATTATAATTAGACAAAATGTCAAGAACTAAACATGTCGTAGTACGAGAGATGCTCAGAAACTAGCACCAGTATTAATATCGGATATCGATCCGATATTGACTCAAATAGCTGGATTGGGGATCGGTACGGTACGCTTATTTAAATAAATAACAATTCAGTACATGTATAGTTATTCATTTCTTTCTTAAGTTTTGTTTTACAAAGTTAGGAAAGCAATGTTTAAGTCTTGCCTGTTAAGATCTATTTCATAAAAGAATGATCCCTTGAGGCAGACAGCTTATTAATTCATCACTGGTATCGATCGGATCATATTTCAATGTATGACTTGATTAATAGACACCTCAGGGCTAAAGACAGAGTACATACTCACACTAATCTAAAATTAGAAACAAGTCCGCAGACTTACTTATTCTTAAATGTATCTCTACCAACACCCAGAGCCTGGTGGTTTCACATCATCCTTCATACACACGACCAAGTCTCCAGTGGACCCCCATAAAGCTGCCAGACGGCGGTGAAAAGATCTGGGACACAACTGTGAAGCATCTGGAAACTGTACACACACGCGCGCACATACACACACACACGCACACGCTGATACGGACTATGATCAATAATGCAGAGCCTTACTGGCAACATCCAGTGAAGCATTACGACTAATGGCCTCTCCCAGGTAGTTGCGGGCCACACAGGTGTAGACGCCCTCGTCCGGTTTGCTGCGGCGGCCGTGCACGATGCGGAGGAAGAAGAGCGAGCCGCTGGGCAGCAGCATGCGGTGAGACCGGGGGTCGTCTTTGTCCGTCTCCACTCGCTCGCCATCCTTGTACCACTCGATGCTGGGGGGGGGTCGGCCCTCCGCCTTGCAGTTGAGGGTGGCGGGCTCCCCCTTGGAGACGATCAAATCCGAGGGGTCCTCCGCAATCCGGGGTGCGCCGTCTTCAAACCGTGCCCTGGACCCTGTGGAGTGGAGATGAGGGCAGAGGTTAACTACACATCTGACCCCCGACAAGTCAAGAAAACATAAAGACCGTTTCGCAATTCTAAGTACACGACTGCAGACTTGTGTTCTTTTGGAGTCTGGTCCTGGGAGTCCAGACTCCGGAGGACGGAACAACATGAGGACGGTCTTTCTGCGATTGGACCAGCAGCTGACTTGACGACGTCACCACATCAGCTGTTCTTGCTCCCGAGTTTATTCTAGTTATTCAGTGTAAATTATTTTTTACAGTCGAATAAACAAAACAACGTAAAATGACATTTTGTGACTCAACAACAGTAGTATTTATAAAAAGTCGACTTTCAGTAGTTCATTTTCTCCTCCGCTACTGTTTCCGGTTGCTGGTGAAATGCATTCTGGGATATATGCTAGCCAGAGTACGCACAAGTCTCCTCTGATGCATCCTGGGTAAAGTGGGAGGATCAAGTCACATCCGGGCGTTTTGACCGTGCTTTGAGAGAAGCAAACTTTGAATGTGAACATGTACCGGGGCTGAGACTGATGACGAGACACGAATCACGAGTCCACAAGTAGAGGAAAGGACACAAGTTGAGGAAAAGACGCACAAGTACACTGATTGAGAAAGGGCCTGTGTCTTAGTGGACGAGGAGCCATTTCAAAAGGGAAACGTGTCTTCCATTAAGGGGTTGCTGGACAAAGACACTGGCCGTGTTGGATAAATGTGTGTGTGGCGAAGCATCTAATCACAAGTAATCTCTCTTTGAAGGTCGGCTCGGCACCAAGCGGAAGACATCACATTTCGTGTAAAGAATGTGTAACCTGTGCCTGCCAGAACACTACATCTGATGTGCATTTGTTCTTGCTATATCCTGCATAGAGCAGAACACTAACTCCATATTGAGAGTGTTTTCCCACACTGCCTGTACAGAGGATTCAATCAGCCATGTGATATGGTAATGCGTAATCTCTGTGTCAATCAGGATTGTTGCAGAGGTGGGGACTATCGTTGTTGAAAAGCTGTCTATAAGACGGTTCTGTTCCACGCATTTTGGGGAGAAAGACGTTGAGAGTATGAGTCAGAGACGGCGATAACGCTCGTATTCTCCTCTCGGAGCATCCATTACCATCTTCCCTTAGCTGGGAGAGAGAAGCACGCCGCTTCACATCCTATGCTGAGCTTTTAGACGAAGACCAAAACATCTTTAACCGTGTCTTACAATTGGGAGGCATTAATAATTAAAAATGCCACTGCTTTTAAGAACAGATGGTCTCTCCCTCGCTCTGAAAAAAAATAAACGAAATGGTCACTGTGCCAGTGATTATTGTTGTGCTTCGTCTGAGGCTTTATTTTCAGCTCATAATCTCGGCTGCATGAAATCCCTCATTGTCGTTGGAGGGGAGCAGTCGGGAGTAACCCAGTGACATACATGTTGTTGCCCATGCCTGTTACATTATACTTAAATCGGAGGCATCAGGATAAACCCTCACTTTTCAGCTGTAAGCAGATTTATGTCTTTTCATGAACTGATTTGATCCACGCGGGGCGGGGCGTTGACATCACGGCACAAATACTGAAATAAACATCTAAAGAGCGATACGAGCGCTCTCAGCTAAAGATCCCGGGGTCACAAACCAGGACAGCTCAAAACATTAATGCCGGATATGGATGAATACTAACGGAGACATTAAAATGTATGTGCCATGGCACCTCCAGTCCCGACAAAAACACCAAAAGACAATAAGTGTAAATCCTTTCATGCTTGGCCCTAATGCTAATCCTCTAAGATATTACAATGTGCTTTACGTTAGATTATATTCTCTCACATCTGTGTGGTATCTATGAAGAGTACATATTAACACATCCGAGTGCGTTGGTCCCCAGACAGTTTGTTCTGACTTTGAAGAAACCCGTCCACAGCCGGGTGAACCGTGGGTTTAAAGCACGTACAATGAGTCACCGGCAGTTTCCAATCCCAGCTCATGTGACGCCGTTACATCGCTCTGAACACGTCCTCCTCGTCTTTGATCACAGAAACAAATACTGAGAGTGAGTGCACTTCTTAAGAGATTACTTACAGCAGTTTAACGCTGCATTTTCATGAAGTTTGTATCTAAATGCCGGCTTCTAAATCAATATCTGAGGCGATGATGAACAACAAACACTGGATTTCACATTTCCCATAATGCAACTTAATGCCCTCTTGTGTTATACCCTCCCTGCCTGCTTAACAACCTTGTTTTTCAAATTCCACATACTATTTTTAGCGCAGGATTTCTGTTGTAAATCTGTTTGGTTATAAAGCTAAATGACTACTATCTATATTTTGGACGATGACGATACAATAACCTTGTGAGCCAAGGTGACGAAGACATCATCAGGGTTATTCCCTCAGACTCGGCAAAGCTCTTCAAAGCCACACACCATGTGATAAAGCTGTTGTCTGGTCGACGAGCGTTACTCACAGGGAGTAAACTGATAATCACGTCTTAAGTCAATGCAATGCCCCTTTAAGTAGTTGTCAGCCAACACATTATCATAATTACAGTTGTCAATATATACGTCCAGCAGTTATGGAGCAGGATTATCAAGAAAAGGCTTCATTCAGTTACCGCCGATGCAAAAAGAGTCTTCTGCAGCTTTACATAAAGTAATCAGAGGAAATGCAAGGCGTTTGTCAGTGAGCTTGACACTGACAGCCATCGCTCAATAAAGAAAAGGGCCATTTTCATTAGTTGACATATGACAGCAGATCAGTTTGCAATATGTCTGGGAGTAATAAAAGGAGAAGGAGAGTAATGAAAGAAAAAGGAGAGTAATGAAAGAAAAAGGAGAGTAATGAGAGGAAAAGGAGAGTAATGAAAGAAAAAGGAGAGTAATGAGAGGAAAAGGAGCAGCCACAGTGAGCGGTGAGATGAAGCGGGCGACAGGCTGCACACCTGCTAGTCACCAACTACCTTCATTTAGTCGGTTCTCAGATTCATGTCGTTGGCAGCGGAACATTAGAATATCAATAGAATTATGGAGAAAAAGCAATTATTGACTAAAGGCTTTAATAAAATGGCCACAGTTTGTTTTTCCGTCCCTAGTGTTCTGGGACTGATGTGATCAGTAATTAGGCTTTCTGCAAATCAATCAAGACTGAAATCTTACACATTTAGCATTTTAAGACTTTTTGAGCTGCTTTCTAAAAAATAAAGTTCATGAGAGCTGAAGGAAAACATTTCAGAGGTGGACCATGAAAAGCAAGACAATAAGCTGAAGGACACTAACACTGCAGAGTGGAGTGAGGGGGTGGGCGGAGTCCTACAGACACCCCCCTTCCACGTGTCACATCCATTGTTCACATGAAAAAAACATCAGTGCAGCTTTAATGTCGTGAGGAACACACACACACACTCATTCCTCTGACGCATTTTAAAGTTTCACTTTAGCTCTTAATAAATGTGATTATTTTAATTACTTTGGCTGTTTTTGTGGGTGTGAGTGTTGATTGATCTCAATGAGTTTTCCTGCATTCATTCTTTGAATTACGCAACTATTTGCATAAAGAAGTTCTATCTTTACTCACTGTATAATCATATAAAACACTGAAATGCATTTAAACTGTAATCTTTAATGGCGTTTGGCTCTTATTCTCATCGATTCGTCTGATGAGGATCTCGATATAATTGTTCTTCCCGCCCAATAAAACCATAAATCAGACATTAACAACATCATTAACTATTAACAATGGGTAATTTTCCTCCTTTTATTACACGCATACAGCGGCTGTAGTGGAGTCTGTTCCGTCTCCAGCTTAATGAGCTCCAGCTGTCCTGGTGCTCGGCGTGTCAGCACACACTGTGAATGTCTGCTTGCTTTCAGTGGCTTTGAATGACAGGAATGTCACCCTGACCAATACGTGTGTGTGTGTTCAGTGTGTGTTCGGTGTGTGTTTGAATGATACGCCTTCAAAAAAAATGTCAAAAGGAATTTTAAGGCCCCCACCTTTGCACTCCAGTCTAGTACGTGAATCAGAAACAGATTTTTATACAAAATTAATAATGAGCAATGGGTACTTACAAGAGTTAAAGCTATAATACAAAAGTAGCCCTGCTTTGCCATGTATTACATATTGGATAATATATGGTATTATCCAAAGAAAAAGAATAGCAATCAGCTTTCAGTGGCAAGAGCCACAACCTGCTCCTGTGTGCATCAAGTGTGCAATTAGGGAGAAGTCTCAGTCACCTTGAACGCCAGCCGCACATTTACTTTGAGAAAGAATATTTTCACAGTATTGCTCACCGACAGGAAGATTGCGGTGACTCGGTTGAAAGCACCGTTAGGTAAGAAAGAAAGGGCTTTTTCTTTGTTTTTTTGCACAGAAAGATAAACACCATGTGTGATAATGGGCACCTGTGTGAAGGTATGTTTTAGTCGGATCATAAACATGGCCCATTAGAGCTGGCACTACGTCCTCAGAGATATCCCTGCACCTATGGTAATTTAGAGTGCCGTTTGATTTGTGTGAAACATATGAAGCATTCTGGTGTGAAATGACTTTCATGTTTACAAGAGTAGAACTAGTAGAAGTAGGACCTGCTGATGCTGTAGCCAGAGCAAAGGACATATACACAGGAACTAAATGTGTCCTAATCCGAAAATTCATGATATGTTGCAGCGAGGGAGAATATTTTCAATTTAATGAACATTTTATATTCAACTTTATAAAAGTATTATTTTGATTTTGTCTTACTTAATTTGATGTGTTGCTCGGCAGCAAATATAACATTAAAGCGTAAAATACAATGAACCAATACAGCTTGTGTATTCAAACACGTGCCAATTTAACAGGTATTAATAATAATGAAAAAGAAATGGCATTGAATGTTACATTACAAAACTAGAACGGGCACTCGGTAGAGCGCAGACCTTCGCATATCACAAGATTGGGCATTGGATTATGAGCATTTTGGCATTAGTTGCATGCCAAATGGATACAAATTTGGTAAGTTAAGAATTTGACCTTTACATGACCTTGACCTTTGACCCGATCAATCCCAAAATCGGATCAAATGGTCCCTGGATAACCAATCATCCCACCAAATTTCTTGCGATTCGATTTAATACTTTTTTATTTATGCAGATAACACGCACAGTGATCAAAACATAACCTTCCGCATTTTCAATGCGACGGCAACAAATCAGTGTTAAAGCCTCGGTAGGTTAGAAACACACATCATCTTTGTGCCAAAGCCCCGCCAATCAATAAAAGCTTTTTAAACACATCTTAATAACTTATACAACCTTACTGAGCGAGTAAAGAGAATCCATAAGAGTGAAAAGCATTCAACCTTCAGCCGTAGTCAAAGAATAGGTGGTGGAAATGAGTGAGCTAAGCAAGGCCATCGCTCTCTTCTACGGGCCTGAGTATGTGGACAGGACCGTCACAATGAGAGGCTGAGATGATTCTCGAGGACAAATAAAGATTCAACAGATTTATGCATTTTTACGCTTGATACGAGTTATTTTGGATTCTTAGTTTTTTAGTATTCCTCAATCCTTTACAAGACTAAAGATGCGAGAAGGTCTACGCTACCTTGTAATATGCGACGGATTGGAGGACCACACTGTATGATGTAAAGTACTTTCTATAAACTGGTATATGCACTGTTTGTTCACAACAGAAGGAGCTCTGCATCTCATTCGTTTTTTAGAATTGAAGCGCTCATTGGCTTTAAATCGGCATAATTGATTTGATGTTTTCTGTATGCGACTTGAAGGAAGGTTTGAATCAGCTAATTTTTCCTGTCTGCTATTTGGTGTTAAACAGTTAATTTATAGTGGAGTTTTAGAGCTTTTGGTTGTTGCTGAAAACACTATGAGAGAGGTGTGAGTGCACCAAAACGGCTAAACAATGAGCTCACAATGAAGCTCCATAAAGCCGAGGGGAGCAAGATATTTGGTTGATAATTGTCTGTGTGTTGTTCATCACTGCATGCAACCTGTTTCACGGAGGTTTTTAATACACTGCTAGAATAGAAATTTTGCCTCCAGCTACTTGGATCCAACCCAGGAAGAGTTGCTGGGGTTCATTGGTGGGCGGAGCCTATAGTTTATATACACTGTGCTTTATACTACCTAACTCTTTGTGATCCCAACATGTGTCAGGGTGATTAGATGTAGCGTGGTTGTTTGTGATCTGAGAGATTTGTTTCACTTAGCAATCCAGAAAAAGAAAAACGATGCCCATTAGTGAAGAACACATCTCTGATTGGCAAGCTCTCCAAGCTATCCTAATTGCAAACACAGATAGGCGCCCATATGTCTGCTTACAGCGTCTATACATGTCTGCCTCATATAACACACATAGTGAGCAGGCTAAGTGCTGGAGGGGATGGGGGAGGAGGGGCGGAGGGGGGGGGGGGGAAATCAAGACCATTACTTGAAAAACGCTGTTGATTCAGGCTATATTTGGCATTTCTTGGCTCTTAGCGTTACATAACGAGGAGCACTTTCATTAGTTAGTATTGAAAAATATCAACTTTAGATCTTCAAAAGAAGAGACTACAATGCTGCGTTGCGAAAGCCAAATCTTCGTTGCGTTGCGCTCGTCATCACTGACGTCGTGCTGCTGCTACGCTAAGCGGCAGTTATTCAGACGTAGTCGGTGAAAGTCACCGAGCTGTGTGAGCCTACGGGTGAAGTAATGAACCCAAACACGAGGGCGTTAGATGTTCCGACGTTTGTGGGATTTCCACAACAAGTATATAGCAGAAATTGTTTTTTTTTCTTCCGTGGTGGATGGCGGAAACGATACCCGTTTCCACGGAGCAAAGCAGATAAGCCACGCCCCCTCTCCGACACGAATGACGCGTATAAACCACAACAAGTCGGGTGAGTAAACACACAGGTAAAGCACTGTCAGTTCTGTTTTTTTAATAAAGGTTTGGAAATACATTTTGTTATCCGATTCATCGATTAACCGAAAAAATAAATCGACAGATTAATAAATTATTAAAATAATCATTAGTTACAGCCCTACTTAGATCCTCCCCAGGGGCAGAAGTGTACTGCTGCCACGCTAATGTGTGAAAACAACAAAGCCGAAGAGGGCACGTCTCTCTTTTCCTTCAGATCTCGGTGCCTTTTCTTTTTCAATTTAAATTCATTTACATATTTAAAAAGGCCCAAAACCCTCGAGGAGTTCCCGTGACATTCCCAAGTAATCTCTGCGTGGGGGGTCAATAACATGTCACCGCAAACGGATTTTCAAAGCGGAGAAGTCAGGTAAGATTTTCTTCTGGCAACCGTCTGGGCTTTTCGAGCCTTTGTCTGGCAACCGTCCTCCTCAGCCTCGTAATCTTATCTCTAAATGATGTCATCAGTGACTGTACCAGAAGTGGAGCATCATCCACATCCGGGAGGATGACTCAAGCACGAGGCACATGGCGGTCTCATCATTCACAGTCGCTTCAACGAGAGGCTTCAGTCGGCCTTCAGCCAGATCCGTCACTAAGTAATGAGCAGGAGGGCGGAGTGGACACTAATCAACCGCTATGGATTGTTTAGCATTGATTAGTTCCGCGCCAAGCACGCCAACAAGCCGAGTCTGAATATAGCTCAAGATAACGAACATTTCAAATGAGACGCATCGAACACTGATGCAGACTTAATTGAGGGGTTTGTGTGCGGGAGAAAGAGCTGCCGTGTTGAATCGAGTGCAATTTGTGAAGGAAATGGTTGTCGTCTTAGCTCTGAATCACAAAGTAAACTCCCACCTCGCGTCTTCAGACCAACAGAGGAGAAGTTATTGGCTGAAGCGGAACAAACCAAACACATCTCGCTATATAGTCGCAATCAAAATGATTCAACCCCCATTGCACATTAGGTTTATTGGAGAAATACACAATTTCTCAGCGGTTTGCAATTAACAAATTCCACAAGAATTGTTTAAGTAGTTTAATGAAACTAATAATACAAGGGTTTTATCCAAATTCAACACAAAATGCTACTTTTAATGACTTTAATGAATTTACTGCAGTGTCAAAATTATTCAACCCCTTCATGACAAGCATCTTCAGTACTTCAGAGAAGAGATCATCGCCTTGCACAAACAAGGAAAAGATACAAAAAGATAGCAAAAGCACCGAATGTCCGTAGAGACACAGTTGGAAGCATAGTTTGCATGTTCAAAGTTGAAGGAACAGTGGCTACACTAGCTGGACGTGGCAGAAAGAGGAAGTCAGCGGCTGCCACCAGATTCCTGAGAAGGCAAAACACCTGCAGCAAGACTTGGTGGCAGCAGTCAGAGGTTGCAGTTTGCACAGTAAGGCGCACACTAAACACCGACGGGCTCCATGCCCGGACTCCAAAAACTGGACCGGACCCAAAAGCACAAGAAAAGTCGGCTCCAATACGCTGAAAACCATATAAATACGCCACCAAAGTTTTGGAATTCAGTTCTGTGGAGCGATGAGACACAACTGGAACTTTTTGGGCCTCTGGATCAGCGGTATGTCTGGAGGAAGGAGAATGAAGCGTAAGCTGAAAAGAACACCGTGCCTACAGGGAAGCATGGCGTGGCTCAGTGATGCTCTGGCACTGGAGACCTGCAGCGTGTGGAGGGCACCATGGATTCAGTCAAGTATCAGGAAATCCTAGGAAAAAATGTCATGCCGTCTGTGATGAAGCTGAAGTTTGGGCGTCATCGGACCTTCTAACAGGACAACGATCCCAAGCATACCTCAAAGTCCACCAAGGCTTGGTTTCAGAAGAAGAAATGGAGGATTCTAGAGTGGCCGTCACAGTCGCCCCACTTGAACCCCATCGGAAGTCTCTGGTGGGATTTGATTGAAGAAGGCGGTTGCAAAACACACACCCAAGAATATTACTGACTTGGAGCCCATTGCCCATGAGCAATGGGCTCAGATTCCTCAAGAACGCTGTCAGAAGCTGGTGTCTGGCTATGCATCATGTTTGCAGCAGGTCATACCAGCAAAAGGGTTCTCTACTGAGTACTGAAGAGGCTTGTCATGAAGGGGGCGAGTCATTTTGAGACTGCAGTCAATTCATTAAAGCCATTAAAAGTAGCATTTTGTGTTGAATTTGGATAAAAGCCTTGTAATATTAGTTTCATTGAACTACTTAATTATTGTGTAATTTGTTTATTGCAAACAGCTGAGAAATTGTATATTTTCCCAATAAACCTAATGTGCAATGGGAATTGAATAATAACTGTAACTCACGTTCCTTTTTTCTCTTCATAGAAAAAAACATTTATTACAAAACAGAGGTCATGGTTTGAATCCTCTTCTCCCTATGTGCAGTATAATAGAGGTGGGAATGAGAGAACATACCAATTCCACATTATTGGATGTAGGCAGATGGTGTGGGTGTCGAGAAGTGCTTTTAATGTTGAGAGGTGGCCTCCGGTTTATAATAATAAATCAGCGCGAGTAGCGAGAGGATTTATAGTATCACTAAAGAAGATGAAGAATAGAGCTACACTGATCACCTGGTATATCTTATTTCAGACGGATTGGTATACATTATCCCAACAAGATATATTTAAGGTAATTTAGAAACAGTTTATTTACTACCTGCTGAGCAGACAGGCAGTTAGTGACTATAGCTAATCACCATAATGGAGCATTTCGTAGATAAAGAGATACATTCCCTCAGGAGTTGGTGGAGGCCAAACTAAACTAAAAGAGTGAATATTGGACTTTAGAAAATCAGTATTGTAGGTTAAAATCAAACAAACAAATGTGCCATGTGGTGTTTTCTTGCATTTCACCAGATGTATCATAGGCTGAGTGCACTTCCATCCTTGTAGAGCATTTAAAAAGACCATTGTCTTCTTTAGTACCTTTGTTGGTGCATTAATCAATGAATTCAAGCTGATATATTATTTTCAGATTCAAATATATCAATATACGTGTTGGTTTAAAAAAATACAGCATCAGTGGGGATCTAATGTTACAGTATAGCAGGGGAGATGTCTGCCACTCAGACCTGTAATACACAACAAACAGTCAATTGTTGTATCAACTACTCTGACATTGAAAAAAAAACATCTGCACTCTCATAAATTGTTTTTTGAGCCCTGCTTTTATTTTGGGGTTAGATGAAGGCTCAGAAATGTAATCCGTTATCAGAGCAATGGTGAACAAATATAATCTCTTTCTCTAAGGTCATCAAAATGAGCTTTTACAATCATTTTACAGTCATATGTGTGCATCCTCAAAACCATTGTTGGGGAGAGCTGGAGGCTTTTCAGACTTTGACACTGTCCCTGAAAGTTTACTTTAAATGACAGTTAAATGGCTTCACTTTGACTACAGATGAGCCTCCTTTCGTGCATCTTCTTTGCATCTTCTTAGCATTTAAATATTACAAATGAATGCACGTGTGACATTTCCACTCTACTATCCAACAAACGTTTTGGATATCCAGTGAAACACAATATGTACTTCTATCAGGAGGGACATTTTAAAAAGACATCATATCTTACCGGATGCGATGGTGATGAATGAGACAGTCACAAGAAGTAGATTTCCAAAGTTCATCTCCACACTCTCCCGAGTCTGCAGCCTCTTGACAGTCCACTATCAATTCAGCCAAGCCTCTAGCCAGAGGAAGAAGAAAAATCACCCAGATTGTTTAAAAAATAAAACAAAATCAGATAAGACTGCATTGCTAAGGAGTCTGATTCTCGAATGGAATATTCAAGCAGGTAAAATCACCCCCCCCCCCCAAAAAAAACTTCCATGTCACTCCCAGAGAGCCATGACAGCAGCAGCAGCAGCAGCAGCACCGCCCCGGAGAATAACCAAATAACACAACTCAGCAGTAGCACTTCTTCATCCCTGCATGTTCACAGACACACACACACACGCGCGCGCTCACACACACATACACCGGCTTCCTTCCAAGATGCCCTGCTGCTGCAGAAAACACCAAATAAAGAGAGCGATAACTATATTTAGCTCGGTCATAAATAAAATAATCCCCCTCTCCGCCTCTGTCTGTCGGAGCCGGCCAGTCGCAGGTCGTCAGTTTGAGAGAGAAGAAGCGAACCGCTGCACGTGCCGCGCTGCGCTCCGTCCGCACTGCCTGCTCCCCGCGACCGAGCCACGACAACCTCCAGGGGAGCTTTAAAGAGACAGCGGCGACTTCTGCACGGCGCGCGCGTGCGCGTGCGTGACTATGCGTGTGGCAAATCTCTGAGGAAAAAAAGCCCTCACAGTGGAATGAGATCCGGGGTCAGGCTTATTATTGAAGTTATGAGCGGTGAGATGAGCCCAGCATGTTTTTTTTTAGAGATTTCAAATTGTATTTAAACAAACATTAAAAGCAAAACGTCCTTAAAGTCAAGATTAAATGAAGTATTTTGGAAATATATTGATATTTTAAACATATAAAATCACACCCAGGTAATGCAAGCTGGTTTTCCAAACCAATTCCAACACATAATATAACACATTACATTAAAAAAAAACATTTTTTATATAAAAATCCAAGAATTGTTACTTCCTGAATTTACATAATGAGGTGTGCTCATGTAAGCTGGTCTTCCAAACCAATTCCAACAAATAATATGACATCCGGTCATTTATCAATCTGCAACTTTTAAGCAATAAGGAATTAGCCTTCCACGTTTTAGCAGGGATTTGCCGAAAACACCGCTCACGTGTTCAGTTCCACCGGGAAATTCTCACTGGACAGAAGCTTAAGATGCTCTAACCTCCAATTCATTGGGACTGTGAGGTGTTAAATACACCAGTTCATAGTATTTAGAACATGGCGATCACTGAGCGGGTAGCTTACAGCTCCGTTAGCCGGTAGTGAGTCTGTTGTCACCGGTAAGCCTCCAGCTCAGCCACTAACAAAAGGGTTACCTCGATATTGTTTTATCTTTGCTTTACGGCAATTTTGTACCTTAATGGTTTTAAAACTATGAATTGTGACATGGGGTCACATGTTGGAAAGCAAAACAACATTGAGAAACCAATGATTTAGAGGTCAAACATTTGGTTTAAGTTTTTTTATAAAGAAAAGGTGTTCTTTTTTAAAATCTTAATGTTTGTTTGCAATGCTCAATCAAAGGTAGACATCAGTAGCATCAGTGAGGTAAACAGTGTGATACAACATATTTCTTCTTTATGTCTCACTATTCATATTTTTGTATTTATTATATTTATTATTATTCCTTCATAAGCATTTTACGTTTTCCGCATTCTCATTTCATGCGTGAGGCTTTCCGTATCACATCTCTCTTCAACATTACCCAGACACCAGAATCTGTATTTTCCTGTCAGTGCCTTCTCGGTGGCTGCTGCCGCAAGATATTGTTCCTGTATATGTTTTGTATTTTTTGCAGCGCAACACTTGTTTTGCAGAATCTATTAACGTTCAACACTCGTCATGCATCATCCCGAGAAGGTTTTCCTTTTCCCCACACACCTGTATGCCAGTGTGATCTATATTCTTCCCTCTAGTTATGTTGATTATTATGTTATGTGAACATTCATCGTATGAGATAAGCATTAAGCAACAACAAAAAAGGATGACTATTCTCCATGCTTGCCTGTGAGATCATCTGCTGTTTAGCATCCACTCTGTGATTTATCAAGCAGCTGTTGATTCCCACCCACTCCTCACTCCTCCCTCCACAAGCTGGCCTCTGGTGCCCGGCATCCGTCCTCCTGCCGTGGACCGACACGGCTCCCTCGGGGGTGAGATCTCTGTTTCATTCTTCTCCCTCCTCCAGCACAGGCCCGACCTCATTGTCTCCATGTCAAGCTGCGAGAGCCCAACGTGATGGAGAGTGACTTTTGGACGGTCCTACGCCTGCTCCCCTTTTGTCTGTCTTGAATGGGACTGGCAATTGGGCAAGAGAAGAGGGTTCCAGATGTCCGTAGCAAAGCAGGACACAAAGAGGGCCATCACAATGGCTTCCATCTCGGCTTCGGTGGAAGTGTGTAGCTTATTAAGGGCCACAAAGACTTAACAGGCATAAAATAGAGGCATCTCAAAAGTGAAGTCCCGGGGGTGTCAGATGGAAATGGGCTATTTTTCAACTTCAACTATATACCTCAGAGAAGTCCTCAGTAGACACTCTGATATCACTTAGCTCTGCTTGTCTGTTATGTCATCGGATGAGTCGTGCTTCACAATTGTTTTTCAGAGCTCCAGTTATTCCTCCCTGTACATTTTTTCGAAAAAAGCATCTTAATCAACGCCCTTGTTTTCTCAATTTTGTTCCTCTTGGAAACGTATATGTGTGGCATGAAACTGTGTAGATGTAAGATTTTACCACACGTGTCCATGAATTACAAGTGAACTATGTTTCAATAAATGATAAATAAAATCTTCACAATTAAAAGACTTTGCATCATTTGTATATAAAAAATGCCGTCTTGAAAACCCAGCAGGTTGGCACCATTTGAATTAAAGAAGCAGATCCATCATATGATAATGTTGAAGAGTCTTTATTTAGATGTAAAAGGGATAGTTTGACATTTTGGGAAAGATGTTTTCGGTTACTCGTCAAAACAACTGAAGCCATGGTCCTTCTTTGGGGGACGGCGTCGGTAATTGCTTTCTTATTAGATCACTTAGATGTAACCTTGAGTAAAATTAGATGTCAAATTTAATATCTCCAGCAAGTGTAGCATGTAGTCTGCAAACAGAGGGACACAGCTAGCCTGTGTGTGTGTGTGTGTGTGTGTGTGTGTGTGTGTGTGTGTGTGTGTGTGTGTGTGTGTGTGTGTTGACAGTACAGGGTGGGGCGGTACAGATGGTGGGATGTGGCAGTCTGAACAGACTGCGGTGAAGAATGTGAGATTCAGCTGTTGGCCTCTGTCCCCCCCGGCTCTGACCTTATGTGTTTCTGATCACCGTCTGGCTCCATCTCATTATGACAAACTCCATATTGCTTCACTCTCACAGCACTAGTTGTAACACTTACGAGACAACAAAATTAATAAAAGAGACTTGTATAGATGCGATACGGCAGTTTCTAATTGAGCTCCTGCTACCTCCCTTTACATGGTCGAGGGTCTTAGCTGTTGACCTGCTCACAAACCTCGTCAGCAATTTCATGAGTCACATGAGGCTATTGTTTCCTTGTGTTGTGTATGTGTGTGCGTGTGTGTGTGTGTGTGTGTGTGTGCGTGTGTGTGTGTGTGCGTGTGTGAGAGAGAGTAAGTGCAAAGGACCTTCACATAGCCAGGAGGGCCGGGAGTTTATTATGGGCTGAGTGTCAAAGCAGCGCAGAGCCAACAGCAGCAAGTCGTTTACATCCAATGCACAAGAGTGCGAAGGTAAGCAGCTACTATCGCTGCACAATTTGGCTTAAAGGCTTGGCCTTTTGATTTTTTTTCGGGACTCTTGTCAGCAGAGGGAGCACACATTTAACTTTTATCTTGTATGATTTTAGCTCACAGTTTGTCACATCTGATACTATACTTCTGACTGAAAAAATATATAATTCTGACTTTAAAGTCCAAATCCAACTTTTCACTTTGACATAAAAAGCCTCAGTCAAATTTGTATTCATATTTTAAAACTCTGACAACAATTCTGATTTGAATGACCACTTAAAAAAACAGTCTTGACTAATAACCATCTTCTTTGGGCAGAAATACATTTACTTTTGTAAAAGCTATTTTAAATGTGTGTCTTGTCATAATACAGTAAGCAAAATGCAACAATATCAAACTGTGCATCAATTTACTTATGTATGCATGCATATTCACAACTTTAAATTCCCTGATTGATCATCAAACCTCTCTGATTTCTGTCACGTCAGGATTATCTGTCAATGTACTGCTATGATACGTGTCTTTGTTATTTATGATCATTTATGATAATGTATACATTTTCAAACGGTTGTGTTGGCTGTTGATAGTTCCGTCTGTTATTTCAGGAGAAAATTCATTTGACGAGAATTTAAAAAATGCTTGTTTTGTGATTGTGAAACCTTGAGATTTGATGAGACAAGCTCCAGTATAAACATCATATAGAAACGAGAACAAAAAAGCCTCTCAGTTTCCACATCTTCGGCCCTGATTACTCTGCACACATATCTCATGTAATTGCCACTTGTTCTCGAGAGCTCATGTATCTATTCTGCAGTATTACGTCACAAGTCTTGCCTGTGCCTAATGTTCATGTCAGGAAAATATCTGAAGTGTTTTGCAATGTAACAGTACTCGTGTTTTGTCCATGCATGTAACCTGCTGGTTTCATCTGCTATGACTTTATCCAGCGATGCTTATGAAAGGAGTATTGAAAGCTGAAGGAGGGGAGAAAAAGAGGATAATTTTTCAAATCAACTCAGTTTTCAGAGCAGCGGCTGATTGCAGTCGAGGCTCAGAGGAGTCCTCTGCTGGTCTGATATCATAACTGCAAATCTTTCTGGGATATAACGGTCGCCCGGGTTAGCGCCGATACAGGTTTTAAATGAAGTTTCAGCCTGTAAGTACTTACAATGTCTAATACATGAATGCTTAACATTATCTAACAGTAGAGAAGTTCAGAAACAACTCCAAACACCATTTAGACAAATCAAAGTGCATTAAAACATTGTAGCCTACAGACAGAAAATATGAAAGCAATTATTTAAATTTCCCATTTAATTATCAGGCTTCGGCCATACTATTTCCAAAACTAGAGAACTTACCCACCACAAATTTACCATGAGCCCTAATGACTTGATTTGTGCAGCCATAAAAACATGAAGATTTTAATTTCAACATTTCTCTCACATAGAAAAACTGTAACAAGCATAACCAAATCATTAGGTCAGCCTTTCATGTCAATGGATACATCAATTCACCCCTACAAGGCTCACTGGCTGGTTTAGACTGACCACCATCAGGGTATTGTTAGAAAACATTTATCATACACTTCATTGATCAGGCTTTCTCAGAGAAGACAGATGGGAGTGCACCAACTAAATATACACTCAAAGGAGGGATGCTAACGAGGGACAGGTGTCACTATGGCTAACGAGGGACAGTTGACAACAGGGCTAACGAGGGGCAGGTGTAAACAATCAGTGTGTGGTTTTGACTCGCACATGCAAGAAACACACAAGATTTGTTTTAAATAGTAATTAATACAAAATAAAAAAGGGATAGATAACTCTGTAGAATTCAATACAGTAGTTGGCGGTAATACACCTTTCGTTAGATGCCACACCATAAAGCCTTACAAGAAGAAGAACAAGGAATAGGTCGGTAACCTAATGGGGAAATTAGATGTTATACAAGCACACGCATTACATTTGTAGTGGGGCCTTTAAAACAACATCTGTGCCAACATTTCAGGTAGAAATAGGGGAAATGCCATTGGAGTTGAGAATAATTCAAATCATGATGACATATTGGTTCAATGTAGCCTACAAGTACATAACAATCATCCAATAAAAAGTGTAATTGAATCATTATGGGAACATGATAAAACTCCAACAAAGAGCTTTGGTTGGGTTGCTAGGGAGAAGGCAAGGTATGTTGGAGAGGACTTATTCTCTAGCAGAGGTTCTGCCAACTATCCCTCCATGGTTATTGCCACAGCCTGAAGTGGATCATGGCCTCCTTGAACTGATGAGAGATGAATGTGGGGGAACTGTAAGATCTTAAAGTTATACATCAGCAGGAAGTACCACAATTATATACAAATATATACGAATGGATCTAAAGACGCTAACACTGGTCGAACAGCAGCACCAGTAATCCCAGAATTCCAGTATGAGTGCGGGAAGAGACTCAGTGATGATTTATATGTGTTGACATCAGAGATGATGGCCATAGTTATGGCATTACAGTGGGTAGAGGATTTCAGGTCAGAGAGAGTGATAATTGCATCATAATCATATGTAGTGCTAACAAGTTTAACATTGTGACACTCTAAGCAGAGAGGAATTATTGTATGAGATACTAGTGTCACTATTCAGAATCCATCGAATTCAGATGGCTTAATTTTGCGGCCCATGTTGAAGTCGATCGCAACGAGAAGCATAAATGAAGAGTGGGAGAAATAGTGTTAATTTAAATATAACTCAGTCAGAAGCTAAAGTGGGGATTAAGGGACAAATCCAAAAGATATGGCAGAATAAATGGAAAAACACGAGCAAAGGAAGATATGTTTGAAAATAAAGCGTTGGTTGGGAGTGCAGGATCTAGTGGCCAAAATAGAAAAGAGGAGAGGGTTATGACAAGACTAAGGAATGGCCATACTAAAGTCTTAGTTCCCTCTATGTTATTAGGAAAAGTAATAGACTACTGTGAAGAAGAAAAAACAGTGGATTATGTTTTATTGTTGTGTAAAAAATACGGACTAAGAGAGATGGGAGAGGGAAATAAAATTGAAGTACTCAAGAAAAGCTCTAGTGATACAAGAAATGTACTTTCCTTAAGTCCATGCTAGAAGATGAAGAATGATGAAGAATGATGAAGAAGATGATGAAGATAAAGAAGAAGGAAACACACAAGGGCAAGAGGTGAAGCATCTAAAATAAGAGACAGAAGTGACTAAGAATCTGGTATCGTAACATTAAAGGAGAACGAGAGATGAAATAATCATCCTCAAAACTGCACAGCAGCTCAGGCAGAGCTGGATGTTGCTGGAGCAGCATCTGTGTACCTCTGTATCGTATCGTGTAGAATTATATCAACTCAAACAGCAAAACATATGTTTGTCCATTCGTATCAGCTTTTTATTTTTCATTATCTCTCTCAGCTTGGTGTCACCTTCTTCTGAATGAAATTGGTGGCGGTCAGAGCATCCTCTCCAGGCTGTTATTAAAAAGAAGAAGAGGAGAGAGTCTCACCTGAGCTGTACAATGACATCAGCGAGGCTCAGCTGTGATTTGTCCTACCTCTTCTCGTGTCTGTTTTGTTGTCTCCTGATCCAGCTGCAGGAGAAAACATTTTGCTCTCAGAGAGACCTCGGTTCAGTTTCAGGATGGCGAGTCTCAGATGGATGAAAATAAACCCCCTCACATACCAGTTGTCCTGTTTGAGGCTCTTTCTTCTGCTGGGCTACTACAACATTTGTCATATGCATCATCAACTGAGGGATCATAACACGCTGGCGTGAAGCAAATAGGCAATTAAGAATTAAATCTCTCTGACTCTGGAGAGGAACAGGCTGAGAGTAACATCTGATGATCTTGCTGAGTCACACTACACAGCAGCCTGCAAGGATTGCTGTTTATTATGACTAAAATATATTTGTTAAGAATGCAGATTCAAACTCATGGAGAGCAGTTCATGAAGTGTTTTTTTTGTTGCTGCAGAGGCAGAATTGAGAAAAACTGCAAAACAAACGAGCCAAGGTCATCTGTGTATTCCTTAAACTGCATATTCCAAATCTCATCGTCCTTGTAATGAAGGTAAAGAGTGATCAATGGCAGAAGGCCCATCACACAGAGGGCTCACATCGTGACGCACATCTAACCTCACACTCACCTTCACAGCTCTGCTGCGAGTCTTCCTGCTGCACAATATGAGCGTGTCAGTGTGAGTCCTACATTTTTAATAGAAAGAGGCAGGGAGCTGTCAATGTCCACAGCAAACTAATAGCTCCATCGTGAGTACTCTTCACCCATAAACCGTGATATTTTGAGGGAGAGCATTTCATTAAAATGATATGCAGGTACTCCATTGAGTCGAGAAATGATTGATGTTTTCATTTCTTTGGCATTTTGAAATCTCTGATTTACTTTAGTTTTATTTTGCTTCCTGGTGTTTTTTTTGTTAGAAAACACTTTCCCCTGAAAACCAGCTTCACGATCAGCAAGCTTAAACTAGTTTAACGCTCTTTCACAAAAAATGTATAAAAGATGTGTTGCGACATTTGATAAAGGAATCCAAATGAAGGCCTGATATGCACAAATATAAATGTTACTTTCTGTATTCTTGTTGTTCTTAGTTTGTACTCTAGGTTGAAATGCACTTATTGTAAGTCGCTTTGGATAAAAGCGTCTGCTAAAATGTAATGTAATGTAATGACAAAATAAGTCAGACAGCCACGGTTATTAATAACAACTACCGTTTAATAATTTGCCATTAAAAAAATGCTTCAGATACAAAAACAAATATACAGCAGCATTATACTTTAAAAAGCAGCAGAAATAAATCTTCAATGCCCAATAACATGACTTTTCCAACCACCTCAGCATTAAATATAATACTTCCATGTTTTCTTCTTTACATTAAGATCCTCTTTTTCACTTTCTATCCCTATCTAATTTCAAAACAGTGACACCATCTGGAAATATGGTCATTGTTAATTAACAATAACATGACTCTGCTGTGGCCTTTTCTAAGAGGACATTGCAAGTGCTCACGCTCTCACGTGGATGTCCTCTGTGTGTTTCCTCCCTCGGGCGAAGGAGAGAAGACTAAAGCTGCCAACAGGTACACACACGAGTGTGAATCAGTGCCTGTCATTCTGATTTAGCCCTGTGAGCGACTGCTGACATTTTTTTTTTACCTGCAGCACACAAG
The DNA here is from genome assembly GCA_036178185.1 of Liparis tanakae. Taxonomy (NCBI): domain Eukaryota; kingdom Metazoa; phylum Chordata; class Actinopteri; order Perciformes; family Liparidae; genus Liparis; species Liparis tanakae. The sequence goes on along the minus strand of CM070099.1, from coordinate 15,998,943 downwards.
GCTTACAAATAAAAATAGAAAAGCAGGTCGAGAACCAATGCTTCAGGTATCGACCACTAGATGGCACAAAAGAATAACACAAATCTTTGCCCTTTGTATAGATAACAGTAATCCATCACGTTGATGTCTTCACACACTGTAAACTACAGTGGAGCAAGGTGCAATGAGTTGGAAACTGGTCTCCACAAAGAAGTCCGTTCATGAGGTATCTAGAAGTAGACTGTCAAGGCTACGGTCATCTCCCACCACCAGCTGGCAGCAAGATAACAGCATCTCCGTGAATTTCAACAATGAATGTATTCAGGACGGCTGCAGGGAGTGTTTTTCCTCATATAGATAGCTGCTGAAAAAGACACAAACCACAGAGATACTGAAGACGTCTACCACAGAGACATGTCTTATTGCTTTGGCGCAGTCGTAAAGCGTGTACACACTTGTATGAAAGGACAGGTGGGGAAGTAATCTGTCATATATTTGCTGAATTAATTTTGGACCTGCTGGAAATGTAACTTATTGAATGTGGAACAGGCTCGGAGAGGCTTCAACATGCAAGCTGTGCCGTGACATATCGCTGCCTCTTTCACACTTAAGCAATCAATTATTCATACCTCGCAGTGACATCCAATTTCTAATGTACAAGACGTGCACATTTATAGATGTAAAAGTCATATTTTAATACACACAGGGGACCGACAGCTATTGTTGATGTTTTTGTTTTATGACCCACAAAACTGCTACAAAATAGAAAAAAAATATTATTCAGTTTCAAGAGTGAGTGTATTGCACTTCCATTATGAAGGCTGCATAAGCAGGAAGAAACATGCAGTGTTTGTTTGGCAAAACAGTGCACAGGTATTTATTTTCAATATTATTTAGGTCTAATACCACAGTCCTGTAATAGTGTTCCCTAAGGGATTGTATTTTTAAATACAGCCCAATGCAAAATTAAATAATATGATTACAAAACTTGCAATATCTACACTGGTACCCCGTTTCCCCCATGTTCCTTCCCCAGTACCAAGTGATACTATGTAACTGCACTTTATAATGAATAGATTTAATAGATAATTAAAAATAGATACAGCACAGTGTAATTTCCTTTTAAACATAAAGCTGATACCCCTTTAATCCTATTGGTCTTTCTCACAGTAAAGCATCCAGTAAGTATTAGATTTTTTTTCTTATCCTTATTTAGTTTACAATCTGATAGCAATATGAAAATGACATGAATAAACCATGGTATTTAATTGCAAAATGCAGTGTATGCAACGGGGCCGACAGTACTTTCATAAAACATGTGACGCTTTAATATCATGTAAAATTTCCATTATATAACATTAAAAATACAACACTTTGACCCACCGACATTAATATTTTACCCGACAACTCATTTATTTTGAGCCGAGCCGGTACCTGAGACTTACATTAAGAAGTAAAGTCTCAGAGCGTCTCCTGTTCTCTTGTTTAAGTGGCTGCACAGTTTGTACCTGGGACAGATTATAATTTGTAATATCTCAGGTAATGCATGTTAATTGAGTTCACAGAACGTTGATATGGAACTAAGTGTACATGAGAGTTTCTGGGTGAGTTTAACATTATTATTATTATTTTATTTCATGTTTGCAGATGAACTAGAATGCACTATTTGCTTGTAAAACAGATGAATAAGTTCATCTTGATGCTGACTCAAAAGGCACAGGGGAAACAGACCCCTCCCTTTCCCACAGAAATTGAATGAAGTAGAACCATTGTCTAGATCAGACCAAAGACAATACAAAAGAGCCTCTGCAAGGCCCCCAGACAGGCAAGTCCCTGATAAATTAAAAATATATAATCAGCACCACTGGACTCTTCAGTTCCCTTCAGCTCAACAGCGTTTTAGCATCTTCCATTTCATGGTTTTAGTTCATTCTCACCACTCATCAAAAAACAATAACTACAAAGATTCACTGTGAACTAACCGCTCAGCACCAAACAATCTCCGAATAAAGTTAGAGCCAAGTGAATACAGTAGAACAGTTCAAGAGCGACACAATCAGGAGTTGATGGAGACCAAAACAGAGCTTAAAGAGGAGTGAGCACTGGACCTCCATTCACCTGGAGACCAGAAACACTCCACATCTTCCCTGCAGTGGCTCTCCAGCGTTTGCTTACAAGTTTGCAATATCTGCATAAAATGTGATGATATTGTCAATGCTGTTTTTATAGATTGTTTCAGCTGCTCCCAAGTGGAAAGAAACAAATAACCTCAAGCAGGTTTAATAGTTTACATTTAAGTTTTAAATTCACCTTGTTGCAGTGATGTAGTGCACACTCTCTACAAGAGCAATAGAGCACACTTCTATACTTTTTGTATCGCACAGGGCACACAAACAAACAACATCTCACACACGATGAGGGATTTGGACTGAAGACATGAAAAATTTGCTTTTCACATCGAAAAGAAAATTCTGCAAACACATAGTGAATAGAGGAAATAACTATGTTCCTCTGTTTACACCATGTACCTGAAGAGTCTTTAGCAAACAGCTAGTTTACAAAAGCTGAGGGCAAAAAGGACGGAAACCAATCAACAACAACACAAGAATCTCAGCCATGAACCTCAACTCAGGCTTAGTACCAAAGATCAACTTTTAATCTGAAACTTTTTAAGAGTGTCATCATGTCATAAAAACAAGTCTTCCCTTTACAATATTTACTTTATTCAACTGTTAACGTTAGTTCAAATGTATGCAGTATAACAACACTTATTACTATGGTACTGTTAGCACTTTAGTTGTACACGACTGAGTTGTGTACACACATCATTCACTGTATACAAAAACAAGAACGATCACAGAAACTATGCAAACAATAGTGTGTGTCAATAAAATTGTCATAAAATAGTGTAGATCTTTTTCTTTTAGACGGACCCAAAAACTCAATACGTGAACTCTTCGGCACAATCACTCCCAAAACATGCTCGTTGAAGGACATTTATGTGCGCAGTCGAGGTTGTGTTGCCAGGGGGCGTCACCGAGCTCATTGGAGTGGAGAAACTCCAATTGTTCACTGTAGCGCGCGAGAGAGAGAGAAAGAGCGAAAGAGAGAGCGAGAGAAAGCGGGAGAGCGAGAGAGAGAGAGAACGAGAGAGAGAGAGAGAGAACGAGAGAGAGAGAGCGAGAGAGAGAAACAGACACTCAAGCTGCAGAAGTGAAGCAGGTGGGACTAAACTTGGACAAAGAGAACACCTGCATGCTCCCCGAGGTTTACGAAGTAAAGGCGAGCGGAGCTGCCCGCGCGCGCTCTGCGGTGTCAGCCGCTATCTGCGGGCGGCATGGGGAGAGGGGAGCGCGCTCGGTCTGCACACGTCGCGGCGCCGGTTTAACCGCGGACCGTTAATTGCCACCAGAAGACAATTAAGCAGCGGGCGAGGAGCCGGTACGGTGTTCGCTGTCAACTTTAAAGGAACTCCCCGTGTGCCGGAGCGGCCGGTGGATGTTGCGCCATGGAGGCGAAGACAAGACTTCGAGCCACGCTGATGTTACTGTGGATTTTTCAAGGTAAGCTAATTAACTCTGCGGGCATTATGCCGCGCGCGTTATGCGCGCGTGCAACCGGATCCTGTTAGCCTCGTGGAAAGTGGCTTTCAAACCATGTTTATACGGAGAAAGTCGAGAAAAAGCTTTCCAATGTCGTTACACTTCCACGTTTGAACCAAAAGAAGGAGAGTTAGTCCATTCAAGAGCAAGCTGTTGTGAGTTTGAAGAGTTGTTGTCTATGAATTAAGTCATTAATGTACAATACACTACACTGAGTGGCCTCCTATACTGTTACCCGTCATACGGGTAACAGTATAGGAGCAGCTATTAGTCTGTTCAGATGTCATACATGTGTCATTCTGAAAAGCTCTTCCTCCTCCTCTTGATACTTTCTTTATCCAGTGACATTTTTATTTTAAATGCAGGAACAAGCACACTGACAATTCATAAAATATGTAACTTTTTATTGCCGTGGCTGCTGCTGCTGCTTGTGGATTTAACCAGAGGTCTGCTTTTAAGCACACAGCAGAGTACTCTTCATCTTAAGAGGGCATAATGTTGTCGCATGGTTGAATGCCCTGACATATTTCAATCCCAGTAGTAACATTTTGGGTCACTTAAGTTCAAAATCAAAGTTCAAACTGGTGTTGCTTGCATTGTGGGGCTTAAATTAATTGATAAACTGATAACACAGTGAATTACTCATTAATAATGCCACACATGTACATGAAATGTTTAAGAAAATAGACACAATCCAATGTTTTTTCAGAGTTTAGTCAACACTATTTGAATCTCTAGACTGCAAGCACTTCATTTGGAGGCTAAACTAAAAGACAGCTTGATGCTATTACTTTACATAATTACAAACAAATGCACAATATTGACGATATCTGTTTAATACTCTAAATTTCTAAATGGTGTCTTGGCTCTTCTGAATTGGCCCATCCTGCTTCTGTCAACTGCATCTCCATCAGTTCTTACCAGATGCTGTCTTTCCTCTAGGAAATTGGAGATTGTTTCAGCTTGTTTCTTTTTTATCAGGATGTGTTTGGGTCCAACTCAGGTTGCACTGAGGATCAGCATTTGTAGGATTCAAAGAAAGGGGCGGGGCTAAGCCCCAAGTAGGGTTGGCACGATACCAAAATTAGAACTTAACTTATATAAATATCACAATACCCGATACTTAGGATACAATACCAGAATTTGATACAATACCACAAATACGATACTGGTATATTTATCGATAAAAGTAATGAATACAACTTCTGTAGGGTTCCCTTTTTACCAGCTGGTTCCTGCCCAGCTTTTTCAACCCTTAAAGCGACACTATGTAACTTTTCACCTGTGAGCGTGGACTGGCACTATAAGACGTTGGTCATCACTGCCAGACAGCAAGTTGAACTACTTCCGCCGGAAGTACCGGGCGGCTCCCAACATCTTACATTCAGCAGTATTCAGCCCACAGACCCCCGATGGCAGTGGCGGAGGAGCAAATCAACATATTAAAAGTCATTGTAGCGGCACCATTTTTTTCAAGCTGTTATTTTAAGGTGGAAAAGTTACATAGTGGGGCTTTAACAAATGGCATTAATATTAGTATTAGCCTACAACATTGCTTCTCATACTTTTTCTTACACAAACCACTTCGGAGGAAGAAAGATGTTCGTGCCCCACTGCCCTAGTAAAATTGTAACAAAATGGTCCATGTTGAATGTCTATTGAAATAAAACCTTTTTGTGAATCCTCCGTCTGTGCTTTTTCAAATAATAGAATAACTTTGCAATGACTTTCAATTAAACCAGAATACTCCATCAGACAAAAAAACTAATACAAGTTTTAAATCACTTTCACTTTCTCACTTTCAGAATACAAATACAGTTCTATTTGTGCAAAACCCCTCTAATATTTGGCAAAGAAAATAACCTTATTGTGGCTGCAATTAACCTGTTTTGCACTGAATATCTTTTCAAGATAATAACAATAAAGTGCAACCTGTAAAAAACTAAGACAAAACCAGTTCAAATATTTGGCAATAAAGAGTTTTACACTGCATATCTTTTCAAAAAGAGCCTTTGATAATGTGCAACACAATTTTAATGAGTTGAAATTAATGTTGAATCCTGATAAAACAAAGTTGATGATGTTTACAAACTCAAAAACAAAGCCATTAAACCTCCCAGATATGATTACATCTCAAGGCAATGTGATTGACTCTGTATCATCATATAAATACCTGGGATTCTTGATTAATGATTCTCTCTCTTTTAAACCTCACATTCAGCAACTTGTAAAGTTGAAAGTGAGGCTGGGTTTCTATTTCAGGAATAAGTCTTGCTTTTCTTTTGATGCTAAAAAGAGACTTGTTGCTGCTACTTTTGTGATTGATTATGGTGATGTCTTATATATGCATGCATCTTCTCAATGCCTTCACTCCTTAGATACTGTGTACCATGGAGCACTGAGGTTCATCACTAATCTTAAGGCTCTGACTCATCATTGCTCCCTGTATGCTAGGGTTGGTTAGACATCTCTGTCCATCCGTAGAAAAAAATCATTGGCATGTCCTTATTTATAGGGCTATTCTACATGTACTTCCATCGTATCTTTGTATGCTAATTCATCTGAAAAACCCTGGAAGCTACCATCTTCGCTCTGTGACCTATGCTCTTTACATGTAAAGTTCTCAATAAAGGTCTTAAAATAAAAAAAATCGCACCCCACCTGTAATGCCTTGGCGCCCCACAGTTTGAGAACCACTGGCATGGTGCCATCTTAGCAATGATTATACTCGGCTATGTATGTTTTGACCGTATCTGACCAGATGACTACATAGTTCCTTCCATAAGTATAAGCAATTGAGTTCATATTTGATCCTAATTCATGGAATAGTTATTTTTCCTTTACTTAAAATAAAAAATAATTAACTTAAGATCCACCAGCATGTAGCCATTTTGCATCAATTGTGTTTAATTTATTACACTTCTGTGCATTGTGACCTGATGATCTTATAGTCATCGTCAAACTACTAACGCTATTCATGTAAGGCTGTATATGGATGAGCATGTTTATAATCGCATGTTTATAATGAAGTCAAATTATTTTGTAGGGCTGAAGCCCCCCTAAAGTAGGACTAACGACGCCCTTGGAGGGGACATTATATCCATCTTCAACTCACGTCTGAGTGCTTTCACTAGGACACCTGGCTTAGAATCTGCATTGTTCTCATGGGTTTCCAGAGAAACCACTGCGGTGTGACGTTACATCAGCCGTCCTTTGATTAGGTGCAACTGCTCGGTAGAATGAAATAAATGAATTAACTCAATTATTTGCAGCTTTAGCTGATTCTTCTTCTCATGATTGAATGGATTTAATTTTTTTTGTTGCATTATTTATTTCTTTTCACATTTTTTACAACAGCTAAGCCTGTTGGTACCCCCCCCCCCACCACCACCACCACAAAAACATAATTGTCGCCTGTCAGAAATGTCATAATTAGGAAGCTGCAGCACAGAACCGTAACGCACCACCGAATTCCCATGAGAAAAGTAGACCCAGCTGGAATTGATGAAACGGAGCAGCTCACTGGCTTTCCATGATGGGACTCATAGCTAATTGGCTACTGAACGCAAAGATACATCTAGGAAATACTTGGCGGCCTCCAGGATTCTTTTATTTCTGAGATGGATGGTTAACATTTCATAACTGGTGGTTATAAATCACATTCTAGGACCAAATAAACACATCGCCGCTGACCATCAGATTGTAACACCCTGTTTATTTTGTGTCTGTCTCCCCAGTGATTGTTTCATTCCCTGCACCTGCCCTCAGCCTCTCCTGATTGTTTCATTCCCTTCACCTGTCATCAGCCTCTCCGGATTGTTTCATTCCCTTCACCTGTCGTCAACCTCTCCTGATTGTTTCATTCCCTGCACCTGTCCTCAGCCACTCCTGATTGTTCATTCCATGCACCTGTCATCAGCATCTCCTGATTGTTCATTCCCTTCACCTGCCCCAGCCACTCCTGTCTCCCTGATCCCCGATGCCCCACACTTTTCCCTCTCATATATTCCCTTCCCTCTTTGCCTTGTCCCCTACCAGATTGTTGTGTGTTTTGTCCCGAGTGCCAATTCTCTTACGACCAGTCCTTGTCAGTAAAATGTGTTTTTTGTTTCACTCAAACATGGAGTCCAGCCTGTTCTTCTGCACCTGAGCTTTACCCGTGAACACCTGTGATACAGATACCTCAAATTGTCAGTGACAAGGTCCGGGCAGTCTGAGTGTGGAATTAATTAATGCCAACCTCACCCCGTTGTAAACGGTCTTTCTCTTTGGCCAGGTTGTTGAAACGCTGTCATGTCCTCCGCTGGTTGTGTTCGGTGACAGCTGGTTTGTAACCGTTGCCACCAGGCTCTGGTGCAGGCTGATGTTGGTGAGCCAGCTATATCCCTTTCTACAGAATAACTCACAGGGCTTAGGGTCATTATGATTAAAGCAGCTCTGTTGTTGGTTGTAGGAACAAAACATTTATTTGGGAAAAAACCTACTCCAGTTTAAAAACTCAACGCTGAGACGTATCATGCATATGTGAGTCACGACGAGGTGGTGCCACTGAATGATACTAGTGTTCACTCTCACACCTGTGGTTGAAGTGGCTGTATTACGTGTTCACACACAAACACTTTGGTCCTCGTACTTCCTCGTCGCCAGAACAATTTGCTGTGGAGAAAACATCCCGACTCAAACTGGTTCATTGCCACCAGTTTCCGGAGCGGTTACATTTGATAAACTTACTGAGTGTGTAAGAGCCTAATTGATTCGGTCCACTGTGTGTGTGTGTGTGTGTGTGTCTGAGAGACCCCTGCAGAGTGGTGCCTATAAAGGATTCTCTTGTGTAAAACCAGGCCAAATGAATTGGCCCACGATCGCCACACTGAAACAAAAATAAATAGATTGGACACACAACAGCTGTTGCTGCATGTTCAACCTTACTCCCATGGACAGTTGGTAGTGGAGGTTCACGGGTGTTGGAGCTTTGTGTGCTGACTCATTGAGCTAACGTGACTTTGGGGCCGGTGATCAGAGAAATCTGAATGTGCAGAGTTAACTTTGATGGACGTGCAACCATGTTACCGCCGCGGATATTTACAGTCAAGTGTTATATAAATCCCGGAAGGATTTTAGAGTGAAAAGCGTTCCCATTGTTCTGCAGTTGCCATCACGATTAAAGTAATAATAAAAAATAATTGATGTGCATATTCTGTTTTTCATCAGCAGGTTGTGCTTTAAATGCTGTTATGAAGGTAAAATTACTTTGCACACTTTAGCTGATGCACATTAAATGAACCGTTGATGTTTCGCCCACATCAGGCACACCAACTCATCACCCGTTCTCTAGCTGAATGGCTCACTTTGATGTTTGATGCTGTACTGCATGAGTGATTCGCTAGACACACAGCACACTATAACAGTCCAATAACAATTTGCATTATGCTTTTTCAGTAGGAAACCTTTAAAGCACTACGACAAAAAACTTTACGACAATAAGGAAAATATGAATATCCAAGAGAAAAAGCATAATTTGAATAAAAACTTTCTTTGTAAAAAAAGTTCAACAGAGCAACAGAGTTATCAGATCTCGGAGAAAAGGAACCCCACGCAGGCGCCAGGAAAACAGGCAGAACCCCACAGAAACCCCACTTGTTGTCTGAAGGAGCAGTAATATCATATATATATTTTGAAAATTGGTGAATGTGTTTAAGCCTTGCCTGGCATTACATTTGATTTTTGTAATACATATCTGATCAGTGTAAGCTATAGTTTTTAAGATGAATAAATTAAAAAAATTGGCGGTCAAAAAACGATTTTTTTTAACGGATTCTGTTAGCGTTTAAAAAAAGTAGAAAATGGCCGAATCAAGCGAAAAACGTAAAAAAAAGTCCAAAATGGCCAACTTTGGTGAATATTTGTAGCGCCACCTAAGGTTCAAATTGCACGAAATTTGCAATTAATGTTCCAGACGCAATTCTGCACATATCCTGACGGTCTGTTATTTCTTTTGACCAATAGTGTTGAAGTTATAAGCATTACAAAACGGGACACGCCCCTAAAATGTTCGTCGGGCCATAGATGCTTACCACAATGATCTGTTTGAAAAAAGATGCTATATCCCAGATGATATAGCTTCACTTATCATTATCTCCAATGGGTTTGTTAATATTGGACCTATCGTTTAGGTTCGGTGGTCACTTTTGTGTTTTTCACAAAAGTCAAAATGGCCGGAAATTTGAGTAGGCGGAGCTTAGGGTTCTGGAGGCTTTTTTGTAGAGCAGGTCCTAGAGGTCTAGAACATCTGGTTTTTAAGTTAATCGGAGATTGTGGGTGAGGGGTGTCACCGGTCAAACTTCTAGGTGGCGCTAGAGAGCAATTTTTGAAAGCCGCATTTCGAGGTCTGACACGCTTGCCAAATTTGGTGAGTTTTGTGATATGATACATACCCCCAATATGCCCCCAATTTTCAAAAATAAAAATCCAGCGTAATAAGAATTCTAACAAACTCAATAGGGTCCTCTCGGACAGCTTCGCTGTCGCTCGGACCCTAAATACTGTTTATGAAAGACACTCAAGTGGATTGGACATGCGTCCAGCAGCAGCAGTCCTAGTTACCAAGGGAAACCCACGGAGCACCTGCTCATTACTGAAGGGATCTTTTCACTGCTGATTTCATGTTACATTTATGGTCATGCTAAGGTTGTTTTTTTCTAAGTGAGGCGGTCCGCTGGTGTGCAATCAGCTCTTACCGTTTTTCCTTTTTCCAAATAAAAGCAGAAATGTTAAAGACACAGCACGGGGAATAACATGCACATTAGCACTCAGAGATAAATGCTTTCTGCAGTATATTACACTTAAATATACAAGCTGGTGGAGCCTGACAGGTGTGCTTCTTCTCCTGTCACCTCTCCACCTACGCTCCATCTTCATGTGGCTAATGATGTGCCCAGTCCGGTTTCTCCACCCAGGAGACCATCAGGACGCATTTTAAATCTTCCCACTAAGCCTGTTGGATCGTTATTTTGCTCTTTAGTCTCACGGTGTCGGAATCACAGCCGTTGTGTAAAGGAAGACGCCTCTTAAGGAAGCGTGTTTGCGTTTTGCTGGACACAGGTTGATCATTTACACCCCAAGCGTGGGCGAGGGTCTTGATGATTTAGACGAGGTGCACCCTGGGAAAATGGCACACACTAATGATGTATCTTCCCTCTTAAAACGAGACCATTGCTCTTGGTAGAAACCTTTGTGTGTCAACCTCAGAGACCAGGCATACAATCGGCGTGTAAGTGAAACGCAGTGGCAATTGTAATTGCAAGATGTTGCTACACTCGGGTAGTTTCTCTTTTACAAAGAAAAAAAGTAAATAAAATGTCATCAGCATTTCTTTAGTCTTTGCGTTTATCCAAAGAGGGAGATAGATTTTTAAGGGTAAAATGAGTCATTTGTATTCTTTTGACTTGGTGGTGCAGGTACTGTAGGATCTGGGCTGCTCGGTGGCAGCAGATGAGTTTTTCTCTTAGCTGCCAGAGGATTAGGGACCTGGTTTCTATTACAGTGAAGCTAAAGGCCATGTTTTTATCAGTGGTGTCATAGGGCTGGATGGTTTTTTTGCCACGCTGTATTCGTGATTGGTTAGTTTTAAAATGGTAGGTGATGGCTGATAGATGATGGTATTTTCTTTTACATATAAAAGGGCAGAAATTCAGTGCAGAGAAAAGAGATTAGTTTTTATTGGAGGAGTGAGAGGCATCTTTGGTCCTTTCTCTAGACTGTCTCGCCAGATGGAGGGGAGGGTTTCTGTGGCCAGATTAATGCTGTCATCTGCTTTGAGGTGCAACCTGCCCTTACAGGCTGCAGGCGTGGTCAGTTGAGGCTAAATAAAGGTCCTTCCAGTCCATCCTGTGGTGGTGAGGCAACAGGCTGTTGTTATTAATCCCCAAAAATCTGTGTTATATTGTGCCTCTGTAATGTTACTCCGTCTCCTTTAATGCACCTTGCCCTTTTGATTTACTTTTACGAAACAAATTTCCTTAACATCTTCCCTTAGAAAGAGACGTGTTCATTCATTCTTCTTCCTTTAGCAAGATAACAGGCATCCTAAAGGCACTTTATATACTCAAAATCTAGAAATCATATCACAGTGTGTTGGTTGGTTCAATGCTTTGGTTTAGACTGAAATTAATCATCAATTGAATATAATCGAATTTAGACACTTGTGTTCTCCAGAGGAAGAATCCAAATTGAAATATCTGGATATCAATTGAAGCATTTGCAAAAGATATTCAGGGTCCTCGTAGTTGGATTGTCACGACCCCCTGACGTTGTTTTGGGAACCAACAGGATGTGGAGACTCAACATGCTAGCATTGTCATTATGAGCATGCCTGTCTGTAGACACATTTGTTCTTCTTTGCTTTTTGTCCTATGTTTCAGTAATTTCTGCAGTTGCCATAGTAACTTAATTTAGTAATAATAATAAAAAATAATTTTGGCTAGCAAACCGTATTGAATTAACATTAGCAAACTAGCAATTATCCATAATTGTTGCCAGGGGTGGAACGGTACACAACCGCCACGGTTTGGTCGACGTCGGTTTTGGGGTCACAATTCATTTTGTTTTCAGTACAGCAGGGAAAAACAAAATAATAACAGTAATAATTAATAGTTTTTTCATTTATTAAAAACATTTAATTGACCCTAATTCTTACTGTAGCATTTCGGTATTGTCTACAATGGAGAGTGGTCACATATATTCGGCAATAAAGCCTCTCGCAGTACTTACTTTGGCTCTAAACCTACGGTCGGAGGCTGCCTGAACTCTGTGGAGAGAGACCGGACGTTTGTTTTTCTGTTAAATTACACACATTGGATGATGCCTGTGGCAGTGGGGTGTGTTTATGCTTGGCTGCAGAGTTGGTCGAGTGGGGGGCGGGTGTTCAGGGAACTGTGTTTAATTGGCCTCAGCTGGTGAGTGATTGGTAATCGGCCACCAGCTGAGGTTCACTCTGAAAGAGAAGCAAACTCTTGCGTTACTTTACTCGCGCAAGTTTACTCCACGGACAATTTGTGATCATTCGTGCCGGAGAGGAGGCGTGGCTTATCGGCATGAAAAAAAGTTAATCGCCGCCGTCCACCACGGAGGAAACTATTTCTGCTTTGTACGTGTCACGCAAGTCCCATAAAAGTTGGACCATCAAGCCCTTGTGTCTTTGTTCATAATATTATATATAATGTTATCCGTAGCCGCACACGGCTTCTCTAGGAACTGCGTCTGGATGACGGACGCTTCAAGACGGTCAACTTATCCTCCATAGTTTCCGATTCAACAACTGCATGACGTCAGTGATGTCAGTCGGAGCATCTCAACGCTGATTGGCTGTAATGACACAGCCTCACAGTTTTTTCGCCCGAGTCCAGAAATCCAGCATGCGCGAATGAGACGCATTTTACGCATCACGTCTTTTCCCCACGCGCCCGGCAGAGATGACGCGTTAATCACATCCAGTCTGTTCATTGACTTTTAAAGCACCCCCAGTTCTCCCATTAGGACTTTCTCCAGATTCAGGTCTGTCAGTGGTTCCCTCAGGTTGAAGTGAGTGCCGCTTAATGTTTTTCAGTAGTTACCCACTAATAAGGTAATCAGAAACAAAGTTTGTGGATAACAAAGCTACTGACTTGTTTCCATAGTGCAGCGTTGGTTGTCATAGATTCAGTGAGTGAGCCTGACGTTAAATCTTTTGAGGCTTTTTAAAACTACGTCTCAGTAGATTTCATGTTTGTGCATGAAAGCACAGTTCAGTATTTTTTGTAAGTCTGAAGTTACTGAATAGTTATGCATGTTGTATTACCTTGTGTCCTTAAGATGCATTTTATTTATTTATAATTAAACAGTTTTGTTGTGCATACTGTGATATTCTGAACTGTCTCAGGTTCAATCTGCACCATCTTTTCGTTCATTCAATTCGAGAAGTTCCTTAATTTAGGTCGCGGCTTGTCATTCAGGGGTGATGGTGGGTCCCAGCCAGACCAGTTGAGCTCCACTGCCCCAGACCATCTGTCACACATGTTCTTAGCAGCTCACAATTATTTGTTGGACCAGACTCACCAGAGTTATGTCCCTCTCAACTCTGACAAAAAAAACTGAACAAGTTAATGTAATAACGTACGTTTGATCTTTGATGGAGTAATGTGGGTTTCTTAACCTTAAATTAAATGGATTTATGTTCTAGTAACAGAGACATTTGCTTACATATATTTTTACATTTAAATAAACGCATGTACAATATTTTTTACACTAGAATAAACAATAATTAACAGTTATTTAACAATATGTTCTGGAGTAGTGTCATTTATACAGCGTTACAGTCATGATGCTGATGTGGCCCACTGTGAAAATGAGTTTGACACCCCTGATCTAAATCATAAGTCATCTGTCAAACAGGAGATAAGCCCGCCCCTTGAAAATGAGGGCGCCATCTGATTGGCTACAGATAGGTCCATGTTGAAAAAAACAGATTGAGCCACGCAGGAGAGTCTCATGAATCATGAATCCCTATATCCGTGTGTAGCAATCCTCCACAAGTAAAGGCAGTGTGATCCACAAATAAATACATAGAAATCCTCAAACAAATAGACAAATCCACATAGAAATCCATAAATATATTTGTGATTTTTCTTTTACATTTACATAAATCATAATTTATTTACATTGCATTGGAATGTATTTGTATTTTTGAATCTTTGGGTATCTGACCTCAAACAGAGAGGCTGCTGCGCACAATCTACAACAAGAAGCATTTCAGGAAAAAGTGTTTTGCATTTTGCATCAAAAAGTGTTTTCTACATGGAACTCTAGTTTACAGGTTATGTGGAAGTTCAGTGAAATACTGTCAATTATTTATCCTGCCACTGTTATTCACAAACACTTTCTTTGCCTGGGGGGTTAAATGCTTTTTTTGCGCCAGCAGCTTTCCTACTTTCTGCAGCAATAATTGTTTGAGAGACGTTTTTTGTTTAAGGATATTTTTTTTACTTAACTTTATCAGTTGTTCACTTACTAGATACGTCTTTCTTCTTTCATAGCGACAGAGTTAGTTAGGACTATTTCATTTACATAACTAGAACGGGCACTCGGTAGAGCGCATACCTTCGCCGCAGCCACATTTTGGCATTAGTTGCATGCCAATTGGGTAAAGTCCGCTCTGAAAAAAAAAAAAAAAAAAAAAAAAGTGCGCGACTGGACGGAGCGGCCAGCTGTTGATACGGCGATGCGCGCGTCGACATAAGAGCTCAGCCGTGTTGCACGCAAGGGTGAGTTCATGCTCACTAGCCCCCCCCCCCCCCGTCAACAACTATGGTAAAAAGAAGAGTTTGACCTTTTCATGACCTTGACATTTGACCTGATCGATCCCACAATCTAATAAAATGGTCCCCGGATAATAACCAATCGGTAATAAATAAGAATTGGTTGAGTAAACATTAGCGTACAGCAGACACGTCATGAGGTTCTCACTAACGCAGCTCCATTTGAACTCCATGCCTTTCTTTGGCACCGGGTATACATGCACGTCTGACTAAATCACTTGAGAGTTAACAGACAATTTGTGGCGAAGCCGTCTGAATCATCCGTTTTATGAACCACCCGAAAGAGTCGCACATGTGCTGAAAATAGCTTTTGAAAATAATGTCATTTAGCAATCCTGAAATGAAATGAACCAAATACATGAACTGCTTTGTGAAGCACTCTCCTGTATCTCTGTCAGCAATGTGGCAGCAGGCAGTCATGCATTAAGTTACACACCGTTTTTTGCAGGAGTGAAATGTCCTCATTCCTATTTCCAGCCCAGAGGTTGGTTGGTCCTCTAAATTGATCTGGCGAACACAGCTGCTTTGAAGAAACCTGCTCTCACCTGATAAGCCCAGTTACCATGGCACCTTTTACCGGCAGAGCTCAGACTTCAAATGTGCTTCATTCCAGGTGGGAAGGTGGAAGTCATAAACTTTCACGTGTATCAAGTCTGCTGATGAAATACAAAATTATTTCGATAACCTGGAGAAGGCGAAATGACAGCCCTGAAAATTGCACCGACAGAATATATTGTCTCCAGTCTGTCATTACTGTACAGTCAAGCTATTGAAAGTCCCCGAAACACGTCTGGTTACAAAGTATTGAGGAAAACCAACAGCCACCGGAGTCAGAGAAACGTATGATAAATACAACCTTGACAAATGTTACCCCAGCTGGAGAGTTTCCAGACATTTAAGTACGCAGCGTGTGAGGGTTGCCGGATGATAATTGTGGATAAGAAGGTGGCCAGCAGTGTACTGATTACTTTAAGTTTAGATTCTGAACATGCAATAGATCTTTGCTGAGCCCCTTCAGCTGTCTGCGGTTACATCGGCAACAAATAAAGGGAGATTCTTGTGGGAAGGAACGGACCTTGATGGCTGCCAATGTACTTGCAAACATGAAGTATCTTAATGTGTTTGAGATTACAAGATCAGAAGAACGTCCAGAAGAACCCCCAACGATTTGCAAAATGTTGATGGAGTCTGGGACTACTGTAACTCATTGGTTCTTTGGGCTCTGTCTACATCCAGGATATAGTCAAGCCGTACACCCCGGCATCAACCAATCGACTTGTGACTTTGTCACTTCGAGCTAATCACTCGACCAAATCCAGACTGTTTGGTGTCCTGGCTCCTCATGGGTGGCATTACACTGACATCAGGACAGCAGAAAGTCTCTACATCTTCCACGGACTAAATACACATATTTTACGACTATACACTTCCGGTTAAAAGTTTTGGGTCACCTAGACAATTTTGTGTTTTCCATGAAAATTCACACTTTTATTTATCAAATGAATTGCAAAATGAATCAAAAATATTCTCAAGACATTGACAAGGTTAAAAATAATCTATTTGATTACAAATATTAATTTTGTTAATCTAGCTCAAAGGAAGGAAGCTTCTCTCACCAGCATAACTGTTTTCAGCTGTGCTAATAAAATTGCACCACAAGGTTTTTTAAAGGCTTTCTAATCCTCCATTAGTCTTCTCAGGCCATTATAAAGGCCCTTTTAAAATGACCAGTGCTCCATTGTTGTGTTGTAACAAGTCAGTTTTTGATTAATCAATGATTCAGACTAAACAATTGCATTTAAGACCGTATTTGATTATTGATGTGTTCTCCATGCTGAAACCGACTAATTACCTAAGAGAAGGACAGAGACCCTGCTGGAGTGTTCAGTGAAATCCTGGCAACAACCGCCGTGCATTTAAATCTTCTAATCAGTGCACTCCTGTGTCCTCACTGATTCAAAATGGGAAAATTAGTATAACTGCTGCAGTCATGGAAATTATAGAGCGACATGATTAAAGGACATACAGCTTTCCCAGCAACACTATAATAATAATAGTTGTTGTTGTACAATCATAGACTGAGGAGTCAAGTAAAATAAAGAAAAAAGTTAACATAATCAGTTTATAAAAAGGAATGATGCATTGATCCATTTACAAGTTTATTTAACTTCTATGGCTTTGACTCTAGAACATCAGTTGACTTGTTTAAATGTTGGCATATATATGTATATATATGTATATATATATATATATACACATATGTATACATATATATTAGTAGTATATATGTGTGTATATATATATATTTACGTGTGTATATATATATATATATATATATATATATATATATATATATATAGGGGAAATCTTGTATCACTTACTGGTGTATTTATACTTCTTTCGAGAGAGCTGGGTGAGGGGAGGGGACAGCAGGCGTGAACCAACACTTCTACCTGATTGGTTTCTCTGAGGACGGGGACAATGGTCCCTGCTGGCTTCTCTTCTTCCTAGAAGACGGTTTTCTTTGAAATGGCTTAAAACCACGTTAGTGTTTCATGTCACATTTGGATTCCCAAATCAATTGCAACGTAAAATGTAGGAGTTGATGAAAGTTTATCTTTACTGGAGCAATATCACAAATGATCTTACCATTCATGATCTTTCTGCTTTTGTGAGACAAACTCGGCGTAATGCATTGACATATTTAGCTTTGATAGAATAGTGATTTATTGCATCATTGAAGAGATTACGACCGTCATGAGCTGACACACAGTCACCATGCCCGTTACTACCAGGCCTGCCTCTTCTACAGTATAATGCGATTGTCTCCTAAGTTTCTTCTTGTGTGTGACTTTTGTCCATCCTGCCTCCCTCCCTGCTTGAGCCAGCTTTGGCTGATAATAAGATTAGAGCGCAGCGAGACGGCTTAGTGACCCGACCTAAGAAACGGTGAGCGTCTATCTGCAAGGCTGCTGCAGATGGACACGACCGGGGAAACGGGTCCGTTAGCAGAGAGAGGCTGCGAGGTCGAAGGGCAACAGGCGCCATTCAGTCACAGCTCCAATGTGCCTCTAGAATGACAGCGTGCCTGAAGATGCTTTACTTAAAGTCTTATCAGGAACGAAACCGAACAAATCAACGCACACAGTGGCACGCTTAAGGGCTTGGTCTGAGAACACAAGACAATCTGGCAGAGGACGAGTGGAAGTGAGAGAACTAAATAGTGAGGGGCTAATGAGGGGATGGGCTGCAGGTGAGAAGGGCGTGAGGACCAGGTGAAGGTAATGAGGGACTAACGAGGTGATCAGAGTGCTGGAGTGAATGCGGATTGCGCGATAGACGTTTTGATTAATTAAAATGTACTTACCTTTTTCAGTTTATGTTCAGTTATTATAAAACATGTAAACAGTATGAGAAATTGTGGAGTAACATTTACTCTTCCCGCAGAGTTCATTTATTGTATGATTAAAATGTGTAACTTTTACTTAATAAAGTCTAGTAATCAGTGAAACATAGTAATACAATGTAGAATATATACCAATTTATTAAGTATAATTTACAACACCAACAAATATTTTTTTTGAGTGCACACGAAGCCTGCGCTCAGCTCTCCATCCAGAACCAACGCCTCGACAACACAGACGACTTTCGCGTCCACCGTGGCCTCATCCCTCCACGCTCATCAATGCTCTTTGGAACTGGCAGAATTAAAGGCTTAACCCCTTATTGCCAACTGTCCACGCAGATCTTAGCAAGCAGAGATTTAGAGGAAGTCATTCAGATACGTATGGTGGCGCCTCCGCCATACACAGCAGCAACAAAACACTGATGATGAATAGGTGGTTTAGACGGTGTGTATCCGCTATGAAATCAAAAGCTTGGCTGATGAAGGAGTTTTGTTGACGCGTAAAGTTTTGTTATAACCAGATAACACACTCAGAGTAGCTATGAGATGTTAATTCATGTGGTCAGTGAATATGAAATAAACTACATTTAAAAAAAAGTAATACAAATGAGGCGAGAGAAGAGGAACGTCTGCAACCGTAACAAGTGGAATTTAAAGTTATGTTTCCATCTAACTTTGAAACTGGGGTCAAAATTAGATTAATTTATCCAAAGATATTAATTGACACAAACATAGGGCTGGAGGATACACTTTATGTATAGACTGAATGATTAATCAATTACCTCATTCTAATTGCCATTGAAAAATATATTTAAATGATTATAGTGTGTGTGTGTGTGTGTGTGTGTGTGTGTGTGTGTGTGTGTGTGTGTGTGCGTGTGTGTGTGTATGTGTTCTTTTGCGGGGTAGACATCACGTTTCCTATGGGATCCATATCCCAGCTGCTATGTGATGTTTAATCTGAGCTTGCAGGGACTTGGACACAACAGTCCCTTCAATGATTCAGATTTACATGAACACCACACAAGTCATTAAGACACCAGCCTTGTCTGTTATTAAGTGAGAAAAGTAAAGTGGCTCAAGAGGATGACACAAACACATCTCAGTCCGTCTCAGGGGAGCGACCATCTAAACACTGGAGGGAGCGCTTTCACCAAAGCACCGTTTATTATGTATTCACGAGCAGACCCTCGAGAGGCCGTAAGAGCCTCCCTCGCTAAGTCCTTCATGTCAGGGTTTGGGGGCCGTCAAATCCCCTTTACACTTTGATTTAATCCATGTTGATTACAGCCCTCTCACCTCGGTTCATTTACTGAGCTCTTAATTGTGTTGAATGCGAGTAGACTTATCTCTCCTGTTGTGTCCCACCTCCTTTTTTTTTTCCGTGCGCTCCTGTGTTATTGGGCCACATTTGATCTAATTGGTTGGAAATAGAAAGTGTGAAAGATGTGTGATTGTATAAATGATATGTCCCACATGAGTCTATATGCTCCTTATTGGGAAGCATGCTGCAGTGGAAACAACAGGCATCAGGATGCGTGTGGCAGCAGATTGTTGAAGCGCCCATCCTTCAACCCAACATGGAATCATTACCTGCGTGTGGAGCTGCTCTCCTTTACTGACCCTGCACTTAAACCTTACTGTGAGGAGAACATCTCCTTACAGGGATCAATACCGTGTCACATTAGCACGGCCATGCACAGCAGGGGAGGAGAGCGAGAGCCAAATGACTTGGACAATACCACCGCGCCACGTTCATCATGCCGTCAGACGGTCCACAGCCCACTCGGCTCGGCGCTGACACGCTTGGATCTGCAAGTCTGATGGATTAAACGACTCATTTTATATATGTGTAAAAATGTAAATACTTGCACGTTTTAGTTTTTGCAACTTTTTTCCCGTTTTTTAAATCCACAGATTTGAAAAGATTTTGGATGGTGATGGATACATTTATTTGTAATACTCACATTCACACATCATGTTGCATTATAACTGCATAACGGTTGCTCTTATAGCATCTCATGATTTCTTCAGCTTCCCAACAGAACATTGCAAAAAAAATAATATTTCACTTCTTTTAACCATGCAGCTGTGATTTTAACTACTGTACTGCTTGTGTGTGTGTGTGTGTGTGTGTGATTTATGTGTGTATTTGATAGTGCAGTTTGCACTAATGTAGCTGCACCATGTGCCATTTACAATGTAACTGGGACATTGTGTCCAGATTTCAGTTTAGATTTTTCCGACATAATATTCAATGAACATCCTTGAGCTCCATCACACCTCCATTGTATGGACGTCTCACAGCAGATATCTCTTAAGTTAAACCCCCACAATGATTCGGGCACAGGCCACATTCAGTCCAACACCATATAAAATGATTAACACAGCGATAACTTTCCAGAACAATAGATCCTATAACAATAATATTGTGATATGTTGCAAGTGACTTTTTTGCTCCGTCTTCTGTGGCGTGCGAGACGGAGAGCCGAGAAGTGTTAACGCGACACGTAGAGACAGAAATAACATGCTGTTGTGTAGATACGATCAACAACGGACGGCTGTTTAGTTTAATAAAAGAACAAAGATGTTAGGGATCGTGGTGACGAGGACCCAAAGGCAAAGAGTTTTCTCGAACAAACAGGTTTATTTTCCACACAGGAACACGACCAACACACCACACATGAACCAAAACGATCCGACACTGGCCACACAGAAAGACACAGACTAAATACACAGGGGAACGAGACACAGGTGGAAACAATCAGGGAACAATCAGGGAAGAAACCGACAAGCAGGGAAACAGGAAACGGGAAATACACAGAACCTAACAAAAGACGTGCTATAGAGAACATTTCAGAGAGGCGGGACCATTTCTTTTAATGTCATGGGATCTACCAATACTACGCCGCGATCGACTGGTAGGTCGCGATCGACGTATTGAGCCCCGCTGATCTAAGTTATTCCCTGTGGTCTATCGGCTCAAAGCTGCACCTCTGAGCTTTGGCCGGGACCTCTTCAGTGGTACTGGAGGTGGACGTGTGGGTTCGTCTGAGTGTACCAGGTTTAATGACCAGGGCTCTACTGACCATCTGAGCCCCGATTCTCCTGACTCCATCACAAAGCAGAGCAGTTCATCGTGGCATTTCTAACTTTACAAGGCTATTGCTTTTATAAAGGTGTCACCCCCCCCCCTCTTCTCTATTAAATGTGCAGTGAAGTCTATATTTAGGATATTTTTAAAATATTGATTTCTTATATGTAATTGCTTCTGCACAGGATAATGTTAATTATGAATAACCTCATCTCTGTGCTTAAAGTAAAGATGTAAGGTGCGGTGAACATGAACTTCACTGTAGTTTAAATGTGACCAGGACCGTATTTGAAGTATTGGACTCCAAAAAGACTTGATGTTATATTATTAAGGAAACAAAATCTTCACAATGCTGTGTTTTACTTTCTTAAATGTAAATTAAAAACAGATTCATTGATATCCTTAGATGACAACTATTTGGAATTTAGAAATAATTTGGAAGAAAGCAAGTTTAGTGATAGTAACATGTAAGCAAAGGTCTTGTACGTCCACAAATTCAGCCTTTTATTGTATGAAAAGCCTACATTTAATTTGTGGGTCCATTGGATATTAGATATTTTTTGAAAGTTGTAGTCATAATTACATGAAGACTGTATTAATGAATGTGTTCCGCCACTTCAAGCTACTACAGCATTTCAAGCTCACACGCTTTAACAAATACCACAATACTATTTATTCATTGGAATGAAGTGTATTTTGCACATAATACAGACCAAGTATGTATGTGTTTATATTAATAGAATAAAATAGTCTACAACACTAAAACAAATCACCTCTTCAAGCCTCAATATTAAGCAACAATACAGCATCGCTTGTATTGACAAACCCAGAGAGATATTTTGTTCGACATCCTCTCAGCTCCAATATTTCCACGTTTAGTTTTTTCCACCCACAACTTGATGGTTTTCATAATGGTTTTTCAGCAGACTGTTCAAAGGAAAAGCTCTCAAAATCCAGTTTAAAACGGAAAACTCGATCCATGAAAAGAACCCTACTGAATCATATTGATTAGTAACCTCAAAGCAAGTTATATGGATTTCCCTTTATAAAATCTATAGCTGGGCTTTAGGAGCATCTCTGGCTGTGGGAGCGGATGATCTTTACATGTGGGCACAAGACTTTAGACTTTAGAGTGTCGGCTTAACGTTTAATTCAGGCCATCTCTGTCCCTGTTGAAGGTCTTAGATCAATGTTTGGCATTTCAAAAAAAATCCTTATTTGCTTTGAGTTAGGCGAGATGACTGTGGTATAAACATTACGCGACATCTAGGAGATGGTTAGCTTAGCTATCCCCCTTGGAAACCGGAGGAAACTGCTGGACCGACCGTCCAAAAAATAATAATATGCCTAACTAGCTGGTTGAACAACAACAAAAAATGCTTAGAACAACAGTTAGATTGGTATTGATGACTGGTACATACTGAAGGGTGTTGGCGGGTATGTCTAGACTGAATTTGACATCCAGAAATGCCAAATTGGCTTTGAAGTAATTTCATTACATGTCCACCAAACAGGTTGGTTTTTATGTTTTCTTTTAAATGTCCAGATGTTGGATGATGATGCCCGATCCCGACATCTCTCCTATGATGAACCGGGGACGCACTTATCTGATGTTTATTGTGTACAGATTATAATCCTCTTGTGTGTTTCCTCTCTGATGAGAGCTCAGTGGAAATCTAAAATCAGAGCACTCGACTTCCTAATTACAGCCCCCGCTGCCCGGAGGCCCCCCCCACCCCCGCGTCCCCCAGGCAGCGGCGGGGCGAGGCAGTCGGGGCCTCAGCCGCCGAGCGCAACCCCGGACTTGTGCAGCGGCGGCCCCGTCGGCCCCCACCCTGTTCCTCCGTCAGCACGGCCCTCCGCGTGTATGGGGACACATGACAGATCCGGGAGATAAAACAGCCAACCCTGGCCCCGCCGCCACACTAATGGTTTATAAATATCTTCTTCAAAGACCCTAGATGGTGTGAGGGCGGCGGGGTGGTTATGGGCTCTGTTGTAACGCAACATCGCAGACCCATTTAAGCTCTCGGTTTGCCTTTCATTCGCTGCCACAGAGACCCGAGAGCCGGCTGGAGAAGGAGGGGCGGGGTTAGGAAGGGCACTGAGGGACTTGTGATGGACAGCTGGGATGAAAAGGCCACTGGCATTCAGCGGTCCGAGTCAGACTGACCCACTCAACGCAAGCAAGAAGATATCAACTACTTGTTGTCCAGCTGCTCCACTGCCAGACCTTTTACTTCCACAGCGTTGGAATAACACGTGTACAGATCCTCAGGTCTAATTCAGAGAATGTTTCTCTATTTTCCCGTTTAGCTCTGAGGACATCGTGGTTACATTTGTTGGATATCAGGGCGGGGGGGGCAGCCGGCGTTTATGAGATTGGAGTGAGACACGGAGAATATGTGAAGTGGTGATCTTCGCAATAAAACATCTTTGATGGGACGTGTCGAGTCTCGGCCAATCAGCGTTAAGAAGTCGACAGCGTTTGGTGGTTTAGGTTAGCTTGAATGTCAGCCGCTACATCTACTGCTGTCACGCTGCTCGGTGTATCGACACTAACGAAGTACCCGTACGTTAAAAACAATATGATTTTGCATATTTTTATCACCGATACTTCATTAAGAGAGCGTGTGATCAGAGCGCTGCTCCGCTCCGTGTCAGGCTGTCTGCACGCACTGCGCTGGCAGCGAGTGGCGTTAAGTGGCGGAGCTTTAGAGACCGTCTTCGGCTTTAAAAATGTTTTTGATTTTATTACTACTGAAGATAAATATACAAGTATCGGGTATATTGTATTTATGGTATTGTATTGAATTCTGGTATCGGGTATCATGATATTCATGGCAGGTATAGAAATTATAATTTTAGGATCGTGACAACCAGGTAGAGGAAGGAACAGAATCACGTAATAGACTCATGGAACAGAATCACAGAACAGACTCAAAGCTCAGTAGAGCACACAATAAAAAAAAGGAAGTGAATGTCTTTAACCATATTATATATAATGACAATGTAAAGTTGTTATTACTATTATTAGGGCCCGATCACTGAATTATTCAGAGGACCTTTTTTCTTAAAATGTTTGTTATTATTATTTAGATTTGGGGTCAGAACAATCAAAAGACCGTAGTTCTAAGTTTTGAGGTGTCATCAGACAACGTGGATGTGGTGTGGCGACAACAAGAAAGTCACCTGCATTGTGTTTATTGCTGTTATTCACAGAAAAGATTTTAAATGCACTCCCATCTCACATAGTCATTTTACATCTTTTGAACATCTTGGTTTTATGGTAAACTCAAAAGCTCCTGTCATCATTTTAATAATCTACAGGCAGTATCTTTATCCACGAGTTTGCCAAACTTTTAACTTATTTTATGTTACAGTATGACAAAATCCTTATTTTAGGTGATTTTAACATACATGTGTGCTGCCCGTCTCAGACTCTTGTTAAAGATTTTATGGATACTCTGGAATCTTTTAACCTCACTCAAGCAGTACAACAACCTACTCATTCAAAGGGTCACATCCTTGACCTCGTCCTGTATAATGGTCTCAGCCCTGAAAACTTTGAAATTAAGGATATCTGTGTGTCTGATCACAAAGCAGTTTTATTTAATGTAGTTTTATCCCAACCTCCCACAAATCTCAGTTCACCTGCTCAAAGCCGCGTTTTTAACTCCAGGTCTGCTGATACATTTTCAGAGCTTTTTATTGCTGCTTCTTTAACTGCTTTTAATTCACATTCTGATACAGAGGAGCTGGTCTCCCTTTTTAATAACACCTGTCAAACTGTCCTGGACTCTGTTGCTCCTTATAAGATAAAACAATCAAAAAGAACCCCACAGCCCTGGCTAAATGAATCTACGCAACAACTCAAGGGAGACTGTAGGAAAAATGAAAGAAAATGGAAAAAAACTGAACTACATGTATTTTATGAAATTTGGAAAGATGTAATGAAAAATGATCAAAAGGAAGTCAAAGAAGCAAGAGCCTCATTCTTCTCTAAATTAATTTTAGATCATCATTCAAACCCAAGAGTTTTATTCAAGGTCATAGACTCAGTTATAAACCCCTCCCTCTGTCGACCTACTGAGGCCTCACAAGAGATGTGTGAGAGGTTCTTAAATTATTTTATTGATAAAGTAAAGGAAATAAGAGAACAAATTATCCCCCCAACTCGCATTTTACATGCCAGTAGGGACATACAAACCTATTTTAGTAATTTTGAACCTGTATCACTATCCTTTTTATCTGATATCATCGCTCACATGAAATCAACTACGTGCAGCCTTGATTTTATTCCCACTCATTTTTTAAAAGAGGTTATCAGCACCGTAGGGCCTAGTATTTTACTGATTATTAATAGCTCCCTTTTAAATGGCACTTACCCATCTATTTTTAAACACGCTATGGTCCAACCTCTTTTAAAGAAGCCAAAGCTCGATCCTTCCGTTTTATCAAATTTTAGGCCAATTTCTAAACTTTCGTTTTTATCAAAAGTTTTAGAAAAAGTAGTTTCAAACCAACTTCTAACTTTCATGAATCACAACAATATATTTGAAAAATTTCAGTCAGGTTTTAGAGCACTACATAGTACAGAAACTGCCCTCCTCAAGGTAACTAACGACCTCCTTTTAACAGCAGACAGGGGGGAGAGCGCAGTTTTAATTCTTTTAGACCTGAGTGCAGCCTTTGACACAGTAGACCGCCATTTTAATTGATCGCCTTAAAAATTGGGTCGGCATCAAGGATGCTGCACTCAGCTGGTTTTATTCTTACCTTTTAAATAGAACCTTTTCGGTCGCCATAGGGGATCACTCGTTCTCCACGGCACACATTACCTGTGGTGTACCACAAGGCTCAATTTTAGGTCCGATTTTATTCTCTATTTATATGCTTCCACTCGGCCAAATCCTCCAACGGCACAAGGTTTCTTTTCACTGCTATGCTGACGACACGCAGATATACCTTCCACTGAGACCTGGTGACCCAAAGAGCCTAGCTGCTGTCCTGGACTGTCTCTCTGATGTCAAATGTTGGATGGCACAAAACTTTTTACAACTCAATAACTCAAAATCGGAAGTCATATTATTCAATTCCCCAAACAATAACACTAGCCTCATTCAGAGTGAACTTGGTCCCCTGTCCGCCTACATAAAACCGGTTGCAAGAAACCTGGGCGTAATGTTCGACACTAATTTAAATTTCGAAACACAAATTTAAAAAAAACGTCCAGTGCTGCTTCTTCCAACTACGCACCATATCCAAAATCAAACCCATATTGTCACACCCCGATCTGGAAAAAGCCATACACTCGCTCATATTCTCAAGACTCGACTGTAATTCACTCCTCTCAGGCATTACCCATAAATCTATCTCCCGCCTCCAACTAGTCCAAAATGCAGCAGCTAGGCTTCTTACTGGTTTTAACAGACGACAACATATTACTCCAGTTCTGGCCTCACTCCACTGGCTCCCAGTTAGTTTTAGAATTGATTTTAAGATTTTGTTGATCACTTTTAAGGCCCGTCTGGGTCTGGCCCCGGATTACGTTATCGAAATGTTAACGCCATATAAACCACCTCGCAGCCTTAGATCCTCCGGTGGGGCCCTCCTGGCCGTTCCAAAGTCGAGGCTTAAATCAAAGGGTGACCATGCTTTTTCCACCAGGGCCCCTCGACTTGGGAACAACCTACCGGAGGAAATAAGGCTGGCAGAATCAATAACTTCTTTTAAATCACTTCTTAAAACCCACTTTTATAGAACTGCTTTTAAGTGATGTCGTCCTTTTAAATTTGTATTTTAATTGCCTATTTGTTTGGTTTTACTTGTATTCAATGCTTTTATGGTATGGTCTTTTTTGTTTGCCACCATTTAAGTTGTATTTATGCTTTGTTTATCTGTAGAGCACTTTGTAAACCTTGTTTTTAAAAGTGCTATATAAATAAAGTTATTATTATTATTATTATTATTATTATTATTATTATTATTATTATATAATACTGGATTAGTTCCTTTATATTTGCTCTTCCCCAAGAGTCTGCACCAGTCTCTTACCGGTGGAAGGACACATGTATCAGGGCTGTTTTTCTTAAGTGGCTGTAAACAATTATAATATCCTTTTAATATCCTTATTATTACAACCTTTTGCTGCAATAAGGAGGCCATCTGAAGTAGGTTAGCATTGTTTATGGTTAATGATCAGCCTCTGTCAGGAACATTGACAGCTTAAGGAGATTTTACAAGAGATTTCCCTTTATTTAATTCAGTTTATTTTGTAGTTTATTTTGGGGGTTGTGAGAGTTTGGAGCCATGTGTGCGAGGCGAATCAATTTAAACACAATCAAAAGTTAAGGGGGATTAACGCTACTGTGATGAGATAGCACACTCAAAATGGTTTAAAATAGCTGCAGAGATTACACTACTAATGTAATCCAATTTAAAGGAGCCTTCCCCAAATATTTATTATTGAAGCACCATCTGTTTGAAGCCTGTAGGGTCAGTCTAATAGGCGGGTTTACAACAACAAGGCTGTTTTGTTGTCCTACATTCCTCCCCGTCCCGTCTGTCATAAAGTCAGGCAATAACCACAACTTATTGAAATCTTTGTTCATGTCTGTCCTCATTTGAAATCAACACGCATGGACCACGTGTTCTTCACTTGTTAAATTCCTTAATAGAAGTCAAACTGAAGGTCGTTCAATTCAGTTCATTTTTCATAGCCCAATATCGCAAATTATTGCCTCAGCGTGTTTTACAATCTGTTCACAAATGACATCCATGTCCCAGGACCTCACATCGGATCAGGAATGAGCCTCAGCAGGGCCATGACAGGAGGCATCAGACCCAGCCAGGTCCGATGGACCCTATGAGACGTCACAAAGACTCCGGGGAGGAAGCAGAGT
The DNA here is from genome assembly GCA_036178185.1 of Liparis tanakae. Taxonomy (NCBI): domain Eukaryota; kingdom Metazoa; phylum Chordata; class Actinopteri; order Perciformes; family Liparidae; genus Liparis; species Liparis tanakae. Next base: position 15,970,606 of record CM070099.1, on the reverse strand, counting down.
TAGTAATGTGAAAAGGAGAGATGTAAATCCATCCATAAGTAAAGAGAGAAGAAGAGAGAGGTGCTCAGTGTATCCTAAACGTCCTCAGTAGCCTCTAAGTCTATAGCAGCATCTCTAGGTCTGGACCAGGTGAACCTGATTCAGCCCTATAACTATAAGACCATCAAGAGGAAAGTCTTCAGTCTCCTCTACATGAGGGGACTGTGTCTGCCTCCCGGACTGAAGGTGGACGCTGGATCCATCAAAGAGGAGCTTGATACCTGAAGGCTCCAGATACCATCAGGACTAATGAACCATTATAACGAGGACAAGAAATCTGACTCTTAAATAATGTATCATTGCGTTGTCGCTGCTCTGACACAGATCCCAGCTCGGCACAGACAAAACACGCTGTAGAGATCCGACGAGCAATAGATGAAAACTATGGACGTTTCTTTGTTTTTTCTTATTTCAGAAATTCAGTAATTCAGTTTTATACTTTTAAAATAAAGAGAAGCCTTGGGGTAGTTTAAGCAATCAACTGAAGTTTGCTACAACACCCCCATTGCACACACCTCCACCCCAGCATCCACTGAAAGGCTCTATATCCGCACTAATGTTAATAATATGTTTCTGTTTAAAACCGGGGTATTAAAACCAAAACAATCTCTGTCTACACAGCCATTTCCGTATTTCTAAATAATTTCCGTCCATACTTGCCCATCTGGTCATACCTTCACCCTACAGGGTGCTGAGCCTGCATTCAGGAATTATACCTATTTCAAGGGATGTCAGGTGACTGAAAATCACATCTGATAATAAATATGAGTGGTAGGCATAGGTATAAAAAGGTATTATAACATAATAAATGCTCTGCAACTTTAAGGTTGAGACTTGTACAGCGTCACTTGGGCACTGAACAGTGCATCCAGCCACTGTTGAGACCTTTGACCTTTCAGACCCGGTTGTCACTTCAGATTATTTAAGCACTAGGCCCACCGTGTTGTACCGATGGGTGGGTGGAGCGACGGAGGTGTAAACGAAGGGTAAATCTGAGCTAACGCTTAAGCTTCAGTGTGGGACTCGCATGAGAGAGCGAGGGAGACACGGGTGGAAGCAGAGATTACTCGGGGAGATAGAGGGGGGCTGTTAAAGAGGATCAGTTTATCTTCACACAGGCTCCCCCACGGCATTGAGAGAGGGACCGACTTCTTATCCTTTATTCCATCACAAGGCGGCAGAATTAGATTGCCTTGTTAGACATGCAAATCACGTATTTCAGCAATGAACTGTAGACACTATAGTTTATATTTGGATACAATATAGTGGATATTTGGTTTTAAAAACATAATTGACATGGTTACCCCGTGTTGCTTCAGTTCATACTTAATGTGTTCCTTCACTGAGTCATATATTCAGAGATTATTAGCGAGAAGAATTCCACTGGCTTTTATCTATGATCTGTTTGTGTTACATATGAATGGGCTGCCCCCTATGGGCGACTCCCCGCACCACAACCAATCACAGTTGATCTCTTAATTGTGCCCCGGCGCTAGACGTGCGTCCCAAGGTCAACTCCTCTCTGATCAGTCTTGGCAGGTCTGTGCGCGTCCGGCAGCTCGGACGTTTTAATTGCGGTTGCAGCTCAAACTAAGACAATATCTCACAGCCAGGACGTCCGCGGGAAAGAAAAAACATAAAATAAAAATAAAAATGTTTATTCTAAAGAGAAGAATCCAATTAGCAGATATAAAGCATGGCCAGGCTGAACGGTCGCCTTTGGCCAAATGTAATTAGGACAGTTTACCGAGGCCACAGATCATATCTGCATCGCAACTTTTTTAGATTTTCTTATTTATTTAGTGTTCCCGTTTAAACTTTGACTTGATACCCATATCCACATCTTAAACCGCCTCTATCTGTCTGTCTGCAGCCAACCACACACACACACACACACACACACACACACACACACACACACACACACACACACACACACACACACACACACACACACACACACACACACACTTCCCAGATGGAGACAGCCACGGATTAGTGAAGATTTTCCTTTATTTAATAAACAAATGAATGACACAGTTTTGAGGATAAACCCGCTCAAAGAAGCACAAGAATAGTCTGGAGTGAGGAGACTAAAGGGCATTAGCCGACTTCATCATGGGATATCATTCACATGAAGAAGTCTCATCAACCCACCCACAAACCTGATCCGTTCTGATTGTGCCTCCAGGACAACGGTGTTTATTAGTCGGCATGCAACAATCGCAGCCTCGTCTCCAGCATGGCCTTTTTCTCGGTGGTGTTAGATCATATTTTGAGTGGACACATGCCGGTTCACAGCAATCACAAACGCTGCTGGAGAGGAAATTGGAGCACATACAGGATTTGTGAGGCAAAAACTGTTTCAGATCTGACAAAAAGAGACGGGGGCGCGGTGTATAATGCATGTAAAACAGGCTGAAGGAACGATGGTGGTGATGAAGATATTAATCTCATGCATGTCCCATCGATGTCTTTACTGATCAACAGTGACACGAGGAAATGCTGCGTATGAATATGTGTTATAATTAACCGGGGAAAGATTGTTTTGCATGAATGTCTCGCAGGGTATCTTATCATATGTTGATTATAAAAAGCATAGCCAAGGATTTTCCTGTGGGTAGATGTCCCACTCCATGAATAGTAATGACAGTCCACAAACTGAAGACATTCACATCCCATTGAGGAAGAATTGTAACGTTTATGTTGATCCTTTGGACTTTTATTTTAGATTTCATGCTTTTGGTGTTTAATCATCAAGCCAGAATTTAAATGTGTAAAATACTTTGTGTAGTGGCACTCCGTCTACTTCTGGGTCTTCTGTACCACACTTTTGAGATCAGTCTTTAAAGCTATTAATTGAAACGCGAGTGACACAAGTCGTTCTTTCATTAAAAAGGTTGTTTACTAAAAAAGGTAGAGTTACAGGTTCACACAGTAAAAGAACGATGTCGCTTCCAACATCTCTGAGCTCAAAACACGACTGACAGTCCCACGCACAGCTGATATACTGACGTGACGTCATCCGATTGGAAGCTTACGTTCCGACAAATTATTAATCTTTTAAATACAATACTGAATTATATATGTTAACATAAACATTCTTTCAAATCTTAATAAAAAGATGTATCTTTCGTTACCATTTTACATCTTTTTAAACTAAATTATTACAACAAATGAAATCATGCATTTGGCTCTTACACTTTGATTTATGACTAAATACCTGACAAATTTACATCTTGTGATACTAATATGATAACCCTAATATGAACGTAAAGAACACATTTTAGCATGCTTGAACATGAACTAACATAGTAAACATTTTAAGGAAAAATAAATCACCACATGCAAAGCTGAGTTCATCTCTCTTGCCTCTCGACATGGAGAGAGACGTCAGACATTACTCCACTTTACCTTTACATGCTAAAGTAGACGCACAGCAGCTGGCGGGGTTGGAGTCACGCAGACGGCTGATCCGGAATCATCCGTTTCTTAATTCCCAGACGTGGACAAAATAACACTCTCTGTGAACTTGCTCTCTACCAAGAACAAGGATGCGGCTCCTATTTCCGTGCGCTTTCCCCCGCAGGTTTAACTTTTCCGTCTACATTTTATTGTGTTTGGAAAAGATGAAGATATATGTAATGATGTGCCATCCACATGTACATTATAACATGACTACAACAAGTAGCAACTGTCTTACCCCTCCTGTTACCGTCACATGTACTAACATATTTTACCCTCGGGGTCAATTTGACCCCAGCAATTAAAACCTCCAGAAAATGATTAGAATTTTATTGTTTCCCAAGTTTAAGTGTGAGGTACTTTATGTTTGTTTGTTGACTACCTAAATAGCCCTTTAAATGTATAAAAAAGTTGATATATCTTATATGTTTGACACAGGGAAAAACAGCCTGGGGTCAAATTGACCCCAAAGAACATTGACGTTAAACATTGAATGCGGTCAAATTGACCCTAAAGGTAACAGGAGGGTTAAACACGGTTTGTAGCCTGACCGCTCTGCAAACAGGGTATTTATTACCCACGCCGTAACCCTAACATCACCTCCACATCCACACGTTGGTTCTGAGTGCTGGGGAAGGCTCATTTTCCTTTTTTATTTTGAGTCATTAAACGTCCCTAACTGCATCCTCGGCTCACATGTCGGATGCCTCATTTCTTCACAAAGCAAGCCAACGACATGAACGACGAAATGTAAAGAAAAGTGTCCTGCTAACTTTAATTCATTGGATGTAAATGCTGTTGCCATGGCGATGGCAGTGACGTCGGCGCTGGTGGCCGGAGCGACCATGTGTCCGATCATATCCATGTCCCGCTGAACTCTTTTGCTCACGTGAGGTGAGAGGATTTATCCCGGGATTGTTTAGGGATTAGTCCGCCGGATTTACCAGATACAGAGATTCAGAAATGAAGGGACAGGCGCACCGCGGCGGCGGCGGGGGTCACGTCGTCCCGGGAGGAATAAGAAAGCCCCGAGTCACTGCAGCAGAGGCTACCGCTCAAAGAACACGCTTTTCTTTCTCTTGTGCGTCCTCCCCTAAAGTCCCACACACATGCGAAGGCTTCTCCCCGCCACATGTTGGCCCTCGGCCCTGCAGCGCAGCCCCACATCCAATCGCCTAATTCCCCTGCCTCTCCATGCTGTCAGCGTGGACAAGAAGGGAGGCGTGCCCGGCTGAACAGATGTGGAGATTCCAGCTGCCTCTCTGTCTATGGATCACAACACTCCCTCTCTTCCTCTGTGTATCCTCCTATTCTCTAAATACCCCCCCTCTCCATCCATTTACCCACATGAGGGACACTTCTCTCGGTGTTTTCTGCCGTAGAAGGATTTAGTGGCAAGAATACAATTTTCCTTGCCTGACTTTTTTTTCTTCCACCAATCAAACTGGAGGCACAAGTGGACACCAACTGCAGGGATCAGTTGATCCAGCTTCAACTGTCCGGTTCGGGGGATTGGACTCCCTGTGAGTTGGACATCCTGTTTCTAGTTTTCTTTGAATATCTTACCTTCTTCTATTCATTCCTTTAATTTTTTGTTCATGTTGCCTATACCTGAACTACCCGTGCTCTTCTTTTTATTCTTAAGATGAGCTGAAGATGTTTCTCTTAAATGTGCTTTGTGTGTCAAGCTTTATTTGTGTGGAAGAATAATGGAGATTTAAGTCACTTTGTGAACACAATGTTTCATGCAGACCAGTCGAGCTTCAGAATACAACAGTGTAAAGCCCAATGTTCATTGTTTGTATGAGGTCAGTGCTCCATGTGGGGAGACCTGCACTGAAAACTATTTAATGCCCTCTCATTTTCACTTCTTTGGATATACAGAATGATAAGGTCACGAAACGTCTACGACGTCCTCTGCAGCTAAATAAACCATTTATTACCTTGTTGGATTATCTGTAAAAACGCATGGCTATGAAGCTGTACTTCATAAGATGATCTTCTAATTCAATTGAGACTTTATCTACATTTACAACTGGAACACGTCTTGAGTCTGCTTTTGCCGGCTTCCATATTATGAGGTGATACGTTTGCCCTCCTTGGTTCGGGTCACTGAATGTCAAGATGTCAAAGGGGAAGTCTGGCATCCTCCGGTCCTGAGGCTGTCGGTGGTTATAACTGTTTAGATCGCCTGATGGAGTGTTTTTGTATTCCTTCTATTTTTCTTCTGTCTGATCAGTTTTGAACAAATTGACACCTTCCAACAAAGACATCGACCGCCACCAGACTCAACTTCCATGTCATCCGTTCTCTTTGATTACGCATATTTAATTTGATTTGATTTTGAAAACAAATACGCCAAATACCCGTGAGGATGAGCTGTTTTCTTTGACAACGTCATATTTTGCTTTAGCATGTGGACATTATTCACTATTTTCTGACATTATATATTGAGAAGATAATCCTCAAACACATATTAACAAACCATAAATATCACATAACACAAACAAACATGTCCATGCCTGACAATGGATGACAATGGAGGATCTTCATAATGAACCGTTTCCTGTGTTGTTGTTCCAGGTGACACCAAGGATGTGGAGATCCCCAGAGGAGAGATGGAGGTGGTCAGAGGCCAGATGGTGGTGTTACACGCCTGGTACAGCCCCAACTCGGACATTTCCAAAAACTCTGTCCTTTGGCACTTCATGGGGAAAAAAAACAAACAGGTGGGAAGATCAGACCCTCTGCAACAATCTGCTGTGTAGCTGACCCCGCCCTGACCTCTGCGCAGGACAGAAAGGAAAGCCTCGATGAAGAGATTAATATAAGAACAGTGTGTTTGCTGATGCTATTACTACTTTAGTGGAAGTCCTATACCTTCACATAGAGAGATATGCCAGTTGAAACAATGAAAGGATAATTGTTGTTTGATTGTTTAGGACTTCTCTGGTTCAGCTTTGCCAATGTGAAGATCTGCTTTCCTGCTTTCTATCATTTTAATTTAAAATGATAAAAGAAGTTTTAACATCTCGTCCTGTGTTTTATGATTCTAAACTATTAGTAAAAAATGTCACCTGCCATTTTTCCGGAAAGATTCATTGAGAAAACAACTTATTGCAGCCTTGCAAAGAATAGTAAACATATTTAAGTTACCTTTTATGTACTATATTAATACAACAAATGTTTTGAGGAATTCTTATTAATGAACAAGACCAGGTACTTTTAGTCCTAATCTGTAGAGATTGTAATTATTGCCAATACCACTGCTGCTGTCTAATTCACAGTGAAAGGAAAGACGGATGTTATTAAGGAAAGGATGCCACTAATGGCGTTTCATCTCTTTTTACTGCATTTCTTAACCGTGACACGGATTGCTGGTGGAGCTGTACGTTGCACATACTGTGTGTGTGTGTGTGTGTGTGTGTGTGTGTATGGGGGGGTCTTTGCATGATTAATATAATCTAAACAATTTCAGTGTCTGACGCCTGCAAGCTTATCTCAAACTGAAAATCTGCCTAAAATTCAACATCCACCATCTGTACATGTCAGGATTATCTTCATGAAGGACGTTGATTTATGTTATACAGTTAATCTGCACATCTTAATATGGCCACAGTCAAAAAATAGAATAGAAATAATACTATATCTATATATGTATATGAAGGACATTGATTTATGCTATATGGTTAATCTGTACATCCTAATATGGCCACAGACAAATTATATTATTATATTATCATATTTATATTATATATATATATATATATGTCGTCCTTTTATGTTTTTATTTTAATTGCCTATTTGTTTGGTTTTAGTTGTATTCAATGCTTTTATGGTATGGTCTTTTTTGTTGCCGCCATTTAAGTTGTGTTTATGCTTTGTTTATCTGTAGAGCACTTTGTAAACCTTGTTTTTAAAAGTGCTATATAAATAAAGTTATTATTATTATTATATATATATATATATATATATGTATATACAGTATATATAATATATAATTCACTCAATTATTAGTACCTTTTTTAAGAATGTGTTGTATTTCAAAAAATGTCTCAGACTCATAACTGTTGCTCTAATTATGAGTATTACTAATTAACAGGGAAATGATGCTATATCCATTGTTACCATTGGATCTGTTTTTTTTCTCCTGCTCAGGTAATAAACTTTAGCCTGGGCAAAGTCGGCATCAGTCAGAACGAGTTCACCAAGAGAGTGGGCTTCAGCGCGGCCATGCCCTCAGCCAACCTCTCCATCTACATCAACAACACCCAGGAGTCGGACTCTGGGCAGTACTTATGCACGGTCATCATCCCTGGCAGTGCTGGCATGTTTGGACAAATGCACTTAAATGTCAAAGGTAATAGACCGCGCCGTCAGGAACTTCAAAGGTCAGATTAAATCAGAGCGCTCTGTGACAGCTCACACAGTTCCCTGGATTAGGAAATTGAGGCAAAGTAAATACTTTGAAGGATTTCAGATCGGACCAGTCTGTTAAATATCATGCATTTATGAAGTAAGCAATATGCAAATATTACTCATCTGCTGTGAAGGGATTCGCTTGGCTCTAAGGTCATTACATCATCATCCAGCAGCAGATAGAAAACAATGTGGGATCAAAACTGTTTCTTATTTGTAAGCACTATGGCTGCTGCCCCCCAAAACATCTCCACTGTGTTTGCAGTTGATTAAAGCCGTATGTACAAGTTAATTATAAGCTCATAGATCGTGTGTTATTACTTTAACACTACGTCTGTGTGTCCCCCAGTCCCTCCTTCTCCCCCAGTGTGCTCCATGACAGGAAACCCCGTGGTGACGGGCAATGTGACTCTGAGCTGTAAGTCCAGTCATGGAAAACCCATCCCTCACTACAAATGGACCAAGGCGGCGCCCATGACCGAGGTCTTCTTCGCCCCAATGCAGAGTGAGTATTCTCTCAGCACATAACCAGGATGTTAAGTCTTATACTTCAATGGTCAGTTCAACCAAAATAATAATATATATATATATATATATATATATATATATATATATATATAATAACATCCCTGCAGTCACCCAGATATGATCGAGCGTTGTGACGCTTGCAGCATTCGCAAATGTAATTTTACAAATTCATCGTACTTCTTTCTGTCATAGAAATAGTCCCCACAGAAACTGCTCATTTAAACCCTCATTACCACAGCAGCACAGCAATTAAGCTTAACGAGCAGCAAGCTGTGAAGTAGGGAGCGTGTCCACTTTGTTCCCCCTGGGTTTTCACTATCGGACTAAATGCAGATTCCACAGGAACTACTTAATACTGACAAACTTAGTTTGACTTCCTCTGCATTAAAGCACTTTAACCAATTTATTGATAATTTGTTATATTCTGGATTCAAATGAATGCGTACTTTTGAATTTTCATTCGTTCTTTTGGGGGGGTTGAAGAACGCTCGCACACAACTGCAACACATCTTGCACTGGCTCATTTTCAGCTTGTTAGTCATATCTTTCCCCATTTTCATCTTCTTTATTATTTCAATTCTTTAAATGTAATATGTATTTTATTGTATTGCATATTTGTAAAAATGTTTTGCTGCTGCAACAATAACCCCCCCTGGGATGAATAAAGTAAAATCTAATCTAATATCATTAAATCTGGTCGTTTTGGAGAGAAAAGGTGGTGAGAGTAACATTTGTCTTAAGTCCAGTTATCGGCAGCCGGCCTCACGTCCTTGTTAACGTGGACGTTTGTCGAACCGAAGCACAGATGATGGAGCGATTGGTCATCCCACGGCATGCACCACAAAATCCTCTTTACAAATGGAGATAGTAGTTATCTGCATTATTTTTGAAGATGTTTGTTCCCAGATGCGAAGACATCACCATCTGTTTCTGAACAGTGGGACTTATCCTGATTGATTGAGTATTAACTTAACTGCTTTGATCTTTGGTCCTTATCTCTTTACCGCAGAAAAGTCCTCAGACTCAAAACATAACAACTACTCCCTCTGATTGAGCCGGGTTTTTGGAAAGCAGCATGCACACTCATGCCTGCATCACATGTACATCTTCACCCTCTTACATGCCATCGGCACTTGAATTCAAACCCATCAATTCACCCCCCTGCACATATGTATGCTCTCTCTGACTCTCCATGACTCTCATCTCTTTCAGCAATCTCTCTCTCTCTCTCTCTCCCTGTTTTCCCTCTATGCTGATCCTCTCTTGGCACTCCTCATTTCCTGTTGACCTTAGTGCCTAATCTAACAAGCCCCATCTCATTACTTGATCAACCCCTCTAAGAGGCATGAGTTGGATTTGGGCCTTGACTCCACCCCTCCCCATCCGTGTGCGCCACTCCTTCCCCACCTCTCATTAATGCTCATTCACTCTTTCTTTGCCGTCTTCCCTTCTGCATAAAGAATGGAGAGCCTGTCCCCAGCCCATGCTTGTCCTTGGGTTCATGGGTAAGGGTTTTCACTCACATACTTTCCCCTTATTTCCCTTAACTCCCATCCCACCGCTTGCCTGGAACATCCCGAGGTGTCGACATGTCCCTCCTCAAATCACAGCCGTGAGGCTAGAGACAGAAAACAAATACACTCAATTTGAATGAATGCTTATAGGATACAATTTCAGTTCATATTTTGATTAGCAAAAAAGAAGAAAAAAGACAGGTAACCATTCTTAAATGCTTAACATATATGAGAATTATGAGACATATTATCTCTATAAATAAATATATTTCTATTTTGTAAAAAAGGGTTGAATTTGTTCTTTAAGTATTTGTGGTATGTGTTAGATTTAGTCAGGCATAATAAGATTTTATAATATGGGTAGATGAAATCAAGCATTCTGATTGGTTGTACATTATTCAGCTATAATGTCCTGCAGCTGTTTACATTTATCTGAGCGTTCGATATCAGTGCGCACTCAAAATAACAATAACAGTAGATTTTGCGCGACCGTTAGGTGTCAGTTCAAACTCGACAGTTACAAACATGTTTCTTGTGAACTTTTATATTTTGGGGGAATGACTTTAAATGAGTGGTCAGCGGAAGAGGAAACTTCAGGTGGACGTCATGCTTTATAAGATAAGATAAGAAGGAAAATGAGACCTATGAAATGTTGCCTGACGAAAAAAACACTGTCAGCTAAACAAAGTGGTTCATGAATTACTTCACCAACTGGTGCGAAGAGAAACCAGTAACTAGACCTGGAGACCAGAACCAGGGAAGGTATCAATGAAATACTGCAGGAGTTACGTCTGACCGTTGAGTCGGTGCTGGTGTTGGATGAAGCGCGTTCACGCCCGCAAACAATGTTTGTGCTGTCGTTGTAAAAACCCGTAGACGTCAGGAACACGACCAAACAAAGTTTGGTAAAGTTTCAACGATATTCACAGATTCGGACTTCCCGCCGTTTGTCTGTTGCCTAGCAATAATGTCCTGTTCAAGGGCTGCGCGTCGGGCTAACAACACCCTGAAAGCGGATACAGTACTGCCTCTCGTACCTTATTGCTTACATAAGGTACGAGTCCATTGGCTGATATTATTAGAAATAATTCAAAGCAACGGGCTAATTTATTGCTGAGAGTTAATTCATTATATTAGAATATCAATAAATTTAAATAGGTACCGCGTTCGTTTTCTGCATCTTTCCTGTTTATCGATGTGGTCGTTTACATTAATTGTGAAAACTAATCCGCTGCAGCTCGGACATTGGTTGACATGTGAGGCAGCAAATTACACTATGAGCTCCGTACACGAGCTCCGTACACGAGCTCCGTACACAAGCTCCGTACTCGTTAGTCACGTGGCGTGTGTCGGGGCTTAAACCACCGCTGCTCGGTGACCTTGCGGTGCAGTGTGAGTAACGCCCCTGTCATGATATGAGGTGGCACCTTCTGTGATGTCAGTTCGGCCATGATGGTGATGATGATGGTGATGATGATGATCCTAACTCAGCGCAGGCTTGGACGCTCTCCAAGCTCCGAGTCAGCTGTTTATTTGTCAGCTGCTTATCTGTCACCATTGGACTCGGTTCTTCACAGCTGGTTTCCAAGCCAGGGGATTAACTAATCAGAGAGGGATACGTGCATATCACTCATCTGCCACTGTTTCATTTGGCACCCACTTTTGTTTTGATTTCTGAAGCATTATTTTAAAATTGCGGCCAAAAGGTTAGAAATAAAGTGACGATCTGTTCACGAATACTAGCTACTTCCACATTTAATCATTTGAGTGAGTCTGGCTGTTTTTAGCTTGTTTACTAACGTTCACCGGCCCAACACAGGCAGGTAATGCTCATCAACAGACACTGAATACAGAACATGACATCATTACTGTATGTCTACTGGTGGCAGTGCGTTGTGTGTGTGTGTGTGTGTGTGTGTGTGTGTGTGTGTGTGCGTGCGCGCCTGCCTACAGAACCAGAAGCTCAATCCACCCGACACCCGACCTCTGGGAGGAGGGAAGCTGTTTGGACACAATAATTGTTGAGCATGTTCTGGAACCTTGACTTCTCATCTGGGATGATTTTAATGGTTTACTCGCCGTGCGCCAGACGTGAAACACTCATCAGACACCGAGCCGTCCAAACAACACTTAACGGTTATTGCACAGCCGCAAACACCCACCCTCGTTTCCTCGCATTCCCCGCGAAAGCAACAAAACACATCCCAGGAAGGCGTGCTGCGATGTGACACCAAGATTGGATTCCAGAGGATTTGTTGTGATAAGTCCATCACGAAGCCCGTTTATTTTCTGCACCTTATGTTTGCACCAACACAGCATTTTAAAGCCATGAGCTAAGAGGAACAGATTGGGTTGAATGGAAATACTCAGTTGAGACAGACGCACACACACACACACACACACACACACACACACTTACTGCCATAACCTTGGAGTGAGAAGATATTAAAACTGCTGACACGCATCGTTATGTAGCAGAATCCTCTACTGCCCGATGTCACCCGTCACAAACTGTATACTGTAGATACCGGATATGAGCCATAAGTGGATTACATTCTGGATTATGAGTAGTAGCTAATGATTCAACATCATCACAAAATATATAATTTTTCAATAAGTGAATTAGGAATTAGTGTATTTATTTATTGCATTATGTCACAGCCTGGCTCTTAGACTAGGACGAAAAAACAGGAAACACATAAATATATTGATTTATTAACCACAAAAGGATTAAAACAAGTCAAACCGTAGGAATTATTTAGTGTAAATGTGCTGCAACAAGAGAAGGAAGCAGCCCTCTGGTCCCGGTTACTCTCCAAACGGTCTGAGGGCCCGAAGACAGAAGAGCAAACCAAGTGCACCGCGCAGAGGGGTGTGCATTGGTTCACTTTTTTTTAACAAACGCGGCAACATGCAGATATCCAGTAAATATGTTCATCTAACACGGGAAACTAGTTGAACTCTCAGAAAGAAAAACAACCTTTAAGTTAGTTGATTTGCCAAAGTATTTGATAAATGGTGGTCCTATGTTTTCTTTTATATACAAGAGGTTTCCATAAGGATATCACATTCACAGTACATTCCTGCAGTAAAGCCGTTTGTTACTGTTTCTAAATAGCTCCCTAGTGTGTAAAGGTGTGTAGTAGTCAACTTGTGTAGCAGTGCTGTACGGCAGGTGTACAACCCTCTGGCCCAGAGGGCTGATGAGTGTGTAACTGTTGTTTGTTTGGCAGACGAGCGACACGGCACTCTGAGGCTGAGCAACCTCACCAAAAGCATGTCGGGGAAGTTCATCTGCCGAGCCAGCAACACCGCCGGCTCCGACAGCTGCTCCATCAACCTGGAGGTTCTCACCTGTAAGCACACAGCGTTCACACGGCGGCGCCGCCCGGCCGTCACGGCCCCGAGGCGCTGATCCTGATCTGTGCTCTGCGTCTCCCAGCTTCCAACGCAGGCCTGATAGCAGCGGCGACCCTGGGCTCCATCGTGGGGCTGGTGGCCATGGGGCTCTTCCTCATCTTCATCCTGAGGCGGAGAGGGGACGCCGAGGAGGAGATGGCCAACGAGATCAAGTGAGAGTTTAACGTTACGCTGGAGGGTGGGCGCGTTATTAGGCACACCTGAAGAATCTAAGGCAATGTAATACTCACCGGTACCCGATTTATTCGGTTCACTCTTTGAGATGTATGAATTCCCTTCATGGTTAAAGGTGTTGTTGTCCTGGACTTCATGATACTGAGGTTGTTTATATTGTCCTCTATATTTACAAACATATTAGAAACACCTCTGAATCTAAAGCGGAACAACAGCACCACAAGCTATGACCTCATTGCCAAAACATCATTTAATAACATATGTATGACGGTGTCTACAAAGCCTAGTACTTTAAGGCTAAAAGATGATTTGCATTAGATTTTACACGTGTACCTAATAAAGTGTGCAAACTGGCTGCATGTATGAGAAGCATCTATCAATAATATATTTAATAAGTCTTAATAAGACTTTTGTGTCAGTGTCTCTGCATTTAATAATTATGATATTGGGTTGAATGATTTTTAGAAAAATTCATCTCCAAAAATGTGAGTTTGATTTCATAGCTCCTATTGAGGACATACAGGACTTTAATTTAAAAGTAGATTCATCGTGTCATCACTACTCTTATCTAAAAGATCTTTGCTCTCACGTTGTATATTTTGTAATAAATACTGCGTATGGTGAAATCTGGGATGCACAAGTATTTTTTGCCAGACCTCAAAGGGAACGTAAAACACCAGCGCTGAATGTCCTCTTTGTCATTTTTGTTTTTATTCTTTTTCATAAATGAGAGTTGTGCTTCCCCTTCGTCGCAGGGAGGACGCTCAGGCGCCAAAGCGAGTGTCGTGGGCAAAAAGCAACACCGGCTCGGACATCGTATCCAAAATCGGCACGCTGTCCTCCATCGCCACCAGTCCGCGGCCGCGGGATCCCCTCCAGCCCAGCTTCCACTACCCCTGCTCCCCCGCGTCGGCGTCGGACAGCGGCTCCGTCATCGACGCCTACCAGCTGCGGCCCGGAGAAGCCGGCACGCTGCAGGGGCTCCCCGGTTACAACGCGGCGTGCACGCCGTCACGCAAACACAAGCGACCCCCCAGCGCAAACGGGGGCCCCCCGCAGCTTCAGAGGAGCCCCGCGGGCGCCGCCCCCAACAGGACTGAGGCCCAGCCTCAGGTGCCGCCTCCGCTCGCGGCGTCCCCGCAGACCAGCTGCTCCACCCTGACGCGGGGGGGCGGGGTCGCCGTCACGGTGCCGGCTCAGAGCCAAGCGGGCTCGCTGGTGTAGCCGGGGGAGGACAGTGGCTACGGAGCGAGGAAGGGAGGGAGCGAGGGAAGGAGAGAGGGAGCGAGGGAGCGAACCTATGCCTTGAAATGGACAGCACCTCCTCCACCAGCGCCTGAGAGGTTGAGAGAGACGACGATGTCGCGAATCGCTTCAGTTTGTTTTTTGGAAGAAATACATTTTTATTTCCACTTAAAAAGAGATTTTCAAAATGATATCTGCTGAATTATGATTTTGAGGCTATATAAATAAGTGATGACGAGTTGTTTGAGCTGAATACAGTGTGTCTGGATACGGTCAAATCCTGAATCGTTTGTTTAGAGTTTTGCAGTTCTTGCTAAACGTAATGCTTTGGATATTTATATAACGGAACTAAATCTTTGAACTTTTATAATTCCATTTGTATGAATCACTCTTCTGTCACTTCTATCAGGCAAATTGCACTCGTTCAAAATCACAGTTCAGGTATTTCAACTTCTATTTCATCGCTTTCTTTGACCCACTTCTGTTCACATGACGGTTATTTTATTGAACCGACGGTCACAATGCCAGTTGTCGTCTGCTGAGAGAATATTTCTGAGTATTTTGCCTGTTATGGTAGTTGGAATGTAAACAGAATAGTGTTGGAGTTAATGGTTTCTTACTATTTTGTTTAAAGGTGCTCGGTATAGAACATGATATAATTACTGTAAACATTTGAGGTCATTATTCGATGGGATAATATTTGACCACGCCTCCTGTTTTTTGTTTTCTTGAAAGTATATTAAACTCTGGAATTAATGTGTTGGTGAGTTATTGAGGCTGAAAGGCTACATGGAGCACATTTAATGCAGTTTTGAATGATTGTTGATCATTTTTCAATAAAGTGTTCTGAAGTGTTTGCGTTTAGTAAGACTGACGCATCACTTCATGCAAACTATTGGTGTAAAATGTAAATCATTCACAGTCGAGGAGTTGTCAGGCTGCCAAAAAAAGAAAAGGCAAATTAATGTTATGAAAGTCGATATTTAATTTGAAGCGTTACATTTCAAATATACAATCCACACTACACAAGCCAAATATATACATCTGTGGCAAGCCAAGCGTCATGTAACAATACAGTAACTATGAATATAAATAAGATCTAAAAGGCCACCTGAGACACCATGTTATAGATATGTAATATACAATAGGGCAACATGACCTTGTATTCATGGCTGTGGTGTTAAACCATTGTTAAGCAAAGGTTTGTATCCACACAAGCAGCCTCACAATACAAAGGTTTAGATGAAAAATCAAAACTAAACTTTTCCTTCTGGTGAGGATTTTGTCATGTTGCTAGAAATTAAAGAACTATTTTCGAAAAACCTACGTGTTACCCTAAAGCCTACGATGCTGAGGGCATTTCAGGAAACCAGTCCCTCAGTAACCAACCAGACGTGAAGACCATTACAATATGGTCACTACTGAAGTCAGGGGGCAGGCTCATCACGACCCGGTCAGCAGGTTTCGGGAAATGATCATCCTCATCACCTCATTGGTGCCTTTAGGGGGAACAAAATGAGAACAAAGAGTCACACAAACTAATTATTATAAAAAGATAAAAGGGCATCATATTCAATGCGATGCAGGAGACGTAGAGTGAAGAGGAGCCGGTGGGAACGCCTCACCCTCCAGGATCTGATGGACTCGGATGTCTCGGACGAACTGCTGCACCGCGTAGTCTTTGAGGTAGCCGTAGCCGCCGTGCATCTGAAGAGCCTGGTTGCAGATCTGTCGGGTACGGAATAAAGTGGCAATGGAGCAGACGTGAAACGAGGACTAACGAAAACAAGGTTCTTACACATTTTGACCGATGGATTTCCAGGACTTTTCCAGGACTTTAAACCAAATATCCATGACCAATCTGAAATCTCGGTAAAAACATGAACAATTTAGAAAATGTTGTGTATTGAGAGCGTATGCTGGCTTATATTTTGAGCATCTTTCTTTAAAAAACATTAATTATTTCAAACTCGGAGTAAATGAACATGTGATCATAACAAATTTCCATGACTTTTCCAAAACTTTCATGATTTAAGTTTTTTCCAGGACTTTTCCAGGACTGGAAATGACCATTTTAAAATTCCATGACTTTTCCAGGTTTTCCATGACCGTACGAACCCTGAAAAAGCTGGAGCTTTAATGTGTCGGCGTTACTCACGTCGAAGCACTCGTCCGTGGCGAAGAGTTTGGCCATGGAGCAGAGCGACACGGCGTCGGGACGGTTCTCCTGCAGCGCCGTGGCAGCTCCACGCACCAAGAGGCGGGACGCCACCAGCTTGGTGGCCATCTCGGCCAGCTTGAACTGAAGATACTACACACACAAAGAGAGAGAGAGAGAGAGAGAGAGAGAGAGAGAGAGAGAGAGAGAGAGAAAGAAAGTAAGTAAGAAAGAAAGTAAGTAAGAAAGTAAGAAAGAAAGTAAGTAAGTGAGAAAGAAAGAAAGTAAGAAAGAAAGTAAGAAAGAAAGTAAGTGAGAAAGTAAGTAAGTAAGAAAGTAAGTAAGTAAGAAAGTAAGAAAGTAAGTAAGTAAGTAAGAAAGTAAGTAAGAAAGAAAGAAAGAAAGAAAGAAAGTAAGAAAGAAAGTAAGTAAGTAAGAAAGTAAGTGAGAAAGTAAGTAAGTAAGTAAGTAAGTGAGAAAGAAAGAAAGTAAGTAAGTAAGTAAGTAAGTAAGTAAGTAAGTAAGAAAGAAAGAAAGAAAGAGAGAGGAGAAAGGATGGATTCAAGATGACTCGTCAGGAACGGTGTCTAAAGACTCTGCCTCTCGGGCCTGGTCCGAGTGTCTGACCTGGTTGTTGGAGAGCGTCTCTCCAAACTGCTTGCGCACCAGCAGGTGGTCCCTGGCGAGCTGGACACAGGCGTGGGCCGCCCCCAGAGAGCAGGACGCTGTGGGAAGAGTGTTTGGATTAAAGCTGCTGCTGGTGGCGGCGGTGGGGAAGACACTTTGTGCAAATCGGTTGAGTGCATTGAAAAGGCTAAAGTTAAAAAAAAAACTTCCTCTTTAAAAAAAAAAAAAAAATAATGTTTTTAAAGAGAAAGTATACCATTTCTTACATGGTCCCTCTTTAATGTTGACTTCCTACAAATATTAATATAAATGCACATACATCATACACAGATCTCAAAAGGCTCATTCCCACCTGATTGGAACACCGACTCGCTTCAGTTTACTAAATAATTACATGTGCAGAAAAATCCTTATTTTGATTTGATAACTTCCATAATCGTGCGTTCCATGTATTTCCTCTAGCTATGGGAATACATTACACAGATGGCTATCATTCACATTCTACAGCACACTTTAAAAGTGCTTTCCTGCTCACCGATATTAATTCGGCCTCCGTTCAGGCCTTTCATGGCCATGGTGAATCCCTGCCCCTCTGCCCCAAGCCGGTTGACCACTGGAACGGCACAGTCCTCAAATATCACCGCCCTGGTCGGCTGGGAGTTCCAACCGATCTGGAGAGCGGATGGGGAAAAGCAGCAGCGTGACTGCGGCTTACTTCTGCCATCTAGTGCTGACCTGCACACACTACCCAACGATTCCATTCAACAAGCGTGAACTCTACCTTCTTTTCTTTTTTGCCAAAATTGAGGCCCGGGGTTCCTTTCTCCACCACCACGCAGGAGATGCCTTTGGCCCCTTTGGCTCCCGTCCTGCACATCACGATGTAGACGTCCGTGTCCCCGCCTCCACTGATGAAGGCCTGAGAGGGGTCAGGAAGACAGACGGGACACGTTCCGTGGGCTCGCCGCGTAAAAAGAGTACCGACTGCGACAACGGCCCGAACGTGCTCCGCGTTACCTTCGAGCCGTTCAGGATGTAATGGTCACCTTTCAGCTGGGCCGTGGTCAGGAGGGAAGCAGCATCGCTGCCGCTGCCTAGGGTCAGAGGTCGCAGGTTCAAGAGGGTACAGTGCACACATGCAGAGAGCAACAACCATAAATCCATGACGCAGGAAATAGGTTGTTTTTTTCTTTCCTGATTCAATCGTTGCCACGTAAACACTGACCTGGTTCAGTGAGACAATAGGAAGCAAACTTTTCCATGGAACAGAGATCGGGACAGAACTTCTCCCTCTGCTCAGTATTGCCAAAGGTGTCGATCATCCAGGCACACATGCTGCGAAGAACAGAGCAGACTGAGAATACGCACACAAATACATAGAAAATAGATATTTCACAGCTAGAATCATAGTGGCCAATTCAGCGGAGAGTGCTCACAAGTTAGTTAATGTACCTATTTATTTATTTTAGGATCAAAGATTAAAAAAGGAAAGAAAAAAAAAAGGCTAATTGGTCGTTGGTTTGAGATTGTTTGACGAAGGTCCCGACTCGACACCACTGCTGTCGACTAGATATAGTTTGGATTTTCTAATAGAATCACAGTCACAAGACGGACCACTGATCTGGCAAATGTAGGGAGGTGCCGTGCGTGAGATCTCAGGGGTCCGTACTTGTGGATGCTGATGTAAGCCGTGGTGCTGACACATCCTGTGGACAAGGCCTCAAAGATGACGGAGGTGTCCAGTCGAGAAAGACCCGTTCCTCCAACATCCGGATGAACGTAGATCCCGCCGAACCCCAACTGGGCCGCCTTCCGCATGGTCTCTATCGGAAAGATTTCCTGGAGGGAAAACAATCAACACACCTGCAGTTGATGATGTTAGCCTAACATCAAGCTTCTTGGGACATATTATTGATCTAATATACCATTTCAGGATCAGCCATAACATGTATTTATGACTGTCAGAGAAGTGCTTCAAAGTAATGGACGATGTGGATGAGACACCGATCCTTTGTAAACACACCTTTTGGTCCCACTCCGCCATGTACGGAGCCATTTCATTGGCTGCAAAGTTAAAAGCCACTTCTTGAAACTCCTTCTGCTCCTCTGAGAGTCCATGAGCAGCTGTCAGCAAAGAGCAGAGGACATATCAGATGCAGACGTGCATGTGCATGTGTGTGTGTGTGTGTGTATGTATGTGTGTATGTGTGTGTGTGTAATAATTAAAATCAGGATTTCTCATATTCACAAATCATACAGCTTGCCTGAAGAAAAGGGGCGTTGCTAAACTAATCAATTACTGCTAACAGCGTCACGGGCCGCGGGCCTTATCTTGATCTCGCTGCGTCCCAAGTCAAAAGAAGCCCGTGTTGATGTTGCAGAGCAGAACTTTGTGAGTACATCGAGACTTTATTTCGTAACACACGTCCGTCGTATATATTAATGCAAACTATGTATTCGTTTTCTGGGACTTACGGTCGACACATGACGCTATTCCTCGTCTCTGGGAGCTTCTGTTGCAAATCAAACGCTGGTTCCTGCAGATGCTGGAGCCCAGTCGAGCAATTCTTCCCAGAGGTCCGACGGCCGCCATGTTTACCTCCACAGCGGTGGTCTGGTGTGCGATTGGCCAACAGCAGTATGACTCGTTACCGCCACCTGCTGGTGTGGAGTATAAATGCTCATGAAGAAATTATGTGTTTTCCATGACAAATATATTTGTATTTTTATATTGTAACATCTGTGGAACACAAAACAATGGTCACTGAATGGTCACATGTCGGGAGTGAAGGCTTAGTCATGAAATGTTGTTTTTGCGGAGAATATAGAAGTACAAGTGCTAGAAACATCGTTGACTTTGGTCAGGACTAGAGGCCAGTCTGTATTCAAGGACACACGCGAGATAAGATGTCGTGATTATCCCGTCCACGGTGAGGCAGCAAAGCGCCGCGTGAAGGGACCAACACGAGCCGGTTAACCGGCCCCGGTCTCCGGCCCCGGTGCCGAGCTGCTCGCGTGCACACAGCTTCTCTACGGGCCGTTTTGGGAGTTGGGACTGTCTTTATGGCGTTGGATGACACAATGTCAGGCGGGGTCAAGGGCCACTCTCGCTTTTAGGTAATGGGAGGGATATGTTTTAATCAACGTAAACGGGAGTAGACGGTCATCAAATCAACTGCACCAATAAGTGTGGTGACGTCACGTGCTGCTGGTTCCTTCCGCGGGTTTTTAAGGGGCTGACCGGTGCACCGCTGCTACAGGTATGCATTTTTATCTGTGTTCTTGATGCTATCTACTGACCAGAGCTGCAGTTTAACTTCATCTGTGTTAAAAGATGACCTAAAGGAAAAGTTTAGTTTCATTATTGTTTAAGTGTTGTTGTTTTATCAACGAGGTGTACTGTAGCAAAGTAACACAGACGAATGCATCAGACTGTGCTTGTATTTATTCTCCTGTACGTATTAAACATGATGTATTATCAAACCGCTGACTTGAGAAACACTCAAAGAGGCAATATACAATAATGCCATCTACCATCATCCTACGTGTCGAGCTTCAATGTAAATATTGTTCTTATAATTATTTTGTTAGGTTTTTAAATTTACAGTATGTTTGTTTTAGACTGCGGGTCATACAAAGAACAAGATGTTTGAAATCATGATTTTGGACATTTACAAAAACAATTCTTTCATTTACATACCTGCAAACAACGAAACGATAATGAAATTCGTAGCCAACTATTTTAATAATGTCTTGAAGCTGCTCAGCCATTGGTCCTCCTTAAGCTGCTCAGCCATTGGTCCTCTTCAAGCTGATCAGCAATTGGTCCTCTTCCTGTATTACAGTCTTTATTCAAGAGGCAACATTTTTAAAGATTGTCTGACAACGATGAAAAAAAAATTAAGGAATAATTCAAATGCAAAATATATTTTATTATTTAATCATTATAAATAATTATAAATACAATAAAAACACAAACATGCAAAATAGGCTGTATATATACAGCCTATTTTGCATATTTATTTAGTTATAACGAATCGATTATTAAAATAGTTGGCAACAAATTTCATTATCAATTGGTTGTCATGTGATAATTAAAAGACTAAACAATTGATATTTAAAAAAACATTCTTAGCAGCCCCAGTGACTTCTGTTGACATTTTTTTGTTGTTGTAATTTTACAGTTTTTGTTGGATGGATTACATTCTCTATCAGTGTGTATGAAGCTATATTGTGATATGGCACTAATGATACTTTTAAAATGTATCCGGCCCAAAAAAACAACCTAATGAATCAACCTGTATGAATAATATAAATGATAGATGATTTAATATCATGAACCCTGTTATGGATTGGTCGTTTTTAACAGGTGTCTTCATCGACCGTAAAAGATGCCTCCGAAGACGAGGCCCAGAGCGAGTAAAAGAACTGTGAGTCCAGGTGAGCAAATAAAGTCTCAGAGTAGAACTTCTTGTCTGGTCCAGTACTTTCCGAGGGCCGATTATCACTGCAACGACAGGCAACCACGACGACGGGGAAACGGCTGGCGGGAAGAGGAAAGCTGCAGCTCCTGTTGAGTCTGGAAAAAATAAGGAGAGCTCAGAATCTCCACAGTTCTGTCGCTGGCTGATGAAGTCTGAGCCAGAGAGCCGCTTTGAGAATGGCATCGACGTCAAGGTAATAGCCTCATCAGCGGTCCGGGTCTCTGTTCTATAAATATGAGAGTCCTGCTGCACTCGGCTGACGCACACGTTCTCATCCTGCAGTTTGGGATTGAGGATCTGAAGGCTCTGCCGGGGCAGACTGGTTGCTGGGATGGCGTCCGCAACTATCAGGTAGAGCCGCCAAACAGACTCCGGTGATGACGAGGCGTTTCCCTCAAATAAGGGACTACCCTTAAAAAATAAATTCTCACCAGCCTTCTCTTTTTTTCCTTCTCGTTTGGTTCCTCTTAATTATCCATCACTCGCAGGCTCGCAATTTTATGAGACAGATGAAAGACGGGCAGCTGGCTTTCTTTTACCACAGCAACTGCAAGGAACCGGGGATAGCGGGAGTCATGGCAGTGAGTTTCTCTTCCCACAGCGGGTATTCTGATGTCCTGAGTCGTGATTTGCCGCCGTTTTTCTTTTCCTTTCCAGATTGTGAAGGAAGCGTACGTGGACCACACTCAGTTTGACAAGAAAGATGTCCATTTCGATGCAAAGAGCAAACCGGACGACCCCAAATGGAGCATGGTAAACTCCTTCAGGAAGTAGAAGTACAATACGGGATGGTAACAATCGCACATTGATGTTTTCTTCTCCCTCTCAGGTCGATGTGAAGTATCAAAGGACGACTAAGCGTTTTCTTCCTCTGTCCGAGCTGAAGAAGTACCACGTGCAGCATCGCGCCGAGGGAGGGCCTCTGAAGGAAATGGCCCTTTTCACAAGGGCCCGGCTCTCTGTGCAACCTCTGACCCCTGGTAGGCGAACAGGCTCTCCCTGTGGGACTTCTCAGTGTGTGGGCTGCTTCTGAACCCCTCGCTTTGTTTTGTTTTTTCTCTGCAGAGGAGTTTGACTTTGTCCTGAGTTTGGAAGATGAAGAGCCTTTGTGACGATTTGAACCAGATGATTGTTTTCTATCTCGACACTGAAATCTTAAAGCAGTGACCTTCTTCAGATATTAAATGTGCTTTTGTCAAATATTGGCTCACATCCACTTTCTCACCTACATCTCTGAACGATAAAGAGCGAGCTTGTTCGACACCGGGTGGTTGTTTGACAAATTCCAGCTTTGTGTAATAAAAAGTTTGTTATAGAATTGCATTGAGTCTGTTTTTAAATCCTCACTGTGGTGTTGCTCTGTTCTTGAAGTTGTGACTTGCTCTGTTTGCTAATGCAGGTTGCTCTGGACTGGCGGCTCAACACACACCATATGTTTTATTATTATTGGTTAATCTGATGATTGTTTTGATAAATGCATTCCTGTTGTCATCTTGAAACTATTTAAGACGACAAGATGACTGTTAATAAAAAATAGCTGCAGCAGTCCATCATTCTTAGGTTCTTGCTGTTCTGTTTTCAATTCAATTCAGTTTATTTTGTAAAGCCCAATATCACAAAATACAAATTTGGGCTCTACAGTCTATATACAGACATCCCTGTCCCAGGACTTTACATTGGACCAGGAAAAACTCCCAAGAAATAGAACAACCCTTTCACGGGGAACATTTCTTTTCAGTTGAAGGTCTTTATTCCCCTGAGTCGATGGAGGGTCACTCAGACGAGCTGCTGCACAGCTTCAGGTCATTGTGATCCGTCCTCGACTGCAGGCCTCATTTGAGCTAATTCTGCCAGAAATGCGTTGCGCTCTTTTGAAACTTTTCTGTCATTGGCGTTTCTGAAGGGTTTGGACATTCAGATTCTTCCTCGACGAAATGCAAACACCAGTTCAACAGATCAGTTAGCCAGAAACTCTGCTTCTTTGGTTTCTTTAACTTTTCTATTTTTTATTACGTAAATATGCTAACAACACAGTGGCAGAGTGAACACGCACAGGCTGTATTTGTTTTATTTTCAATTAAACCTTTTTTTATTTTTTATATACACGCTTCCAGGTGGAACAGGTACTCTTTGTGAAGCAGTTGTGTGGGCACTCGGTGCGGTCAAACAGCTACAGATGTTTTGCCGAGAGAAATTGATGAATAGTTTTGATGTTGCAGAGCAATTTAGGAACCAATCGCTGGTCCTCTTTGAAGCTCTTAATGACGCACACGCATTTAAAAGATCTGAAGAAACAGTTTCTCCGTGACCTGTTCAAAGCTGTCGGTGTTGAATGGCTCCCAGCCGTGTGTGTATGTGTGTGTGTGTGAGCGTGTAGCGGTGTTGGTATGACATCATCAGTGTGAGGAAGTGTCTTTATTATTGTCCAACCAGTCTAACTGTTCATCAACAACATGTTCACTCTTTGCTGTCAAACAAAGTCTTTTCTTCTTTCATTTGGCATCAATTTATTTGACTCTCAGGGACAAGGCATTATTAATTCACAATTTGCAAAAGATATTTCTACTGTTAACTCTTTCTCTGGTTAAAAGACTAAAATCATGTTAAAGAGGCAGGATTTTATTCGTTCGATACAGTTAGGCACAACTTTAAAGTCTCTAATAAAGAGGATACAGTGGATTTCATACGATCAGACCCCAATACGGACACCCTTTCCTAAAACCACTGGACGGCCAAGGTCAAGCATATGAACAGGAGAGGTCATCCTGTGGCTCTGTGTACCGTAGAGTCGATGTACAACAGGAGGAAAGGTTTAGCTGGTCTTATTTACAGATCAAAACCCCAAAAATAGTGTGCGATAATACCTAAGCTGCTCAATATGGGATGTTTCCGCTTTAAATCATATTTTTTGCGCACACACACACACACACACACACACACACACACACACACACACACACACACACACACACACACACACACACACACACACACACACACACACACACACACACACACACACACACACACACACACACACACACACACACACACAGAGAGAAAATGTGTTCAGCAAGATAAAGCAGTGCAAAGTGATCTCAGATGTGTTGACCTTAAAACAATGTTAGGAATGTTTTCATTAAAGGTGGAATGTACATTTAGGAAAATCCATGACATAATCCATCGCTTTAATTTGGAGATCAGAAATGAATTCATCCTAAAAAAAAAATTAAAAAAAGAATGAAAGTAACCAACAGTCGGCATCATTATTAATGAATATCACACATGGATGGTTTTAACGCCGTGGACATTGCGAATAATTAGTTTGATTCCCACACAGAAAAGAAAATGGCATTCATGAGGAAG
This sequence comes from Liparis tanakae, assembly GCA_036178185.1. Classification (NCBI taxonomy): domain Eukaryota; kingdom Metazoa; phylum Chordata; class Actinopteri; order Perciformes; family Liparidae; genus Liparis; species Liparis tanakae. The sequence continues at coordinate 15,945,167 of CM070099.1, read as the reverse complement.
TACAGGACCGGCAGCCTGAAGCCACAAACCGTTTGCATTGTTCACAGAGCGCATGTCTGTCGGTCGCTCTTCTTCAAATAAAAACAGCTGCGTCGCCAGACGCCGCACAGTTCTCGGGTACCTCTCGAGAGGAGACCGGCGGGCGGCGGCTCTCTACCCGCTCTCCTCCCTCGCCGCCTGTTCCAAGGCGCTCTGCGAAGCGGCCGAGCCCTCGAACCTCTGGGAGGCGATGGCCGCCTGATGAGACATGCTCTTCCTCAGCACGTCCCCCTTCCTCCACAGCGTGATTTCCTGCACAAGGAAGTGGTTATTGTTGTTTTAGAGACATCGTGTGCGTGCTTTATGTCTCTCATGTATTGACGTTACGGTCTGTGGACCGAAGGCTCTAGTCTACACTGAGTCAGTCATTCTGGTGTTGCTCCTGTAAGCGGTCACTTTAAATAAAAACACAAAGCTCTCCTTTGCTGATGGAAACATGCGATGATTAACTGTGGATGCATGATTACTGCCACCCAGTGTTCATTTACAGTCATTGTATTAATTAATTTGGCAGCTTTATGATTTGCTGTACTCACTCTGAGCTCAATGTGATGCGATACTTTAACGTCACAAGAGTGAGACTCGGACTTTATGTAAACAGAAAACAAGAAGACTGGGAGATATTAGGTTTACGCTTGTTGCTTGCAAATGTAAAGAAACTGCACATTAGAAACCGTTTCCTTTTTTTTAAATCACAAGTTTTGACAACCGTATATGGATCGCTGTCCACACACACACACCCAGGGTTTTTCCTGCATAGAGAAAATTTGGGCGCGCGCCTAAGCCTTTTTGCCGAGCGCCTGAGTTCATGCTCATTAGCATTAGCCCCCCCCCCCCCCCCCCCGCCCGCCTCAACAACACACACACACACACACACACACACCCCACACACACACACACACACACACACACACACACACACAAACACACACAAACACACACACACACCTTTATGTTGCTTAGACTTGTATTTGAATGCTTTACAGTCCAAAACTCAAAGCTGCAGACTTGGGGTACCCGAAGTATTCGTCCAACACTTTTCCTGCGCCTGACGTTTCTCTTCCTCATCCGTTCCCTGGAAAGCCTCATGAATCCGTTCCCTCCCTGCCAGTATTGTTCCCCGTGGCCTCGTCTCCAGGTTTCTGCAGCAGCCTACCTGCTGTTTGAAGTAGCGTCTCTCCTCGTCGTCGATCAGAACCAGGTTCAGGTAGTAGCGCACAGAGAACTTCTTGTTGATGTCTCGCATGGTGGGAGTCAGATCGTAGCCGGCCAGAAATAACCGGATGGGAATGGACTCTCCTGAAATACGGAGTACATCGTGTCAGTAAATGAGTCAATCTTGAGTTGGGGGATGTTTAAATACGAGTCTGTGTCGTGTACCTCGGACCGGCGCCCCGTCCATGATCTCGTACTTGGCGATCGTGTCGTTTTCGTGGTACACACTCGGGCCGGTGCCTGTCGTCTCACGTTTGATGATGTCAATCTCCATGTGTTTAATTTTAATCCTCACCAGCAGGAAATAGATTTTTCCCACAATGACATCTTTCAGATGGTACCTGTCAGAGGACGAATGAGGACACGAGCAGAAACGAGAACTGTAAACAACAGGTAGCTTAGTAAATTATATTTGCTGGTTTCTTTTTGTGTTCTACGATAGTATGTGAGTATTCTTTGGGTTTTGGACTGTTGCTTAGACAAGAAACTGAGAACTTTGTTCTTATTTTAGATTTTTTTATTAAATAATGAATAATTTATGGGGATAATTGTTAATTGCAGCTCTAAACTCCATGACTGATGCTGTCGGAGTCTCTCTGCAGGATGTGCTCGACTCCCTCACCCCAATACTCCAACGCTAATATTTTCCAAAGGCACTCAGAGATTATGTATTTATTGTGATTTCCTGGCTGGATATGGTTATTCCTTTTTCTGCAACTGAATTTGTGATTATTATAAAAACATCAATTTATGGATTTCAAAGGACACGTTGTAAATTTTGTTGAAAAGTGTCATAACAATAATGTTTATTACTTGTTTATTTAATTCAACAACTTGGGCAGATACAATCATAATGTTGCCATGTCCAGTTGGTTAATTAATTATTTAATCAAGAGAAGATTACCTAACAGCAATTTTGAAAGTCAATTAATTATTAAACTAAAAATGTGTTCTCTGCTTCCAGGTTCTCAAGTGATTTTTGTTCCTTTTCTCAGTTTTATATAATTATAATCATTAGCTGTGAAAATGTGACTTTTCTTTTTACTATTTTCTAACATTATAAAGAGTCAAAAGTTGAATCCTTGACAAAGACATGTTCATTATTTAAGAAAAATAATGCTTTGTTGCCGCCATACAAGTCTTACTTGGATTTGTTATACTCAAACTCAATGTGGAGACAATCCTCGATTCCAACTTCCATTTTTATGGAGGAGTTGAGTTCAGGGTACGTGCTCAATGTGTGGACCACGATGTCCACCTCTTTACTGATGTCATTGAGTCGCCTGATCACCGTGGCACGGAGAAAATATCTGCAATGAAAAGAGAGAATGAAAAAGGTTCCGTTTCCACATCATCCCATCGAAGCCATTCAACACGTACTTCAAGGTAACTGCGGGCGACCTTGAGCGTCAACATGCTCAGTTTGGACGCTGAAGTTTAACGAGTCTGTGCCTGCACACTGACCTGAGCTTGACGTTCTGGCCCGTGTACGACTCGTAGGGCTTTTCCACATGAGTGAAGTCAAAGTCGAAGGTCTGCGACTGAGTTATTTCACCTGGCCTCGCGAGATCCTTCACCAGGGAAACAAACTCATGATGGTTTCCTCTGTCGTAGTAAAGCTCTGGAGGGAAAGACGTTTTCAGCAAAAGCAAAATTAGAGTTGTCCACTTTAAGATGCTGCATAATATGAAATAAGATGTACAGAGGTATACTTCAATTGAAACTGGCCATTTCGTCCATCGTCCGTTAAGTTATCATGATTCAGACAATTGCTAATTCAACTTATATTTAGTCTTTATTTGAATAGCATTTTGCTATTATCATATTAACATATTACAGCTTAAATTAGAGGATCACCTTCTATATGTTGCAATTGTAGTTAACAGAAACATGTATTGCATTATTCCATAGTGTTCCATTACTGTGAGATATGATGTGGAGGGTATTGCTACTTTCCCCTCAGTCAAGACAGGGGTCCCAGGATAATAGTGATAACATTGGGGACATTGGCACATGTAATTGCATCTTTAGAAGCTGAATAGTCTTTCTACATTGTTTGGGAAATTGTACATGTTTTCATCCTGACGATGGGCAGTTTTAAAGCAAATAGCACAACATTTAAAAGTAATATAACACAATTGGATCGATTCAAATCATATTGTCATTGTCAGGTTATGTGCTCCTATCGCTCTGAAATATAATGTCAAGCCCAACACTCCCAACACAAATCATTTGTGTACAGTCCCTAATAAAATATGGATTATATGTCTATGAACCAGACATCGGGTATGGACTGAGGCCAGACATGTGTGCAGCAATGCAATCATTGATGAACACATCTCAATATGTAATGGTCAACCTACCTATTTGGCCAACAAATTCAATTTTGATGCCCTGGTGCTCCAGCCTCTTGCCAGGGTTCTTCAGCGTGACGTTCACCTTCCCACTGACAGTCTCGCCATCGTAGAACAGAAAGTATTTATCTTTCTTCCCATCTTCAGTCTTGTGTTCAGCCTTCTTCCTCGTTTCAGCGTCATTCAGGACGACATCAACGTCTGCGCTTTGTCCAAAACTAAAGAAACTCATCTTGTGTCCCCTGTGATCGTCACGGACGTGTGAGCTAACTAATGACCACACACACACACCCAAAGAAAACCTGCTAATGATTCAAAGTAACAAAATAAACAAAACACACAGTCAGTAAGCCCTGCGACCTCGGCTCCCGGTCGGAGCGAGAAACACACGAATACACGTTGACAAAGTTGAGTTTGGATATGTTAGAGACAACTCCACACTAGCTACTTGTCCATACGGACGAAGCAAAATAGCACAACGACTGCACGCGGAACACGCACAACAACACGGCCATCGGCAGAGGAGTCGTCCCTTCTTCTGACGTCACAGTCTGCCGTCACACCGCGGACACACAGGCGCGCTCCCGAGCCGTCACAACGCTGGCTATGTGCACGTAAATTACATGTTTGTTTTCTGGGAGAAAAGACGGTGTGTGTTGTCAAATAACCAGGATGTATGCCACCTGCCTTGGGTTGACTACTTCCGGGTGGCGTTTTTCAAAATAAAACCCAGAAGTCTTTTAAACTGAAGTTTTTATACACACGCTCCAAGCGACAGTCTTTTACCAAGTCCTGGCAGATGTGGATACAAAGTACCAAATAGGCTATATTTATAGTAAAGTAATGCATTTAAGTGGAAGTAGCTGCACCCCAACAAACAATGTTTCCATTACAGGTAACATTAATGATACAGACAAACTAATATTAACATTCAAAAGTACTTAAAGTGATATATTCACAAGAAGATGGGCGTGCGTGACGTTATATCTAGAGTCGATAGTGGATGTAGATCATGTTATAACTGAGAGGGGTTGAGGTTGTACACATAGAGTGCAACTGCAAAACAAAGAGGTCTATGAAAAATCTGGGTATGAAATGAATGTCTGTTGATTTTTAATTTATTTTTAATTTTTAATTATTTTTTCACATTAATGTATTTTACCTTTCTTTAGTTATTTCATTGTGTATTTAATGCTTATCATTTGGTTGTATTTAGTTTGATTGTTTGGTCCTTCCCTCTCTCCTTATTGGGTCCTACTCTTGGACGGTAGATGTATAAGTATAAACATGTAGGAGGGGATGGTGGGAATGTGCGGCGGGTGTGTATGTGGATATGGATGGATTTGGATGTGTGCTGATTTTACTTAGTTGTATGTATATATATATATATATATATATATATATATATATATATATATATATATATATATATATTAGAGATGCACCGATCAGGTTTTTTGGGCCGATCACCGATCACCGATCACTGAAATCAGTGTCAGCCGATCACCGATAATACCGATCACCGATCACTGAAATAGTATCTGCCGATCCCATAATACCGATCACAATGTCGATTGAAGCATTCTATTTATTGTGTAGAATTATTGCCTAGGACTATGAGGAAATACACATCTAAAGCACCTCAAATATTAAAGAAATTACAGATGTTAGTGTATGATTTGTCGACATCTTATTTTGAAAAACGGATGTTGTTTCACGTGGCTCTTTCCGCTAACTTTGCAAAACCGGATGTTGTGTCATGTAAATCCTTCCGCTAACAGTTAGCATTCGATCAGGAGCGCGCGAGGGTTTTGATAAAGTTATCGGCTAACTTTATCAAAACCCTCGCGCGTTCCAGATCGAATGCGTGTGCCGTGAACATCAGTCTATAGGGGCTCAGACATGCGAGCGTCGGTGAGTTGACCCAGAGGTTCAACTCGGGGGATGGGGTGTCGCTCGCTGCGGGAGGATCCTCTCACTCTGCACTCGCCGGCGCATCGACTCCGTTGCGGCGCGCGGAGATTGAAACGTCTCTGATTGTATTTCTCGCAGATGTGACGTCATCTGATCGATCGGTTTGAGTGATCGTTTTGATCGGCCGTTTTGAGAACGCCGATCAAAACCGATAATGGCAATATCGGCGCCGATCAGATCGGTGCATCCCTAATATATATATATATATATATATATATATATATATATATATATATATATATATATATATATATATATATATATATAGAAAATGCAAAATAAAAAGAAAATAATGCTGCGCCGGAAGTTGAAGAGAGCAACGCTATCTCAAGTGCCTATGTGTCATTGGATCAAGAGGTTTGTGGAAGCACTGGGGCTGGAGAAGGAGAATGTGTTCTAGCTGTGGTACCAGTAAAGCTAAAATCCAGAAAGAGTGAAAGGTATGTAGAAACATACGCCTTTATAGATCCTGGGAGCACTGCAACCTTTTGCAGTGAAGAGCTACAGAAAACACTAAACCTTAAAGGAAAGCGCACCCAGTTTCTTCTCGACACAATGGGTCAAGACAAGTCGAATAGTCACAAATTGATGAACAGTTGTGTTCTTTCAGACCTAGAAATATGTGGTATTGAAGAGAACACATACATTGAATTGCCAAAGGTGTTTACACATAGCCACATCCCAGTAAAGAAAGAAAACATTCCACAACAGGAAGATATTTCTCACTGGCCTTACCTGAAAGATGTGCATCTCCCTCGTATTGAAGCAAAAGTCGGTCTGCTTATAGGTGCCAACATCCCAAAAGCTATTGAACCATGGCGGGTCATAAACAGTGAAGGTGAGGGACCATATGCTGTCAAAACTGCTCTTGGATGGTTGATAAATGGACCTCTCAGAAAGGATGAAAACCCTAGGACAGCCAGCGGTAAACTGCAAAGCTACTCTGCTAATCCCATCTCAGTGGTAGAAATAGAAGAATTGCTAGTGAAGCAGTACAATACAGATTTCACAGAAATAAGCTGTAAAGAGAAGGATGAAATGTCCCAGGAGGATCAACAATTCATGCACCTGGTTACAGGGTCAGCAAAGTTAGTCGATGGACACTACTGCATGAGTTTGCCACTGAGAAATGAAAACATCAAGGTGCCAAATAATCGTTGCATTGCTCAGCAGCGGGTTGATAGTCAAAGAGGATCAGTATCAGTGTTTCCCCTAGGTTTACAGCTTCAGGGGGGCGGGACTAGTGTCGCGGGGGGGGGGGGGGGGAGCTCAACCTGCGCGCATAACAGCTGGGCGCATAACAGCTGGGCGCATAACAGCTGGGCGCATAACAGCTGGGCGCATAACAGCTGGGCGCATAACAGCTGCGCGAGATACGCGTTCACGGTTGTTGACGGGGGGGGGGGGTGAGAGCATGCTCATCCAGCATAGCTCCGTTTACAGCGCGCTCTGTCGACAGCTCGCAGCTGAGCTCCATGACGGCGCACCGCCAGAAATATGACGTCATGACGAAAATTTCAGGGTGGCGGGCGGAAATTACAGGGGGGCGGGGCGCCACCCTGTTCCAATGGTAGGGGAAACACTGAGTATGCACGACGACGTTGGAAACAGATACAGTACATGGCGGATCTGTTCTGGATCCGATGGACCAGAGAATATTTGCCACTCCTTCAGGACAGACAAAAGGGGCACACACTACAGAGGAATTTAGTGCCAGGAGATATTGTTTTGATAATGGATGAAACTGCCCCTCGCAACTCTTGGATCATGGGTCGTGTAATAAAGACATTACCAGATTCTAATGGAACAGTCAGGCGAGTTAGTGTGAAAACCAAAACCAACACACTGGACAGACCCATAAACAAACTCTGCCTGCTGAAGCAAACAGAGTAACCAATTGGACTTCAAAATTGGATAAAAGACGAGATTGCCGCTACACTTCCTTCCCCAAAGAGGAAGATCAAATAAAAATGCTTTACGCTGCAACTACTGTGTGAATACCTATATTTAAAGATGGTCATATGTAAGATCATATAGCGACTAACTATTTTTGCATTAGACTATCAGAGAAAGTTTTAAAATGCTGGATATCTTTCTCGTGCTTTCTCAAAACCAATCTGTCAATACACATCACCACAACATTTACAGTTCAAACGTATTTAATAGTAACAAAATAACATGAACATATAGCATTAATATCAAATAAACAGTGGACATTTTACAACAGTTCCTGAGTTGTTACACAAATCATTGACACTAATGTTTGAAATGACAGGCTCAACACTGCAGATACACACTGAACAGGAAATACCGTAAATTTATTTCTGACAAAAAAGTTTCATTGCAGTATTTACAATAAGGTATGTAGTGCAATATATGCAAATGAAAAGATCAAAGATGTATGTATTTATGTACATCAAATACTGAGTCAAAACTGGACAACATGTCCAATACTCACAACAAAATTAGTAAAGAATAGAAGGTCACTTATACACAGAAACAGCACTCAAAGAATCCTACTTCACCACCTTCATAGTACATATTGACTTTGCAGCATAGTGGGATATATGTTGTTCAAACTCACAAGTTACTCTTTACTCGTATAGACTCGTTATAATCTGTGAATATAAGAAAGGCTGATAAATGGTGCCTTATGCATCTGAGCTCATCAGTCTTTTACAGTCTGCTGCTTATTGCCTGTATAACTACAGTATATACAAAATAACAATGCAACATATCCCCACGTGAACCAAAATAAGAATTTGTTTATCTTATGAACAAATATAATGTTAATTTGTTTTGTCAAACAATGTCAGTGTACTCAGTAAAAAGTTCAAGAATTATAAAAAGAAGATTTGTCCAAAAAAATAGCTTCCAGCATCTTTTCTAATGACACCGGGGGTAAATATCAATTTCCACAGCTTTGAAATGGTTTTATTTTTTAATAAAAACATTGCAGATTAGTTAAAATAAACTAAATATGGAGTAAAAAATGTTTCAAATGGAAATCAATACTAACAGAGAAGATATTTTCAAAAGCTATCACGCTATAAAAAAAAAACATGAAACACTTTGGCAAGTTTGTCGATTAGATTTTGATGTGCATCAGATAATATGTGCCGTGTTACACCTCAAACGTTACCATCTGGAGAATCATTGTAGCAGTTTAACCGTAACAGTTTTTTGCTCGAGCCTTGGTTTCGTCTCGTCCTCCGTCTCCGCTGTCAAATGATGAATGAGGACTTGTGGCGAAAATGTCCCTGTGAAAAAAAACCAGGATCATGAAATCAATATGCAGAACTGATCCTTCAAATAGTTTCATTTGTTCACAGACACGCAGCAAACACTGTGTACGCTCTGCAGATTGGGTTTACCTCATCTGCATCGGCGTATTCAACACCCTCGTTCTGTGCTGGCCAGTTGTAGCTGGAATAAAAGGAATAAAATATAAACAATAACATGCAAAACCCGACAAAATGTTTCCTTTTGCCGTTCTTCAGAGATTGTACTCACTTATTTTCATTATGGCCTTTTTTGTAGAAGCATCCGCGTTTAAAGGAATGACAAATGGAACCAGCCAAACAGAAGAAAAGCACCACTCCGCCAAACGACTTGAGGAAAATCCCGAGGATGTCGACGTCATCTGCAACAGGACACAGAGAGGGTCATCTCTACACAGTTCGGTGGCCGGAGACACATCAAGCATTAGGATCTGTGTATCTTGTGTATCTTGATTATTTGGATTTAACTTGGGGCGGAAATCATCACTTGATTAATGTTTCCGCCGATCAGCCTTCGAGGACACATATCAAACATTTCCTTCTGATACACAACAAGAGTAAGACAGCTTGAGATAAAAACTCTTCCATATATCCTGGATACAAAATAGTGACTCAGACGTTCAGACACTCACAGACTTCCATCATTTGTGAAGGACACTGTGCTTGTCCGGCATCGTTCTTTGCCTGGCAGTAGTACTCCCCTGCGTCCTCCTTCTTCACTCTTCGAAATTTCTGAGTAGACATTTTTAGAGATGTTTCAGTGCAACGCCCGACAGCTGCGCTGTTGACAAAATGCTAAAGGAGGCTTGGCTGTGGATACATCCTTAGTCTTTGTCTTGAAATGTGGTGTGAAACTTTTAGATATGGAAATGTTTTTAGTGACATGGTTATTATGTAGTTGAAGAACACCTTGAACACATCGCCTTGGCTTTGAATGCAACATTATCCTTCTTTCATAAGCTGGTTTGAGCTTTAACTTCCTCTGTGGCTATCGTTACGCTCATGGATTTACTAAATCCCATTTACGTTTCTGTAGATGAGCTGTACTCCTCCCATGCAACGGAACGTAACGTCAACTACTTCTTCCACATTTGACTGAGGCAGATTCTAATAAGTTGATTTCTAATGAAATAGTAACATCAATAGTAAATAAAAATGTTTGCCATTTCTTTAGTGCTATTTTGTTGCAGGCAGTGAAAATAAATAGGAGTATAATATACACATCATCCCCTGTGTCTCGTCTTACCAAGCCCCCGTGTCAGGGTTGATGCTGTAGGAAGCGTTGACCAACTTTGGGCTGTTTTTGGATTCCTGAGGAAGCTCCTCGCTGTTGTGGAACCAGCGGTACTGCGGAGCGGGGAAGCCCTCGTTCTCCAGACATCGCAGCTCGGTTGACGTTCCGACTGTCACCGCCTCTGGCACGCTGCACCGTGGCACGACAGGTTTCACTGCACACACACACACACACACACCATCAATCTACTGCCCCCAATGACTATTAAATGAACATGTGATTATAACACATTTCTATGACTTTTCCCAAACTTTTATGTTTTTTGTTTTTTCCATGACTTTTCCAGCCTGGAAATGACCATTTTAAAATTCCATGACCTTTCCAGGTTTTCCTCAACCGTACGACCCCTGACTGTACATCTGCAACCACGGATCCCGCTCAGCATACCTCTCACTGCGAGACTAATAAGAATCTCATCAAAGTCCCGCTGGTCGTCGATGGCGGCCACCTCGCAGCGGTACTCCGCCGTGTCAGAGCGAGTGGCGTTGAAGATCATGATGTTGGCCGGCTCTCTGAGCTGAGCTCTGTGCTCCAAGTCCCCTTTGAAGAGAGGAAAACACTTCACAACAGCTCATTCACATACACAGCATGACTTCACAGAGAGAACAGACTGCAGCGCCAACTTCTCTCGAGGTAGCATTCATTTCACGAAGCTTTGAGTCCCGAGTCACGGTTTTGAAAACGGTCTGCTGAGTCTGCGAGCGCTTTACCTGCTATCCTGTTTTGAAAGTACACATAACTGGGGATGCCGTTCTTAATCTTCTTCCATTCAATCCTCGGGTTGTTTGTGGAGATGGACTCTATTAAGCAGGTCAGCTCGATGGCTGTGGGGGGAACAGAGAGCATTAGGAGAAGAGAAGCTACTTTAGATAAATAGGTTAGAGCAGGGTTCTTACACATTTTGATCATTGGATTTCCATGACCTTTCCAGGACTTTTCCATGACTTTAGACCAAATGTCCATGACCAAACTGAAATCTCAGTATAAACATGAAAACTGTAGAAAATGTTGCGTATTGAGAGCTATCGCTGACTTATATTTTGAGCGTCTTTCTTTAAAAAATATATTAATTATTTCAAACTCGGCGTAAATCAACATGTGATTATAACAAATTTCCATGACTTTTCCCAAACTTTTATGATTTAAGTTTTTTACATGACTTTTCCAGGCCTGGAAATGACCGTTTTAAAATTCCATGACTCTTCCAGGTTCTCCATGACCGTACGACCCCTGTTAGAGTGATTTTTCAGCAACTTACGCTCAAACTCATTCGCCCACACAATCTTGTCTGTGGTTCGGAGGATTACCCCGTGTGATGATGGGACGTGACCTTTGGGAAAAAAGAAGAAGTAAGACACTAAATGCTGAGTAACCCTGACGGCAGACCAAACACAAGCATTTTCATTAGTGGACATTCTCAACAGTGGATTAAAGTGGTAAATATAGAACCTCTCAGACAGCCTTGGGGTCGGACATTTCTTATTAATCACTTCAAATTTCTTTTTTAAGAGGATTAACACCTGGGGCCAAAACGTGTTTCACATGCATTTTTAATGAACGCGTTTGCCTCGCCAAGAACCGAGTCTTGAGAATAAATATTCTGAAACTTTTTTATTTGGATCCTCTGTAATGCTTAAATGTATAATAATTTGGCGGGTGATGAAACACTGAACGGGAAAGCACATTTTAATTGTTAAATTGCTGCAATAAAAAATGTGCCTATTGTTCCAGCCTCTTGTGAACTGCATTTTAAATGAAACTCCCGACTGAAGTTAAAGTGCTGAGAAGCGTTTTGGCCGTTTTGATTGTGGGAAGACTTTCATCCAGTTTGAGGCCAATACAGCAAAACAATAACCGTAAGCACACGAGGCGAGGCAACCAGAGTTGCCAACATACCCCCCTGACCCCAGGCTAACTGAGCATTTGTTTCAATTAATAAAGACCGAGACTAAACGCCCCTGAACAAGTCAAACTCGAGATAGTTTCATACAGCAATGTACAAATAAGGGGTTTCAAATGACGCTTCATTTTGGGTATTTTTGTATCTTAGTGTAACTTGATACACTGCACATACACAAGGGTATCAATGTGTTAACCACAGGCATGGATATGAACATCTGCATTGCTGCTTCCCTGGAGCTCACTAGTTCTTGGGTGACAATGTCCCTCTAAAAATATCTCTGGAATTGATCAATGATAATCCACTCATGAGAGCAGAAAGCCAAAACATTACAAGATCTCGGATTTATTAGATTGTTCAAGTTACATGAGAGAGAGAGCTCCTTGGCTGAATTGTGACACTGATAAACACTCAGTGGGGTTTATACTTTATAGGATAAATAATTTATCACAATCCCTGAACAAAACAAATCGAAAGCACAAAAATAACTTGACGGTGGGAATGTGCTTAAATAAATCCAAAGCATATTTAATCATCCGTCTTGTCGTCCCCCCACCGGCACAAACAACACATGAGATATACTTATTTTAAGTTCCTTGCTTGGGTGCACTCCTTAAAGTAATCAGTGTTATTTTGCAAATGTCAGACTGTGATGGCGAGGGGTTTATTGTCAAACTTGGGCCAGCAGAATGGCAATTTAAGTGGAAAATAAGAGAGCAAAGAGCGAGGGGTGTGCAACAACAAAATAAGAACATCACATAATTACAATTTCAAAGTTCCACATAATTCCACAACGTGTCCGATTAAAAATGCTGAGGATAAATAAGCATGTGTCCACCATCCACGGGTACCACACACTCAGCCTATTAAGCCGCTGCAATAATTACTGGCTACACAATGTGACTCGCGGCCCCCCTGCTGAGTAATGAAGGTGGCGTCGCTGCCTGTGGAGGCCGTGTGAGGGCTTTCAAATGAAGTCTCAAATTAGATAACAATAATTATCCGAGCGGGCCTCGATTACTGCACGGCAACCCCTCCGGTTTTTGCACTCGGACTAACTGTCTGTTTATTCAAAGCAGCCTCGCTACCACATTTAATTCATTGACGTTTAGCCGCCGCTCGGCCTGAAACTGGCGGTCCTAGCAGGGCCAAAGCACAGCTGCAGACACCGATGAGATCTGACTTCCAGGTCTCAGCTTCCGTCCCCGTTGCTGACTTTCCCACCCTGGACATCAAGAAGCTATTTATAGCCCAACTGTGACTGGACATCCCACGGGACGCGAGGAGAGCCCGTCCAACCAACGCTCCCTCGGCGAGACGGGGTGACGAGTCGTCGCTCGACAATCGAGTCAGCAGCTTCTGTCAAAATGCAAGTTTATGAAAAAGTAAAAACTACAGCCGTCACATAAAGACATCCGATAGAATCGGCCACCACCACAAGTGTCACGTTACCGTGTCATTTCATGGATTTCAACATGGTGTGTAATGTGTTATTCTAAGTTTACAGGAAATTGTCATTAATAATTAAGTTTGGCTGAAGCAATCTGGAACTCTGATGAATACTCCTCGGGGGTGACCTTTGTTATGTCATCCCCCCCCCTTCTCTTTGAAAAAACAATCCTAAAAAAAGAAACATCAATACAGTTTTCAGTCATTATTCACAGCAATTACTCATACTGAGAGTAGCAGTATGGTGCATGAACACTTTAGTAAAGAAAACATTATATATATATATATATATATATATATATATATATATATATATATATATATATATATATAATGTACCAACTGCGTAAACAGGCATATTTTTGGACAAACATGATTCTTTTTGTTAAACCAGGCCGTGGGAAAGTGTAACCACAGACAATGAACATGACAATGTGTAGCCAATTACTGATACGAGTTTAGAAAAAAAGCATTCACACAACAATAGTTGGTCCCCCAGTGACACAATATATATATATATATATATATATATATATATATATATATATATATATATATATATATATATATATATATATTATAGGTTGAAAAGGAGACAATATTTTTTTATTTCAAAATTAATCTCAGAGCTTGCTGGAAATCCAACACCGGCTCATTCCTAATCGCTATGTGTTTGTAATGCATAGACAAAGTAGGTATATAGTCGGTTGTGAGAGAAACGTGCTCCTAAATGGCCAGATTCCACAAGCCTTTCATGCACTAAATATAAAATAAAATAACCATGCTCACCCCAGAAACAAACACAAGAAATGTCAAGCCAGTGCGTCTATAAAAAGCTGTTTTCCCAAACATTCCAGTGCAGTCGCTGCAAATATCCTGAGTTATTAGCAACGTGGAGCGGTGTAAGGGCCACAGCACGCCAACGTGAATAGAACAAATCACTCAGGGGATCAGTACGAAACACTCGTGTTGTCACACTTGAGGAAATGTAAGAAAGGAGCAGGAGAACTGTGTTCAGCTTTCTAAAGCCGCCGTCGTCCAACAGTGAGGAAACAAGCCCTCCACTGCAGCAGCCTATAAATAAACAATGACATATCAATATTTTTCAAGACGCTAAATACGTCTGACCACACTGACTTTCAGACAAATGTGCGATGAAGAGCTCCGTCGACTGAGCAGCTATTATAATAAACTATTTACTGTTTTAGCAGAAATACCAACAAGTCTCTGATGCAAGCTTCTCTATTTTAAAAGGTTGATGCATTTCTCGTATGACTGAACTGATCACAGATAAACAAGCAATCTGAATACATTACCCCCATGAATTAATCATTCTACCATTTATCGTGTTATAAAGCGTTCTATATAACTATTAATCCATCTATCAAGAACATCATTGTTTATTACAGCCATTGTGTAACATTATTTAGCTTTAACCAGATGAGGAATGTATGATACTGTCAGTGTGAAATGACATAATAATCTTCACGCAAAAAGTTTCATTTTTTTAAACTAGAATATTTAAATATAAATGTGCAAGAAGCATGAATTAAACAACATTAAAACACATTGTTATTCATTATCCAACAAACCCAAATGCAAATTAAAACTAGAGGGAATCATTTTAGACTATTAACATTATTCTAAAAACCGTAATAATTTCTGCTGCTATGGTGGACGTGAGCTTCGTTTACCCTCCGAGCTAGAGAACCAAAACCCACCGCCTGTATCACGATGAATGAAACGCTGCTTCGTCGCTCACTTAGTCATTTGATTCATATTCATAGAGCAGCTGGGTCAAAAGTTCAACGCTTACTAATGTAATCTGCCATTTTGAAATGCAACAGCAGAGTGACCTCACGCCAAGTGCAGACACACACACACACACACACACACACACACACACACACACACACACACACACACACACACACACACACACACACACACACACACACACACACACACACACACACCAGGGAGGGACAGAACACACATGTCAACCGGCCACAGCTGCATTGATCAGCTCCAAAGCTCCAGCTGTTGTTGTTGGGCAGGGATAAGGACGAGGCATGTCATCTCCAACACACACTGTGTCTGGCTCTTCGTTTTCAACACACGGAATAGCACCCCACTCATCATCATCATCATCATCATCATCATCATCATCATCATCATCATCATCATCATCATCATCATCATGAGGCAGTGATGATCACTAAAGGTCAATTCACACACTTGGATGGGATTCAGTTGTTGAGACAGATGTAACTCGTCTGAACTCAATCTATGGGTCAGTGATCTTTAACAGTCTATGTGCTGCACGTTCAACGCACACGGTGCAGGAGGTGCATGTCACGTGAGACGCTCTCGCGGGCCCTGGCATTGCTGGTGCCCTTTCGTCTCATAGCTGACATGACAGGTCTCGTCACGTTACCACGTGGTTTCTTTTTCTTCCATGTGGTTCGTTTATTTTTATTTGTTTAAATTCCAGACATAAATGTCCTCAGAATTACCCGGCAGAGACTAAATAAACACACAAACTGATATCGTGACTTGGTTACTCTGCAGCGGCGACGTGCAGCGAACACCTCACCCGAGCGCCGTGCTTATTGTTGTCGTTGATATCACATTAAACGTGAATGACGCTCTTAAAACTACGTCATTTTTTTCCAGCTTACATTTCCACAACAGCAACGTGACGATACCGTTAAAATGAAGACATATGACATTGCCAATAACAACAACAAACAACTCCCAAATACTAGCGTACAGATACCTACGGCGTGACGGTAAAGCTCCCGTGACATTTCCACAACCTGTTTCTGTCAAGCTAACGTCTGGGGTCCTCGGTTAGCATCGGCCGCTCCGGTACAGCTGTGGCTTCAGGCTGTGCCGCACCTCGTTAAAGCCTCGCGACGTTTAAACGACAGCATGGTCGGAAAATGCAGAACAACTTACCGAAACTGAAGGACAGAACAACACAAGCCATGAGTCGCGGAATCGCCATCTTGCAGCGTCTCGTTTATCGGCCCCAGTTGCACACACTCAGCACCTCCGAGAGGTATGAGGATGGGGGCAGAGCAGACTGGTGGATGTTGCCGTCGACGAGTTTCCATAGCTACAAGCGATGGGCTGTGAGCTGCCCTCAACGCTGCCTGACAGGCAGAGGGCGGGGTCAAACGTGTACTCCTCTTTTCCAAGATATAAAAAAAGCCTCCCTCCAACAATTCCCATCAAATATATATATATATATATATATATATATATACTAAAAAATAAACAAGTAATTAGAAGGAATTTGAGACCTGAAATAGTACCAAGTAAGACAATGTAGGGGGAAATGATAACACATCAACATATAAAATAATACATACGTGTATGTATATTGGATTTCTTTAAGTTATTGGTCTGAAAAGAACATCACAAGTTGTATATATCTAAACTGATTGATTATATTGTATGTATATAGGGTTTTAATAGATGTATAACTCCAGACTTGTATGTCTTATTAGAAATTGAAATAAAATTAGGAAAATATTAAAATGAGTGTATGTCCTAATTTAAGGCTGGATTTGGATAACAACTGTCCTGTGAGCTGAAGGCTCAAGGCTCTCCTTGCAGGTTATAATAATTCAATTAATGGCAAGTGTATTTGTTTATAGCCATAAGAAAACACTGGGATTAGTTATTAGCTCTTGAGATCCCATCTTGGGAGTTTTAAAGGCCTTGATTATTTCTGTAAATGTTGTTCAATACTGATGAATAGCGACGTTGGTTGTCAATCTATATAAAACAGCAAATACTTAAATTTGTCCACAATTGCCAATATTTTGGTGTTGTCTTTCATTTCTGGCGTTAAAGCATTAAAGAATAATAAAACATTTTTTATATACTTTGATCTTTACCAGGATATTGTCTAACCTTTAACAGAAAACCCTTGGTAAATGACATAATACTAAGAAGTGTCTTATATTTCATCACTACGAGCAACTCTTTTCACTAAGAAGCTTTGTGAATACGGCCCAAATAGGGTATGGCCATCTTTGTTTGAACACTGCAGCACTTCACGGACCTGCACAGGAAGCGTGATTCCTTTTTATATTTCAATGGTACATTTTGATAGGATCAAGGAATGGAAAGTAATACCTATACATTTCAGATGCAGATACAGATTTAAAATGTGCATATACGTGAAAACAGACTGAAATGGCCTATTAGTTGCACCAAATATCCCAGTTAAGAACCTGAACTTACACCTAGAGCAGTGAGTTGGTGATTGTGTCCTGTATGAAGTAAACTCTAATTTATCCACTCTGACATCTTGAATACATTTGTGATCAATGTTTCCAATGTCCTGCCTGCTTTGGCATAAAGTGTCCTTTTGGCATTTTGTAAACTTTAACCTGAATGGGACCGTTTTAAAACATGAAACACAAATGAAACACAAATCATCTCAGGAGAAGATACATATATATCACCAATAGGCCTATATAATGAACCCATGGTGGACCATTATATATACACATATAACGTCAGCACTACACCCATAATAAAATGAAAATTACAGTAACTAAGTGTAAAGATGATTTAGCTTTACTAAGAACAGTACTTGAGTAAATGTACTTGTAACAGTTCTAGGCTGTGACATGCGGGTTTCTCCGCCCCCAAGGGCAACATTAGACTAATAAATCACTACAAGGACATCACATCATAGTGCTAGGTATTGAATCTAAACAGTAAACCAGCGCTAATTCACAATCCTTCACTATACCTACTGCTGCAAAATGCTTAAATTAAGGAAAAGATAAGCAAGATTTTGAAATACCTGAATTGTGCAGAAAAATAGCATAATCCTCGTTAGATAGGTCTACACTGTTGATGTTTCTAATATTGAATTCATGTAATGTATCTGCCAGTTGTATCTATTTTTATTGCTTACTGTGGAAGCAGCAGCTGTAGCGTACTCCCATATATTCCCCAACAATAAACAGCAGGTGGCAGTGTAACACCAGACATGTATGTGTTTTTTATTCAGCCGATCATTTCAATACAACAAGTAAAGCTACAATCCAATATACAAAACAGAAAGACTGAAAAGATATAAGTATAATAATGCTTATATATTCCTATCCTTAATTCGTATCAATTAAATCAGAAAACTAACTTGATATAAGGGAAACAATCTTTTAAAAACACATGTCATTCATACTTGTAAACCTCAAAAATAGTTGTCTAAACAATCCTTTTGAAAACCCAAAATGAGTTGACTTATCTTACACGTACGCTAGCATTGTTCCATAATTTAACTGCTGTAATTGAGATACATCTTCTTTTAATTCCTTTTCAGCTTTTTGTACAGTAAACTTACAAACATCTTTTAAATTATATTTACTCTCATGTATTGAAAACAATATTTGTACACTTGCTTTAGCTCTGTACATTATATGCATTATTTTTTATAATATACCAAATCATTAAATTTCATAACATGATATCTGACAAACAATGGATCTATTCACTCAATAATTTATTTATATTCATAAGGAGAATCCAATTTTTTAACAACTAATTATTCTAATATTCAAGAAAATTGAGGAAGAAGGGATATTGGTCTATAATTATCCATGTGGTGCGTATCTCCATTTTGAATATTCGTATTACCTTTGCAGTTTTCATTTTATTAGGAAAAATACCTTTTTGAAGAGAGTGGCTAATATAGGTCAGAGGTTCTAAAATAAAATCAATTACTTCTTTAATGATAACCATATCAATAAAATATACATCAGAAGATCTTTTGTTTTTGAATTTTTTTTACAATTGCAGAAAGTCAGACATATCAAACTCACTTTATCTTCTTACACAAACATGTTGGTAAAAATAATAGTAATACTATATGTAATAGAGTTTGTGATTCTTCAGAAAACCTGTTTTACGTTACAGGAAATTTAGCCACAAAAACACAAAGTGGAATACAACTAAAGTGTTTGTCCTTTACTCTGATTCACTCACGAGAAGATACAAAAAATACAAAAGAAAGGTCAAAATGAAACAACTGAATCCTTCTGCACCATCAGACCATGCTGCTCAGCTGCTGCTCTGGCAGCGTTGAGTAATGTATGTTGCTAAGCAATCATTCCTCTTTTGCAAGACCCCTTCTGGCTGCCCTTTTTTCTTCTTATAGCAAACTGTACATTTCCATTGTTTCACAGATGTAAATATTCTTGTAGTTGATCTTTTTTCTGTGAGAACAGACTCAGGGGTCATTTCATTGTTTGAACATGTGGAGGACATAGTGATGTTTAACATCCGTTAATTAAGATGAATTTCACCATCACTGCAAGTCTTACTTATAGACCGCTTCCTTCATTTCCTGGGGTATGTTGGTGTTTCTGCCTCTGTTCATCATTTAGCACTGCAAATGTATATCTCTCCAGATATGAAGAATGCAGCACTGTTGGTTTGGGATTTAATTTCCACTTGTCTCTTCGCTCTCAAACCCATGATCCTGTTCCTGTGAGCTTGATAGACAGACCTAACACCAACCAAGCTATTTAAGGTGTGCACTGTGTTGAAATAAGTGCACGATACGAAAGCTTGGCAGCCTGCATTATTATGCAAACATCTACAGTGAAATGAAACTGCAAATATTCTTTTTACAAAACAAATTATAACACTGCATGTTGAATATATGAAAGACGTTTATGTTTTCTATTCTTTCCAACACATGACATCTACACTAGTTTACAATATATTAAGATACAGAATGCAGAGATTGCCATAGTGCTGCAGTATTAATAAAGCACTTATTACATGGCTTCATTTGGCAACATGTGGACAAAGGCTTCACGGACAGATTGTGTTGTATTCAACATTCCAATGTTCACGTATAAACATTAACATATTTTAATTTACATACCACTTCTTTGTCTGTTTATATTATATGACATTCAAAACCACTCAGTTGTGTTTATCTTTGCCCATGCTGCCTTACTGTCTCTCCATTCAGTCACGTGCACTTCCTTAAACCCCTGCATCTCGATTAAGCTTAATTGCCATTTTCCACCTCATATCCAGGTCACCTGACTCCTACATCTTCCTGCTCACCTGTATCTCCTTTCCCAATCACAATGCAATATAGTCCAGCAGCTTTCCATCTCTTAAATTATAGCAGATTATAAAGCAAGCAGTTTACAGTGGGGAAATTAGTTGTTATTATTGCAGAGTTCTGCAATACACCCACAATAATGACCTTCGCATTGAAAATGCAGAAGGTAATGTTTTGGCTGGCGTGTATTTATTTGTGAATATGTTTGTCCGTCCGTCCGTTATTCGTCTAAATCAGACAAAATTGAGCCGATTCTTATGAAACTTGGTGGGATGATTGGTCATGACCCAAGGAACAATCGATTAGTTTTTGGGAGTGATTGGGTCAAAGGTCAAGGTCAAGGTCACGAAAAGGTGAAAAACGTAAATTTGCGATATCTCGGTTAATTGGCAACCGATTTTGCGTGAAACTAGTGCCAAATTGTTCATAATTCAATCTTGTGATATGCGAAGGTATGCGCTCTACCGAGTGCCCATTCTAGTTATTAATTGTGTGTCTAATTTTTGTCTAAACATTTGGGGAGAGCAATCTGGCATTACAGACGTGCAATAAAGTGCTAAATTGAACTGAAATACATTAGTACAAACCCTTTCAGGAACAGTGGAAACAATTTAAAAAATACTGTTGTGAAAAATATGATCCATAATATTTGGTCCAGGGCAAAGTGTTATACAAAAGCAATACATTTGGCTCCTATTGGTGCATGTTGATGTGAGCTATCGTCATACATTGTCTCCTTTTTTTTTTAGATAAATGGTACATGAGTGGGCTTTATAATGGCACTCCAGATCCTAAGTGCTTGTACTATATATGGCATATCTGCATAAAGACTCCAACCTGCGACCTGGACCCCATCCCTTCCCCACCTCTTTATTATCGGTCCCCCTTGGCAACATCATACGCCTTACCCTCCACATTTCTACTGCTATGCTGATGACACACACAGCTCTACATCTCCACCAAATCTATCACAGTCATACCTACTTCACCATCAGCAAGATGCCTCACAGACATGAAGACCTGGATGCAAGCCAACTTCCTCAAACTCAACAGCGACACGTTCGAAATCCTCATCATCAGCCCCACATCACTGTGCAACACAACTTCCCCCTCTTCCCCCTCTGCATTGATGGCACCTCTGCTCCTGCTTCCTCACACATCGGCAACATTGGTGTCATCTTTGATCCGACTATCAAGCACATCACAGAAAATGCCTTCTTTCATCTTAAAAACATCAATCCTCTACGCCCCTCCCTCTCATCTTCCACCGCAGAAACACTCATTGAGGTCTTCATCACCTCTGGACTGGACACAGCATCCTGTACGGCACATCCACCAAAATCACCGACAAACTACAATACATCCAGAATTCAGCTGCCCGTCTCTTCTCCCACTCCCACACCAGAGATCACATCACCCCCGTCCTTCAAAAGATCCACTGGCTCCACACACAGCAAATAATCCAGTTCAGGATTCTCTTCATCACATACAAAGCCCTTCACAACCTCGCCCCTCATATCTTTCAGACCTCCTGCACCCACAACCTCAGATCTGCAGACTCCAACCTCCAACCTTTTTTTTCAGCAGTTCATCCTCTTATTAGGCCAGAAGTATCCACTTACTGGGCTGTTAAATTCACACGGCATACCTGAAATCTTATCTCATCTTTCTGTCATCATTGGTCTGAAAATGTCCCCAAAAATTCATTTGATATGTTGTTAATATTCATTAAATTATACTATGTACACATATATTTTGCCAGGACAAAACACTTTTAACAGTAGTTATTAAAGATGTATTTATTTATTAATGCTACTTCTAGTGTAGAATGTGAATACTTTGGCTATTGTTAAATTAAGTTATCTGAAGAGGTTATTGTCTTTTGGCACATCCATTGCAATGGCAAACAAATGTATACACTGTTATATTCCTTATTCAATCAATTGATCAAGCTTAAGCTTCTATGTACGATGATTATGTATCTGCTAAAAAGGTTTCTTCCACTCTATATTTAATTGTACTTTGCAGCCAGCATGTAACTTGACTCTGTTGGGCTTGTGCTCAGTGTGAAGCAATGCTGGTGACAAAAGGCCGATATCAAAGAACTCAGTGGTGGAAGAAATATTATTGTAACATAATAACACCACCACACCACGGAGGTCCTGTATGTAAAATGTTACTGAATTAAAAGTACAGAAGTATTACCTACGGCATGTATTTATTATGTTTTTCTTCTGCCACTCATCCTAAAGCCACCTGTTTATACCTAATGTGTGCATACAAACTGAAGACAAACTGCTTCAATTACTGTTCTTGTTAATTATCTTATTATACATTTTCCTGCAGCAGCTAGTGGTGTAGAGGATCATGCTGACTGTATCTGTGTGTAAGAAAGAAACAGTGTGACCTCACAGTATTAATCATTTGGAAATCGCCTTTACAGATCCGCTAGCTGAGAGGCTGAAATATGTTGTGTTGCCGAGCACTGCAGAACTTTTTTATATAGTTATATTATTATATACTCTCTGAAACAATAACCGACTAAATATGCCCACTTTATCTTTCTGTCGAACACAAAAACACACAAACACACACACACACACACACACACACACACACACACACACACACACAATCACAGAATATGTCAGCACATTCAGAATTTAAATGGCTCTATGATGCCATACATAACAAGTCAGAAATTAGCAGGCACTGCATATATAGCTCAATTAGCACCATGGTATAAATAGCTTTCACAGGAGGGAAGAGAAAAAGTTTTCAGAGACTTAATTATTTCAGTGTGATAAGAGTGAGCATGTATCTTTAAATTAAGAAGGATTGCTTCATTTCAACCCTGTAATAACTGGGTGTATTATCATTACTTAGCATTATTATTTAAGGCGTCATCCAAATCCAAATTGAGTTAATTAGTTGACTCCAAAAAAGGGCGAGTGAGAGATGCATTCATACAACATGTAATATGTTAATCGGTGCCACTGACAGCTCAGTACTTTTAATTGGAGTGTTGTTTGTGAATACTCAGACAGTAACATGGCCATTAGAGTATTTCGCTTTTTGAGGTGAGACTGCATCCAGATACTGGACACTGCTGCAGTTCAGTACGCTAAACAAACCAAGCGTGGTACTCCACTACTCTCATATCTTCCCCACATCTCCCCCATATCTTCCCTACAGATCCACCATTCAGATGGGCTGTTCACAGACTCCACTGATGACCACTGAACATGACAAGTGATTCTCATCTGAGGAGCAGTACGGAGAATGAAAGTGACATTGAGGCCTGAAGCCCTTCTGCCAATGCAACGTGTGTGTCAACTCAAATGGGCCAATGGAGACAAAAGGAAACGGTGAATACAGTGAAGTTGACTGGTTTCAGTCCTGGTATTTGAATTCAAATCACAGATTTATACTAACATGACACTGCCCTGTCTCTATCAGCACTGTAAGGGGACATTTCAGATATGTCGCCAGAAAGAATCTAAAACAGTTAATTAAGGGTATCGTAACATATTAATTCACCTATATTTGAAACAATTAAAATATACCCACAAACGAAAAAGGGAGGTTGATATCTTGTCACCGCTGACTACTACAGAACAAAAGCATGAATTGTTCTGTGTGTGTGTGCGTGTGTGTGAATGTGTGTGTGTGTGAGAGAGAGAGAGAGAGAGAGAGAGAGAGAGAGAGAGAGAGAGAGAGAGAGAGAGAGAGAGTAAAAGGACATGTCAAGCTTATAAAACACCATAAACAGACATGCAGCAGAACATCTGTTGGGCCGGTCAGTCTGCTGCAGGCTGACTGACTGATGCTGCTCGGGGCCCTCAGTGTACACATCCATATGTCTGTGTCACGAAAGCATCTGGAAGCTGCTCTGTGCTAAGTCACACCTTCATGTGTACAGATTAGTACATGGGAAGAATATGTGAAGAATTTGCTTTGATTTTGGTTGAACATTATGAACAATGTCATATTTAGTATTCTTTAAAAAAATAAAATATTCTGCTTTAATGTATGTAAAATATTCTCCTCACCATTGTGGATATCAAAACCATGCATGCTCATGTAGACTGAGAATATTTCTTTATTGGTTGTTGCTCAACTAAAAGTAAACTGTAACTTTTAACTGCTGAGAAAATAAAAGGTGAACCAATTCAGCAAACTTCTTATTTCTTTAGTTTCAGATCCATGGAGCTTCTGACACTGCATACTTGTAACCATTGATGGCAATATCCCCTTTCTGATCATTTAGAGGCTGAAAACATGCACCAACATCTGCATCAATGAAAGAGGAATCTGATAAATCATGTATGGCAAATAACTTTTTTTTTCTTCTTTTGCAGAGAATAATTCAAAAGTAGTTGGCAGCACAGCTGGTCTCCACTGCATTCAAAATTGAGAAACACTTCACATTCCCTTGCTGTCCTTTGGTAACACAGCCAGTCTCCCTTAACAGGGCTGGGAAACTAATAGTTCTGATGCATAGGAGATTATTGTAACTGCTCTTATATTTTCTCTGCTCTGCCTTGAGGGTAATCGAATTCTTTCATGCAGGAAAAAAGAAACAATCTCTCTCTCCTATGGCCTTGTGAAGCAAATGCTATTAGGCCATGTGTGTGTCACTGTGGAAACAGGCTTTATAATTATCAGGTATAAGCCTCCCATACAACATGTCCAGGTGTCAGCACTTCTGTAACTTTAGGTGAGGGTGGGAGGGGGCTGAGTAGGTGATGTGACCTTGTTTAGCCATGCAGCAGTCACAGAGCACTCTTGCACACCTCCCATGACAGTAATTATGAGAATCTGATGGATGCGCCACCCTCCAAACGGCTTGGTCATTGACGGAAACAATTCCACCATGCAGCCCTCTCAGTGGAATTCATCTGAAACCCTCTTTTTCTCCTGTAAAGTCACACAGCTTCGATTAAATAAGGACTCGCTGCCACAGCTGTTGATAATTAGGACTCATAAGTTATGACTCACAGTTGTACATGCATTGAGTAAAGCTTCCCCTCCAACAGGAGTCGTGCTGTTTCTTATATGCGCAGCATTTGATTTAGATGAGACTATAGTCCTTAGCTTCCAACACCTATGCAGCTGCTGGCTCTGAAGCGTGTGCATGGTGGACCAGCTGAGAGGGAGGAGCTCAGAGAGCATCACTCAGATGCTACTCCGAATCTTATTAAACTAACTGTGAAAAGCCGGTGCGATTTTAGTGTCGTCCTCCACAATCTTTTTTGGCTTGAAACACATGCATCCCCCTTTCACAGGTTGAACACGTCTACGAGAAGTTCAAACAAAAAGTAATGTTCTCTTAGATGTATTAATTTGAGCAGAAACTATCCAGAGTTTAACAAAAAGTCATGTGTTTGTTTAATGCCGTCTCTATTTAACCTGTGTACCTGTCATCTCAAGAGGGGAAAACCATGAATCCCATACATCTGGTTATAGAATAGTAATACAAATGTGCAAGTTTGTTGAGGAAAAAATACATGGCAGGATTTTACTGCAGGACTATCAAGGTCTCCAAACAAAATGGAGCATGTCTCTGATATTTCGGCACCTTTTTGGATTTTCTTTGATTTTAGACAGCATGACAGTCTCCAAAAAAAAGAGAAGGGAGGGGGGAGTCAGACAGACCGAGATGCCGAGAAAAAACTGTGACAAATTCAGCTGAAAGACCATCGATTTGCAAGAATTCCTCTCATACCGCAGATCACTCATATGCTTATTTTCCAGTAACACACACACACATCAGCCGGTGTTCGCGTCATTTAGGTGCGATCTGAGCCGATGTCGAGCACCAAGAGGCGCAGCACAGGCGTTGTAATCCCTCTGCATATAGAGAAGGGGGGGGGCATCCTTATTAGTGCTAACCATGTGTGCGCAGTAGGCAGCGGGATGGAGCTGCATCCTCGCGCTCGCGGCCATTGAGGAAAAAAAACACACACAAAAACCGGCACACGGTATTGTATCTGTCGCCACACCCATCACATAAAGCCAGACACGGCGCGGCAGCGGGAGAAAAAAAAGAGAAAGAAAAGCGTTTCATGTCGGTGACAGCGACATGACAACAGCCGAGGGCTATAGGTGAGCGACATATGAGCCACACACATGCACCAGCGTCCCCTCGTTCTCATTGCAGATGCATTACACCTGCGCCATCAGTAATAACTTGATGGTGTCAACATGCATGTGGCGAATAGTGCAACAAAAAAGCAACACACAAAAACACACCCAAAAAAAAAAGGCTGCGTGGATGATGGGCGTTGATGGTGCACGTGGTTCCAGTTTAGGAGAGGTATTTAAAGACGTGGACACGTCTCTCTGTCAATGCGCATGATACTGCGGTTCCACTACTATATGGCACGCTCCAACTCACCTTGAATCGGCGCACATCCGCTCTCCTGTCATTCGGGTGCGGGGCGTACGGAGAGCCAATACACGCCCCAAAGCCTCAATCAGCAGCCAATCCAATGACAGAAGAGGCGGACCTGTGGCTGCATTCTCACACTCGGTTTCACTATGCGCTCGTAAAAACGGCTCTGTCTACTACAAACGCGGCGGTGCAGGTGCTCTGTCTCTTCGGGAGAGGATGCGGATGGAAGGACGGGGGAGGGAAGGGATGAAGGGAAACGCCACGAGGAAAGAAAATAGGATATGAAAAGGGGCTTTTGTTAAGAGACCGTGAGGTGCAAGGTCGAATATGAGAGCTTGGTTGAACGGGACACTTTGCGTGGTAATAGCTGGTCGGCAATAGTACTATGATTTGGTATGTGGCCACTCTGATAGCAAGTGTATTCAGCACCAGAGGAACGGCCGCTCAAGGTGAGTTGAAGTGCAATATATCTTGTGCCGCACATATGATTTCTGCTATCCGCGTTTGTGCTGGGTGCTGCTTTAAAAAAAAAAAAAAAGACATGCCTGAATTTGGGGATTTTTTGGGTTGTTATACGTGAGGTCATATTAACTGTGGGGGGGAACAAATGGCTGCATATCTCAAATGTCACGTGAAAGTTCAGCCCTGGTTAAACCGTATGAGGAGAAAGCACAATTGTCTTGGCATGGCTTGGCCCATGTGCATGATATGTGAGCTGGGATCACATGCGGCTGATGCATATGGTCCAGGAGGATTCGCCATGACAAAGATTGGTTGATTGGCATTGGCTGTGTGGGGTTAGGTCCGTATCGTGGTATCCACGAGGGTCATTTTGTGTGATAAAACCACGAGCGAATGGGAAATAACGTCCCCGCATCAGAGGGGTGGAGGTGGGGGGTTGTGTGCATTGTATCATAGCAAGCAGTCCCATTTGAGCTCTCTAGAGAGGGGTGTGACCGTCTCATCCTTCAAGATGGGAAAGTGACTAAATAATGCATTAGTGTCAGATAAAATGCTCTCTTGAATTGATGGAGCCCACTGCTACATGCGTGGGACTCGCATGCTGGGTTTCACGCTGCACATGGACACGGTCACAGTGCTGCTGTGTGTAACGCACTGAGGCCAGACCGGCTGCAAGGCTCGCCCATAGTGCTGATCAAAGTGGCTCGTAAACTAGTCATTCCTGGAGCAACACACTGCACAATATCCCTTTTGTTCATATTCTTTCCTGAGCACTCTGTATTGACCCATGTACTTACTTAACCTTGCTCTTCCACTCGTGTCCAGATGAGGGAGACATGTTCCAAGCTGACGCCTGGTAACTGATCCCAATGATCACACTTACCCAGTCCAAACTGGTCTGTTCACAGGAGGTCTGGCTCCTCCTGTGATGACAGTGAGGTCCAAGCCTGGCACAATGTGAACACTTCCTCTCATAGAACATTTGAATAAGGAAAAGGGAACCTCTCACAGGTGTGATTGTTTAACGCAGATATTCTCCATTTTATGAAGGCATTGAGGTGGCCTGATAATATCAATTTAAAGATGTTGTCTTGTGGACTGTGGGCACTGCACTGAATGTGATCCACTCTTTTAAAAAGCTTATAAACTGCACCAGGGAGTCACGATTCATAACTCAGTCCAACTTTCATACAACTTCTGTTACGGTATCTCAGAATATATAGTGTCTGAGCCCAGTCTTGTGCTACACAGACCCCTGAACTGCATGTTAACACTGACGTGACTTACTTTTCATCACCTTTTGCTAACAATAAAGACAATAAACCAACCTGTCATCAATGCAAGGCGTGACAGTAATTCTGCAGCTTTAATATCATAAATGCAGAGTTACAGATTGCAGCGTAATCTTTTGGCTATTGCTTGATAAAGAAACTAAATGAGTAAAGCTGGAATATATGTGTTTTAAAACATTGAGATTAACTATTGAATGAGGTGGCTTTGTATCATTGAGCATTTTTTAAAGGTAATAGTTCGATACTTTCTTGTGGGAAATAGGCATGTACGTTTTTTTTAGTGAGAAGATGTTTCCTACTCTCATGTCTGTCAGTTCAATAGGAAGCTACAACGGGCAGAAGATTAGCTTAGCATAAAGACAGGAAACAGGTAGCATAGCTCTGTCCCAATGGACATAAATCCTCTGAGCAGAACCTCTTTAGCTCACTAGTTAACAGGTTTGTTTGTCACACCAGAATGCACAAATAATTATATTGAAAAATATAACATCTTTGTTACTTTAAGACAGAGCCAAACAAACTGTCTACCCTGTTTTCGCTCTTTGTGCTAAGCTAAACTAGCCAGCTGTAGCTAACCCTAAAGTACGAGAGACACATCAATCTTGTCAATAGGCTTATTTTTCATTACTCATAATACTATTACTTGACATAATGGTAATTGAATGAACTGACGTAGTTATGAATCTGCTTGTGAAATGCAGCTTGTGTTCTTCCCATACAAAGACATGGTGATCATAAATGTGACGTCATCAGCAAACAGCTATTTAAAAAATGTGTGCAGGCAAATTGAATGCACCATGGAATAGATTGAAATCCATTAGCAGAGTAACATGAATTTTCAAATGTGAGGATTTACTTACTTTTTCTCTTTTTCTAGTTAGTTAGTTACCGGTAATGTAAATTAAATAGATCTGTATCTGGTTAAAAGAAAATTGGTTTTGTCCTGGTACTATAAACTGTGATGCACATTTTATTGAAAGATTCACCAGCATGTTTTGCATACCTACAGCCCTATACTGAGTTGTGTTCATGCAGAGGTTGTCTGACAAGTAGAGTCCCAGCTGCATTAAATGTTTTCATCTTTAGGAAAACCGAAAGCCTAAATAGGTCAAGTTTAGCTGGGATTATTCATGGCAGGCAGGATGGTGTTGAGAGTGGAAGGTGAACCGAATCCTGACGTGAAGCCGACTGTCAAGATTTTAAGAGACAGGTTGTCAACTGTTTTGACTGTTTCCCTCATCGACACATTTGCCCGATAAAGGAAACTGCGTCTGGGGTCAAGCAGTGGGTGCGTCATATGAAAAGTAAGCTATGCTCAGAGGCTTACATGATGATTGGCCTGCAGTTTAATTTGTGCTACTCGGTGTCTACGAAGGAGCCGTATCTTGAGCAGCAGCAGCTCCAGTGCTCTGTCTGTGTCTACGCAGGTTGCGTTCAGGCACAGTTTTGATTGTAGGTCACCTGCATTTTGGCAGCATTCAGAGGTACGGTAGGCTAATGACTGAAAAGAATCGTCTTCTGAAACTCAGATACACGGATGGGCCTCTCTGTTGTTTTGCTGCTGCTGCATTCTTGGCATAAATGCAGATTTGCAAATGGAGGGAAACAACATATTTGGCTTTTATTGCTACCGTGTGCAAAACATTGTTTGGCCATGTTCAGAGAGACAACATCCCTTCATGATGAAAGCCCCTCCCACTGGCTAGGTGTTGCACTGGCCTATCAAATACCAACAGGCACACATTCCTGGAAGATTATCGAAAAAAGTAAAACATTGTCACTAGTTGAAAAAACTCTTACCGATATAAATGTCAGGGCAGTGTCAGGTGTCTGATAAAGTCTTCAAATTCATGGATCTAGAACTAAAACTGGTCTGGTTGCATGTCATCATTTCCCTGCTACCTTGTTGGGGTTTCTAAGTACAGACCTGTTTTCCTGCCCCAATCAGCTTCACTAATCTTATGAATTTGTCAGTTCTCTTATTATTGGCAAGTGTTGGAAGTGTTGGGCTCTGCAGTGAGCTGCATGCTGCGTTCACACCAAAAGCGTTGCGATTTTTTCGCGCGCGACAAGATCCCATGCAAAGTCAACGTACATACGAGTGTGGTTGCGATGGATGCCAAATTTTGCCGGGCTGCGCGTTTTGGGCGGTTTGGGCGGTTGGCGGTGCGTATTTTGCCTCTAGTTGAAACATTTCAACTTTTACCGAAAAAACATTGCAACTCGGGCCAAGTAGCTCCTGAGTAGCTCCGCACGTCATCACTGTCCCGCCGCTGTTGAAAAAGAACAAGATGGAGGGCAAAATTATCGTTGCGGTTTTCGGGCAACCGGAGCTCTTTAAAACCTTGTATGAGTACCGGAATCGCAGAGACTAAAACAGGCACGGTTGATGTTATGTATGTATATACTGTATATACTGTATATAAATATATATATGATATAATGATATGAACCCAAACACGAGGCCGTTAGATGTTCTGCTCTTGGAGTGCTGGAAGCAGAAGTCTTCCAGACGTAACAGTTAAGTTTGATTTTCTCTGTTTCATTAAAATATTAATAAAACTTGAAAATGTGTTGCAACACTGAAAAGAGAATATTCATTTGATTAAACTATTAATACAACTTCACAAACTTTGAAAAATTTATGATAGAAAATGCATGTTCTCCACAACTTAATGAAATGATAACTGACTTAATGAAATACTAACTGTACAGTAAGAGGGATGCTGATGGCAATGCAGAGGCAATTAAATTTCATTGGCACGTGTCGGGGAGTGGTTTATTTGAAAAACTATTTTCAGCCTGAGTCACTGATAGCGGACTGGCTCTCCTCTCAGGTCCTGTGCTGGGTGTGTTTTGAGCATTTGTTGAACTGGCTTTTGTCCATATGGCATTCATGTGTAATTCTCTTCTCGTGAGCTCGCTCCTTGAAGTTTCACAGGAGCTCCCTTGTGAGCTGTGGCTTGGCACATTGGTTCTTGTCGCCGGGTTTGTTCTGAAGGCGCACTTGTTCAAAGACAGCATTATATAGACGCAGACAGCATTTGTGGAGGTGTCAGAACTGCCACTCACATATGTGAGGCCTCCCTGTAGCACCGATGCGGCGTCTGAAAGCCCTCCTCCTGTCTCTGGAGAGCAGCTTCAGATTGTGGTTCAGATAGACTGGGCTGTCGTCACTTTTTGTCTGCATGTTGGAGCCGCCTGGGACATTGTGTGAAGCTGCTTTCCATGACACGGTTGAGGAAATGTTTTGACAGCAGTGTTTTAATTTGTCCGTTACGGGATGTTTTGTGTTGTGACTGCTTTTCTGTAATAAAAATCCTAACACAAATCTTCTAAAACTGCCTCAATAGAACAATCTAAACTAGAACCATCTAAAGTCATATTTTCTTTTGTAAAACAATAGATGTCAACTTGACCCAATTCATGTCAAGTTGTTTGGCCCTCAACATCTATAATAATCAAAGCCCACTTGAAGCCTGAGAGCTCTCACAGGCCCTGGGAGCGTTGCAGTGTTTCCACGGTGTGGTTGGTGACGGCCACTACACGACGCTGTGCCACAGGGCTGCACAGGTTGGCTCAGTTCTATATAAAAGCAATCAATGCGCCCAATGAATACAGGAAAAATATAACTTGAGTTATGCACTTGGTATTAATTGAATTTCTGGCGGTGGTTATAGATTTGACATTTTGTCACTTTATATTCTAGTTTTTTTCAGATTTCAAATGAGGTTAGATGCTACATTTATAGAACGAGGGATCAGGCAAACATAGGAAGCAGAAGTCATTTCTACATGTGTTGCTCAAGTAACAAAGCGAATAGTATGTAAACATCGCTAGTAGCTATAGGAAGCGTTCATATACTTTTTGTAAAGTTAAGATTTCATACCTGGTTGATTTAGAATGTATTATTTCACCGGAAACAACATTAGAAAATCTGTCACCAACATACCAACATGCTTTTTTGTCAGAATAGCCTAGTTTAATTTTTCACGTGTATGTACAATGGAGAAACACTATAATAGAGCATTTTTGCAAAACATTTGAACAACTTTGCAACATTTTTGTTTATCCAGTTGTCTATAACCATAAGTATGTGTAGATTTCCTCCTGATTTGATCCAACCATTTCCCAACAATTCTCTTCATATTTGTTTCACTGCTGTACTATTTAACTCACAATCATAAGAGTAAAGCTTAATGAGCTTCAAAGGGGCGTGTGCTCAAGCTGTGGATGGCAGACCCTCAGTACTGGGCATGTGCCAGTCCCCCCCCCCCACCCCCCCTTCCCTCAGCCAGTCCAGTCCCATTGTAATCTCCTTTTAAAATGAAGCCTGCAGCATTCTGGGAAAGCCAGTTTTTTCACACCATGTGGTTCTGGTGGGACGGACAGCTCCGACAGCCGCTACATACTCATCTCTCGGAGAGCATGTACTGCCTATGAGAATAGTGAAAGATGATAATTATGTTGATGTTTCTGCAGGGCCAGTTACACAATCTGTACAGTAAAGTATATCTGTCTTATCTTGCGGCTGGAATTCTCTTTATATGTGGACCTGCGATTAATCAGGCAGGCAACCGATAAATTAACTTGATTATTTAAAAGGGAATTCCAACGATATGAGAGAAAAAAACTATAATCAATGATTTACCATCATAGAAAATCTAGTTGGTATAAATCCACAATTTATCTCACATAATTACACATTCATGCTGTTCCTAACTTTTTTGCATACTGGATGAAAACAAATTGAAGTGTCACTGTTCAAATGTAAGAAAATATTCTAAATTAAATTACACATTTTGTTCCAATTTGGTAGAAATTCTCCAGATACCGGAGTGTAATCCAACGCAGTAAAGACGATAAACCTTGATTGATCTCGCACTTCAGAAGATCTCAGGAGATCCCTGTCTGAAATAATGATGAGTGGTAAAGGTGGAAGCTGCCTTAAAAAGTATTGAATTGGAGTTTAGGCGGATTTCTAATCTGCAGTACATATGCTGTTTTATACATCAACATTAGTTTATTTTTAAACATGAACATCATTTCTCTTTTGCTAGGAACTAGTTTTAATTTCCCATACTTAATTATAAAGTATATAAAAAGATATTATGGTTATAATTATGACATCTTGTCATTTAGTTATGAGGACTTCATATTTTATTCGAGAAGGAACTGTGAAAACAACATTTATATGCTATTATCTTAATGCAATAATAATTGCGTAGCAGCATCTATTGATTACCAAAAAGGGAATACCATTAGTTTGAGCGTTAATTAGATTTTTATCTTTAGCCACATTATTTTTAGCGGGTTTCTTTAAGAAATGTTAGAAAGGGCTTAAAAAGTAGAATTTAATTAATTAAAAAAGGAAATGATGATGAAAGTTCAGATAAAATGTCCAAAGAGTGAAATACACCAATTATTACACTTGTTTTAACCAATATGTAAGTTGAATGTAACATGATGAGTCGTTACATACAGAGATCTTTCATGTTGCCAAAAAACAACTCCAAATCTCTAAAGCATAATAAACAGATATATTACTGTATTTATATTGTTCATACTAGTTTTATCGTTCTTTAAAATGCCGTTACGCTTGCGACACAGATTTCATCTTCAATCAAGAGCATATTTCATGAATCAGAAAGGATTGTGTATATGTCCTGTATATGTCATCTCTTTCCTCTATTTTGGGGAAACTCATACATGCATCAAGAAGCATTTATTTCCAGCGTTAAGTGTTGAATTCCCACTGAGCGCACTTATGTGGCTCTGAAACGCAGCTCGAGTGTTTGTGTGAGTCACAGAAAGAGGAAGTGAGCGTGAGAGAGAGGGAAGCAGAAATGGGAGTTAAATGGAAGTGGATCCGTTGATTGGAAGATATGTGGAGCGCTGGAGGTCAGAGCCTACCAGTGTTGGTTCGCCCTTTGTGTGTTTGGCAAGTCAAGTCCATTTCACACATCTCTCTTCGCTGTGAGCAGGTGTCAGCACATCTTTTGCGTCCCTGACAGAGCATCGCTTGTCTGAAGGGGGAACTTTGCCATGAAGGAGAGGTAAATAATGAAAAGAGCAAATCTGGGATTGCGCCCTTAAAAAAAAGTAAAAGTAGAGATACTGAGGTTGTTTCCTCGTCTGCTGAACACCATGTGGACTGGAAAATGCCCTTTGGCATCCTGAGTGTAATGTAAAATACAAAAAGAAAAGAAAAAGTTGAATAATATATTTCATTGTGCTTGGGTGCTGCAGGAAATCTTCTAAAACCCTGATATAAGTTATCAGTTTTGCACTTCCGTTTCCCTGAGTCAAAAATAATAATAATTATGTTTAAAAAAAAATACGATATAAGGTTTGTGTATTTTTTATAAACAATATAAAATACATTAGTAATACCCTTTTGTGAATGTTGAAGCTTGTATGTGTCTTTTAAAAAGGCAACCGCCAACAAGGGGATGAATGAGAAGACGAACGAGGTCCGACTGAAGCTCCGAGGACTTGAAGGAAGTCATGCGGGGTGAAGTTTGTTGAAGCTCACCGTTTACGTTCGACGATTGCATTTACCATTCAAAAAAGAATAAAGCAATGATCATTTATAAAGATAAATTGCTAAACAAAACACGTCAGTATCATAAACATTAGTTTTGCCACAGTTTATTTTCCGCAAATATCCAAAATCGAATCTAAGAAATCCCATCGGCCTTTTGTTGAGGGAACCTGTGGGATCCGAAAAAAATATGTCATCCGTCCAGCACTCTATATTCATTCAGACTCTTAATGTGTAAAAGTAAAACACTGTCTGGGATGAGTTCCTTAAATAAAGACTGTGTACTACTACTGGATGCTTTCGGTCAATGCTGGATGTTTTTAATGCAGAGCTTTTAATTATTCAAAGTATTTTCACTCTGTGATGTTGGTACCGTTAAATAAACTTAAACAAGCAAAGTAAAGGATCTGAATAGTTCTTCCATTACTGCAAACAGGCAAAAACAAAACACACACACACACACACACACACAGGCCATTCTCTGATGTGACCTTCAGCACATGCAGGCTGGCATTCAATTACCGCCCTGTCAGTGGCCCGTCCAGCCCAGTGGCTGCACGTCCTTGAGAGCCTCTGCAGCCTCCGTCCAGTCTATATTCCATTACATCCTCCACGTCGGGCGCTCTGTCCGGCGTGCAGCCCTCACCCTCACATCCTCATCCCTGAAGGCAACTGGCACACACACAGCTTGATGTATCCGTGACAAAATCTTTAACTGCAGTGAGCAACGGGCTTTCTTGTGCGCACATAGAATCGAATCAGAGCACAAGGTACATATTAGAGGTTTTTTTTTACTGGGTGAAACAGGCCAGAGTAAAAACAACAACAACAACAAGAAAAGGGGCGACTGTGGGTCAGTGGTTTGCAGGTTTGTGTTTCATTCAGAGGAGCGACTCATGGCCTGCCCTAGTTGATGTGTCCTTGAGCAAGACACTTAACCCCGAAGGCTCCCCGTAGCTCTGTCTACGTTGTAGGATTGTGAGTCAGCTAAATGACATGTAATGTCAAAAGAAACACCGTAGATAGAGAATTCAAGCACTGATTTTAAAAAATTGTCTCATTGAACTCCCTCACTTTTCATATTTCCACAATATTGGACATCATTACTGTCGACACATTCAGCTGGGTTTGCTTTCTCTGATTATTGCCCAGCGAGTTTGTTTACTATACACATTTGTGATCATCACTGAAATTACAGTGTGGCGCCACTTGTGGCTCCGGATGAAATCTCTTGCTTCACCCCGCTGGCCCCTTTGGCGGTGGATTGACCTCCAACTGTTGATGGCGTTCTGTCACATTGTGTGGATCAGTAAACATTTAGCTCCGACTGCTTATATCAGCTCTTCATGTTTCTGTTCACATTTGTTCTTTGATAATATTTCTTATTTATCTAATGTAGCAAAACACCTCTGGGATAAGTCCAAAGATTATTATGAGTATTAACTAAGTCTTCTGTTGTAACAGCAAAGCTCTCACTACAGCTGCATTAGTCAATCAATCAATTACCGGATCCATGAAAATATACTTTGATTACCTATTGATAGTCAAAAACACAAAATATTATGTATCATCCTTGCCTCCTTAATTGAGGATTTGCTGCTTTTCTTTGCTCTAATATCAGTGTTTCACAACACACAAAGGGTCAAATTATAGCTTGCTCTAGTATTCTTTAACAGGCGGACACGGTTATTAAGAACTGGTACATTATCTTGTTGATCAGCGGAATGGATTTCGAAAGAATCCATATCGTCATTGATATGCTATTATAACTGGTATTGACAAATAAGAATATGTACATTATCTTCTTTACTTTGGATTTTTACTGGATTATTAGAGAGTTGCTTGCTTTTAAATGTATGAAAGCTGAGTGGGACGGTAGATTTTATATAGTAATCCAGAACCTGTATAAATGCAATACAACTTTTTTGGATATCTTAACTGCCCCTTTTTGCAATAGGTTATATGTGAATAACCTAGCTCTATAATATATATATATATATATATATATATATATATATATATATATATATATATATATATAAAAATATATATACTTGGATGATATTAAATTATATATGTTTGGATAATATAATTGTACTGGCAGTCTGACCTACACCTGACCAGAATATGTTTAATGTGGTTAGTTTTATTGGTGCAAAAAGCAAAACACAGCAGGTGCATTGATTATGTGAGTTGTGTGATGTGAGTTGAAACTCAGTCCTATTTTCTTTTGTATTATACACATGACTGAATAAGGTTTCATGAAATGTCTCGACAAAACCCTGAAATATCGCGCTCAACTAAATTGAGATGGATTATTCAATTTGAGTCTATTCTGATGTCTGATTTTTATTGAGAGACATGCTCAAGTTGCTTTGATATGTTTAGACTTTCCCCGTTGTTTGGAAATGCATTCTGTTCCTAGCTTGTATGAATGTATGGTGTCTTACAGGCCATAAAGGTTGGAGTAGTTATATGCAAAACACTTAGACCAAATGAGTAATCCAAAAAATAAATTGAGTATTAATCAAACTGCTGTACTGCCTGTTTAAACAATTGTGGCATGTATTTTGCTTTTGTACGTGTACTTCCTGTCGTAGACTGGATTTATCTGTCAGCTGACTGAATTGTTAGCCTTCAGGAATTTGATCACAGCAGTAAATCCACTATGCCGAGTATAAATACATAAAACATATTGGTCTCCTGGATGTATTAGCTGTCTGATTTATGCAGATCTCACTCAACATGTTTCTACCTGTGTGTGTGTGTGTGAGTATGACAAATAAATAATATATATATATATATATATATATATATATATATATATATGTATGTATATATACGGAGGGCTTCAGCTTGAGTTGACATTTACAGAGCGAAAGCATTCATGATTTGCCATCATGTCTTAACTTTATTGATCCCTTTATATCTACAGTGCTGTGTATTCGGAAGACCTTCTACATGGACGCTTTGTATCACGTTTGTGTTGTTGAGAGCATAAATAGTTCCTCCTGAATAAGCCCCATAAACTCGACTGGGTCACCTGTCTCCATTAAGGAAGTGAAAAAGGCAAGAGTGGTGACCGAACCTCTGATGATTGTCCCCTCATGAGAATCCCATAAAGTAATTGGAGAATGTTTGGCACCTCCAATATACCATCTCAAGTCTTCAAAATCTGCTCTCTGTCCAAGCCGTGCTCTAAAGCTAGACTCCTGAATCTCAAAACTGCAGTCCTAAACTGCAGTCTGTTGAGAACACAATGGACGTCATCAGCAGCATGTTGTTGTGCCACATGGTTTTGAGCCTGTGCTTCATGTCAAGTGATACTCACTCAAACCAAACGATGTGTCCGGTTTGTTTCATTGTGGAAGGGAACCCGATCTCTGTTTCCTTCTGGAAGCCATGGAGCAGGGCCCTTAAGTAAAGACAAAAGACGCTCAAAGTCTCTGTTATAATCTGTTATTGAACACCGTAGGGCAGGACCACATATCTTTGTTTCCTTAAAATACATGAAACGGTTGTTTCTGACTGTAATGAACCATTGCTGGGACTCTATAATTCAGACAGACCTATAATTCAAATCAATAACGTGCATCTAGATGATTCAGAACCTATGCCTGAGCACTACGGGGGGTGGGGGGGGGAGTTATTATAATCATCGCTTTTAAAAGGTGTTATAAATGGGGCTGCAATGACATGTGCTCAGGTATGAATTTCAGGCTTTTGGCAAGCCTGAAAGGATTATTTGAGCACATTTCAGAATGAGTTTTTCACATAACTGATGGGACAGGTCTCCTCTGCATTAGACGGTCATGTGTTGTTCAGGTTGCACCGTTGCAGGAGTCTGAGCAGACACGCCGCACTGAGCTTCATCAAACCCCGACTCCCCTTCAGTTTCATCTCCATAAACAATGCTACTTTATTACCGGCATCATTTTAGATACGCTGAATTAGTACATGAAGTTTGGTTATTTCTGTGATACTTGTGGTTGTCAATCAGCTCCCTGATGAGATTTCTTACTTGTGACATTTACATTGTATTTTATTAGGTATTAAATCTTTTTTTATGGCTAGTTTTAAGGTTCCTGCTGATTGTTGTGCCCTCATGTCGGTCTAACCGAGATCTAAATGGTCGATTGAGCTTCATTGAGTCATGCACATGTGTTTCATTTGGTTTGTGCCGCTCTTTAGAGCGTAGGCTAGCATCATATAGCATAGCTGTTGTTTCCCTTCTCAACAGAGAGGCACAATAGTATCATATTCCACGACATGGGCCTATAACTGGCAGACCACATTTCCAATCTCTAATTTTGGTTAAATTTGTGCTGGTTGAAACAGATGAAGTGGATTAACTCTATCACAGGATAATGCAGATTAAACTGGTAAACACAATCACTAAGTGATGCATATGGCCTGTAGGGAGGGAGTTCAAGCGTTAGCCTTTCAGACAGAAGTAGTAAATGACAATATAGTGGTGTTAATTGCAGCGTGCACGTCTGAAAAGGCATAGATCGCATAACATTTCTCATTTTACATTACATTACATGTCATTTAACAGACGCTTTTATCCAAAGCGACTTACAATAAGTCAATTTCAACCTAGAGTACAAACTAAGAACAACAAGAATACAGAAAGTAACATTTCCTCAACATAGTCGAACTACAAAAGTACCATAATAAGAGACATTCAAGTGCTACTTGTATTTCATACAACGGTGACTGTGGACCACGGAGCAGGGGAACATCCCAGTAACACCAGTGATGCGTGACCCCCTCATACCTCAGAGTCCCGACGTATTTGCCCTCCTTGTAAAAAAGTAGCCCTGCTCATGCAAATGACGCCGCTAATGAGAGCGTTAAGTTATTCCGCTGGTGTTTCTCTGGAGTGATACGTCAGCATGTCTCCTGATCCCTGAAGTGATCCTCCCCCCGGGCGCAGGGCGGGTAGTCATGCTCGCCCTGACGGCGGAGATACAGCCGGTTCAATGAAAGCGGGGGTGGCAGCTGGAGAAAATCCATTCCCAGAATGAGCGTTCTGCTGAGGCAGGTATGCCGACCTTTCAGTCATCTGATAGGTCATCGCTCGGCAGTTTGCCTGGACTATTGTGGCTAAACGCCAGGACCTGGCGGCGCTCGTAGTAAAGCTTATCCGAGCAGCAGCCAGCGATGATCAATGGAAGCCGTTGGCAGCTCGGCTATCGTACAGTATGGCACAGCTACAGTCCACTCACCGACAGATGCAGGAGACAGATGACATGAGGCTTTAGCCGTGTGGTGATCATTCAGGTGTATGTTGATTTACTCCATTGTGCAGTGGTTTAGTTGATCAGCTCTAATTGACACCTAATTATTGCTGTAAATAAATCGTGGATGCATTGAGATGTTTCTGCTTTGTCTGTGAGAATTTAGTTTCTTAACCCTCCTGTTACCTTCAAATGTACTAACGTCTTTTAACCCTGGGGTCAATTTGACCCCAGCAATTAAAACCTAGAGACAATTATTAGAATTTATATTGTTTCCCAAGTTTAAGTGTGAGGTATGCTTGTTTGTTTGTTGACTACCTAAATAGCCCTTTAAATAAATAAAAAAGTAGATATTTCTTATATGTTTTACACAGTGAAAAACAGCCTGGGGTCAAATTGTACAGGACATTAAAAACATATCATCATGTGAATTTTATGTTTACCCAGTTGTCCCCAATAAATTAGGAAAAGTCATGAAATGTGAAGCGTAAAAAAAAATGATGTCATTAATTTTTTTAGAGACGTTAAACATTGAATCGGGTCAAATGGACCCCAAAGGTAACAGGAGAGTTAAAGAACATGGCTGCACTTTTTTTCCTCTTGCATGTCCGACTCCGGCCGCGATGAGATGAACATTGAACGTGGTTTGTGTTAAACGCCGCTTCTGCATCCACCTCGCAGGTGCCCACGGAGTGAGAGAGGAGCCCCGGTTTGTGACGGCGCGCGCCGGTGAGAGCGTGATCCTGGGGTGCGACGTGTCCCCTCCCCTGGACGGCCAGCAGCCCCCCTATGTGGTGGAGTGGTTCAAGTTTGGAGTGCCGATTCCCTTCTTTATCAACTTCCGCTTCTACCCTCCTCATGTGGATCCAGAGTACACTGGTAAGACGTCTGTATTCTTTCAGACCTGGAGTTATTTGCTTTACTTTCCCCACCGTATCAACAGAGGCATTGTGAGGAGTTTATCAAACTGATCCAGTTTAAAGCCTTTTTAGTAATGAGCATGTGTATTTGAATCTTGGAATTAATCCAGATCAAGGTCCACCTAGTTGCTAAGCAGATTATACCCACAGGATATTATCGTGTTGACATGCAGCAGGTACAGAGTTGAGAACACAAGTTTCATAGAACGCTCTGATAAACAGGGACCCTAACAGATCGAAGGAGAGCACGACCTTTTGAGCTGCATTTTACTTGACGTGAAAGATGTTGGACCGCAGATGAAATCTGACTCAAAGCTGCCGAAAACAACTTCATGGATTGAAATAAATAGTTTCACATTTTGGGAAATATGCCTCATAGGTAGCTGTGTTCTGTCTGTAGCTGTAGCTTCTCATGTCTACTTATATCTATATACTTGTATCTGTCGGCAATGAGACAGGATGTGGCTATCATAAGTGTTCTGGTCCCCGTTTGTTGTCTTTGTAGTGTTCATCAATCACGTTTGCTGTGGTTGCAAGCAGGTAAATTGTATGTGGTGAGCAAAAGAGGCTTTGTTCTAAATACAATCTCAGAACCCCGCTGGCTATCATTCAACACTAATTTAGATTTTTGTTGGTTTGAAATTATCTTGTAAACCGGTTGTAGATGTCGATACACAGTCACAGCTCAAACTCCAGTCTTAAGTTTATAATTGAACTGTTATATATTACATCAAACACATTATAGCCTTTAACTTTAAACTATAATCATTCTGCAAACATTTCTTTGATTATACATCATATTTGTAGATTTCTCTACACTGCCGCAGACCTAATTATTCGTTTCTGGCTGAGTGCAGAGCCATTTCTGACAACCAGTTAAATATACTGCAGAGTAAATGCTGTTTACATGCACCTCCCAATCCTATTTTATTGAGAAGATTGTCCTGCAAGTTCAGTGTGATCCGATCAGTTTTGGTCTCAGAATGGTAATACAGCTGTTTGGTGTTCGGGGCTGTGCATGTGGCATCTGCTGCTTCTGATTGCATACAGAGAAATAACTGCGTCAGCAATTTACAACTGCATTGTAGACGCGTTGTTGCCCACACACTCACATGGCAATGCAGCACATATAGTGTAGGATCTATTCCAAACAGTAGATTAGAAAGTTGTTTATTGAACAGCGGTTTATGATAAAGCGTGAACAGCTTAGTGTTTATGAGGCTATACCCAACAAATCAATGTCATTTATTTGAATTCATTAATTTAGTTCTCCTGTGTTTTAGCCTATCCCTCATTGATAAAAAAGGGGTGAATAAAATAATAACAACATCTGTTAGTATAAAACAATATATTTCAAATGTACCATCAACAGCACCCTCCAAAAGCAAAATTCTCAAAAATCAACATTCCAATATTCTCTTCCTTTTCAGAATCAGAATCAGAATCAGTTTTATTGGCCATGTAAGTTTTCACAAACAAGGAATTTGACGTGGTAAAGTGACTCTCAGTGTGCTTACACAAAATATACATTACAACACAATACAATACAAAACAGTCCTGTCTTTGGTCTCAACCAACACAACTCTTTAGCTGCTAAATGCTCCATTAATTCACCATCTAGCTACCAACATTGTTTGGTGCTGAGCAGGTAGCTTACAGTGAGTTCTTACATTGAAAAGTTGTGATTTGTTATTTTCAAAAGCATCTTTATAAGAGTGGTGAGACTGACCCAAAACAGGGAAGTTACGGCCATCGAACCATAACGATGAGCTGGAAGAGGCTATAAAGCTCTGCAAAGCTGAGGGGAACTGCATCGGTGATACTTCTTTGTACAGGGTTCGTACGGTCTTGGAAAATCTGGAAAAGTCATGGAATTTTAAAATGGTTATTTCCAGGCATAGAAAAGTCATGGAAAAAATCTAACTCATAAAAGTTTTGGAAAAGTCATGGAAATTTATTATAATCACATGTTAATTTACGCCGAGTTTGAAATATTTATTAAGTTTTTTAAAGAAAGACGCTCAAAATATAAGCCGGCATACACTCTCAATAATATATTTTCAAAAATGTTCATGTTTATACTGATATTTCAGTTTGGTCATGGACATTTGGTTTAAAGTCCTGGTCAACATGTGTAATA
The DNA here is from genome assembly GCA_036178185.1 of Liparis tanakae. Taxonomy (NCBI): domain Eukaryota; kingdom Metazoa; phylum Chordata; class Actinopteri; order Perciformes; family Liparidae; genus Liparis; species Liparis tanakae. The sequence goes on along the minus strand of CM070099.1, from coordinate 15,901,555 downwards.
ACCTGTTTGTAGATTCATCACAGTGATCCCTTGTTAGAGGCGATCCATTGTTTCTATTCAGAATAAAGATAACATAAACATCTCCCTCTACTGGCTTAGCCTTCTCACAGGATACTTACAGCAGGAAATGGGTTCCTCTGATGATGCTTCAGCCTCTGTGACACGATGGCGAGCTGTCAGAATGATCCCCTCCTGTTCCCCCCTCTGTAGCAAGTACAACACCCCTGATAATAAGCTATGAAATAAAAAGCAAAGCATGGCTTGTCAAAAAGTTGGCGGATTCACATCCCTTGTGTAAGCGTCCTTGATGTGGACACAACAGATCGTACAGGGTTCCTTTCAGTTAGAAGAGTGTGAATAGTATTAACTCCATTGTAATTCCTCCCTGTGGGCTTTTCAAGCTGAGTCCTCACTGCAAACACGACTAATGGCAGTGACTCACTGTCTGTCGGGGGAGCCTTTCTTTTTGTTTTCTCGTGGCTCCTGTAGAACCTGCGTTTGCTTCTGAAACAGCAGCGTGCTCAGCGTGGTTCTCTCAGGCTCTGGTGGGCCTCTGCCGTGTGGCGTCCGGTCCACTGAGGAGTGACCGGGGCACAGATGCAACATGAATATGGCCAGTCTCATTGCATAGATTACATTACATTACATTACGCGTCATTTAGCAGACGTTTTTATCCAAAGCGACTTACAATAAGTGCATTTCGACCTAGAGTACAAACTAAGAATAACAAGAATACTGAAAGTAACATTTCCTCAACATAGTCGAACTACAAAAGTACCACAATAAGAGTTATTTAAGAGCCACTGAAGTGTTAATCTGTGTTTTAATCCAGATATAATCGGAAAAGGTGCGTTTTCATTAAATGTGATTCAAATGTGTTGTACATGTAATCCCTCCAACATTTGATAATGACACTGGACTATAGCGTATGCGATGCTCTTTGGGTCTGTGAAGTCTCAGAGCTCGTTTGGGTGATTCCCATGGATTGTTATCATTGAATACACTGGTGAACAGACTACATGTGATATTAGGCCACCGCACAGCTGCTACCAACGTGGAGTAGATGATCCATGGATGCTGAACTTACATGTTTTGTCCCTGTAAAGGATATATTCATTTGAATACGTAATTTTAGATTCCTTCTTACAAATGTGTGATTTTCTTGTCTAACTTGCTGTTAAATGAGAACTTGTACATGTCTCCATGCAGGCTGAAACATATACAGCCACCTTATCATGCAGCTATAGAATAAAGAAATTAAAAACATTACTAAATATAATATTTGTGTTCCAACTCAATCAAGGACATGTCAGTGTGTAAATATTAAATATTGTGCAGGTCTTTGCATGTAGTGACACTACTAGTTTAAAATACACTTTTCACTGCATACATCCACATAGTAAGCTGTGAACAAATGGAATAAGCTTTTAGTTCTAATTTCAAGTCAGAAATATTGGGAAAACCTCAATCACGTCATCACTATCTAAAATAAATCTGATATTATTTGTAAATCAGTCAATATATTGGAATTAAGAGATATGTTACACCACAAACTGATGATATTGATATTTGACAAGATAAAATACACAAGCTAATGATTTGTTGTGACTACAAGGCTAGCGATGCATTTACTATCTTGGAATGATGCATGAATGTTCCCAACTTGGAATAAGACATTTTAGTCATGTTATTATGGATGGCCACAGAGTATTGTCATGTAATGTACAGTAATGAGTGACATGAAAGTTTTTTTTAATATGGAAGATTCAAAATGTCAGCTCTGTTAGAATGTATATTAGGTTGGGAAACACTTTTAAAACAAGGGATGAAAAAAAAGAATTGTGTCTACTTTCAGGTGACCATCATTAACTGTTATGGAAGTCCCTGACGTGGGTACAATGCTGTTAACTCTGTGTACGGCAGCCCCCTCTCACTCTCTGACAAATGGGAACTGAGGTTTATCCCGCCCCTTCACGCCCCCCCCCCCCCCCACCACCACCACCACACTCAGCACTTCAATGCCCAGGCAGAAATAGACTTTTGGAAGACAGGTTACCTTTTCAAAGAATGTAGACTTTTCTCTCCTCCCTCTTTGCTGCATTGATTTTCTGCATAAAAAAACAGTAAAAAAAAAAAAGCACGTCAGTGTTCCTCCCGATGACAACGACAGCAGTCCCTGGGTTTGGGTATCTATCTATTGCATTTATATGCAGTGCTGGGAGAGCAATTCAACCCTCCCTCAACATGAATAGTTTGATGTAGCAGTGCTTACGGAACATCTACACATCAAAGTTGGTGAAAATGATCCATCTCCGAGCACTCGTCGGAGAGCAGAAGCGAATGTTTGAGCGTGTCGGGCTGTCAGAGGCGGCCATGTGAGCAGCGGGCTGCCGGCTTGGAGACAGGCAGCTTAGCAGCTGAAGATTTCACCGTGCCTGGTTTCCTCAACTTCTCTCATCCCTTGTGATTTCCTCCTTTTTTATAATTCCAATTTATCCTAAGCCTTGGAGAGAGAAAAAAAAGCGGCGGGGATGGAGAAGTTTTATAAGAAGTAGATGATTTCTTTGAGGTGGTAGGCTGGTCTTTTCCCAGAGTGACATCAACTAGTTAATTTAAATACAGCTGAAGGTATGGCTGCTAGGTAGTTTCATGCATGGATTCCAATATTGGAAGGTAGTTAAGTCTTTTTCAAGCCACATTTATGTTTCAAAAATATGATGTTTAATCTTTTACAGTTCAAACATTTTGAGGAGTATGCTTATTTGCTTTTTTGCTGAGAAATAAATGAGAATATCAATATCCATCACATGTCTGTACATTAGATATGACTACAGGACTGGAAGCAGGGGGAAATATTATCAGTGAGCATGCTGCTCACGCGTTAATATTTCTATCTTGTTACAGAAAAGTTTTAAAATAATCCTGCACATCACCCCTCCACCCCCAGGAAAACCAAAAGGTGACATTTTAGTGGTTAGTTTTAGTACAGATTACACTAACAAACGAGATCTTTCAGCCACGCCAGCTGTTTCCCCTAAATGATGTGCTTGTGTACGTTAACATCATATTTAGTCTTCTTTGCTGTTTCCACTTGTTTCCAACCTTCATGCCAAGCTCACCATCACCTGGCTGGAGTAATATCTGTAGACACCAGAGTGGTATGGGTCTTATTTTCTTACTTAGCAAATAGGGTAATCGGCCATTTCCCCAAATATGGTAATAATACTTTGAGTTTTGTTGGTTTCCAGCGTCTGCATGGTCGAAATGCTTCGAAATCCACCTGATTGAAGGCTCTAAATTTCCCAATAGGTGGGAAAGTGCAGTTTGTGTCTGTCTCTGTCTCTATGAGAGGCTGGCCACCTGTCATTGCAGTGCTTGGAAAGGCTCCAGTCTACTGAACCCCCCCTTAATATGAATAAGAACAAATTGCTTTGTCACACCCGACTTGGACTTTGTGCATCCAAATAGGCTTGAGCATGTACTTATTTTATTAAATAGTAGTTCAAAGTCTTGGTTTATTGAGTCGCTGTAAAGGAAATGGTAGAAGCAGAGATTCATATATTTTTTGACCTCATCCTCATAACGTTCAATACTCAATATTCAGAATATACTTTATTTGTCTTAATGTCTATAAAAGACAAACAATAGCATTATTTTACACCATAACTTGGAGGCTATACTGTTAAATATGTTTTATTTCATGCTGCGAGAAAAAAGAAAAAAAGGTTGACATGAAGCACTTAACAACCAGGTGGGAGTTAAAATGAAAAAGACAACAAATCGCTGGAAAAGAGCATGCAGGTGTTTTCAAAAGCAGGAACAGACGTATGAAGTGTTTGTTGTTGTCCTCTTCTGCCTCCAGGTAGAGCCTCTCTGCACGGGAAGGCTTCCCTACAGATCGAACCAGTGCGCTCCGATGACCAAGGCTGGTACGAGTGCCGGGTCCTGATGCTGGAGCAGCAGTACGACACCTTCCACAACGGCAGCTGGGTGCACCTCACCGTCAACGGTGAGTCGTGTGTGTGTGTGTGTGTGTGTGTGTGTGCGTGTGTGTGTGTGTGTGTAAGGGATAGCAATAGAAAACCTGTGTCATACACACTGAAAGGGATAGTTTGATTTTTTTTGAAGTTGGGATAGGAGTCTTTAAGTTCTATACAACAACTATTATAAAATAACCTAGTATTTTAGAGGACATTCTGTCCGTGGTCCTCAAGGTCAAAAGCACAGGCACGGATAAGTCGTCTATAACAATCCTCAATCATGAGAGGCAATTCAGTAGATACTGTAAATGTTAAAGTATATATGTAGTTTTCAGATTGAGTTGGTAACTATATTGTGTTTGTTGTTTTATTAACATACAGTATGTTTTAGACTCTATCCATACATTATGGAAGTGACGATGGACATTTTGGGGATTTTCCTGGGATTTTATAGACATGTATTTAGTTAAATTATTTTACTCTCCTTTGCTTTACATTTTAAAATTGACACATGTTTTAAATACTTTCCCTCTGTGCTGGACATAGAGACACAAAAGATAAAGATTCAAGTTTAAAAGTGCATAGAGGTTGATTCCTGTGTGCAAACCTCTTGTGTACTTGCTGGACTTTTACTAAAATAATCCTTTTGTCTTTTAATTCAATCTTTATTTTTCTGGTCAAATAAAATAAAGTAAATGTAAATGATTCATCTTAACCCTACACGTAGCCCTTCAGTCGCCCTGGTCCTTAACTCTCTGGTCCAGTTATCTGCTGGTTACAGCTCATGGTTTTCATATCGGTCCCATTTGAACAAGTGACCGTTCGACACTGTTAAACATCATTACTGCAGCTCCCTTTCAAAAAAAGCCTCTGGTGTAAAAAGGAATGAGAGGCTGGTTGGAAGAGAATTGATTGCGGCCTGTTTAAGGCGGTTCCGGCCGGGATCGTCTGTGATAGTCTATCAAACTGATGACCAGGCGGAAAAAAGAAAATCAGCACCTTCGCATTTCCCAGGAATGCCCCAGTGGCTCAGAGAATCCTGCAAAGTGTGTCTTCACATTGTTGCAAAGCGCCAGAGATTAACAGAGACACCGACACCTTTGTGTTTTATTTATTTTTAAGCTGTATCTGTTCAGCGTGAGGAATGCATTTTAGACACATTACGTTGCTTTATATGTTTTTGCAGGAGTCGTAACCAAGTCAAAGCAGCAACGGTGCAGTGAAGTAAATACTGCACATTATTAAGTACGGCTCATCTTGTATTCCCTCATCTAGTTCCTGCAATTGGCTAATATGAAAGCCAAAATACTTTCTTAAATTAAAGCTTAACAGGTCGCCACTTCAGACAGATGAACTCCTCTGCATTCTCAGGGAGAGACTTTGTGAGCAAACTATCAAACTAATTAACATGTATATTTTTGCCGCCGTGTGAAACTCATGCATATTATATTTGATCATGCATATGTATTACAATGGATGCAATTCTGGTATTTGAATAATGATTACAGTGTATGCAAAATACTCTGTAAAGGACCATTTAGGAAGTCCACTGCTCGGCAGAATTACTTTGGAATGAAGGATGCTGATGTGTATAAATGGTTATAATCAATGCAGAACATGTCGTTTTCTTTTGCGCTAGGCACACACATCGTAGATGGCCTTCTGCAGTGTGTGTCCTGTGTGTAGCGCATCCACGCTGACATGAGTGTCTCATTGTGTGCGTTTCGAAGCCTCTGAATGAGGCCTGTCTCCTGGCTGAAGAGTTTATAGGTCCGACTCCGCCGTCACCTGCACACTCCAGTGATATTTGGAGTTTGGGAACGTCTGTGGGCGTGCATGTGGGCATGTGGGCACGTGGGCGCGTGTGTGTGTGTGTGTGTGTGTGCATCAATGTCTTGTTGTGTAGGCAGTCTGCATCTGTGTAGCTTTCCTCATCAGTATTCATTCTTTACTTCAACTGCTCCATCCCTCTTCTGCTGCTCTCTTCTCCTGTCAGGCCTTTCAACAGGAACCGAGCGCTCTGGGTTGTAGCAGAACGAATAATATCCCTGAATGTAATTTTATACTCTATTTGGCGTATTAGGTGATGGCATTTTACATGACCTTGTGTATGTAATGTGTGCAGCTGTAAAGTTCCCCGCCACACATGCATATATATATATATATATATATATATATATATATATATATATATATATATATATATATATAAATACTGTCTTGAGGAAGATGTGTTTAACTGGTAGAAATATTTAGTTTCTATTTTATTTTAAACTCAGACATTCATGGAAACGCCTAAAGCAGCAATTTCATCCAGAGTGCAGATCGCCAATAAGGCAATTCATATGAAGACGTTATGCTCCTGTTTTCCTCTGAAGGGGCGTCTGTGAGGGAAGCAGGTGCCATTTTTGTCTGGCCTCCACACAGACATTAAGGGCACCCACTTCCTTTGGCTGTTGGTATTTGCATACACTCCTCCTTTGAGTTCCTGTGTGCTGGCCTTAACTTCCTGCCAAGCGGACAGGGAATGGGAGCCCACTCAGTGGCAGGTGTCAGATGGCAAGGCCTTATGCCCGAAAAAACCCACGAAGGCCACTCTCCTTTTCCTCCTCTCCTCTCCTCTCCTCTCTCGTCTTGTCTCTCGGCCTGTGTGTTCCTTCTCTTTCAAGCATCAGTAAGTTTTCCAGGAATGGGAACTAGACCAGCGCACCAGCATTTAAAAAATATTTTTTAAGTTAACCATCTACACTAAAAGCACTCTGAGACAAATTTGTAATTTGTGAAACTGGGCTGTATAAATAAACTGAATTGAATTGAATTAAAACATATAGAAAACACAGACCCTGCTGCTGGGTCACTTTGTTAGTGATGGGCTGGCATTTAGGATCCATTTGGACCTTGTTTGCCCACCAGCTCCACTTATCCCTCAAGTGTGTGTCTGCCGTTGTCAGTCACTAATGGGCCCATGGTGGCTACACATGGAGCCCATGTGAAAACCACCCTCAGGCACATTTGGGACCCAAAGATGCAGACTTAAATAATAAGTGGACATTTTTTTCTTCACATTCATCCAACAATTGCCTACATGGGTCCGCCCAATAGGTACCCAGTACACATACTGCAATGATATTGTGTAGTTTGATCCCAGAATGAGAGAAAGGTAGAATGCATTTACTCCAAAGTATAATGATGGAGATTCTGTTGAGGATTGTGACATTAAAAGAGGAAAGTCTCTTTGAAAAGCCTCTTCCTTCTCCTTGCAACAGTTTACAATGTAACACACGTTACACGTTTAAGATTAATGAAGATGAAACTAATAAAAAATGTATACCCTATGTAGCCGTATTCTCATAAAACAAAGACAAGAAAAGAAAGACCAAGCAAGGGAATAAAATGATGCGGACGCACTTATGTTTACAAATAGTTCTCTTTAAAAGCCAACCGGACCCTCGGTCTGAACTGTAGCTTTCAGGCCACCTGCTGATGTGCTGCTAGTTGAGTTGACAAAGACAAGCAGTGAGGCAGGTTTCCGCATCTTTTGATGTATTTAGAGGATGGAGAGTTGCAGTAAGTAGAGCGAGACTGTTTTCTGGAGAGCAACTCTCAGATTTCAGAGCCACAGTGACACTTCCTCTGTGGCGAGCTGTAGCTGATGGTGTGAAACAACTCCCAGGTGGACCAATATACCGGCTGTTGTCAGCGCCGTGTGTGCCGCATATTTCCTGCCAACTGATGCTTAATCCCCTGAGAAAAATATGAATCTGAATTAAATTGAATACCAGCACTTCATGGGGGAAGAGGTAGTCTAATTCTTTAAGCAAGTTAAAGTACCAGACGCACAATGTGAAATACGACATAACAATTCAATGTTCTGCCTTCAAATATACTTATTGTCCAGTAGATTCACTTAAAATATGAACTGTATAACAATTCATTCCTCAGCCCAGGCGTCTGATTTTACATCAACACTGATACATTTTACTGTTGTAGGTGGAACTACTTTTTACAACTTGTATACAGTTTGGTAGTTGTGTTTATTGGTTTCCAAACCACAGAGTTAAGATAAATCTGAGGGGCCATGTGAATATTAATGGGAGATTTGTGATGCTTCATTTGGGAAATATTGAATACTTGTATTGCTTTAGGCCTGTGAGGGAGCAAGCTACTGAAATAAGTCAGTTAGAATTTTTAAAAAGAGGCAGGCAGGGTCAGAACAGGCAGAATACACACAAGCAACACGAAGGACAGGACTACGGACAACAGACAACAATACAGCAAGAGTCAAGGGAAAGACTGGCACAATATATAGGGGGGAAACAGGTGTACGACATGAGACAGTAACGAGACGAGAGGGGCTGAGGGCAGGTGCAGGGAATGAAACAATCAAGGAGACAGGAGAGACAGAGAAGAAACAGAGGAGACACAGAGGAGACACAGAACAGGGCCTTACAGTAGCAGTGGATAACTGGTGTTGATGTACTCAGCAAGGTCTGTACTGGTGGTTCAAAAAGGTGTTTTGAGAAAGAGTCACAGACACAATGAGAGGTCATGCAGCTAAAACTGGCAACCCAAAATATTATGCTTATATTATATTATGTTTGCTGCAGAAGAATGTGAGATTAGCCGTGGACAAACAGATTTCTCCACTCACACACACACACACACACACACACACACACACACACACACAGTTTTAGTGGTTTAGATTAGAAAATCAATCCAAGCGAACAACTTCAAAGACATCGGAAATGTGTCAAGAATCCCGACTCAGCAAGTGTTCATGAGCCATAAATGTGGAAAACCACTTGTGTAATCTTAATGCAGTGTATTGTATTTCAAGGGTTTTTACATCAAATGTTGAATTGAAAGTAATTTTCTGCGAATGCTGTTTAATAAATGTGTTAAAAAGTACAATAGCTACATAATAAGGATCAGTCAAATCTACCACTGAGAAATAATGAAGTGTCTTCAGGTAAAGGCACACACTGGTACTGAACCAAGTTGCCTGTTGATAACTGTAATGATGCATTTACGATCCGTTTAATATTGCTGTTGACCCATCAACTCCACAAGCAAAATATATAAACCAGTCATGCATTTCATCTTCATTAATCTACTGTGCCATTTAATGTAATGAGTGTTAGAGAGTGAGAGGGCAGTATGGACGGGCAGATGTCTAAATGTGCTAATTGGACGATTTGTCCGACCCATGACGGCCGCTAGAATGCAGTCTGGAGCACGGGAGCACTCCCAGCGGCAAGCAGTGACCCACTTGTATAGCAATGCCTTTTTTCTCTTTAACTAAACAGTTAAAGACAGTTTCTAATCAAAATATTGTGTTGAAACACTGAGAGCAGCTGGCGGAGAAAACTCCACTTCATTGGCCTGCGGTCGCTGGTGAAGAGCTCCCTCGTGGCTGTTAGTGATGCTCGGAAATATCAGGTGGAAATGCACTGATGCCGCTAAATGCTTTCTTGGGCTTTTCAAGAATAAATGGCAACACGGACGGACAAATGCCGTCTTCACTGTGTCCCTGTTCACTCGGGTGTATAGCTGTTACAGAAAACTGTGGCCTTCCCTGCTGTCTCAGCAATATCTGTGTCATGCATGTCATACGCGACTTGAGTATTGCTGGCCAATAACGGCGGTACCACAACGTGAGAAAATCCCCTGTGCCACGAAAAAACATTTTCCATATAGACACACTATTATAAAAGAAGTCGGTGCAATAGCTGTTAGGAAAAGTCATTAGTTTGGAGGCATTTGGTCAGGAACTAAATGATTGCACATTAAAGTGTTGCCCTGATGAAGCTGTCAGTTAATGCATCTCAGAAGTCATTAGGATTCCTCCTGTAACACCGTGAGTGCCTGTTCAAAGATTTAGAGCGATCCATTCAATAATTGTTGAGACGTTTCACTTCCATTCACGGAGCTACTAGTGTGGATAAAATCTATGCGAGGCTACGACCCGACACAACAGACAAGTTGTTGTACTTCAGATTGTGTTGCTTTTGTAATGATTCCTGCTCTCACTTTCTCCACAGCCCCGCCTTCATTTACAGCGACGCCGCCACAGTATGTGGAGGCGAAGGAAGGGGGAAGCACTCTGCTCAGCTGCTCTGCCCAGGGAAATCCAAAACCAATAATCAGCTGGCTGAGGGAAGGGGAGGAGCTTGCGACTGATGCAAAATATTCGGTAAGAATGAGGATGAATAAAGGGCATTATTATCAGTGCACATATAGAAGCAGGGTTTGTGCACACATGGTGTCAGTCGCTGAGTCTATCTGTGCTGGAAGTATGTTACAGACTAATATCAACTTGTTATGTTTCATGTGCTGCAAAGAAATCCCATTGCTTTGTAATAACATCTCAACGAATGTCTCAGGGAGTGAAATCAGTGATTCCTCGGCTTTAGTTAAGAATATTTCGCAGGTCAAAAGAGACAGACAATTCTCAATGACATACAACAGTTTCACACTGATTTATGTATATATTGTTTGTTGACAACAAGCCCAACGTTTTGAACCTTTGACATATGACAGTGAATGATTGCAGGAAGACTGTCAGTCAGCCTCTCCCTGCTGTATCACTACACTTTGAATCATGTCAACAGGTAAGACTGGCAGCGCACCTCATGTTCCAAAGAACCCTTTTGTTGGTTGTTGATGCACCATTTTTCTGTCACGGCCAAATGTAGTTTGATGCAAGCAAAATCTCTCAAGCTGCAAAAAAACCCTCAACAATAAAACATCCGATGGTACAGCGTTTCAGTACAGATGACTCAGAAACAACACAAGCTTCAGAGGACGATGATTCATCACATCTTGACTAAAAGGTGCAAAGGTGCCGACATAACATGGTGTTGAATATGTATAACGGGTACAAGGGCATTAAAAGGCAATAAAAAAAAGGGTTTGGAAATATATTCAGTAAACTTTTTGAAAGATGGAGGCCTCCTTCATCTCTCTGCATGCCATCACGTTCTCATATGACACCGATGTTGCAGTCCGCTGCGATCGCCTCTTTACGGCTGCTGTGTGATGCAGGAAGTGTGGGAGTATAGAGGAGTGTCTGTTAAGGGCCTCTTCTTCCTGACTCGAGCATTTTTCCTTTCAGCCGCCTCTTTTTAACACCATCCCCTCAGTAAATTAGGCAACCTGATTGATGCATTATTCATCTCCTTCATCCAGACCCCCTGTCACCCTAAAAATAAAAATAAAAATCGCTATTGAGAGCCCAATGCCATACTTTACTACTTTCCCCGTAATATACTACGGAAATATACAAAGCAGAGCACTTATCAGCTGTCGTCTAAATTTGGATGCTCAAAGTTTATGTTCCCAAACTCTGTGGAGTCTCCTTTAAAAGCGTGTGTGTTTATGCCTGCCAGGGTAAATTTGCTCAGCCACATTATCAGATCCATGGAGACGTCATGGAGAAAGGCTGGAATGTTACAGACAGAGAGGAGTCCTTCCTCCCATCATCTTACTCCTCTCTTTACTTTATTGCTTTATTTATTTGCAGGGACAGAAAAGAGGCCCTAAACAAAGACACTAAACAAAACCGAAGTGCAGGAGAGGAGAGAAACCAGAGGTGCATCATAAGGGTCTTCTCCAAAGTGCACTCAAGTGACACGCAGGCAGGAAAACAACAGCATCATTCTTGCCGTGTCAGTATCCACGATCTGTCTCCATGGACGTGTCGGTGAAGTGGGACACAACTTGAGATGTTGCCTTCATCTCAGGCCTATTCTTCAATCTTGTCCTCTTCACCTTGAATCGAGTACATCTGGGGCAGAGAGTGCATGTGCATGCCCGTGCTGTAGCAGGGCAATGATTTGATTTTAATCGATTCAGTGCAAGATAAAGTCCCGTATGAAAAAAGAAAAGAAAAGTGTAACTATGGGTTCAGACAGGGGGGGTTTTAAAGGACTGCACACAAAGTTAATGGGGAAGGGACATTTTTCGTAACCACTCCAGGGCTCGCAGCCTGAGGAGACGGTGGGACTGGAGGGCAAAACAAGCGCCGCTCAATCTGCTTCATAAACATACAGAGAGGAGAGGGAATAACAAAGAACCGCTAACGTATGTACACTTGGGACATTCAATGTTTTGGGCGAATCAACATGTACTGTACAAACACTCCAGGGGTCAGATTTGCACAAAAGATGTGACGGTTGAGAGCCGCTGAGCACGGAGCAACGTGTTCTCCTTGTGCTTCTACGCGTGTGAACCTCAACCAATGTGGAAATGTGGTCTTTTATGTGGTCTTTTACAACAAACTCGCAACAACAAATCAAGGCAGCGATGGGCCAGGATGTTTAGTTGAGATAATTGTACAGTTTTGTGGTGAAACAGCGGGAAGATCATTATTGTTCTTTTTGGCCTCGAGAATGAGCCCGACAGTCAGATGCAGAACGCGCTAAAGACAAGTTAATGTTTCCTAATGAGCAAACTGCTTGTTGTTAGGATGCGGCCAACAGAAAGGCTTCGCTCTCCAGTCGGTCCTCACCGCGAGGCAAACTTTCTCCTTGCTTTTTATTGAAGCCACCTTTTTAAATTTTAGCTTCACAACCCCAAGTTTATGAATTGTAAAAAAGAATCAACAGACACAAAACACACAACAGCTCAAGGATGTACTGAAAGGCAGAACCTCGGCCTCAAATGAGACGCTCAGTCTAAGTGGGATGTGAAGAAACCGAAAACATGCCAAAGAAGGCAGACAGTAGTCAATGCAAGCATGTCATTACAATACAGACACTTTTCATACATTTTAATCCCCCCCAACTTTTAAAATCAATACAAACTGATTTCCAAGTCTTAAATCGGTGCTTCCCAACACATCCGTGTTTGGTTAACACTCGTAGCGCCCCGCATGCCACACATGTTGTGTATTACACAGCAGTGATGAACAAAGTGTTATCTTGTGATGATGATGATACGGGTTCGCCAAACAGACTGACACAAGTTAAATGTCTGCCGCGTTGATCATCTCGCAGCATCTCTGGGCCATAAAACATCTGAGAGACAGATGAATAGGAATGATTCTGCAGGCGTAGCAGATTCCCCCCTCAGCTGCATGAATGGAGAGACTACAGCTGTGTGGGACTTGAATGGACAGAGCCTCTTGCAACCTGTTGCATAATTTATAAGGTTTTTTTTCTATTAGGTTTGGTTAATGTGTTTCTTCACCACTTATTGCTTCTCATCACCGGCTGCACATGGGGACACACAGCAACATGCAGTTGGGCGTTTCCAAGGTTACAACATGCCCCAATCGGCCCCGGAGCAAATTAAAGTGTTTGATGAATCTACCGTACTTAAAGCGTTGGGGGTGTTGCATGTCTTTGATCAATATTGGAAAGTAACTACGTACATTTACTGAAGGACAACTTTGAGTTATTTCCATCTTTTCTTATGCAACTTAACTTCTGCTCCATTGTTTTTAGTGGAAAACAATCTTCTTTGTGTTGCAGTTTCCATAAGTTTGAAGATTTCTGACAACAATAAAAAACTCTTGTTTGAATATGTCCACCGTCCATGTGTCTGAGGGCCTGATACTTGCTGTCTATCACATGATTGTAATGTTTTGTTCCACCATGTAATCACAGGTACATGACGGCAGTCTAACCATCCTTGGCATCACCAGAGATGACCGAGGGGCGTACACATGCCGAGCCTACAGTGACCAGGGAGAGGTGCTCCACACGACCCGTCTGCTGGTTCAAGGTACTGTACCCACACACACATCACACTTACAGAGGCCCACATTAGATTGTATTAATAAGTGACGTGTTGTTGACAAATGTATTTTCCCTGAGCGCTAGAATTGTAAATGAGAAAACATGTTTCCTAGTTTCTACCTAATGCCATATTATATATTGCATTTGCATCACTTACGTATTTGTATTATTTATACTTGAAGGCATTAACTGTAGCGTTATTTGAAAGCTATGCATGCACCTCTCTTGTCTACTGATGTATGTAACATAACTTCTGAGTCTGTATCAGTCGGTCAATAACTCAGTCTGGGGCTTGTGTGTCCGTATGTGTGTGTGTGTGCTCTTGTGCACCCCCATGTGTGTACAACAGGATCTGTCCGCGAGAGCGTCACTGTCTGTCTCCAGTCCATTAACTAGGCTCTCTGCTAGACGCAGGTCGGATAGAGGCTGGTGACACCTGCCTCCAGTCTTCTGATGCAGGGAGTTAGTTACTAGTGTGTATTTAACAAGCAGCTGAGCGTCTTGCTTTTATGGTCCAGTTACCATGAGGTCTGTTTTAATGCTCGACTTCTGTAGGTGGAACACAGAGCTCCACCTCCGCTACAGTTAATGCATGTGCACTTTCACTGAAAAACACAAATTACAAAATCATTGTGTAGTAATCCGGTGGATAGTGTAACCAGTGGTGCATGTGATGCAACTACATTAAGTCTCCAGGCCTCCAGTGAAGCAGCTGATACTGCGATACCCGTTCTTTCAACCACAACACACTGGAGGCCTCCATCATATCAAAAGCTCCCAATATAAAGCAGACCATACCAGAGCTCTGCAACTGAAACATCACATTGTTTTGTTGATAAACCTCGTCTAATAGATGATACGATACAGCTGTAAACTGTCCTTACATCCTACGTATCAGTCTATTGTTGTAGTCAATGTTGTAAATCAATGAGACATGTATTGTATGACGTATGAGTATTATGACCAATGGGGAAAACATTTCTAAGATCAAATATAAATATTTCTTAAAATAAATCGGATAATTCTGAAATGATGTTGTGGTGTTACAGAAAAGAAGAAGTATTATTTTATTAAATATAGTATTATTAGGAGAGAGAGAAAGAGTAAGACAAAGGTTCTTCTGGGTTTGTTTATATATATATATATATATATATATATATATATATATATATATATATATATATATATATATATTGTAAAACAGAACTCCATATATTTGAATAAAACTGTATCCAGCATCAGACAATACCAAAATAAATGTTACAGGGTTCATTCTTTATTCTGGCTTTTTTTGCTTAATAAGAAACCATTAGATAAGATACACCTTTATAGATCTCCAGAGGGAAAATTCTGGTGTTGCAGCACCACAAGGACTTAAACAAAGAATGTTAAAAATTAAATAAAAAATAATGAGAAGTATCTGAGATATATATAAACAAGTTTCAAAATAGCACAAAAACTCTTATATACAATGTATTTTAGCCTCACTGTGCATGCACACACACACACACACACACACACACACACACACACACACACACACACACACACACGCATATGCATATATATACATGTATATTTATAAAAAGTGTCATATTTCACTTTATCAGGGTATGAATTGCTTAAAACACGCTAGAAATATATAGTTAGATATGTTTAGTTTAGTTGAACATTTTGTTTGAAAAGCAATGACGGATAAAATGCGGGGTATGATTAAAACTCAGAGCAATAACAACCACATGTCTGAGGAGTCATGATTTTCACTGCCGTGATCTGTTTTTAATTGTTATGTGAGACACCCGCACAGTGTTGTCAGCACACCCACCTGATGCATTAACGCTGTGCACACGGTGAGGACGATAACCAGGAGGCTTGTATCTGGGCCCACTCAGGAAAGACGGCTACCTTTCATGGCTTCTGCTGTTTTATTGAGAGTTCCGAGAAAACCTGTAGCACCTCGGGGGATTCAAAGGTTACAATGTGAGGCATGCGTAAGCTCCAACAACGACTATTAAGGTTACAGAAACTGCTTGCTCATTTATTTTGCATCTGTCTGTGGTGATGTATTGTAAATAATATATAGTGTCCTTTTTCTCAATCGGTTCCTGGAAAACAATCCCAAAGTGTAAACAGCGTAGGGCTGCATATGACTCCATGGGATAAAAAAAAAGGGTTTAATAGCACTCGTTCTCCCTCTACCGTCATCTCAATCGACAATACAATAACATATTATTCCATCAAGTATTTGTTTTCATGATAATTGCAGGTAGATTTTGAAATGAAAGTTCAGTCAGGGACGAGGTGCCTCCAGAGTGATACTTCAGTTGCATAACAATAGCAGATAAATCGATCGTTTCACTGAAAAAGGAGGATGGTGCAACGTTGGATCTGATCCATCTGATCGTGGAGAGGACGAGTCTCTTTGAGCATCTTTCAGCTTTTGTTTTAGTTTTATGGCCCAACACTTAACTGTTCACTCTTACAGCTCTCAGCAAGGTTTGTTTGGGGGACATCAAGGATCCATTTATGGTGAAAGCTCCAAACCAGCTTTGAATGATAAAAACAAATAAGCAACAACAACAACAACAACAACAACAACAACTAAAACTCTTGTGTCTGCTTCTCCTAGGGCCTCCATACATCGTCTCTCCACCAGAAAACCTCACAGTAAACATATCCCAGAATGCACTCTTCACCTGCCAAGCGGAGGCGTATCCTGGCAACCTAACCTACACCTGGTTCTGGGAAGAGGATAACGTCTACTTCAAGAAGTAAAGTTATGATCAAGTTCTGCTCTGTTATGTAACTGCAGGGAATAATCTTAGTTGAGCATTCGGGTTAAGACGTAATGGCCTCTTTCTTACTGGGACATTTAAATCGCCGCCATGATTTGCATTCATCCCAAAGCTTTAAAGATGTGAAAGTGACAATGTGTGTGTCCTTGTGCTGCCTTTTGAGAGTGTGTGTATGTGTGTGTGTGTGGGCCGGTGTCCTGTCCTCTAGGGCCGCAGTGGGGGTCTGTCTGGACGGTGCCAGGCGAGTTAGTGCGCTCTGATGACTGTATCACATGACTCAGCGCTGGTCTTTAGAACCTGAGCAGCTTTACAGCCAGCAAGTGACAGACAGAACAAGTGGGAAGGAGGAACAAGTGGACGGGAGTTTGAGTGGCAGTGAAAACAAGTGTCTAAAAGACTTCCACAGAGGAAGAGCACTGATGTGTCCCATCTCATTTTAAATAGCCTTCAGGCGTCCATCTTCATTTCTGAATTTTTGTTGCGCAATGAATAAGATAAGGAAGTTTATACGGTATAACTACGGGAGTAGTAGTTTAAGAAGTGAGCAGAGAGACGGCTGAACAAGACGAAAACTGTAAGAAGACAACAACATTTCCAAAGTAATGGAAATGAGCATAATATAATAAAATCTAAGTCTAATCATATCCTATCTTGTACTAATAATGCATTTGTTATATATGCATACAACAAATAAGCTTGTAGCTAAAGGCAGGAGGTAGCACTTATTTTATGTTGTGACTGATGGCTTTATTAAAGGTCAATACATTATTAACTAATACTTTCCAGATCAATTATTAAGCCATTCATAGGACCAGTAGTTGGGTTTCCAAGTAGTAACACATATGTGGTATCAATGTAGTTATACCTGTTGGTAAACCATTAATACATGATTAATAATATGGATCCATTCATATGGTCCAAACAATCAAAAGGCTTAATAAAACAATGCTTTTATTAATGGCCTATAACTGATCTGTAAAGCATAACCCCTTAATAAAAGTGGTTTGTTTTAAAAAGTGTTGCTATTTCATTTCATGACATATTCAGTTGGAGCTCCAATTCTGTTGCATGATCAAATTGTTTCCCTGTGTGGAAAAGGTTTGGCTCCATTTAAATAAACAGAATATGTGCTCCATCACAACGGTGTTTAATTTCAAATGGTGTCAAGGGGGGAAACAAAAAGGCTGCACATGATACATGTGCCGATTAGGCAGGGAGCAGATGTATTTGAATCTCTTGCTCTGCAGTGTTCCTCCTCTCAGAGCCGGATGCTGTTTGACTCTCTGCTGCTCTCTCATGGCACCTCAATGCAATTCAGCAAAGAAAAAGGAGATGTGTGCCTTTCTCTGTTGGTGTGTTTCAGTAACACGGTGCGTGCCAAAATGTGTGTGTGTGTGTGTGTGTGTCTTCCTGCAGTGATCTGAAGCTCCGAGTGCGCATTCTCATCGACGGCACCCTCATCATCTTCCGGGTCAAGCCGGAGGATGCCGGGAAATACACCTGCAGTCCGAGCAACAGTCTCGGCATCTCACCCTCTGCATCGGCCTACCTGACTGTTCAGTGTGAGTATTACCGTGGCAACTAAGTGGATGGGGGAGGGGCGGGAGACGGTACAGCGAGCTGTATGAGGAGGAGAAGGGAGCAGCAGCAGCAGCAGTAGCAGCAATATGGAGGCTGCTGTGTTCTTTGGCCGCGCTGCTCTACCACTGTAATGCAAAGTAACCTTTCATTTCAAGGTCAAACGTGACAGAGGGTCACACAGTCGGTTTTCACGGAGCCCCTTTGACCATTTCCATATTCTTAGTGAATATATTTCTATCTATTCTGAATCCAGCCTCCTTCCCGTGCACAAAGATGGAGATGGGCTCGTCTTCAGACTCCATTTTTCCCCATCTCTTTTGAATCGAGCTGCTCAAAATATGAAACATGTGACCTTCGTGTTCAGCAGCGCTGACCGATGAGAGAGAGAAATGCCACTCCTGGCCACCTGACTGTTTCATCATCGTGCCCTTGTGTGTCGAGGCAATTTGCTCCCAAGTTGCTGCTGGTCATTGATTGCTACAGTATGAGAGAGAGAGCCCGGTTGTTCACGGGCACTTCAGGCACTGATTTCATCACTTGCCTTAAATACCCCAGATCATAATGTAACCAGTTTCCTGGATGCCAAACGTAATCTGGGTCTATATTTATCAAACATCTCAGAATCACCAGGAACTATGTTGAAAGTTATCCGAGTGTGATTAAATATTCAACCATAGTAAACATTTAAATGCTGAATAACAGCTCCCCCTTTTTATATGTTGTATGTGTCGAGGCAAATCTCTGAAATAACTTTCATTTGTTTTTATGTCTCATGTGTACATCTTGGGAAATGCACTGTAACCATGTGGACACGTGTCTCAAACAATATAGCCCTGTTGTTATTATAAATGAATACAAGATAACAATTAGCTGGATGTACGACTTAAGCAATACACAAAATGTCATTTTTTTGGTTTACATTGTCTAGCATCTCTGAACACTGATCTTTCCTTCCCGTCCAGACCCTGCCCGAGTGATCAACATGCCCCCGGTCATCTACGTCCCACGGAAGCTACCTGGCCTCATTCGCTGCCCGGCGGACGCCAACCCACCTGTGACATTAGTGAAGTGGGAGAAAGACGGCTACCCCCTCAGAGTGGAGAAGGTCAGTCCTGTACACGATCACATTTAGGTTGGCATCTGTGTGTCGGATTTAGAGGAATCTATTGACTGAAATGGAATATAATATTGCTTAGTGTTTTCATTTGTATATAATCACCTGCAAATATGAATGCTTGGGTTTTCTTTACCTTAGAATGAGCCATTTACGTCTACAGCTAGTCCTCTTAAGGAGTCCTAATTAGCATTGTTAGCAGTATAAAAACATTTAATAAATGGTTTCTATCACAATATAAGAGTGTGTTAATGCACAGTATGTATTGACTTCTTCCATCAATATATGTTTTACGATTACAACTGCATTACAATACTGTCATGGGTGCCACATGAGTTCAAGTTGTTGACACATATGTTAATAAAGACTTCTATTTGCTACATACAATTATTAGCAACTATTATCAGGTTTGTTTTATTTTCAAACTGTTTCGAAGTGCCAAGTATATAAAGTATCTGCACCGAGCTTTGCATTTGTCTACTCTCTGATCTGCTGTCACTGAGGTCACACAATATGAAGACAGGCCTTCATTACATAAGCTTTAACTTGATATCGAGCGTTTCCGCTGGTACCTTGTTGTAGTACCCTGGTTGGAGCCTGACGCCAGACGGAAGTATCCGGGTGGAGGAGGCCACAGAAGACTCCCTGGGCACCTACACCTGTGTGCCTTACAATGCCCTGGGTACCATGGGCATGTCCCCCCCTGCCAATTTGGTGCTAAAGGTAAATCACTCATCGCTGGTTTGCTTCTGCAAGTTTAAGTTTAAGTCCTCATGATGGGTCTGGTGTTTGTGTTTCCTCTAGGATCCCCCATACTTTAACGTGAGACCTGGGGGGGAGTACCGTCAGGAGTCTGGGAGAGAGCTTGTTATCCCCTGTGCTGCCTCTGGAGACCCTGACATACCAGCCATCACCTGGAGAAAGGTTCAGTAGAAAAACACACCCTAACAAACCTCGTCCTAAATGATCTTCTGCACTTGTTTTTATGCGTTGAAATGTTTGTTTCCACTTCTTAACCATGTCGCTGTAATTTCCATGTCCATTGAAGGTGGGGAAGCCAAGCAAGAGTAAGCACAACATCCTACCCAGTGGCAGCTTACAGTTTCTGTCTCTCAGCAAGGAGGACCACGGAGAATGGGAGTGTGTAGCCACCAATGTGGTCACGAGCATCACTGCCAGCACACGTATCCTAGTCATCGGTACAAACAACCTGCTCAGTGCTCTCGGCTTATCACAGCTTGCTTAATGTCCTCAACCAACTGACCTGTCAACGTTGTTTTGCGTTCATTGTGATCACAGTCTGCTGTGTGTGTGTATTGAGTGTTTTGCACAATAAGATTCTCATCCCCCGAACACCTCGCTTCTGTCCAGTTTCCCCTTGGGCATCATTCAACTCCCGTTAATCTCTGTAATAGCTTTATTCTGTTAATTCCAATGTCCTGAAGCTGTAACGACAGTGTTATATCCACCCATCTACTACAGCCTTTGTCTGTTGAGTCAATGGGCCGTGGACATCTTTTCCCTCTTGGATAAATTGACTGAAGTGTCGACAAAGGCAGGCCGGGTTATGAAGTTTAAATAGGGCTGTGAAGGGACTGATGGATAGAGATTACATTGTTATTCACTCAAAAGTATCTGTGTATATAAAGGTTTTGGTGCAGAAACCCCTAAAACTGAACATTGCAGAAAGTATTCTCTATTTCCTTTAATGCAAGTTGCATTGTTCATATTTTAACTAATCGTGGTGGGAATGAATCATGTAGAATATATATATATATATATATATATATATATATATATATATATATATATATATATATATGAACAGCAATGAGAGGCACAACAATGTATGCGTGTTCTGGGGATGGCTAGTGCTGCATTCAGTGCACTCACTACACACACAACTGCTCTTCCCTGTGGAAATATTTATTAGATTTGTTACTTTTTCTTTTTTCACGCGGTAGTCAAGCCTTTTTTTAAATAAATACTCACACAACTCTTTATGTTAATTATGAAACCGTTGACCCCTGCAGGCTAGAAAGATGTATGTATTCAGTATAGACTCCAGATGCTGGAGGAGTGGTCATGCTATGGCGGCGGCTCTACCTACGTGCCACCGGCTCTCAGCCGACAGGTGTCGCAGACAGCTGTGGCCCTCAGACCATGAGAAGTAACTGGCTTCGGGCCACGTGGCACAGCTGTTACGTGGGTGGGATGAGCCGAGCTGCAGACGCCACCGCTGCTCTTGAACCTGACCTTACCCTCACTCCCTTAGCCAGCGTCACATTATTACGGCAAGACGACGCACGATGCAGCACGGCATTTTTCAGGGGCACCAAAGTGCTCCTCAATTGACTTGCAATTGGTGCATTATATTGAACTCAATCAGTAGGGTTGACTTTAATTGACCAGTTATGCGAACAAAGTGTAATACACCGTACATGTTAAAAGGATATATATATATATAGTTCCATTACTGCAAGTGATATTAAATGATAATTGTCAGCACTTATATATCTAATAAGTAAACCAGGACTTGTGTTTTCTAAATGAATTCTCTGTCTCGGTCTCACAGGCACCAGCCCACACGCTCCTGGCAATATCCACGTATTGCCCTCAACAACCTCTGCTAATGTTTCCTGGGAACCGGGATACGATGGCGGCTTCGAACAGACATTCTCTGTGTGGTATGGTCCAGTGTGAGTGCTCCTATTTAACTTCAAATCAATGGCGGCAGTCTGCAGATGTGGAAACACTACCTGGAGGTTAAGAGCCTAGTTGTAATGGTTACAGGCACTTGAACCCAAAAGCACGGCACGTAAACAGGAATGCAGGAGCAGGATCTTGACTTTGTGATTCAGGCAGGGTCAAAACTTGGTGGTCTGTCAAACAAGGCAACACATCCAAAAAGGGGCAGGCAAAAATCTTAAGTCGGGTCAACAGGGAAACAGGGTCGTAACGGGAAGATCAGAATTAGGCCACATTTACACATAGCCGGGTATTTACAGAAACAAATATTTCTGCCCCTCCGTTTAAAAAAATAACGTTGTACACACAAGGTCGTTTTCAAAAAAGTTTCCGTTTATATGAACCCGCATAAATACGCCGTCCGCATAGGACGCTCACATGACGTGAAGCATTTTTAGTCGCATACTGTGACGTTTGACATCCTAAAACTCAGTTTGACCTCGTTCACACGCAAACTCAGAGGCAGGTGAGAAGGGTGTGAGGACCAGGTGAAGGCAATGAGAGACAATCAGGTGAGAATGACCGAATCTGGAATGACAGGAGAGTTCATTAAGCATGCAGGCGGGATGAACTTAACGATGAAGGTGAGGAAGTCGTGACACTAGTTTGATAAGTGATAATGAAATATGTCAGATTTCAATACAAAGCAGACTTTTTTGACAGAACATTTCTCACAGTGATGTGCATATTCATTATTCATGGCGCGTGTTGCGAAAGTAACATCTTAATCACTTCTGTGAAGTACATGAGGTACATGATACTTCTCATGTTTTTCAGTGGAGAATACAATTGTAAAAGGTATCAGCACTTTACTTTAGTACTGTGAGTCTGTTTTTTGCTTATATACTGAGATAAATATTGTACTTTTTATTCTTCTGTATTTATTCCAATGCCCTATATTTATCTTGTAGCCGAGTGGAGAAAAGTATTGTTAGTTTTAACACAATACAGCAACAATGATGAGAACAGACAGAATGAAATTACTCTAATAAGGTAAAATGCACCATAGAATAGGTATTTTTTACATTTTAGAAAATAATGCTAAATTCACTTGAATTACATCTGCTTCAGACTTTCTTGCTAAAGTGGCCTTATTTCCCCAGTGGATCATTTAAGTTGTCTTGCCAGTCACCAATGTTTAACATGAACAATTATACTTTATTATCTGCTCAGAATTCAGTTATTTCCTTTACGCTACTTCTGGTAAACCCCCCAAAAAGAAAAATATCTTTCCTTTCAATTTGAAGACCAGACTAATTGAAATGTGTTCTTTGGTCAATTCTACCTATTTCACATAGTTATTAGACATTTCTGTGCACATGTGGATAATTTTATCTAGATACAGACATTATCTTTGTTGGTCTGCCCATCCTCGTTCACACACACTAGTCAGTAAGAACCTTTAAAGTCAGTATTGAAAGGTAAGGATCGCTATGCATTAAAGTTATTACATTTCTGGATATGGTTATGGCAGATTGTTATGAGACAATTTTATGAATTATATTTCTTTACCCTGCTGTTTGCTTAATTTTAAACAATCAGTGCAATACAAAGTGCTTCAAAGTTGACTATAAGAAAAACTAATTTTAAATAATAATTAATACAAAATGAAATAAGTGACAGTACCATATGGAATATATAATAGTCAGTAAAGCATTTTAAAACATGACTCCAAATAAAGACATGATTAAAGTAAATAAATGTAACTGAAACAGAGAAATGTTTTTGGTGCTTGACCCTTTAATATTTTGAAAAATGTCACCAACTGACCAACACTTGTGATTAAGGACAGTTTATTGTATTATTCACCATTATCTATGGTATAATTCATCTATACTATCTCTGTTTTGTCTCATTTCTTTTCTCAGGTCAAAGAGAACCGACTTCGGTCCTCACGACTGGCATTCGATGCCAGTGTCTGGTGCTCAGACGTGGTTGGTGGTGCCGGGGCTGGAGCCCGGGACGGAGTACCAGTTCAGTGTGCTGGCACAAAACAAACTGGGCACCGGCCCATTCAGCGAGGTTGTGACGGTCAACACTGCAGGTGGGTTCTTATTCAAAGGTTTCTCCATCCATATTTTCTGCTTTTTGACTTCAGAATTAATCTACTGAAGCACAATTTATATTTGTTTGAATATCACCACAGAGTCATACACATTTTATAATACACAGTTGGGGATTGTCTTCATAAACCAAGTACTGTATTACTCCTTGTGCCCTCAGGTATTTAATCCTCTCAAAATTTAAAAAGAAGAAACCCCCAAATATATAACACCATTACCATGAAACAATGTCGATGATGCTAGGATTAATCAAACCAATAAAATATGCTGAACTTAATAAAAGATGCACATGCAAAGAGCTGGGGTGGGCTGACAGTCTTTAAATAGTAGAACTCTTTTAATGCCCCGAGTAATGTAAGACATCATTGTCAGAGCAAACATGTATAATGTTGGATGTAGCTGCTGTTCACAAATTCATGTTTAGAAGGTAATTTTTAACCAAATTAAAAAATATAAACATATATATTTATACATCCTGTGCCTCAATAGCATGCTGACAATATCCAGTCTTTGTGTGCCGCCGCCTGAACTGAAACTGAATTAAAGGTGCATGGAATTTTAAATCAATGGCAGTACAAAGTAAATAAAACATAAAGAGGACAAAAGATATGATGGGAGAAAGATGCCGTGCCGTACCATACACTGGAAAGGCCCAACCTAAGTCCTCTGTGTGTCAGACTATTACAAAAGAAACACCATCGTGGAGTTCAACTCTGCTGAGTCAGGCTGTATCACTTTTTTATTTACCAATCAAACCCTAAACTAGGAAGAAGTCAACTGTAAAGCAAATTTGAAACCGCATCAGTTCTTTTCCCCCTCAAAGACTTGATGACAGTAACGTCATCACAATACTTGCTTTGTTTCTGACAATGTGAACCTGGATTCTGCAACTCTTATTGGACAGCTTAACTTCATTCAACAAAGGTGAAATGAGGCTTGACAGGTTATGACCTAGTTCACACACTCAGATAGAAGCTAATACTGTAGATGGATGGCAGCAGACAAAAAGCTTTTTCGGGGTTTGTCCAGTATTTTTACACTTCGTACGTAGTCTAATATTCACAATACTTTTTTGAGACTCATATTTTAGCTCCAGATCAAAATGAGTTTTGATCAAAATGTGAAACATCTGTGCTCCACAGGCTCTCCTCTGGGCACCCCAGAACCGCTAGTGCTTCTTACTCCACCACGGTGCCTCACAGCCAACCGCACGCAGCACGGTGTTCTCCTCACATGGCTCCCTCCAGCCAACCACTCCTCACCCATCGACCGATACATCATGGAGTTCCGCCTCGGAGAGAGGTGGGAGGTTCTGGATGACCTGATCCCGTCCACTGAGACCGAGCTCATAGCCAGAGACCTGGTTCAGGTCAGTTCCACATGTTGTCGATTCATTTCATCCGCTGTACAGCCATCATTTGATCAAATGCAATGTCATTTATTTGTTATCACTGTACACACAATTGTTTGTGCCACTTACCGGTAACTAAAATAAGAACTGACAATCATAATTTTCTTATAAGAATGCAACAACTAGAAAAAATATCATATATTGACAAATTTCCCCTCGGGGATTAATAAAGTATTCATCTATCTATCTATCTATCTATCTATCTATCTATCTATCTATCTATCTATCTATCTATCTATCTATCTATCTATCTATCTATCTATCTATCTATCTATCTATCTATCTATCTATCTATCTATCTATCTATCTATCTAGCTATCTAGCTATCTATATATCATTATAATAAATAGGGGCATTTCACAATAAGCTTGTTGAGCATGATCTAGTACGCTAAAAGCAACACTCAGTGCAGGAGATGGCCATGAGAAGAGTGGGTCTGTTCTGTCTCCCACAGGAGTCCTGGTATGAATTTCGAGTGATGGCTGTCATGGACGACCTGATCAGTGAGAGCAGCAACGTAGTGGGAGTGTCTAGCACGGGTCAGTTTTATTTTAAAGAAACATTACAAACTACTCGCGGAGATGCTCGCCATTGTGACGGATATATTGTGCTTGTAACTTCTCTCCTTCACCCACTTGTTTGCCCTATCAGATCCCTTCCCCCCTGCAGAGTTGCCTGATGAGGGGCTGGCACGGCCAGTGGTGGCGGGGGTTGTGGCGACTATCTGTTTTCTGGCAGCAGCGGTCCTGTTCAGCACTCTCGCAGCTTGCTTTGTCAATAAGCAACACCGCCGCAAACTCAAGCGTAAACCAGGTCGGTGTTGTAACATGTAATAACTGTAGTATTACATGTCTGACCATGGATTGATTACTGTAGGGGTCTACTGGGGGAATGTACATATTTCCTTTTAGAAAGTCAATTAAAGTAGTCTTGCTCCTCTGTAGGATGTGTGGGAGACTTTTACCCATCCCCAGGGTCCTCTTATCTCATAATATGTCCATGGGTCTGTTGAATACTAGATGCTGAATTGAAATGTCTTTGTCGTCTCAGATCCTCCATTGTCGGTGACACACTTCAGGAAAAGCATTGAGTCACCGTAAGTAAAGTCAATGCCAGAGCGGTCTGCAGTCTGCCTGAGGGGGCTACTACTGTGCATCTTCGAATGCACCCTTAACATTATCTCCCTTCCCGTGCATGCTGTGAGAAGGCATTAAAGCAACTGGAAATACTGAATATTCTTCAAGCCTCATTATTAGAGCGGATTATTACACACAGCATGCTCCTGTGCATTTGAATGAGATGTAATAAAGCAAGAGATGATATATTTGCTAAGACGTTCAAAGCGCAGGTGGATGATTAAAAACAGCATCGGGTCTATTTTCGGACTACTTGAAGGGTGTGTAAGAACATGTACAGTAGCAGCCTCGAGCAGATCGTGGGCAGATTAAAGAAAGTTTAAAGCAGCCAAGTCAGCATTTTAAGCACATTACCAAGAGTGCCCAAGCCGCAGTATATGTATTGATTTTGTATCCATCTGTGTTCTTTAACCTCAAACGCTGTCTGCTTTCTGCATGAGTCCAAGTGTGTAATAATGCTTTTCTTTTGTTTAGCTGCACATTTAATGTACAGTATCCGCTACATATGTGTATTTGTCTGTCTGTCTGTAAATCTTGTGTACATGTATGATTGCATTTCAATCTCAAAAGACGCTCATTTGTGACAATAATCTGTGTGAATCCCATTCCAGAATAAATGTTTACTTTTGCCTGAGACTTTAGGTAAACCCTTCAGTATCAGATACCTTTTGTTTATTCTTTATGAAATGGTCCAGGCAGGTCAGGGAGTTCACACGTAGTCCTTCCTGCAAGTGGCATAGTCAAGTATGAACCAGGCCCATGTCGTTTGTCTCTCAACGCAGGCCTCCTCTCACCCCCTTGCCAGGGGTAAAGCCCTGCTGGGACGAGCCTGCCAGGAGCAGTTTCTTGCCCCCGCCCGCCAGCCCCCTGTGAGTGCCTGCCTGCACTAAAATACAGAGTGTGCTGCACTGCACTGGCTTGGCTGCATGGTTAATGCATTGCATAGAAATGATCAACTGACAATGACAATTTGTTGTAGTGAGGCCTACCACTGGTTTATTTGCATGCACAGACTTCCATGCACCATACAATAATAGCAAATGCATTAGCTCAGCTGCATGTGCAGTTAAGTACTGTGTATATGCACTCTTAATAATGTATTTCTACCTGATGCAGTCACTGACCCCGTAAGTGTTGACTATGCTGCTCCTGGTGTGGGCAAATGAGGCCTGGTTAGATGTCATCTGCTTCTCTCACATCACCATTTGGTGCAGCATATGGAGATTGGGCTCACATCTGATCAAGTAGTAGATTCGATAGATCTGTGACACAGTTGTCATGGTTGCGTTGTTGGTTTCTCCTCTCATCCTGTCATCCTGGCTTGGTTCATTAGCTGCCGTCCTATCAGAATGCTGCTGCCGCCACAAACTGGTCATTATCATAACGCAGTTCATTATGGCTGCCTTGATGGAGTGCTTTGGCTTTGTGTTGTGTCATCTGTTTAGCTTTCAAATTAAAAAGCAATCATGCCTATTGGTTTAAAGCATCAGAGAATTTTCATTTTTGTTTAAAAGAAAATGACTTGCGTCCCTTTTGGGTTTCTTCTGGTATGTGTGAAACTAAGTGAGTACCTTGTTTCTGCGTTTCTTTCATCAGGTTGTCGTCGGGGAAGATAAGTCCTGAGAGCTCTCCGCCATCTCGGCCCCGCTCTCTCTCTTCAGACGGTTCCCACGGCCCAGGCCTCTACGTCAGGAAGCTGCCGAGCCCTCTGAGAGAACGAGACAAAGAACTCTCCTTCTATAAGAAAACCAAGCGTGCCATAGCCAGCAAGAAATACAGCGTGTCCAAGTACGAGGCCGAGGCCACCACGCCCATTGAGCTGATAAGCCGCGGCCCCGATGGCCGCTTCATCATGGAGAGCCCGCCCCGCCGCATCCACGGCTTCCCCTTCGCAGAGGAGTCCGACATGTACCCCGAGTTCCGGCAGTCTGACGAGGAGAATGATTTTGACCCCGGGCCTCTGCCGCCCATCATGCCCACGCTGCGGCCCCAGCTCTCCCCAACGTCCTCCAGCCTGGAGTCAACGCAGCCCCCCAACTACAGCCCCCGCCTACACAGAGCCATGGAAGGTATGAGCTTTGCAGAGGGCAGTGCACTTCACGCCTCAGGGCAGGCCCCCGCCTCCCGCTACAGGGGCTTCCCCCAGGGCCCTTTCTATGGGTATCTAGGCAGCCGCATCGAATCAGGGATCCCACCGCCATTCTACATGCCTGACATCAGCCCGCGTAGCTCTGCTCTGTCCTCCCCACCAGGCACTGCCGAGGGGCCCTACGGTTACCCCTCCATCCCCGAGGAGAGTGGCGAGATGGAGCATCATCAGTACTCTACGTCCGGCCATTCTATGTCTCACATACACAGCCCTCCTCGCTCTCCTGAAAGCTGGCATCCTCACGAGTTACCCTTCCTGGGTCTGGAGGGTCCACGGTTCATATACCCGTCTCACCATTCCCAGGATCTCCCTGATCCGCCCCCGTACCCTCCTCACTCGCTCCCCCCCAGTCGTCTGCACCTTTGTTCCCTACAGGATCCATCGAGCCCCGGACTCCTGCAGCTGGAGGTCCCGTTGGCTCCCCCAGGCAGAGACCGGTCACTGGGGCCTCCGGTCAGGCGTCTAGCTATGCAACAGGCCCAGAGTCTCGGCCTACTCAGACACACGGCCCACGGTGTGGGTGTACCAGTGTTGCCTTACCCTGACCCGGCAGCCCGTGCAGGGAGCCCAAGCACAGCCCCGAGTAGTAGCCCTCAGTCCTGGCTCAGTCCGCGGGCGGGGCGCCGGGCGGACCACAGCCTCCCCCCGCTCGTCCTCCAGCCCTCGCGCCTCTCTCCGCTCTCCCAAAGCCCCCTTAGCACCCAGCCGGGTTCCCCCGATATTCTAGTGCGGCCTCCTCCGCGCCCCAGCATCCTCCGCACCTCTCGGTCTCTGGAGATGCACGAAATCACCCTGCAGCCCTCGGTCAGTTTCTCCCGGCGGTCCTCTCTGTCGGCCTCGCCCACTCAGAGCCAGGGCGCCATGCAACCCAGCCCCAGTTACCACGCCCACATGTCCTATGCCTCCACTGCAGCCAGTTACCCCTCCCAGTCTCCCTCTCCCCCTCCGGAGGGCAGGGATGTTTTCGGGCAGAGGCCATCCCAGAGAAGGACAGAGGAGGAGATGCTACCCTCAGAGCCCTCTCAGCTCCAGATATCAGCCTCAGGGTAGGTGATCCATTCCAGTAGAGAATAGTCACATATTTATTTAAAGGGGAGATTCTTCTCCTCGTCTGCTCTCTATTCCACATGTCCACGTTTCAATTGAGGAATAATTATGATGCATATTGTACTTTAATATGCAGAAGGCATGTAATTGCATTTATCACACATTGTATCAGTTCATAAAAATTACGTTTAACTAAACTTGATAGCATGTGAAAACTCAATTTTAGTTTTAGATAATGTATTATTGTCTTTATCACTTTATAGCTCATATTTTATCCAATCAAATATTCATCACGATACAAATTGAAGTTAAAATAATGACTTCAGGAACAATACGCTTTTTAAAACTGAAATCTTTTTATATCCTCCATTTGACCATTGAAACTGAAGTTGTTAATCAGATCGACTGTTGAAAACACAATGTGTGACATAACCTAGTGTGCATCCCTAGCAAAAGTTGTTTTCATGCTCGACATGAACTATTAACTGCTTATTTGATGAACATTTACATAACTGTTATTACACTATATTTTATACCAAACAAAGGTACCAATTTCTGACAAACTACTCTATTAAGCATTTATATGCCACAACTAATATATTTATTAATGGTTATTTGATTTTTTTTCTAAGAAATACATAATCAATGTAAGAATCCAACAGATCTGTCGTTAAATGTAAGTAAGTGAAGTTCCAGGAATTTCTCACCTTGCAAAGAGCCAACAGAAATATTTGGTAAATCATCTGCGCAGAATAAAAAATAAAAATCATTAATATAGGATTGTTGCAGCAATTTATTCTGCAGTTGTAAATGATTAAAAGTAAGAGTACCACTGTGTAGAAATACTCAAAGTTATTAATATGCAGCATAACTTAAAAGCTTCTCTGCAATGTAAGTTGTTAATGAAAACATTTTAGTATGAAGACCCTTTTTCAGAGGACATTCTGATAAATAAAAAGACAAGTCAAGTGTCACAAAGAATAAAAGAGTGGAAATGATGGCGTTTAACTTAACATGTCAGTGATTTATTAACCATTAAGAAAGCCTTCATAAAGTGTGTCTTATTAGAAATTGGTACCAACTGTATAAGGATAAAAACTCATGCAGGAAAGCAGGAAGTATTTCCCACAATAATCTGATAGATCAGCTCCCCCGTGCACAGATTGACAGTCAGACATTACGCAGGAGGTTTCATGTTTTTACACCTACGTAAAAACTAAGACTCATACTGTTATGCCCCCACAGTTATTTCTTTAGCGCACACATTGCTGCGCCGCCTCACACCCACCTCACACCCACCTCACACCCACCTCACACCCCTAGGAGCTACAGCCATACAGCAGCTAAAGCTCCTGCACCGTCACTGGCCTTAAAGGGAAGGTACAGCAGCTCGTAGGGCTGCTGCTTTTTAGAGGGTAAGGGTCTTACGTGATTTGTTTTTGATTGATCTCAGCTATCTGGGCAGCGTTGTGACCCGGTCCCCTACGCAGCAATAGGTAAGGGTCGGACCCATGTCTGAGAAGGGAGGGGTCAGCAGGGGGAGGGCTCTAATCACTCTCTCCTTTAAAGGGGAATTGCTTTGGGTTGTGCCTCTGTGCTGGATTCAAGTGAAGTATAACTAATGGTAATAAAGACTGCAGGACACTTTTGTCAACCCTCTTCCCAGGCGCAGTGAGCCTGCTGTGGCGAAGGCCCCAGTGATTAGGCTTGAGAGCAAGCAGGAGGAGCAGTTTTGGACTGTGGAGAAGCATCTTTGTCTTTGGATTGTCTTTTGAATACAGACATGTTTCCCTGCTAAAAGAAAACATCCTTGAATCGATAGAGGACGCACATGAATGATAGACTGGAGTATTCCCCTTTAAAGTGTTGTTTCATGTGCAAAATGCCATGCATGCATTCTCTAAACTTCTTTCTGCGACCAAACAAATAACAACAATTCTCAAACTAAATTCTTCGTCACATTTGTTGTCCTTAGTGCTTTCGTTTTTTCCGTCATGTGACTGTTTTTTAATGGCCATTTCCTCTTCCTGTCATGTGACTTGTCCTTTAACGGCCATTTCCTCTTCCTGCCATCTCCTCCCGTCAGCATGGTGAAGCCTCTGTACGCAGTGTTTTCATGTTTATGAAAGTGTGCTGTACAGTGTTCATGTTTATGGAAATGTACTTTATTCAACACACTGTGGCATCTGCACACAGTTCATGTGACGATGGAAATATTCTCTATCTGTCCGGGACTGTTCCTCCCATTTGCCTCCCCCTCTCTGCTAACGGCTCTCACTCTCTCTCTCCACAGCGACAAGTGATGGACAAGTGTCTCTAAAGCTTTGTGTTCCTTAACCTTTGGAAACATGACATGTTTGGCACAACAACTTCACTTAATACAACATTAAGTCAAGTTTTGAAGCTGTTTATACTGTTATTTAAAAGGCAGAGATGTTGAGCCAACAGTGAACCTCATGGACTTTAATGTTAAGAGTGTGTGAGGTGATTTTATTGCATCTTTCTATGAGAGATGGACAACGAAACCAAATGTCCGTTATGAGGTAAAACTGCATACAATGACAATGACGCTACTTTAACTTTAATTATACTTTGATTCTTTGTCATTAAACTTAGCTTGTATCACTCATGAAATGAAAGTAGTAATTCTGGGTTAAAAAAGGGAAGTTCATTTTCAGTTTTAAAACACACACTTCATCGTAACATAGTTATTAAACTTCCAGAGACTTCTAGCTCTACTGTGTGCTAAAAATAGTCGTATTGGGAGACATTTAACGGATAATCCAAGACTATTGTTACGGGAAGTTCCACAGATTATTTTCATTTTATGAGTTGTATACAGCAAAGAGCATTTCTGAAGCAGTCACTATTTAAAGACACAGACTTGAGGGAGCACAGTCATTTCAATATTTATGTTGACCGGAGATGTTTACTCTAGCTGAGACGATAAAATGCCCCTGATTTTGAATTACAATCATGGGACCTAAAATTATACCTTAGTAACTCTAACACTTTATCCTTCATATAGTTCACTATAAATCCTGGACTGGGTCTTTAACGTAATGACTGTTTCAGAAGGAACTAAAAAAAGCTAAATAACTTCACCAAATCCACCTTGTGTCAACTATTCTTTCTTTCTCTCACTTCCTGTTTCATCATCCATCACTGCAGATAGGATGTGGATATTCATCATCTTAGTGAAAGGGCTCTCAGTAGAAGTACATGAGCGCATCCCCTCATACAGTACACAACTGGGGAGAACCGTTCACAGCGCCACGTGTCTTTTCCCCTCTGAGGCGGGACCGAACACGACGCTCGGATTAATGCCGACCGACCTATGCTGTGCTGTCTCTCTTCTCCTCAGGGAGCCTTTAGGTGCGTCTAGTGATCCTGCCGGGTCTGAGAGCTTACCAGCACTGCTACACCACTGTATTACTAAAGCCAAGGGAGTGGCTGCCAACAACAATAACAACACAACCTCCGCAAGGAGAACAGGTGCGTCCGATGGTCGGAGAGGAGCGATTCATCTCCAAGTGTGTGGGCGGTGTGTTACTCCCGTGCTCCTCTCTGCCTCCCTCTCAGGTGCGTGTCCCTCTCAGACCCAGCAGCAACCTCAGACACCCCAAGAAGGACAGGATCTCCACAGCAAGAGGAAAAGGCAAAACAAGAAGAACCCCTATATCTATTTAACCTCCTTCCTGCACCGCAAGCAGTCTGAGGAGGACCAGACGGGCATACTGGCCAGCGCAGACTCCGAGGGCCCGAATTACGGGACTCTTCGCTGAGCCGTGGGCACAATAAGCCATTGGACTCGACTAGACCGACCCCACCTCAGCCCTCCCTTCTCCATCCCGGTCTCTAGCCAATGCATTTTCTCTTAATCTCCAAAAGTTCATCGGTGTGTGGGGAGCGGGAAACATCCTTCTGGATGTTTCCCGTTATTTCAAGACAAGAACAATGGCTTTTCTGAGTCGCCCACCACGACTTGTCTCAGAAAGAATTTCACTTGAAAAATGCTCTGAAAATATATAATGTATATAGATAGTAAAACAAGGGAATTAAGCTTCCTCCTGAAGTAATAAAAATGTGTTTGTTGAGAGTATGTAACAACACGTTAAAGATTTTTCACTCACTAGTCATTGAGGGGTCCATATGTTTAGGTTTTACTGTGAAGCCTGGTGCGTCCTCGAACACGGACACGTGTCGACCTTTCCTACAATACAAATAGTGTCAGTAATTAAACACAGGGTTCTACCGCAAAATATACCTCAGAGTAAACGCAGAGTTGCTGTAATTCTTGTGGTATACTGTACGTACTTGACCTTTTTACAGATAAAACGTATGAACAAAAAGGTTTTTATCACACTCCACACTCATTCAAACGGATAATATGGCCTACTTGTGTCTGATTAAGAAGCTTTTTACTCCCAGTAGCTGGCATTTTGTGTTTATTTTGAACTATCCAATTGCAACCATTAGAGAACTGTCTTAATAGTCGTGCTTGATGGCCCGGATTGTTTAAACTTCTCATCATAGCACCGAATCAAGATTAAGATCTTTCACCAGAGCTCCTAAAATAGATTTGGGACGTCCATGCTCACCAGAGGTGGGGCTTGTCGGGTTAGAAGAATAGGGTGATGCATTGTGAAGCGTACTGCTGTACGTAGTTCATTATTAAGGATTCATTTGTGACACGTGGCACGTCTTGAGGTGCCTTTTTTGCCTTTTCTCTTGTTTTTACGAACATAAACTGCCTTTTCCTTCGCCTTCTCATATTTGTCTCTTCTGGCTGAGGGGGGGGGACTCCAATATTATGTTTTTTTTACTTTCTCTGCCAAGGACACGCAAGAGAAAATGCTACAGAGGATGCATAACTCTTGTTTTTCTCTTCATTTATATTTTAAATGACTACTTGCGACAACTGTGTGTATCCGAGTAATACGACAGAACCAGAATACCCATACAAACACAAAAATAGAGACGTTTAGATTTAAAAAAAAGGCAAATAAATCCAATGAATATAACTTCAGTGGAAAAGTACAGATGTACTGTGCATGAGTTTTCATGCGGAAAGAACAAACCGCTAGAGTAAGGATGTTAATGTTTAACAGCAGATGTTCAAGGAGAATGTGATTGCTTCACAAAGCTGTTAACAAGCAATGGGACATATTCAAACAATGGCCACCCTGACTGTTTATCTTTAACAACTGTATATTACTTGCTAGCTACTTCTCCGTACGTTTGTTGATTTTTCGACACTAACCGATAATGAATGTATGTTTTTGCTGTACAGGAAATGAATGTCCCAATATCACAGTACATCGAATGACCCATTAGGTTGTTTATAGTGCGATTGGTGGGATGACCAGTGGGCACATTAGGTCCAAATTGTTTAACTTCTCCGTGTTATTCCTGTATGCGGTAATAACGGGCCCGCCGCATAGGTTCTGAGCCAAGCTCCCTTTCGTCTGACGGCTCCCAAATCAACTGATTCCCTTTGACTGCTAATGCTAATTCAATCACTTAAAGACAAATCAGATACATTTCCATCTGCTTCTAACAAATCAAAGGTTTCTCTGGCAAACATCCATATGAATGAATCGACTCAATGTCTGCTTACTGAAATCTCTTTGGACAAGTGAGCGAGTGATGATTGCCTGAAAGTGAGCGTCAAAGTGCATATTCTACTTTAGAAAATTGGTTTCATGTAAGATACGAGTAAAAAAATAATAATATATATTTGTTATGTACTGTACATGGTATGTATTGTATTTGTAAAGATAAATCAAACCATGTTTTACGGGAAGACGTTCTTGTACGAGGATGTGTAAAAAGACGGGAGAGGATCCCAAGGGAGAATAAATTAGATTATATATAAAAGTTTTTGCTTACAATACGGATTTAAGTGGATAATGTTTCTAAAACATTTTAAGGTGCCTCATTTGTTATACTTTAGCAGCCATTATTTTATCTGAGAAGAAAAGAAACCTTGATGTTACCGTACAATGTATTATTGCCATAGCCCGCTGGCTGCACAAGTTAAGTAGTATTTTTTCTGATGTATAGTACGTGAATGCCCATTGGAAAAAGCTTTAGAAGCAGAAGTGTGTTGCCCTCTATAATAATATTCTTGGAACAAAGTAATACTGTATTTTACCCGTTCATGAGCACACGTGTAGATTCACTCCAGATCGCCTTCAGGTGTCCAAAGCAAATACACTGAAGGACACTTTTTTCTAAGAGTCACAGACATGCTATAGTCAATATACAATACATGCTGTGGAGGAAGTTGTGTTTACATTAGTTTGATAAAGAAAAGTGTGTTAGGGCATAGTTGCTTTCAACATTACTACTTGGTGCTATGTTTAACTTTGTGGTGCTGTAGAATAGAGGCCTAAAGATTTTTTCTTTTTCTTTTCTGTTTCCATGAGCAACTCTTTCGGCCCTGTGTGTTTGAGCAACTGGCTCCGGTAGACACTATAAGTCCTTATCATAACAGTATCATGATGTGATGACAGTGATAGAAAATACTGGAGAAATAGTAGAACCTCAAATAATAGAAACTTGTGACATTCAAATGAACTCAAGATGACCGGTTTTCTATCGTGTGTTTGCAATGTCCGTCTGTGCTTCCAAGGTACCCTCTCTAAAGCATATGTGTGATGATATTAGGAATATAAAGGTGAAACATAACCTGGTTTAGATTAGTACACATCCACAAGTCAAGTGGGAGAGGAATCTAAGAGCATTGTCAGGTCACGAGGAGAATTTTTCTACACACTTCCTGTAGATCTCACAACTTTGGTTAACAGCACTATTTTTCAAGCACACTATTTCAGAGGCGCAACCGTCTCACATCAGTAGAATTCCTACTAGTACTGTACAGTTTGGCCATGTGGTCATCAGACCACATTTGTATGTATTGATGATTCTCCTGGTAGAAAGGTATTGCAAATGCTCATTCATCCTCTCCGCGAGTTTGAACCGATGGATGTCGTCTTCCGGGCTCTTTTTTTTGCAAATTCAGCAGAAACATGTACAGTGTTAAAGAGGGCTGCTCTGGACGTACTACTGTTAGTTCCATTTTATTTATTTATTTTTCTCAATTTTTCTGATTACAGCTTTTAGTGCATCAGTAGGTGCTGGTAGGAGATACTTAGAACTGATTTGATTTTTTATTGTATTAATCTTGCATGTAGTGACAATACAAAAAAAAGAGAAACGCCTATTTAGCAATCATTCATGGACATCCGAGCTGGTTGTTATTGGACGGAAAATAGAAATATGTAGTATTTTCTATGTTCTCTGTTTTTTCATGTGTACCAGCACTGAGAAACTAGAATGTATTATTATCGTAGGCTACAATAAGCACTACATCGTTGACTGTTTTTAGCTAATGCTCATACTCAAGCAAACCAAGTAGTGCTTAAAAAGGAAGACAATTTACTACATTTCCTTTCATTTTCATCCACTGAACTCTGTGCTGTACATCACATGTTTACATTCTGTATCATATGTTGTTTTTTTGTACATGATTTGTCTCCATAGTATTCTTTAAGTTGTCTACAATGTTCATATGTAAATATTTCAAATATTTTTTTTACTTTTTACTCTGTTTTAGAGTAATAACCTGATGTTTCTTTTTTTCCTGTCAATTTTCAGACTTTTCATTCTGTTCTGTCACTGCATCAGGTGGTATGCTTCACTTACCTTTTTGTAAGCAATTAACTCATACTGTATGGTGCTGTACCAAAGCCTTATGTATAATATTTGTATTACTTTCTCTCTGGTTTGCCACTGCTCTCCAGTGAATTCTGTATCGTCCGAGATCATGTCTTACTCACTCTTCATGTTCAACTGCCATGGATCTCGATGCTTTATTGAGTAAACAGAAACCTGAACAAACTATAATGTAAAAAAGATTTTGGCCTGTAACGAACTGGCCTGGATAGTGACAGTCGCCATCTAAAGCCTTCGATAGGTGAAACTGCACAGGCTCGCTCCTGGTGGCTCATCACGACGTAGACGTGGGCCTGGCCCGCGATCTACGCTCCTGTATATGGCATGTCTATGAGAATATGAAAGCAGTGTTGTATTCATGTAACCATATCATTTCAAATGCTTAGTCCCATACGAAATTTTCCTCTCAAATTTTTTGTATTTTGATATAATAAAAAAATCAAAAGAGATTTAATTTGACTTGTGGTTGATCCTCCCTGTGTAGACGGTGTAGTTCATGTCCAGGACACAGGGTGTAGGTGTTGTGCAGAGAGTGGGGAAGATCATGTTTGTGTGGGGGCGGGGGAGGGGGTATTTTAGGTCAAACTCATCAGCCCATGAGCTATAGTGCTAGTTTTACTCCAATATCTCACAATACCTTGAATTTAGTCTTACATGTGAAAAAAAGGGTCTTCATTTAGAGCAAAGAAAAAAGACTGAGTTCACATGCATGCGTGTTGTTAAATGATTCATATTTCCACCACTGCTCCGCCGTCTCCACCCAAAAGGTTAAGGAATGAATTGTGTGGAAGCAGAGCCCGAACAAGGAAAACAAATAACTTGAAAGAGGATGAGGTCCGTCAGAATGACCTTTGTGCTTTTGTTCAAATGCTCTCCGACAGGCTGGGAAACAAACAAATGAGCAGCCATCTGCATACACCTGGCCGAACCTTCAGAGGCCGGGCTTCACAAAGGCTACGTCTACAGGCTATCTTTGAAATAGTTTCATAGTCTCGTATTAATTAATATAAGTAATCATTTGTATTTCTTATTAGTCCATGGATAAGACGATTGATTCACTCTGTCTGTTAAAGCAGTGGCCAGTGGCCGGTTGGCTTAGTTTAGCTTTGAGTGGAAATGGGGAAACAGCT
This sequence comes from Liparis tanakae, assembly GCA_036178185.1. NCBI lineage: Eukaryota > Metazoa > Chordata > Actinopteri > Perciformes > Liparidae > Liparis > Liparis tanakae. The sequence goes on along the minus strand of CM070099.1, from coordinate 15,862,917 downwards.
CTCTCTGTCTGAAGGGAACAAAATGCTTTTGCTTGTGCAAACAAACCCGGTCTTTATACTCTACATACTCTACTATGATGACTGCTTCCTGTCAATAGTTAATTTTACAAGCAGACACATCATTTACTTAAACGCAATATCACAGAGAAGAAGTCTTCTAAAACAAAGATTTAGCTCATTTTAACTATTTATATAGGGTACTGCTATTTTTGGTTAATACTATTTTGTAATACTAATCTGAATCTGTAAAGTAACACATAGATCAATGTATCTATTTATGTTGTGGTATGAAGAGCACAATGTTTCCCTCTGAGAAATACTGGAGTCAATTATAAAGTGAAATTACATGGAGGACTCAAGTACATCAAATCACCTATATAGCCTTGAGACATGTTGATATTGTTTTGTGAAGCTGCAACCAAGGATGTTTGATATTTGCCTGGCAAATGACATGCGTTGGCGTTGACTGGGCCTATTGAATGATATTTTTAATTAAAGGGCCCAACAATGTCAGCAAAAGCTTGAGGGATCCCAGTGGCCCTCCTAGCCAAAAAGAGGAAGAGCGAAGTCTCACAGTATCTCCTTCAGTGGGTGTGCACATAAAGATGATGCATTGAGATAAAGTGATTCGCCCACCAGCTTCTACTCCTCTCACTGTTACCAACCCACCTACACTATGGTTATGTAAGGCATTACCTAACACCACACATCTTGCCAGATGGGGCTCCTTGGGCTGGTGAATATTATTATTTTTAAAGGGGGAGGGGGGTGTATTGGTGGGGTCGGACGAGGGGAGGGGGATGCATATTTTCTCTCGCCTGCTTCATATTAAGGTCCTTGACATTGAAAGGGTCTGGGAACCCCTCGGGTTAGAATATCCGAGGCGCGGGCACGAGATCTGTTGCGCGCGCTCCCGGCGGCGAGTGCAGATTCACAGCAGTCAGCCGGACAGCCGCGGCTCCGCGGAATGACTCCCACACTGCCTCAGCGATGTCACACCCGAGCCCAGCTTTGATCCTAAAATAACATCTACCTCAGATCTTCGGCCGCAAACCCGCGCGTGCGTCCGAGATCCGCGTTTGTGCACGTGCGATGCTGACAACATGTTTCCTCGTCGAGAAGCTCAGCGCTGTGCGGCATAGAGGAGGAGGAGGAGGCGGCGGCGGAGCGGAGCGGCGTGCACAGTCACAGGTAGGCTGCCGGGACCGTCTCTATGTCGGTGAGTCAGTCCACGTGAAGTTGATGGAAGGATCATGTGTGTGTGTGTGTGCGCGTGTGTGTGCGCGTGCGTGTGCGTGTGTGTGTGGAGGTGAGTGTGGAGGTGAGTGTGAGTGTGAGATGGAGGGGAGCCTCCGTGTGTCTTTGGCTGCACGACGCTGACCAGGCCCAACAGGTCAGAGTACACCAGCGTTAACTCTCCACGCTTTATGTGTGTGTGTGCGTACGTGCGCGTGTGTCCGTGTATGTATCTTTTTTGTGCTCGAGGAGATAGATTTTGCCTTTTTTATAGGATATGTTTAGGAATTGATTAAGACAATTATTCATAGACATATTGTGAAACCTTTACCCACACTAAACACAACATGATTGGTACATTCAAGTAGTTTTTATGAGCTGAAATAATTAGCTGATAAGGATTGACAGGGAGGTAATTGAGATTGATTAGTCATTAGATCAGTCAGTCATTCTTTAAACACATTCTACAAGTTAGCTGGTTTCAGCTTAATAATTGTCAGAGTTTGCTGCTTTTCTTTGTCATATATGTAAACTGAATATTTTGTTCGTGTTTTTACAAGAAAACAAGCTATTTGATGACATTATCTTGGGCTTCAGGATATTGTCATGGGTGTTTAGTATGTATGTATGTATGTATGTATGTATGAGTGTGCTGGGAACACATAGTAGTTTGGTGTTTTATGATGTAGTGCCATAGAATCCTGCAACACATTCACAGCCTCAAACTAGTACCAAACCGTTGACTATGAGTTTTAAAAGGGTAGTAATTGGTGTATGGATGGATTGTATTGCATTACATAGGGCAGGTGTCTGTCGTCACGATGTGGGAGTTTGTGTTACGCATATTTATTGCGTAAGCGAGCCAGCAGAATATATTGAGTGGCATGCCTGCAGAATTGCTTGCGAATTCCTAACATATTTGTTTCACTCAGTAATATGTCCTCTTGATATTTACTGTCATGTATCTGTCTAAGAGGAAGCGATTGTGTTCTTAACACCAAGAAGACTTGGACTGCACTGTAATGCTTAGGTTCAAATATTGATTCAATATTTGGGTATTTGTTGCTCACAGTCACAACCTATTCACCTTGCTCTCTAGCCTTCATCTGTGATTCTGAGTTATTATGACACTGCCTCAGTGTGAGATGAACTGAAGTTAATCCCACTCTAGATTTCAAGAAGGTTATTAGATCATATGACCCCCTTACTACCGCCCCCCCCCCCCCCCCCCCAAAGAGTGAAAAGTGACAAAGCTCCACTAAAAATAAAACAAATAAATACATATTCTGCATTGGGGATAACTGAGAGAGCAGCAGCACACCAGCTGTCTGAGTTCTGCAAGACTGGAGAAGCGATGATGTCATTCCCTTTGGCAGGTTGTCTGATGATGATGATGATGATGATGATGATGATGATGATGATGATGATGATGATGATGATGATGTGTCAAAGCCTGTGGTCAAAGGTTGCTTGAAGGCTTAATTTTGCCTCCCTGTGCTAACTCATCCCCAGTCTGGAGAAGCTTCAAGTCACGATGGATGGGACGAGAGAGAGGTTGCCATGGCAACTGCAGGCCTTTCTCCAACGCGTCTCTCTTGATTGTGTCGCCTGCATCCCAGAGCTCAGAATGAGGGCATGAAACCAACTTTACACGGGCCTGTTGCATCCTCTAATGGAGATAACGCTTGTGCTGTGTTTTTTAATCTACAAAGAAATGAAGACATGTTGAGGATGCAACTGTTGTTTTTATTCTTTATTCTTATTGAGCACATGACTTTGTGTAATTGAAAGCAATTCTTTGCTTAAGAATTATAATCTAACTACAGCTCTACGGCTCTATGGAACTTCATTGTTCCATAGTTCATTGTTTAGTCGTTCCGCTGTTTGGGTTCACCCTCGCAGCACTCATCTGCATTGTCCACTAAAAGAATGTAAATATTGTTCATGCAGTCATCATGTTAACACAACCAGTACTCAACATGAATGATTATGTTTCCCTAACTGCTGGATGTGTAAATAAGCACCTTGCTAACACATTTTGACAACTTCCCACAAGTGGCTACAAAATCTGTTATTTCAGGTTTTTAATAATTTGTTTAGCATATTGTCGCATTAAAAACTGCAAGTTGCCTGCTTGGGTTTAAATTACAATTAAACACTTTTAAGTGAGATAAACGTGCAGTCTGTGGTGTTTACAGGTATTCCCAGCTGCACAATCATAAAAGGACTGCCAACAAAGATAAAGACAAATCACCCTATTACTACGTACCTTATTATCAGGATTTACCACAACGCCCGCCCTAATTAGATTGCTAATCTGTCTCGTATGACATCGCTTCTTTTTGAATACGTGTCAATTACAGCACATCTTACTCAACCTCCTAGGCCTCCTGGATCAGCTGTCCATATTTGAGCTGTGTTAACACGAACGTGTGTCGGTTACATTTAATAGTGTTTGGGTCGAGTCCGCTCTCAAACCGGCATACACAAGTTAGTTTCTGTTTATTCCCGGCTTTACTTCCTCCGTCCTCTCATATGTGAATAAGTAGCTGTGACTCACTGCTGCGTGTTTATTGCTACAAATATGTGGGCAGCCATTCTCCGTGTCGACACACTTGCTGATACTGCTTGCATAAACGGTGTGCAAGATTGTGTCGGCTGCCCTATTTTTCTTGAAAAACGCCATGTAGGCCATCGGATACCAGGGCAACGTCCATCTGTGCTGCTCCAGTCTCCTGCCATCAGAACATGTCCCCCTTCTTAAGTGTGACGGGTAGAGAGAGGGCTTCTTTGTTGGACACAGACCTAGTGTTGCGTCATTATTTTTAGAATGACTGATAGCGACGTGGGGTAAAGACTGATTTACAGCAGCTGATTCACAGTTTTAAACATTAAACCTGTGGTGGGGATTGTGTGGCTCCCGGATGGACATTGCCCTATTTTTCTCATTTATAATGCAGAAACAAGAACAAGAAAGGTGACACCCTTTTTTTGTATCTGCCATGGACGGTGACACCTACAGATCAAGATCTCTTAAAATCACAGTTTTGACAGCCTTGTCTTTTTATAGCTCTATCTATTTTGGGCATTTGCAAAACCCTATTTCATATATAGTGGTGCTTCCTATAAGAACACCTATTTGTTAATGTACTGTTCTCTGTTGTCTTCAGCTCTTTCAGATGTAAACAAAAGCCCATGACTCTCTTTACCAGGCAGGCAGCTAGGTCCTCTGCAAAGGGAAGAACACCATGTTCCTTCACTTGAAAACACTGATGTGATGCGATCAGCAAGGTCAGGCATTGTACTGTATGCACCATGTAACACTTTTTATATTCATCATGGAATGCATTAAGCTACAGGGAGTCTGCCCACTTCACAAAATATAGAAAACAAGGCACATATTCACCGTAATGTTGATGACGGTGCAGCTCAGTTGTTGTGTGGTCCTAGGCACTGGACATTGCACGTACTCCTAATGCATCCAGGTCTGCGCACTTTGTGATGTTACTTCTCAACATTAAATTATTTTCAGTATTTACAGTGCGTTTACATGATGGTATAATTCTTTTCTTTAGTCGGACTATGCTATCTTTTGGGGAATCTGCTATTATCCCAATATACATGGCAGTGAGTAATTCGAATCATTGGCTGAAAACATGTCACCTCCGATACGACAGGTGGCGCTGTTTTCACTATAATTCCTGTTGTGTAGCCCATTTCCTTTTTTTGATTGGCTGATAAGCGCCACGTCACAGCGCAACTCCAGGAAGCGTTTTTTTCCCCACGGGGAGAGCGGCGGGGCCAGCCCATGTTTGCGCTGCGGCACATTAAAACATTAAATGGCCGAGAGTTTTTTTCAGCGTGAAGAAATACGATGTGTGGCGGGAGTGCGAGAGTTAAGACCGAAATGTGTGACACTTGAGAGCCCTGCAACTCGTTGCGATGCCCATGCCGATACTCGTTGCGCTTGCGTGCGCATGGGCAAAGTCCGGTTCCTAGTCCAATTCACCGCTACATGCCGCGATAGTAGGATTATCAACCGCATCGGATCGAGTAATCCAGGGGTGTCAATCGGACCGTACTCGGACCGCACATAGTCGAACAAAGGTGTTCACATGAAATGGATAATTCGATTTCAGTCCGACTAAGCCAGTTATTCGAATGCATGTAAATGCGGTCTGTGTTGGACGTTGGCTCTCCTCTGGCAAGGGTACGGTGTGGTGAAGAGACACGGCCCGAGATGTGGATAGCGTGGTGTCCTATCTGGCCTGTATTCCTGCTCGCTCGCATTCTGCTGAGTCGGGAGGTTTTGTGGAAGTCAGTCAACAGCAACTCAGTGGGACTCCGGGCCAGGGGGGCTGGTGGGAGCTGCTACTACTGCAGGGGCCCGAGCCGATGCTTTTACTCGTTACTCCAAACATGTCCATGTTGATGAGCAGACCGTCCTAGGTAATTGGTAAAACGATCTCTTTATTAATTGGAGGCCTTTGTTTTTAACGATGCGTCAGGACTTCCGCCGCGTAAGAAAAGGCGTGTCTTTGTTTCGGAAAACTAGTTGTGGAAAGACTGTCGAGGAAGAGTCCAGTTTCACTTCATCAGGGTGTTCTTTCTGATTTGTTTACAGTATATAAAGACAGTAGTGTGGTAGAGGGATAGGGGCTCTCCAAATCTTGTCATAGATTGAATATATTAGAGGCAAATGTAGAAACACTTATTTTGTCAGTTTAATGCGTCAGACTTGTTTCTTTTGTTGTATATCAAGGGATCTGGTCAGCTGGTTAGATTGTCAGTGAAATGCACCGTGTAAGCCGTGGAAACCTGACAGCTGGCTGAGCTTTTTTGTGAGGGATAAGCATGTTCTCTCTTCCTATTGGTGCTTCCACTTTCTTCACACAGTCCAAAGACATGCAGGTTATGCATATCGGTCTGGCTGTCTGTGTTCGCCCTGTGACAGACTGGCAGCATGTCCAGGGCTCGATCCATTCCCAGGATGGAGAACCTTGGATGGATTGGTACCATATGAGCGTCATATAAGCTTTAAGTCTTATTTTCTCAAGGAGGGGCCCAAAAGATTAAGTTAAAAAAAACATGACCCCCCCCCCCTATTTGATATCATATTAAAGTTTTGCAGAATTGCAGTTGGGCCTAATCAGTTTATGTGAAAGCAGTCGACACACAGTGAACCTGGGTGTTTGGGGCCTTATCATATTAAAATCTGAATGCTTTAACTTCTGCCAGAGTGCAAAAACAAGCCAGGACTCATTTTTTAATAATTAAATTTGTATGGAGAAAAAAAAAATGTGAGAAAGCCAGGATCCACTCACAAGCTAGCATAAGTATATGTACAGTATGTATATACATGTGTGTTCAATACATCTATGTATGTATATACTGTATCCGCATACGTGTTAAATACATGCATGTATACACACATGTGTATGTATGTCTGTGTGACACGCACATATACAGTCTGGAAAAAGTCCAAGTTTTCCAGACTGATGCAATTTATTATCTGATGGAAAAAAAGAAACAACGGAAATATATTCCAAAATAACGACCCTAATCTCGCAAACGTTATCCGGTGACATGTACTGAAGCTTCTCTGACAATCTTGACATTTCCTTGAGCGAGAGATACAAGTATGTTTTTGTTTCCAGTTAACGTGCTATGCTAAAAAAGAAGCGGATGTTCTCATGAAACCACCCGATGAATTTTCAGCCTGACGAGCCGAAGCAGCTCCCCCATCATTGTAGCATGATGTCATTGCAGATTACAGTCTGGGCTCTGTGGCTCGTTGCCTTGAGAGTCCGCACGCTGCACCCTCCAGTGGGTTGTCATCGAGCGGCTTTATTGCGTCGGCCTCTACCTCCCGTATTCTTCTCACCGCCCCCTCCACTCACCCTCACGCTCACCTTTCCCTTCTCCTCACATGGCTCTACAGCGGGCTGTTGCAGTCGGGCAGCATCATGGATGCTGGATGTGTGGTTGCCGCGGTGATTGAAAATGCTGCCTCAGGACCCCATCGTCAACCAGGAAGTGGTGACGTCCTTGAGGGGTGAGTAACTCCGATTTGCTGTGTCTCGTGTAAGCTGAACAGAATTGTATAAAAACCATATAGATAAGTATGTGAGTGTTTTTCTTTTTTAATGAGGTGAAAACAACTACAAGTGTCAGGCTTGAACGTGACCCTGTTCTCAGAGTAGGACAGATACAGGAAGTGTGTGTTGCTGATGGCTCCATTGGGTCCAAAGCTCACTGCATATCCCATGTTTCTGCATTCCGTGTGTGTAATTCGCTGTGTCACTCCGGATCACCAAATGCCGCCGTGTGTCCGTGCTCTTTGTCTCCTGTCCTGGTTTCCTCATGCTAAATCGCTGACAAATCCAAGGTCTGTCTCTCTGCTCTCTTTGTTGCTCATTAAAATTGCGCTGAATGAACCTCACCCTCCACTCCCGAATACACAGAGTCACATTTCAAGTGACGGTTTTGTGAAGCACTCCCTTGTGGGCGGCTCGCCTTTATGGAGCTCTGAATAGACGAGCTTTGCTTTCCCGAGCGCACACAAAAGACACGGCTTTTTGTTGACCCTCATTTTGTCAGATGCTGGCATTTTTAATCTATACCGAGGATTTGTTCCCAGGTAGATCTGTGTGGAAAAGATGGTTATTTGTTTATGTTTTATTAGTGCATTTCTCACTGAATATTAGAGGTTTAAAGGACTAAAATAACATGACTTCCTGTGCTTATGCTGGTGCAATGTCATGCTTTTGAGCCCAAGCCACATATTGTGAATTCCTTGCTCTCACTTGCTCCCTCTGGTGTATTTAAAAACTACTACAAATCATATTTGAAAATGAGAATTTGTCATGCCGTCTTTCTGGTGTTTTTAAATTATTGTATGTATCCCTGTCTGTTTCTGCAGAGATGTCCCACAATATATTGACCAGGACGAAGACAATGCCTTACCTCAAGCCACCAACAACAATCCTCCGGAAGAGAAACAGCCACAAGAGACATCCACTGCCAAGGTACACGCCCCCACACACACACACACACACACACACACTACTCTGACTCATCACTCGTACCAAACAAAGACGTGGACGCACACAAACGCACATGTGGCCCTTTGTCCTCCGTGAGCCTGACTCGGTTGTCTATGTGATTCACGCCATGATGCCCCTGAAGTCACGCAGCACTCGTGTGGCGGTCAGTCCTCAAAGTGACGCCATCTCCCCTTCAAGGGATTTTTGGTCACCCGAGTGAATATCCTGCATATTGGCATTTCTTTGCCTCTGAGGGGGAATAACACAATTGTGTTTTTCATGGATATATTTTTTCCAAATACGTTTTTAATTGAGATTATCCTGTGTTGCATCGTCCTGCACACTCGCCACATGTCCACAAACAAACACCCGATTGAAAGTTGACCACATGATGTAAACATGACTGCACCAATATAATATAGATGGCAATACTTCATTGACAAACACATAGAAATACATTGTCTTACATAATAGCTTGACCTCACATAATATAACATCAGCATCAAATAATAGTAATATTAATAAAACTGCTCTTTTCAAAATAAAGTCACACAGCTGTACACTGATCCAGGATCAAAACATTGCCGAAAATATTAGCAGTATATCGGCAAAACATAAAATACAATAATACAATAATAATATGACAGCAGTTTGTAACATTAGCATAGCATACCCGAACATAACAGTATATAATATAATCCCATAGCCTAATACATACAGTATAATATATCATAACCAAAGCGTAACATTGTTATAATGTATCGTACTGTAAGCGTGATGGCCTCAACATAACATTAGCCCGAATGTATAACTCACTACTTTATGCTTATACCAGGCGTTTATGTTTGTGTCCTGTATCTTTTGCTGAACAAACAAACGCTGATGGACATAATCAATCTTCAGTTTCCGTGTGACCGACTGACGCTTCCTGATGTGCGATCTGATCTCTCTGTTGGGGCAGGTGAGGATTGATGACATCACAGAGCTCCCAGCCGAGCCCCTCCTGCGTTCCTGCGTCAGCACGGCGAGCATGAAGGTCAAGAACGTGAAGAAGTAGGTGGTCCCTGTGACGGCGCCGGTGCTATTATGGGCTGTATGAAACTGGGCTCTTATTGAGGCCAGTGAAATGAGATCCTCTCGGATGGCGTGCTGAGAGCCTGCAGACAGAGAGCCTCACACACAGGCCCACATACACCCTTTCCCTCTCTTGCTTTTCTTTTCTCTCCATCACAGTCTCAGTGTGTTGAATACTGATGAGGGGCTCTTGTGCTGTCTTTCTTTTATCATTTCTTTTTCAGGCTGACGTTCCCCAGAGGTCACTTCCCCAGGTTGGCAGAGTGTGCCCATTTCCACTATGAGACTGTTGACTTTGGCAATGTACAGGTGAGTCCTGAAAATAACTGAAGCGACTTCTAAACCAGAGAGTTACGATGTTTATAATTGTGTCTTTGGCACAAATTCAGGGGCCATTGTATTCAATCGCTCCAGAAAAGCACCCTTCTTGAAATGCAATGTGGCAGTCAAATCGATATCCTTGATTTTTTTTTTCTTTTCTTTTCTGGACAATCTTTATTCCATTGTCCTTCTTTTTCCTAAAATGTCACATCTCAGTGACATTTATCAGGAGCGCTCTAGAATAGGACTGGGTGCAGAAAGTTACTCCACTATGCATGCATCATTTTCTCTCCACGGTTACAGATTGTATTCCTATTGAAGCCATGATCCGATTCCAGCAGCATGTTAATCCTTTGCCATCCTCTAACCAGTCATCCTGGATCCAGACTTACCGGTTTGACTCAACCAGTGAGTTAATGCCATACAGAGGTTTCCTGAATAAACAGCAGAGTATATCCAGGATTTTTTAGAGATGACTCATTTTGAAAGTCAAAACCTGTTCTGACAAAAACAATTGAGCGTGAGAATATATGGTTCCAGTTGAATGTAGTTTGAGGTAAATGCGATGTGAACTATTTTAGACATGAGGGTTGGGTGCATATATTCATGTTCCCCTGCATAGATTAATTTAATTACGTTTTAATTAAAAAAACTACAAAAATGACCATTAGCCTCAGCTGTAATGTCAGTTTCACGCTCATTAACCATTGTTAGCACGCTAATACAGAAGGTGAACATGATAGATGTTTTACCTGCTGAACATTAACAGGTTACCATTGTCCTTGTGAGCATGTTAACACACTGACTGGCATTTAGCTCCAAGCATTACGGAACCAGATGTAAACCCACGGTGCGAATAAACTGTTGTATACCACAGTCATACATGTAGAGAATATCTGTATGTAGCAACATTGGCTGCACATAATTATGGATATAACAACTCTTACCAGCCAACAAATGGTTTGGATGAATAGGGTAAGCATTATATTTAACTTTTAAGTATTTTTGCAGCAGTGATGATGAGAAGCAGTGAAGCACTATTGGTCGCTCAGTCCTGTGGGCGTGGCTGTGAGCTGGTTGACCTCAGTGCAGTTCAGCTTGTTTGCCAGCAGAGGGCAGCACTCGTCCACACACAAAGCCTGGGCAGCGCTGAATAAGCCGAGGTAATGGACTTCAGTGCGGGAGGCTGGACCGGTCTTAATTCCAAGGATGCTTTCTCTCTGTTGGGTAAACATCCCGCTGTGGTTGTCACGATGTGAGACTCCATCAGCCGAGTGGAACCGTTTCAGTGACCTTGAGAAGCTCCACAGGGAGAGAAATATCAGTCTGGGGACACACTGAAAGCTCGATTTATTTCTTCTTCAGTATCTTATTTTTGATTAATAACTATTTAATAAGTATAATATTACAATTAATAATCTGTGAAATGAGTCTCTGTTCTCGCTGTATCTCCCATGATGCAATTGCTTGCCTCTATATATGCAGCCTGTGGCGGCAGGAAGGAGCGGTACTGATCAGGTCTCATGTATCCCAGTCGCAGAATAGCTCGAGGACAGCGGACTGCCTCGGTCTGCTGCTGCCCCACTGATGCCTCTCCAGATTAGCTCCAGGTTCGCCTTGAGATTGGAATGAATGTGAATTGTTTGGAAATGAAGACGGGTCGTCTCTCTATCTCGTGCGGCGCCGCCTCGGTATGATGGATGAGCTTGAGCATCTGTGTGTGTGCAGGTTGAGCCCATTTACTGCCAAACCCCCGCCCCCCCCCCCCTCTTTGTCGCTGGAGAAAGGAGAGCGGTTTAGAGAGGGGAGGGGGTGGGGGGTGTAGGGGGGGGGGGCGACGGAGGCAGAGTACAGGAGAAGGGGGGATGAGATGGAGAGGGAGGGAGGGGGTTAAGAGACATAGTGGGAAGCATCCTCTTTCCATATTTCTGCTTTGAATACAGCAGTGAGCATGTGGTGATTCCACAGCCCGGTGAATGAGCGTTTTACGTGAGGCAGCAGGGGGACGGTGGACAGGAGAGCGAGGAGCGGCGTTTAAACTCTGCTGCCAAGGTTTAGCTAGCCGCAAGAACTGACTGAGGTCCAGGACTCCGGATAAACACAAACAAAGAGCCACTTGGATGGATGTCTGAGATGCCGTAGTGGCAAGTAACCTGAATGTTTGGATATGTATGCGTGACGTTTAGCTTAAAGGTCCAGAATGGTATGAGTACATGCATTTGTGCAGGTTTTGCAGGTTTTGAGCTGTGTTAGCATGTTTTATTTTGAAAGGGCTAGTCTAGGCTGTGTGAGCATTATAGAGGAAATATTGCTAACGCATGCCTCCAATGGAAACGTTCAGATTTTTGCTGTTTGGTTTCAGATTTTTTATTTTCATCAGGCTAGTGTTTTGTTTTATCAAAAATAGATCATTGTTTTTCGTGACTTCTCTGTATGATCCTGCTTTCCATCTTGCTTTCGGCCTGCTGGCCCTCATCAGTACCTATTTAAGGCTCAGTTCAGCCTTTTATTTCATCCTTGCAGTGAATGAGAGCTCTTCCATCATGACTTATTCAAGAACTAATCTCTCATTTTGCCTTCTTTGCAAGTTTAGTTTGCAGTATTACTGTTGGCCAGTAACTAGGTCGCTGTGTGTTGAGTATCTGAATGAGTAGCTTTCCGTTATAAATAACCAGAACTTCCCCTGGTACCAGCCTTTGAAGTCTGCTCTACTGTAATGTCTATCAATGTATTCCCAAACTCCTGCGAGGTTTTCATCGTCTCAGTTTTGGGCCGTATTGAATATTTGTTAGAGAAGAGAGAATCTGAATTTCTTAATCTTAATTTTATCTTTTTTAGGCAATACTTACTGTAATTTGATTTTACTTGAGTTGTTACGGTTTTAATACTCCAACCCATAACTTGGTATAAGTGTTTTTTCTATTTAATGAAGGTGTGATTTGGGCACGATGTTCTTCTTGTATTCCAGGTCAAATACAGAGATGCTGTTGTATTGCATTATTTAGAATGCGGGTCACCTTAAAGTCTGCCTCTCTCTCCTCTTCTCTCCTAGCTGGCCTTCGCAGAGGGGCAGAGTGAAGGGCCCAAGGCTGGTCTGGACTCCAAAGAGCTGGTCTTTCTGGTCCAGATCACTTGTCAGGTAACATTACTTTCTATATTGTAAACAATAATCACCATGGTTTAATTTCAAACCAAATTCCACGCCTCTCTTTTGTCAGGGTCGAAACTGGCTGGTAAAGAGAACCTATGAAGACTTCCGGGTGCTGGACAAACACCTGCACCTGTGTATCTATGACCGCCGGTACTCCCAGCTCACCGAGCTGCCGCGAGACGACGCATTGAAGGACACTGTTGAGGTACGACAGAGCTGCAGCTCCAAGATCTGGAGTTTGAGTTACTCAGATTAGAAAATAAGCTGATTATAGTCTGTTCTGTTGCATGATGTGTGGGAAATGACTCTTACCTTTTCCGACTTCACTTAATCTTGACGATCTCGTGTCATTCAGTCAGGAACTAAGATGCTGGCCACCTACCTGTCCCGCTTCTCCGCCATTGCTGACAACAAGATCAACTGTGGTCCGGTGCTAACATGGATGGAGGTCTCTTCGGCTCGCTTTATTCACTCTAGAAATTACCCAATTTAATGATTTGAATATTTGATATTCACTGTTATTATATAAGTAGTTAAGTTAAAGGAACTGTGAGACATTTTTTTGGGGAAGTCAGCTAACTAAAATGTGTGTTAAATTATAGGTCCAGGACATTATGGCTAAACTCAAAGTAAAATGTAAAGAAAAGACTCTGGTTCATGAATATGTACGTTGTATTTATGAATCAACGGCTGCTGGGATCCTCTTAGTGATGCCAGGTGTTAGCTGGGCTGGTAGCACGCTGCAAAGGGAGAGGCTGTGCAGAGGTTTTTGTTTGTGGGTGGGCCAAGTCTTCTTGAGATTAGTTCTTTTTATGGTTCCTTTTTTATATAATCGGATTAATAAACACTTTTCTGTCTTTTGAGATTGATTGAGATGAGATAACTGCTTTGAACAGAGTATACAATAATGATATGATTGGTCTAATGTTAATACCAGGTAACATTCTAATTATTATTTTAATACAACCATACTGCAGTAACACTGTTGTTGCTGCTAAAAATACCAATATTACTTCTCACCATATGATTTGTAATAAAGCAGTACCAGCTGCTTCTTCCTGCTTCCAGTCTTTGAGCTGAGCTTCGCCAACATCTCTAACTCCAACTTTCTAATAGCATTCTTCTGTTTTCCAGATCGACAACAAGGGGAACCACCTCCTGGTGTCCGAGGAAGCCTCCATCAATGTCCCGGCCATCGCCGCTGCACACGTCACCAAACGTTACACAGCCCAGGCCACCGACGAGTTGACCTTTGAGGTAAACTCTGTTACAGGAGACCTACGAGAAACTTAGTCTAATTACCTTCGCATTGAAAATGCGGAAGGTAATGTTTTGATCGCCGTGTATTTGAATGCGTGCGTGTGTGTTATTCGCATAAGTCAAAAAGTATTAAACCGAATCGCATGAAATTAGGTGGGATGATTGGTTATTATCCGGGGACCATTAGATTAGATTTTGGGATCTATCGGGTCAAAGGTCAAGGTTGTGTAAAGGTAAAAATATTCTTGAATCGCATGACATTTGGTGGAATGATTGGTTATTATCTGGGGACCATTTGATTTAATTTTGGGATCGATCGGGTCGAAGGTCATGAAAGGTCAACATCTTTTTAACATAGCACGGTCATTTTTTATCCAGTTGGCATTCAACTAATGCAAAAATGTTCATAATTCAATGCCCAATCTTGTGATATGCGAAGGTATGCGCTCTACCGAGTGCCCGTTCTAGTTCTCTTTGCATCTTTGAGCCAAGTTATTTTCACTGGATATTTTTCATATAAACATTTCTGATCCCTTCATAATGCCTTTTTTAATGTGCTCGGCTGCGATCCACGACTCTGTTCTCATCATCTCTCTGTGACCCAGGTGGGGGACATCGTGTCGGTCATAGACATGCCTCCCAAAGAAGACACCGGCTGGTGGAGAGGGAAACATGGCTTTCAGGTACGTAACCAGTTTGAGAAATTGGCCTTTGGTCGCCGTCCATGATTACCACTTTTTAACATACAAAAAAAGATGCAGAGTACTCGCGTGCACACAAGCATCTGTTTGACAGACGAGGGCCAAGCATATCATGTCGTTTGACTGGGGTGATGTTTGCAAATTAAATTAACTGAAAAATAACCAGATAAACAAAAAAGAGTTGAAGTTCTGAAAGGAAAAGTATAGCAGCATATTTGAGCTGGATGGAGAAGCATCTGCAGCAGCCTAACAAATTACTGCTTGGGGTTTTGAACAGAAATTTCTCAAAAGATAAGAAGAGTACAAAAGGCAACCGGAATTTCAGTTCCAGCAAGCACAATCTGATGCCTTTTCATAAGTGTTGAGTCTGAGATGAAAATCAAATCACATTGATTAATGTGAATATCTTACAGTAGGAGGAAAGAGAGGTATTTTTATAATTCTTAAAAAATATTGCAAAGGATGGATAAATTATCAACACAGGGATTATAATATAATATTATATTATATTATATATATATATATATATATATATATATATATATATATATATATTAATATTAGAGGGATAACAACCTAATGCTTGTCTTTTATATATTAGCAAATATAAGTTGAACTTTGACTTTCAACTATTACATTTTTTAAATCGCAATAGCAAACGGTTTGTTATTGCTATTCCGTGAAACCCTCACATGCTTTGCACGATACGAATGCAAACCTTCTATTTTCCGCCTGAGACAGCATGAACCCTCATGCTCACTGACCTATTTCTGCACCTTCACCCAACCGCAACCCCCCCCCCCCGGTCCCTTGGACCGTCCCAGTGTGTCAACAGCTCCGTCGCTTGTCTTTCCGCTGCTCATCCTCTTGTCTCTCCCTGCAGGTTGGTTTCTTCCCCTGCGACTGTGTCGAGCTGATAAATGACAAGATTCCTCCCAGCGTTCAAAGCTCAGTGCCGAAGCCAGGTACGTGTGCGTGTGCGTGTGCGTGTGTGCGTGTGTGTGTGCGTGTGCGTGTGCGTGTGCGTGTGCGTGTGTGCGTGTGTGTGTGTGTGTGTGTGTGTGTGTGTGTGCGTTGCTAGATGTGTTTCCCGGGGCAGTCATCTGGCTGTATCACAGATAAAACCTGCAGTGAGGTCAAACCCTGGGCAAGACCTTCTGACATGGTTGAAAATGCTTATTTCGGTGTAATTGAGACCTCTCGTGAATTTGTGTCCAGCGATAAATTGGCCTGGTCTGCGTGACGGTCGTAACTTTGCAAAAGATGTCCAACTTTCTTGTTGTTGTTTTTCTTATGTTCATTCTAAGTCTATCTTCCTTAATTGTAAAGCACTTTGTGCTGCATTATTTTGTATGAAATGTGCTCTACAAACAGTGTATTAATGTGTCTGATCAGTGTGTAAGAAGCATGGGAAGCTGGTGACGTTCCTGAGGACTTTCATGAAGTCTCGACCACCGCCTCAGAAGCTGCGTCAGCGCGGTATCCTCAAAGAGAGAGTGTTTGGCTGTGACCTGGGGGAATACCTCCACAACTCAGGACATGAGGGTAAAATATTACTACAGAACTTCATATTTTCCATTGTGTAATTCCCACCTGTTGGTGGTTCACACTTAAATGTTTCATATTTTCAAATCGTAAATACCCCGAGAAGAGATTACCCAGTGACTGGGCTGCCTGTATCGGGGATCTGTGGCACATCGCTGGGATGTGAATCGAGTCGGTGGCGGAGATAACCAGCAAGCAAGATGTGCTTCTGCATAAATTGTTGTAGATTTGCATAACGCTGTGTGTTTCAGTTTTTTCCAGACGTGTTGAGACGCCTGTGGTGGGAAGGCCTCCCCTGACTCTCTCCTCTCCTGTAGTCCCCCAGGTCGTTAAGTGCTGTGCTGACTTCTTAGAGAAAAATGGAGTCGTGGATGGGATCTACAGACTGTCTGGGATCTCCTCCAACATCCAGAAACTGAGGTTTGTACCATTTATTTTTTCATTATCTTGATTGGAAATTTAACCCAAATATACAGAATCTATCAAGAATAGAATGTCTCTACACTTACTGTCCCAGGTGTGTTTTTGAGCTACTTCTTCTGAAACCCATCACATTCAGTTTGATTCAAGCTTTGCAGCTTTGCATGGCTGTAATGATTTACCCATCTATTCTACGTTTGCCAGAAAACTCTCATTAGCAGATCAAGCGGGCGGTTCATAATCTGGAGTTGTGTTGACAGCCCCAAAATAGTTTTTCCACATATGAAAACATTTCACCGCTGCCACAGCAGCTCGAATTATTTAGGGAAAATGACAAGTATGTAGTGACAGTTTTTCTTTACCTGCGCCACCTCACTATTAAATCTGTTTTGTTTGGAGAGGGGTATTATTAGCTTCTGTCACGATTATAAAAGTAAACTGTAGAATTTTAAGAAAATTACAGAATTTTAAATATAATAATGAATGAATTCACCAAGCAATATTACCATGTCCAAAGCAGCTTATAGTGTGGAAATGTTATGATTGTTTCTGTGTTTTCACACTGACAGATTGGCAGTAGGTTGACTCCCACGCTGTTCCTTATCGTATTCTTTCCGTCCAGGCACGAGTTTGACTCGGAGCAGGTCCCGGACCTGAGCAGGGAGGTCTTCAGACAGGACATCCACTCAGTGGGCTCCCTCTGCAAGCTGTACTTCAGAGAGCTGCCCAACCCGCTGCTCACCTACCAGCTCTACGACAGATTCTCTGTAAGGACCAGGGCGGTGGACCCCGGGGATGGGGACTTCTGCTGCACATCGATATGGGGATGGAAAACACGTATCCGGTTACTCTGTGATGATCGAAGCACTGGAGAAACAATGTCAAATTGACAGCTCTGTTTTCAGTACCGTTAAAAAAAAACGTGTTCATTGCATTACGCTGGGCTTTCTAGGAACAGCCGGGGATGCGCCTGCTTCAACAGAATAGCAGATTAAGTCAGCCCAAACACAAAAAGCAAAAAGAGAGGGGGGTGGCTAAGGCAGCTCCCTCTGCTCCTCTCTGACGTGTGCTTTATCCTCCGTCTCCACAGGAGGCCGTGTCTGCTGCCACTGATGAGGAGAGGCTGGTCAAAATCCACAACGTCATCCAGCAGCTGCCTCCTCCACACTACAGGTCAGGCGGAGAGCTCTCTGTCGCACCCTGGTGGCCGGAACGGGGTACCATTGTATTTATCTGTTCGAGGAACGGCGGTGCTGCATGAGAACAAGTCAACGCCGATGCTAATTTTGACCTTTGCATTCTGAGAATGCGGAAGGTTATGTTTTGATCGCTGTGTATTCATTTATTTATTTATTTATTTGTATGCGTGTTATTCGCATAACTCAAAAAGTATTAAACGGAATCACATGAAATTTAGTGGGATAATTGGTTATTATCCGGGAGCTATTTGATTAGATTTTGTGATCGATCGGGTCAAGGTCATGAAAAGGTAACAAAAAAGTTACTGCGCTCTACCGGGTGCCCGTTCTAGTTTTACTAATGTTTTGAAAAATGTACAACAAAATGATGTAAAACTCAGCTCTGATCAGCTCTTAGTGCAGCATAACATCTCTGATCACTGATGCATTAATCCTCTCTGTTGGATGCACTGAAATGACCCTCTCCGATGACCTAGGGTTGCCTTTTGTTGAAGGAATATAAACACAGAGGAAATGACGGTGGGGGGGACTGCGTGTTAAATATTTGCCTTTCTTCACCTTTAGGACTCTGGAGTACCTCATGAGACACCTCTCCCACCTCGCCACCTTCAGCCCCATCACCAACATGCACAATAAAAACCTGGCTATTGTCTGGGCGCCTAACCTCCTCAGGTGACTCTTGAACTATTATAATTACCTTCGCATTGAAAATGCAGAAGGTAATGTTTTCGCCGGCGTTTGTGAATATGTCCGTCCGTCAGTTAATCGTCTAAATCAGACAAAACTGAGCCGATTCTTATGAAACTTGGTGGGATGATTGGTCATGACCCAAGGAATAATCGATTAGTTTTTGGGAGTGATTGGGTCAAAGGTCAAGGTCAAAGTCACGAAAAGGTGAAAAACGTAAATTTGCGATATCTCGGTTAATTGGCATCTGATTTGCGTGAAACTAGTGCCAAATTGTTCATAATTCAATCTTGTGATATGCGAAGGTATGCGCTCTAGCGAGTGCCCATTCTAGTTCCAGATGAGCATGCCAACGGTTTAATCGTGGCGCTAACGTTTCCATTTCCTCCTCGTGTATCTGTGACAGTGATCTGGGGCATGTCTCCGTGGTCCAGAGCTGTGAAATAGGCTGTTCTGTTCTGCGTTTCAGGTCCAAGCAGATCGAGTCGGCCTGCTTCAGCGGCACGGCGGCGTTCATGGAGGTGCGTATCCAGTCGGTGGTGGTCGAGTTCATCCTCAACAACACCGAGGCGCTCTTCAGCGCGAAACACAACGCCGTCATACGCGAAAGCACAGGTGGGTTGAAATGGGATTACATTGACATGTGACATCTGTTCTCGGGTTGGATCCATCTCTAACACACCTTCATTTCAGGTAACAACACCTTATGCAGACCCAAGTCCCTGATGGTCTGCTCCCCGTCCACAAAGCTACTGTCTCTGGAGGAGGCCCAGGCTCGCACTCAGGTCCAGCTGGGCTCCCCGGCCACCACCCCCAGCCTCTCCCACAGCGACTTCATCGAGGTGGGGGAGGGGCCCGGAGCTCTGCTCGGCAAGTTCCACACGGTCATCGAGCTGCCGATGGAGAGGTATTTAAATCAGTCCCGCTGTTTATTGATTATGTTTATTCTTCTACGTAATGAGCATGCGGAAACATTTTGATTTGAGTTGTTCAATGATGATGCTTTGTTAAAAGATGACTAATCTTACTCGCTATGCAATCAGTTGATTCATCAATTATTAAATAGATAGATAGATAGATATATACTGTATTAATCCCCAAGGAGAAATTTGTTGTCACAGTAGCAGCACCAATGAACTAAACACACAAGAATAAAATAAAATATAAAAAACAGGGATGAAAGATATAGAGTATACAAGTAAAAATATAAAATAAAATAAAAAATCACAAGAAACTTAAAACCATACATTTGCTGGTTACAGCTATTCAAATGTGTTGTGAGGATTTGTTGTGTTTCTCTGTCTTATGTTTTTATTCATAATGTTTTTTTCTGTTTGGATGGTTGGTCAGACAAAACAATTTAGTTTAAAACATTTTGAATGGAAAAAATAACCATGTTGGAAATTTTTTGAATTAATCTGATTAAAATACTAATTGTTAGTAGAAGCCCTGTTGTTTTATTTTTATTTTCGTTAGTTTTGCTTGTGTGAAGTAACCG
Source organism: Liparis tanakae (assembly GCA_036178185.1). NCBI lineage: Eukaryota > Metazoa > Chordata > Actinopteri > Perciformes > Liparidae > Liparis > Liparis tanakae. Next base: position 15,842,779 of record CM070099.1, on the reverse strand, counting down.
ACTTTGGTCGGAGGAAACGGCGGGTGTTGACGATGATGTGTTCCCTGTGTCGTAGTGGAAAGAGGCCCCCAGTTAAGGCCAAGAAGTCTCCTGTGGGGAACTGGCTTTCCTTTTTCCACCTGGGCAAGTCCCACTCCGTGTCCAAGCGTAAACTGAAGCGACACCCCAGCGAGCCCAACGAGATAAAGAGCATCGCGCTGCCAGGTCAGACCCCTACTGCCACTACAAAGCCACAACACATGCATGCTAGTCCATTCATTCATCTAATCTTTATCGTTTTATCACATTGAAATATTTTTTTAGAGCCAGCGAGAATTCATATTTTTGAGAAAACTGATTTGCGTTGGAAATATTTGCAGGTGGAAGAGGAGATGGCGGCACATTGCGCTCCACCAAGAGTGAGGAGTCTCTCACCTCTCTGCATAATGTGGAAGGTAAATATTCATGCACACGGCGAGCAATTTGTGAGAACTGTATTTCTGTGACGAGATGATTCAGTCTAAATATGCCTCTGCTATTTTCCATCCCAGGGGAGCCCCCGAGTTACCGCCCCCGTAGACCTCATTCGACTGAGGCCTTTTCTCCCGTCTGTAGCGACGACGTACGAGACGACGGACGAGACGACGTACGCAACGCCAGAAGGAAAGACGACCCCAGAGCCCACCCTCTGAATGGGGGTCACGGTGGTGCCGATTGGGTCCGCACTGCAGTGTGTGTTTCTCCACCGCACCAGGAGGACGATCTCGATCTTTGCCCGCCGGCCGAAGGCATCTACAGTTTGGACTTCGACCCCATGTCCTTCCAGTGCAGCCCGGCCTCAGCGACGCCCGGGCTGCAACGCAGCAAAGATGGGAATAAATGGAGGAAGAATGCCGGCTGTACTGGTGAATCAGAGCCCGTCTTCTCCGCCAACAACAACAACATCATCGGCTATCAATCTCCAGACGTTAGCCCTGTTCTCTGTAAAGGTGGGAAGAAGGTCCCCTCCAAGCAGCTCTCTCCTAAACTCAGGAAGATAAGATAAGATAGTCCTATTAGTCCCTCAGTGGGGAGATTACAGGATCACAGTAGCATTGCTCACAAGTGAATAAAAACAAATAATAAAATTGAAACAAGTAATAGAAATAATATAAATAAGCATTATAATAATAATAATTAATAATTAATAATAATTAAAACCTGTAGAATATGAATGTACAGACTGAATAGAACCGTATATATAAACAAAAGTACTTAAACATATTGCACATGATATTGATAAAGTGCTGAAGTGACCAAGTTCAGATCAGATGTGTCAAGTGGCCTACTGGGAGCTCAGCTGGTTGTGTAGCCAGGAAGAAGTCATTTAAGATGCAGGCAGATGTTCAGAATGCATCCTCCCCTCCTCCACCTCTTCCTTCTCCTTATCCCCCGGCAGAGAACTGTGAAGCTCCGCCGGCAGACGGGAAGGAGGCGAGAGCGCCGTACCCACGCTGCAGCCCGCCCAGCCGGGCGAGCCAGGGCTCGGCCCTGACCGACCTCAGTCAGCCGGCCCAGAAGCTGCCCGATCCAGGTCAGTAGCCCTCCTCTTAAACATCTGGCATCCTACGTCCTGTACATAGTTGGTATCTATTTAAATATTAAAGCACTCTGTAGTTTCTTATGCAAGCTTTTGTGTCCTGTCCCATCATGTCTTACCATAGCTCTGTTTGTCTTGTCATATTGTAGCGTTGTTTGTCTTATCCCTCCCCAGGAACAGATAGACTTATGAGCTCCGTGTCCGTTCTCCCTCCTCACCCTCCCTCCACGAGCGCCGCGCGCAAGCTGGCGTTGGCTCTCGCCGAGTCCGCCCACAAGGCCAGCAGCGGTTCCCAGAGAAGAAGCAACGTCCCGTCACACGCCCTCCAGAGACCGGAGGCTCCCCACGCTCAGGACCGCCCCCCCCGGCCCTCTGTGCTCGATCTTAAAGGCTACCCCAAGGAGTACCGCGGCCCCCACGTCTCCAAGTGGCAGACCTCCAGTCGCAGCCCGGTGGAGAGCCACGGCCGGCCCCACCCGGTTCACTTCCTACCCGCCCACCTCGGCGCCGAGCCGTCGCAGGTCAGCGATGGAAAGGAAAGCGTGTGCAGTTTCACACCTAACGTGAGCCCGCTCAGGTCGGAGAGCTTGGACGAAGGCAGCGGGAAGAGGAAGGACCGCAGAGAGGGACCAAAACACGCCAAACAATCTGAACCCACCTATCAGAGCGTCGGGGTGTCGACGCCCACACAAGCCGCCCGCTCCGCTCGGAGCCCGTCGAGCTCTCCCGTGTACGTCAACACCGACTCCATCAATGTCTATAATTTCCGTGCTGTTCTGGCAGAGACCTCCATGCCCGCCTCCATCAAGGAAGCCATGCCGCATCCATTCCAGCCGTCCTCGACCCATCACTACAGCCCAGTCGAGGACGTCTACGGCAATCATCATCATCATCATCATCGCCCAGTTCAAACGGGGCGGATGCCTGGCCCGCACTGCCCTCGGCCTGATGCCGTGTCGCCTCTCATCTTGGGCCCGAAAAACATCTACAGGCAGTCGTCCGAAGGCCGCTACAACACTCTGAGGTTAAGGCAGCCGTTGTCGCCTCAATACGGACGTTACAGAGACGAGCGCCTCGCCGGCGGCTGCCACAGACAACCGGGACAATGGCCGAGGTCCGAAGACGGAGGAGTCGGGCACCCGGCCGTCCGGAGGGCTCGCTCCTTCCACGCCCCTCAGATTAGTCACTACAAGCTCACGGAGACGGAAGTCCTGCCCCCGGACGCCATGTTTTATGTGGAGCAGAAGCCGAGGCAGGAGGCGCCCTATCAGAGGCTGATTCAGACCGGCGTTCATCCCGTCCGGCAGCATTTCGAGAACACGCGCGCCGACTACCGTTACAGCCCCTACTCCGATGTGAACCCAGTGGATGGCTCTTGCTATTACGGAGAGCCGTGTCAGCAGAGTGGCATCCGGCACAGTCAGTCCTACACCATGCGGTCCACGAGGGAGAGCGGGCCATCGGATTACTACGACTACTCCCCGCGTCGAGTTCCTCCTGTGAGCCGGGAGCTTTACGTAGAGAGCAGAGACACCGTCGTCTACGAGGCGAGGGATGCAGACGTCTCGTACCCACCAGTCGAGCAGGAGAGTAAATCCAGACGTCAGAACCCATGTGCGGCTGTGTCTCCTTACGAGGGCCCGGTCTCGTTGACCGACACGAGGAACAGAGACATCATGCACACGAGGAGCAAGTCGGACCCTGGGAACGCCTGCCTCCTCTCCGCTAACCGGACGGATGTGGAAGCGACATCCCCAACGTCCCCACGGTCTCAAAATGCAGAGCCCAACGTGGTCAGGCAGCAGTATGGTCACTGGTCGGGGGCGGAGCCAGGGCCGTCCAGGCGGATTCAGATCAAAGAGCCGTCCTCGCAGCAGCCGCCGCTTCGCAAAGTCCCCTCTCTCCCAGAAAGGGGCCCGCCCAACGTCGAGCACAGCACCAGGAGCCACGCGCGGGGTCACGACCAGGATCGGTTCCTGATGACCAACGCCGCCAACAGCTACTCTGGGGTTGTGAAACCCGGCATCCTCAGGAGGTCGGGGAGGTCGCAGAGCACCAGGGAGAACCATCACTACTATCATTACCACGCCAAATCCCCGCAGGATCCTGAACATCTGGCGTCCTTTTCCACTCAGCCCAACAGAAGGACTCAGAGCACGAAAGTCAGACCCACACAATACGACCACAAGGAGGGTCACTACGCAGCGCCCAGACTTAAACCCACAAGATCCGGTAAAGCCGCTGCTGGGTATTTGCCCAGCCAGGGCTGCATGTCTCCCCGCGGCCACAGACTGCTGTCCAAAGCTCTGGGCCGGGAGGCTTTTCATCACGCTGCTCTGAGATCAGAGGCCGGGGTTTACGACTGATTGCGACCGCCGGTTTTATCCGATTCCGCATCGGGGCCAAAGGAGAACAGCACTTTATCCTCCGCCAAACCAACAGTGTTGAAAGTGTGTTTTGTTTTAACCGTCAAGTGCTGCTAAAAAGTGTGAAGTGAGGCTGCTTCTGGGGATCACCCATCACAGGGTTTCACATTTTGCAACAGCTCAAAGGGATCAAGTATGCAGATTGTCTTACATTTGTTTGAAAGTAAAGCTATGATAGAGTGAAAATGATGGCTTATATATTTTATTTAATGTATAAGAGATGCCAATTCGAAGTATCTGGTTTTATTATGATTTCAGTCAAATGTGTGTAAAATAATGTTAATTTTAAATGTATTATATTTGTATAAATAACACACCGCTAACATGTGGCCAATGTACTGTACATTTTGTTTTCTATTCTAGTCTGCTCAGACTTCAACAAGCACTTTTGAGGATAACAGTGTATGAACCACATTGTCTTAATGTGGTGGACATGAAGCTTCTTGATATACAGTATATATATTTTTTCTTTTCTGTAAGAAACGGCTTGCTCTGAATCATGGTTAAATATTAAATTTGCACTTTTGGGGGTGAAATGGAGGATAATCTCATGGTTTCTAACTTTTTCTTTATCACACATTGTATAATGCAATCTTAAAATAAGCGAGTGCTATGATTTCGGTCAAAGCTGCCATGCTATGAAATATGCTACATATACAGTAAATGCAAATTAGCTCATTCAGTTAAGTAAAAAGGTGTATTTTGTATGGTTTTGTCACAAAAACGAATTTATTTTCTCTTTTAGGGAACTTTTAACAATGTAGTGTTTTAAATGAAATGTTTTATTCCTTAGAGGCTGTTTTAAATCCAAACATGAGAATATTCTGTTCAAGACATGCATTATTTTAGTGAGTCAGAAAAAGTAAATAAAGATATCTCATCAGTGATGTGTGTTGAACTCATGTGTCATGGGTACAATTTATACATGTGTGTATTCCACTCATTTAGCATCACTCCAAGTGTGTCAGATTCAAGATGGGTAGTTTAAAAAAAAACACGTCTTTTTTTTTATACATTTCATTTCTGGTCAAAAACAAGTACTTTTAGGGAATAAAAAAAACGTGTGTAAATAGGGTCCTGGTTTAAAAAAAATATTACTCTGTATTTATCTTGCCAACTGACCTCCAGGTTGGGAGGTACCACGTTAAGAGCACACTGGTCCCACAGTGGCGTATGCTCACCACCAGGTGGCACTGTAGCACTGCGGGATATCCCAAGCTCCCAATTCATTGTGGGAAGATCACAGACTTTGATTTTCTTGTCTGACATCTCATATCGGTTCAAAAACATTGCAGAGGATCCTGACTATTTTATTGTTTGTACTGCTTTTTCAATTTCCATTGGTTCAGAGGTTTTAATGAGAACTACCAGGATGTGATGTGTAAACATTAGACGAGCACGGGAGATCCCTTCAGTGGACTAGCCGTGACCTCGACTGGGATGACATGCTATGAAAGCAAATGTAAGGCTGCTCCTCGTATACATAAGCCTGTTGCTTTAGAGCGACCATGTTATCACGGTTCATACCAGGGTTGATTGGCTGGAGGATGATCAGAAACAATCATCCAAGGTTGACCAGAGTGCCTTGGAAAATCGTTGCTTTGTTAGAAATTATTAAAGTGCCCCCCTCTGACCCCCCCCCCCCCTCCCAATCAAAACACCCTTCCATTCACAGCTGACTGAAAGGCTTGGTCTGTGGTGAAAACCATTAGGAGAGCCTGTGGAATCAAAGCAATGTCTCCTGGCAGCTCTGCATTGCTACTGGAGCAGCGAGCCATTGTTTATTCATCTGCACATTGGCATTCAAAGTGCATCCTCACTGTTCCCTCTCATAACCAACAAGTTGCAATTTTTATGCATGTGAAGGTTGAAGGCAAATTATTTATGGGAGACTGGACCGACCTGAGGAAAGAGAACAGCCTCTAGCCAAATGGTTTACGTTGAAAGCAATCCCTTTCTATAGGCTTTTGAATTCACTGGATCACAGCAAGATATATGCATGTATTATTCAACGTTTCAGAGAAAGGATTGTTGCCCTGCTAGACAGCCGTCTGCTTTTTGGACATCCTAAAACATTGCTACCTTTTCAGGATCCGGTTACAGTCTTATTTTTCAGCAGGGGGCAAATGAAATGAGTGGGAAAATGGCGCTCCCTCAAGCGTTTCACCTCCCTTCGCCGCAGCAAAGGTGTTAAAGTCAGAATAATCTCAGCAGAAAGCGCACGCTCGTGTCTTGAAGTGTCTGAACTGGAAGAAATGGTGAGCGAGTTGAGGTTCAGCTGCAAAGGGCGAGACCTTTCACCTGTATGAGAAATTATTCAAGAACATCTGTTGTGGTCCACATGCAAGGATGGGATGTGTGAGGCGTGTGCTGCCAAACACCGGCAGGTGCAAGGTGAATGGACGGGGGAATCTGCGGGGTAATAGTTGCCCTACACACCTGGGGAGATTACTCTTTAGAATTCCACAAAATTGTGCATTATAGACTTTCTATATTCTGAAGGAACAATTTGAAATCCTTAATGGCTCTTTCTGTGAGTGCAGTCTGCAGACCTGGCAGTAATATGGCAGGAGCTGTGTTTCTCTGGTTCACCGCACTTTATGGTCCAATAAAGATCCGCTTTTGGTTGTTCATTACAATCCAATGTTCCATTACAACACATTATTGGAACGTTATGAATGTTTATTTCCTCATTGTTTCTTTGATGGATCACATATAGTGAAAGCCTATACTTCTAAGAAAAATATGAATCCTGCTGGGCTCAGTGGACTTGTTCTCGTCCAGATATGTATACATAACTGCTCTTTTGGAATACTGCAATTGGATATAGATAACACTGAACTCAAATTGTGCCTTTTTAAAATACATGTTTTAGTAACATAAAGCAGCACCTTGTGCACTACAAGCTACGGCTGCCATTATTAGGATGCTTTTCCTTTTTGGTGTGACAGGGAAAATCTGATCCGCACTCTTTTCAACATCCCACTGATTATGTGGAATCTGCAGCGGTCTGTGCCGATGCCCTGTGTATTTCAGTTTTTTGTATTTATCAGCGCTTCTGAGAGATACGTGTTGCCAGATGACTGAAGTAGAAAGTTCTCAGAGATCATACGGCTCACTTAATTACCTGGTTAACATGACAATGGATTCTAATTGAATTACCGACACCAAGAGAACCGTGTTAGTACTTCAGGCAACCAATTAGGCCTCGGCTATGGATAGAAATACAGAGAATCCATGTTGTTTTTTTAATAGAAAATCAGCTTGCTTTTTAGAGGGAAGGTGTAGAGCCAAATTCAATGCTTAGTAATTGAATAAGTGATTAGACCTCAGTTTTACTCAAAGGCTCCCCAGTCACAGGGCTGTTTTCTATTATTATTTGACATTCACATACATATCAAAATGATTAAGCAACCAGAAGACTGAGTGCTGGCCCACACAATAATAATGCTCTTTACCTTTACACGATGAATACTAGCAGGAGAAGGTTAAATCAGCTGCATCCATCATTTTTTTAAAAATTGTATTATTTTCATATATGATTTATTTGTAGAAATTACAATACAAGACTTAAAGTACAATATACCTCACAAATAAGGAGTGAAAGGATAACCTATCACACAGTCAAATGGTGAGGATATACATTACAGCCCCCCTCCCCTCCTGGGGGATACACTTGTTAATGATATACATCTGTTAATTTCAGGGTATGTCTTTATTGTGCTTAATACCGTTCGATGATTTTGAATTTGTAAAACTGTTAAGACCATAAGGCATTGCTCATGAGGAAATACGAACAAAAGCCACACAATTCAAACAGTTCCAGGCATCAGAGAGTGTACTTTTGTTTCTATCCATCAAAAATGTTTTTGAAATCTCCCCATCTGGATCACGGAGCATTTCCAGTAACCCTCAGATGAGAGGCCAGAGCAAAACTGCTCATGCTCAGTTGATTTGCAGACTTCACTGGTGCTAATGTTGCCGTGTCAGTGACCCTAAAGTTAGATGATCATGTAATGACACATTATGATATGTTATAAAGGAGATTAACAACTGAGCAGAAATGTACATCCAATGCAGTCATTTAACCAGCCAGAGCAGGGAGCACTTGCTTCATGCTCCACCTTTGGTAATTGCACAAGAATTTAATTCAACCATTTAAGGATTTAATTTCTACGTTGTGAAACAAAGCATGTCCAGATATAATCAATCTTTCTGAAATTCCCTTTATTGGACTAAATCAAATATGCTTCAGGGTTGAGGTGGACATGTTTCCTAAATAAGTCACAACTGCAACCACGCTGCAAGTGCATGCAACTGGTATGATGGTTTGAAGCAAACACATTACATTTCATCCCCTCTGTTTATAATTCACGCGTTCTTTATAATTGCGATGATAAGATTAAAGTGTGTGGTGAGCTCATCTTCCAAATTTTATCTTATGAATGAATGCTAATATAAATTCAGCCAGCTTCTTTCAACAATCTATTTTTCCACTACAATAATTAGAGGTAATTAATGAGACATGGATCAATCTCACAAAGAATTGCAGTACATTTCTATAAGAAACTGAAGGGTTTCTTCATATAGAGCTAAACAAACCTTAACATAACGGAGGAGGAAGTGACAAACTGTCTTAAATGGGCTTAATGATGTGTTTGAAGGTAATTATCGACATAATTGGAAGACGTTCACTTTTGCTTGAATTACTCAAGGTCTAAAATAAAACTCCTAAAATAACCCAATATTCTTGGTGCTACGACTATTCCTCAAAATATTAATTAACCTTTGTGGAAAAGTGTGTTCAATCTTGTTTCCATTAACTTGTCTCTTTTGTTCTTTTTTGTACACATTTTCTCTTGTTTCAATAGCGTAGTTTTCTTTTGTTCACATCACAATGACTGCCTAAAACCGGGTTCTTACTAAATCATAGGCTCAGGCTTTCCTGTCCTAAAATGAATGCCCAGTGATAGCTCAAGAATTTCATGCTTCAGATGATGGCTTTTCTCGTCACTCTGCATGTGGACAATCTGAACTGTGAACGTAAACTCAGTGCAGAAGTTTAGAGGACCACACAAACTGGATAAAGCTCTGCTCAGCGTTGTCACACATGCAAAAAAAAGAAAAAAGAATCCTTTGCACAGCTGAACAAATAAAAAGAAAACAAAACATGTCTCTGTATTTGTCCGCAAACCTCTATATCCAATCTTTAAACTGTGCTGAAACAAACTAGTTACAGAGCTCAAACTCAGTAACTAGACTCATTGATATTTTACCATTGTAAATTTACCATTGAAATCCTTGCACCATAGAAACGTCATATTTGCCAAAGGGGAACAAAAACAGCATGAAAAATGAACAGTAGAACACAGAGGACAGCCCAAATGATGTGCATGTGCCCGATATGTACCCCTGGGTAAGGCTAGATGAGGTTAAAGTTTATTAACCCATTTTTTTACAGTTTCCTGGAATTTCAAAATCTAATTTGAAGCTCCAGCATAGTAATTGAGTTTCTTATCGCACATAACACCGTAGCTACATCTTAAATAGGAATGGTAGAAATAGCAAAACGAGTCCTGGTAACTAGCTAACAGCCTAGCTTAATAGAGTAGCCTCTACCTCTCGTGAGATTAACCCAGTTTCATCTACTGTAGCCTCATTAAACCACCTTTAAAAACATAATTAACATATTTATGAAACTGCTAGCTTGACAGGAGAGCCATGTTTAAAGGTGTATCCATAATGTTTACGTTCATAATGATAATGTTGGTGGCTTTGGAGCAATCCCTGAACATCATATACAGTATAGGCCAGGGGTGGTCACACTTTTTCAGCATGCGAGCTACTTATAATGTGACCAAGTCAAGACGATCGACGGGGGGTGCTAGTGATTTTTTCTCTGCTCCGCCCCGACGATGCGCGCGCAAGCCAGCGAAGCTTTGCTGTAATCTGGCGCTATAGAGGAAGTTACTCGGGGGCGGGCACATTTATTTTTCTGTGATGCGATCTCCCAACACTACGCCGCGATCGACTGGCAGGTCGCCGCGATTGACCGGTCGATCGCGATCGACGTATTGAGCACCCCTGGTATAGGCTAACCATGCCTATGTTGACTGTTTTGCAATTGCAAAATGTGTTGCGATATTAGAGGTAAATTATAATTTTTGCATATTTATTTTTATTTATTTATTTATTTATTGGGGAATCGTTAATGAAACATGATTTAAAAATAGATAATGGAGGTATGGAACTTGTTCTTTGGTTCACCTGTTCATGGGACGTGATAATCCATTGCAGGGAGACTGTGCCTTCACCAGACAAGGATATTACCGTAATATCCACCCGAATATTGACCCTTCACTAACGTTGGATAAAAATCCCCCTGTCACGTGTAGGCTTGGAGCAGGGAGACACGCCTACCTTCACTGACGTCAGTGAGCAGCCCGAAGCTACACAAGGACCAACACATATACAACGCTACTCAGACAAAAGCAACGCAATAAAAATCACGTAACCACAATAGCCCACATGGGTAAAATTCACCTGACGCTAGCTATAGGTTAAAGAGAGCAGTTCGTTGCCCGTATTAGCAGCCGGCCTGTGCTCGTCTTTGCCCGTCGATGACACACTAGACTTTTGTCTCTATTGCCAAGGTAGCATATGTTGTATTGAATTTATTTGGTAATCAAATGTCAAATCTGATCATTTAATTTTTTTTATGTGAGCCTTGTCTGATCGACCCTTATTTTTTAGGATGTATTCACGTAATGCAATAATAATGAATTATTATAGGTCTAAGTTTTTTACAACTCAAACAACTTGGCTAAGAGCCTTCAACCCTTTTGTTTTAATTAAAGTACTGTTTCTGCAGTTACTGTTGTCTCTCTTTGTAAGGCAGTCTAGTGTCACTATCTTCAACTCTTATTTCAAAAGAGAGTGACTGAAATGGTCACAGAGCATGAAACAGATAATTTATTTTACTTATCCACATCATCCCAAATGGAATTTCCTTTTAAGTTTAAGTTCATTCAAGCTTATGAACTTCATCCCATGATGCCTTTCTTTCCAGGAGGAGGGCTTGTGTTTGAATTCAATGCAAATTTAATTAAAACACGTACTTTTAATTACCTAACTAATTAATTGAATAAATGAAAATAGACTCAGAGTGATAAATTATTGAGGCGGTAATGTTCCTCCAGCAACTGATTCGTTGAGGCTCCCTGTGACTGACTTCAAGGATGTGTACAGACTTTTTTTTAAGACTAACGTGCTGTCCCACAGAAATAGAACACTTTCATATGCAAACAACAGAAACACACAAACTATAAGTGGAACAACACCCATAGAAGCGTTGCAGTGCGTCAGAAAGATGCTTGTTGACTAAATAAACTTATAAAGCAGCAATAGCATTTTTACAGCTTTTTCCAAAATATAATCAGGAAAAGCTATCTAAGTGTTTCAGATTAAAAAAATAATTTAAATCAAAATTAATTATGCATCAACAATGCTAATTATGATAGAAAGATTAAATGCAGACATAGCAGAATAAAAGATGAGAGCAGAAGATTGGGAAATGTTTGCCTTGCTTATTGTATCCGAGCGGTGGCTATGAAGCGGAACATCAATGTAAATTTGGCAAAAGAAAGCTTCTGCAGAAAAGAGTCACCTTGAGATTTGATTGAGGGAACTTCAGAGAATGCTGCTTGAAGCTTGGCTCAACAGATAATTACGGATTTCCTGTCTGAAACACTTTTTTTGGGACGGGTGGGGAAAAAGGGGCAAGATGAACCTTAAAAAAAATAAAAACATATTTTTTTAATTAAAGACACAACTTCCACATCAACATCCGACACATTCGCTCCCTCTGGTAAACATCCATTTCTGATTAAGTATCAGCGTATTAAACATCAAGCAGCAACATCGCTGGTATTAGAGCCTTTAGTGCTGTTCACAGCATCTTTCAGATTTGGAGTTAATCACCTCACAAACACATGCAGCTCTTCTGCCTGACACTTTCATACAGGATTAACAGGCTGGTTGTGTGCTTTAATTAATGCAGATTTCTCTGGGTCATACTGTAGCAGTCAGAGGTAATTGTGTTGTGGTTATCACAGGCTTCAGGTGCTTGTCCTTCATCATTGTTTGAAACAACTGTCTCATCTGTTTCACCAAAAATGACTTGGCATATCCACCCCACAACATTAATAGTGGGCTTATGATTATGATTATTTAAGTCATATTTGTTTTGCATGCTACCGTCTCTTATAATATTTTACAAGTGCGTTGGCAGAGTTTTCAATATATGCTGACATGTTGCACTTTTTACTGCAATACATCAATCTTAAAGCTTTATTCACTTTGTAGAATTAGATAGATATAATCCTTTAAATATAAACCAATTGATACATTATGACATATTATTATAGATTAATCCACCTTCAAGTTCTACAGTAGTATCTGAAATTAGCTCCACCTGCTGCAACATTGTAACGCTTACACATTAAGGTGTCACTCATAAACAATATGTATTGTACTTAAAGGAGCCGTAGTTCTTATACTCTAACTCTTTTACCATAAGTATATTCTCAAACTAATAGCTTACTGCTAAATAGAAATTCAGATCATCGATATAGCATTTTAGCAACCATATTCTACGTAAGGATATAGTGGAGTAGTGGTCCTGAGCAGAGAATGAAGTCACATGGTAGGCCTACATGTTTACATAGCTGATCCCGCCGTGTGCATGTGAGTGCATGTAAGTTTGATCACATGTGCACAAAGTATAACATACATCCTCTGATTCTTCACAAGCGGTGCCACCGCTACCATAACGCGCTGTCCGCGTAGGGCACCAAGTCCTGAGGGGGCACCAAAAAATAGGCAACTAAATAATCATCATTAATAATAATTATAATGCAGATATCATTTCATTATAGAAATATTAGGCACCTTTTAGGCATGTATATCAAAAAACAGGCAGAACAAGGCATATATTTAATTGCTCAAAAAAAGTTGCAATGCTTCGTTAGATTTTTGTGTTTTTCTGGGTCTTTTACAAACTAGTTATTACGCCCTTACAAGTTTTGGAAATGGTATCTCCCTTACGTTCCACCTTCTTGCACGAGCTCTGACGGTATAGAGAACAGTCACTGGTCGACCTATCTCAGGGTTACCAGATACACGATAATTATCCTCCAAATACGAACATTTTGAGCATTTGGTACGATACTTCACCATTTCCAATCTGGTAACATTGAGTACCTTGCCACCTGCACTAGTTGCATTGTTTACAGCAGTAAAGTTATCATTATTGCTTCAATATATGGACAAGACACATTAAAGAAGCGCTGGACTAAATGTCACAAAAAAGATTTGTTTTACATTTGCACTTTGCAGTTTTGTTAAAGTTCAATAAATAGATGTTCATATAGTCATTTGTGTCATTTTTGTCATTTCATTTGTGACATTGGTATGCATTCACATGGTCATGGTGCGGCATGCTATACATGTGGCTAATGCAGTGCCTGTTTGTTCGTTGTTATCAATAGGTAACCAATCATCGAACTGTGAATGACATCTCTTCATATTTAGGAGGGCTAATGTTAGCTAGCTCTTTCGTTAGTGTTTCCTATTATTTTCTGGACCTTTATATCAGTACTTGCAACATAATAATGGTGTCACCACGACCTAATGACCCTTCGCCCTCCAGCAAGTATATCCAGTCAACTGTCGTCAATGAGCCGTGGCCTGGAATAGGCAGCTGCGGTCAACATGCATGACTCAACTTGAATAATGCTTCACGAAAGTCATATCACACCATCAAACACACCCTTTGCATGGGACACCAGCGAAGGTTGTGTTTGATGGTGTAAAGTGACCTTTGGAAACCATGCTGAAGCCATGCCGTAGACATATCAATACACTGCCCCCTACAGTTTGGGAGAATGTCGGTTTGCTGCAAGAAGAAACCCGCAGAGAGTTTGACAGATCCAAAGGCTTCCGATATGATTCCACATCCGCTCATCTCTGTGCCTTGAAAGAGGGCCTGAGTCTGCAGAGTCTGATGAGACAGGGACATGTTGTGTAATGACTTGGCTCTTAAACAGCGACTTCCTCCCTGGAGATGAGCTGTCAGTGAGCAAATCACCGTTTGCTGAAGAGAAAATGGACGTCAATGGTGTGTGCTGTCTTGTGGGGTCTCCCGGTATTCGGATAGTCCCGTCGTCATTGGCTGGCTATGCTTGAGCTAATTTTGAGGGTGGAAATCATGCTCATAATCGGAGGAAAATATTATCGCGAGACCAGAACCACAAAAGCAAACACTGGATCACACCGATCGAAGCATTGACAGTTTAATCGTATGGAAAAAATATTGCAAATTGAACCTAGATGTATATATTTTTCTATGTTTGATCAAAAATTCCTCTGTAAATTGTTGAGGCAATTTTAATGTGGGCTCTTTTATCTTATAAAATGGTTTAAATTGTACATAAAAAGCCTGCAAGCTGTTCTATGTAAGGAATAAAAATGTAAAAGCAACATATTAGAGTGATTTGTCTCCCTGTTAGAAACTGAATCAGCCAATAAATAAGTATTAATAGAATTATGCAACTCTTTTAGTATTTGTGCTAAACAGGAGCGAACATAGTGTGCAGACACAGCTTGTTTTGTCTGCCTTTGTTCACTCACTATTTATTCCGACATCATTTAATTACCTCAGCCAAGCCAAGTGCTACATGCTATCAATCTCAATCAATCAATTAGCCAACTAAACAAGCCATGCTCAGACATTCGTTCACTCTCAATTTCCCCATTGTGCTAATTACACTTAAACATGTCATTCCAAATTAAAAATGAACATTTAAATGGGATTAGTATTATCTAACTGAAACATCACCCCACTACATTCATGCATTCATGATGCACTGACAGCTGTTACAGACGATCAGCCAATGCCTCGTACCTGCGTTTAATTTGGAGTTTTCAAGAGTTTAATCAAAGAGGAAAACCAAGAGAGAAAATTACACAAATTACACATTTGTCATCTTTAAAAATTTCAATAGGCAGGTATTAAATGTTTCTCGAGGGAAGCATTATATTTCAATTATTGTATGAATAAGAGAGAAACATTGCTGGTTTCTAAGGTTAAACTATTTCCATTAAAGTTTGAATAATTGTATTGACCTTTACTTGGAATGGATCACTTAAAGTAATTGGACATAATTATGATGACAGCATTGCTTATTGTTATGAACTCGGTTTTGTTGCTCGATAATACTTATCAATTTGTGAAATCACTAACATTCATATGTTGAACTAGAAGCCTTGACAGGGCCCAAGCCTGTCGGTGTCTTTGTGTCCTGTAAAACATTTCTCGCCTCTCTACCTCAATGCACGCTGTCATTCACTCGGATTGCAGCTGAAACTGCTGCTTGCAAATCAACTTTTCCATCTGTATACTTTTTATTTTACTTTTTCCTCAAGAGCTTTCTTCTTGTGGAGTTCGACAAGTATCAGCAGCTCGAGATAAAGTGAACCGGTTGAATCCAGCTAATGTATTCAGCACGTTGAGCGGAGCAATTCACAACAGCACAACACTTTAAACATTGATATCTTTTTATTAAGACAAGAACTCTTCTTATTTTTTTTTCTTTTGTAAAAATGTTGGTGTGAACCAATACAAAATATGCATGGCCATATGAGAAACATCCCCTCCACTACACAAAAGAAAACAAAATGTCACCTGGGTACAGAGAGAAAATTAGGATGCCACAACAAAACAACTATTTTGGGGAGTAATACCCCCCCCCCCCCGCCCAGGCTTTAAACATGAGTGTCATCCTAATATCCAACACATGTTACAGATCGTTCATAAAACTTCATGTCACAGTAAATACACCATCTTTTCATCTATGAAAATGTATGCATGAATCGACTGCAAACTGCAAACAGATGCTTGATTGACTGTTTGTGGTCACATCCTATAATTACTAAATAACCGATACTGTATGAGCAAAGCGTTAAGATGGAAGAAGAAGAAGTTTCAGGTGACAATGTTGACACTGACTGTACACACTTTTTGTCTGCTTAACAAATCTAGTTTTCTTTGTGAACTAGGTCTATGCAAATTAATATTTCACATTTACTGTAACAGTGCATCTTATTAAGAGCACAAAAACATGTACAAATGAATAAAAACATGTACATCTTGTGATTTCTTCAGTTTGTATAGCTGTGGTACTACAGTATATACTTGGGGCCTTTTATTTGCATTCTACCTGAGATGCAAAAAACACAATTATTAACACTCGTGAACCTGAGAGAGTGAAAATAAACATACAAGATATCAAGTATTTAAAAAAAAAATCAAAATACTGGATTAGAATGCTTCCGACAATTTTTTTTAAATTCCTCAATTAAACGCAGCACTTTATAACCATTTAAGATAAATATCAGACCTCAAACTAAAATGCCATGCACATAACTGTTTCCATGACACCAAACTCTAAAATGTACTTTTAAAGTAGCTTATTTTAGCTATTAGTAGTGTATTCCTTTCTGATATTACTACCGAGCCCTGCCCTTGCAGATATCCAAATAAATAACAAATGAAGTGGGGAAAATAATAATGAGAGAATTGAAACAGATTTTTCGATCACTAATTAAGACAATAAATACTATCAAATAACTTGGCATACAACATTCTCGTCAGTGGAAGCTGCCACACTGCCATGATTAACGAGGACATATTTTAAATTGAATATTTTACTCGTTCCAGCTTTAATTCTCCAAGTTGTAATCGTGATGCAAATCTGTGATGAGCATTGGACCTGTAGGTTAGAAAGAACAGCTATATACAAGATATACGGTAAGAGTGTATGTGAGGATCCTGTAAGATACTAACCATATGCCTCAAAATCAAAGAAGGCACTAAATAAAGTCCTTCGGTTCGTTCAATGAGTATCAAGAGGGGGGTTTAAGGCAGTGGTTATCCTTTTTCATAGAACATTTCCACATGTTTGTCTTGCAATGCAATGATATCACTCACTTATTACCAAACAGGTTTTTACTTATCGAGCTGTGATACACTGCGTCTCTGTCTGATTTGTGTTGGTGAGTGTGAAAAAATTAACTTGCAAAAGTAGACTGCATGTGTGTGAAGATTTGAGCCTGCAGGATGGCGGTAAGAAAATGATCTTTCCTCAAACCAAGTCTAAAGATTGACACACGTCTTTGGTAACTTGTTAGGCAGGGAACACTTGCAAGTTATCAAGGACTGCCCGAAGGTGAAATGTCTTTACAGACAGCAAGGACGTATAACTGATTCATGTTTGCAGTGATTTAATTTCTTTATACTCAAATATGGGCAAGGGCGAAAAAAGTATGGTATAACTAGCAAGGATTTCTAAGCCAGGAAATAAGCAGTGAAAAGGTGTATTCCCCCCACCCCCCTCCTCCCCTCCACACTTACTAAGAGTATTCATATACCGTAATACCTTTAACATCACGGAAGGGAATCTTTGCCATCAGAAGTGTAACAATTGTTCTTCCCTTTAACACAGTACCATCTCAATAAAAAAACCAATGCCCTGAAAACATTTTCAATTAATTGGTACTGTATTTATTTTAGATGCAAAAATGAAGAATTAGAACGGTGCACACTGCACGGTGGGCATTTAGCCTTTGCTGTTTACAAGTAATTTCCACTGTTTATACGCACACTCGCATAATTATTATATTTGGTCACGGGTCGACCGTGTGGGTGATGTACTAATTTTTTATAATTTCTTGTTTTCCAAACAAAGCAGGCTGTACCCGATATTCAACAAATAATACATTTGAGTGAGATTTCATGATCTGGAACAGTCACTCTTTTATCGTAGTTACTCCAAGGTCAGAGTAAAGTTTGGGCTTAAAACCCATATAATCGCAGATCTGTGATTGTCAGGCGATGGTAACTGCCTTTTGGATCTGTACTTGTTAGACATTTTCTGCCATGTTTTTGGTCCATCCATCCAAAGGATGTAAAAAAAAAAAAAAATGAGACAAATGAAAGCTAATAAACTCTGTCTGGAAAGAGGCGCTGTTTTTAAGTAGTTTGACACTTACTTACCAAGAGTAAAATGAGAAGATCATTACCTCTCTTATGTGTGCACGCTTAAAAAGAAAAGAAAACAGATGACAGCAAATGTTATCTGATAGTGTTGATAAACTGCTGGGTCATTTAATAAGCAGATAGAAAATCAAACAGAGTTGAAAAAGAGAAAGAAAATGGTTCCGATTTTCTCTATAGAAACTTGAACTCTATATCATGGCACATTACAGCTGTCAGGATGTCTGACTGTACTCCACAATACCCTAAACAAATACTATACTGACCTCACATCTACTAAATGTCAGATGTCCTCTTGAAACCAACGAGCGACCAGTTTACTTTTCGGTTCGGTGTGAAATGTTACTTAACGGCACTCCTACGTCACTTCCAGGAACAAATACATTCTATGATGGGCATGATTACTCACAACTGTTACATTAGTAATCAACACAGTGAACCTGACCTCGGACGGAGGGGGAGTGAAATCTGCGCTGAAGTCTGTGGAAACTGAACTGTGATGATTGTAGGACTTTGACCCAGTGGGGAGAAATGTGTTGACACTGTGTTCCAGTTACCGAACAGAGTCAGCAAAAAAAGAGAGAAAATGTGTATGAGCCGGCGACTCAGATCTGGGTACATAAGCTAAAAGCTGCAGCACACGTAGACCGACACCAGGCCCATTTCATCTCCGGAAGCCAAACACAATAGAGGCTCAGGTAACATTGAGAAAAGAAAAAAAAAATCCAATCCAACAAGCATGAGAAGGGGGGAAAACAACAAAATAAAGAAAAGAAATAGAACAAGGCACAAAATTGTCTGTAAAATAATTGAACTGTACAGAATAGGCCCCGGCAGTCCAGGAAGGGTCGGATAGGAGACTCAGCAACGCTTCTTCTCACCACTTGGCCGTGCCAGTCCAACTTTCTTTTCTTCCTCTTTAAATCTCGACCTCTCCGCCACCAAGCCTTTGCGGAACCAATCAGAGTTAGACATAATGCTCCTACAGCACCACCACCACCAGCATCCCCACCCGTCTCTCCTGGCCTGTCCAGTTTAGATAAAGTACTCCTTCTTCTCGTCCGTGTTGTTGTGTCCGCCCTCCGCGTTGATGATGGCTGTGTCTGCATCGGCTGCATCGTCTGCCCCTTTGGCTTCATGCGTGAAGTAAGTTCCTGCAAAAGTAGAGACAAATACAAATTAGCCGCGCACCTCAACCGCCTCATGCGCACTTCAGAAAGCGTAACAAAAAGAGAAAGAGAAGCACTTGGAAGCACAGATGTGTTCATGATCAAGTATGATTGCACTGCCGATGCCTTACCTTTGTGTCTGGCAAAGTATCGACCGAGAACAATGAGTGCACATAGGATGGCAAACATCACCACGGCAACCACTCCTCCGATGACAGCGTGGTCAATTTTCTGTGGTGCCCCCTCACCGGCTCTGGAGTCTGAAACCAGGACAATAAGCGCAAATAATTTCATGATCAGTAAACTGCCTCAGCCAGTCACTAATGCCTTCGCACAGACGTGGACAACACTGCAAGCTGTGGCCATTAGATCATGAGGCTTCTAAAATACACTAAATTGGTTTGTTTTCTCTTCTCTCAAAAGCATTTGAGCTGGACCTAACCTCAGAGGAAACACTTGAAAAGGTTGTTGAGCAAAAGGCCAGCTTATATTGATTGCCAGTAAAAATGGATAGTTAATGGTTCACGGTTGCAAGTTCACCTCTTTAGTTCTGCCAATAATTATTGCTGAGAGTTTGAAGTCAGAATATCAATACCATTCTCTATCAATACCACTCTCTTTTCTGTAAAGGTACGTACACAACAAAAGCGGCGGGATTTTTTCGCGCGACCGAATCCCATGAAAAGTCAACGTACAGACACCTGTGGCTGCGATAGAACGACACGGACACACACGCGTCTGTACGTTGACTTTTCATGGGATTCGGTCGCGCGAAAAAATCATGCCGCTTTTGGTGTGAATGTACCTTTAGGCCAGGGCTCTCAAGTTTTGGAGACAGGCAAGGCAAGCGTGACATATCCATCAGCACCCACCCCCCGCCCACGAAACTTTAGGATATCAGTCGCGCGCAATTCCAGGATGCTTTATTTTCATTGGTTGCTGGATTAAATCCTACCCAGATACAACAGATACGTTTTTTTCTGATGGGCTATTGTGTAGCCCATTTCTTTTTTTGATTGGCTGATAAGTGGCACCTCACAGCAGAACTCAGGGGAGCGCTTGATTCCTTCACGGTGAGAGCAGCGCGGCTCATGATGTCGCTGCGGCACATTAAAACATTAAATAGCCGGGAGTTTTTTTCAGCGTGAGAAATACGATGTGTGGCGGGAGTGCGGGAGTTAAGACCGAAATGCGTGAGTCTCACGCTCAATGCGTGATACTTGAGAGCCCTGTTTAGACGAATGTGAAGCTATAGCCAGCAGTGGCTAGGTTAGCTTGGAACACAAACTGGAAACATGGAACCTCTAATGTGCACTAATCATGTCATCTGTGTAATCCATACAAAATCAGAGATTAACTGATTCAACGGCAAACTCTCGGCAAGACGGTGACTAAGCTTATTTGCCGAGCTATTCCTTTTATAAGATAAAAACAGCATCTATTACTTGAACACGTTTGAAATAAAGTCTGATGGGTGCCGATGTTATACAACCGTATATTTATGATGTTATCCTGTTGAACCAGGCTCTCTTTACATGAACGCTTTTAGTGCTTCAAATAGCTGAAATGGCTGCTTGAGCCCCTTGACTGAGCAATTTTGAAAAATGTTTTAAGACAGTTATTTCACCATGAAACAGTAGACACCGTCTGCAATTTCATCGAGAGTTCACACACTGTAGAATACAATGTGATTTAAGAGGCCATTTCTGGAAGTTATAGAGCTCAATCATCAGAAATAGACACAACTCTGGAGATAAATTGGCGCCCGGTGTCCCCGTGCGGAGAAATACGTGGCTGCCTCAGGTGTCAGAGTATCACTGTTTAGCCAGATTTATCCGGGCACCACAGTAGAACAAGGGACAATTTGAAGCCTTTAAATTTCCAGTCTCAGAATAGTTTAGAGGCATTTATCAATAGTCTATATCTGTGCACATTTGGCCTGATGGAGGAGTGGCAGGCGAGGGAATGGCTGCACTGTTCTTTGCTGCATGAGAGAGCAGCTCAATTTCCCATCAATCTCACTAGCCACGCTCTGAACTTGAATGATTTTGATAAAAGACGAGCGAAGAGAGCAGAATTTCTCAACGCCGTGATGGCGTAGTAATAAGTGGAGTTGAAGGGTCGCAGACAATTTCCATTCACGCCTCAACCTTGAAAAAAAAACCTACAACCTAGTTCAAGTTGAATTCAGCTGAGAACAAGGACATTCGGAAGTGCTTTAAAAGAAAAGAAGTAATTAGCTAATTACTGAGAAAAGTTTTGCTTCGGCTGAGCGCCCACTTAAAAATTAACTTGTCTGTACGTCCGGCTAAGTGAATCAGAGATGCGCAGGGCGCCGTTTGTTTACCGATGTCAGATAGCACAGCTCATTCCCTGTTGAGAGGAAACAGCCCATGTTCCATGCTAATGAACATCCAACACAAAATGGCCTGTGCACATTCCTTGCCCCCCACAAAACTGTTTCCCGCTGTCTTCCTTTTGACACATCCGCAAGGAAACATGCAGGGTCTCTGCACACGAGGAAGTGTTTTATTAACAGATAGAAAATATTTGCCCAGGGTAAGCACCTAGACTCCATCAAAAAATGTCAAACTAAAAAAATCCCATAACACCTCCAGTATCAACTGCTATGGTTGGCTGCATATCATGTTGCCAGTATTAAGCTCACTACTGAACACTGGTTTGCAGTTCTGTATTTATTACAAGGGGGGGGGGGGGGGCGCAGAAACATAATCTTAAATTCAATATAAATGTTACAGTTGTGTTGAGTTTTATTTAGTTTGCAGTGTTGCTGCAGCCTGCATTACATTGTGAGGCAATTATGACACATGTTACATGAAGCAATGCAATACAAAGGTCTCTAAAGGCTATTTTTAAGCTGACTTTAAACATGAAAGTCAGTAGCTATGAGGTGTACTGCTGTGTGAAAACAATTGGCCAAGATATAATGAGGCTCTGAAGCAAGATTTTCTTACGTCTGAACATGTTATTTGAGTTATATTCGATTTACAATCAGCATTCAATAACAAGAGTTTGAAAGATGGGTGCATTTACCAGTCAGGCTCTTACAGAAGCAATGTATTGAGGGAAATTACATTGTATCTTGTGGCTGGAGATGGATCCAAATTAGGGACCAAAAGTTATAATATCCCAGCCTCTGCGGCACCAATTGTCTCCATTTCTTTGTAATGGATCAAATTCCAAACCGAGTTCATGTGATAACTACACCTTTGATAGTTACATAACGGAGTTTCCGTAGTTATTTTTACAAAAAACTTGATATTTTCCTCAATCTAACACAGGGGTGGTCACACTTTTCAGCATGCGAGCTACTAATGTGACCAAGTCAAGACGATCGACCGACGGGGGGGGGGGTGCTAGTGACTTTTTCTCTGCTCCGCCCCGACGAGACCGCGCGAGACCGTGAGTGGAGGACTGTTAACGCGACACGGAGTGACAGAAATGACACACTTATGCTGTAATCTGGCGCTATAGAGGAAGTTACTCTGGGGCGGGCACATTTATTTTTCTGTGATGCGATCTACCAACACTACGCCGCGATCGACTGGCAGGTCGCCGCGATCGACCGGTCGATCGCTATCGACGTATTGAGCACCCCTGATCTAACAGAATACTTGGGATGCCAAAACCTAAAAAAGCTGTTCCCTGTGAGGACGGAAGTCTGTATTGAAAGACTGTCTGCATGTAACGAGTGGAAAAATGACACGTGTTGCTGGACAATTCATTGGAAATCGTGCAAAAAATAAAAGAAACAACGGTTGGTAGAAAAAAAACATTGTAGGAGGTTATGTTTGTCACCTATGAGTCAGCAAGCTTAATGAATCATAACGTGCCGGCCTGTCCCTCTTGTGCTGTTTGCAGATCTTATGGTGGAAATATTAACGGGATCATTCTTTAACATCTAAGCATTTGGGTAACTATTCTAAGTGTGTTTTGGATTCCCAAAGTGCTAATCTGTGGGCTACCTGACCAGATCTCTGACCTCAACAAGAACAGATTTTCTTTATCAAGCATCATTGCTATCCCTCCCCTCTCTTCTTGCGTAGATTAGTTTGTCGTTCAGTGCTCTAACACCGCCGTGATTAAGAGTGTGATTCCTTCAGGCCGTCCATGTTCAATAAATACGCATCCAGAATCTAGCACAGTGCTTAAAATTAAATAGAAAACTCCAAATGACCGAGGATGTTATTACAGCAGTCTTTGTGGCCTCACACTTGAAATAAGTAGAATTTGATTATGTCTGTAATGCAGCTGGTGTCCGTACCGCCGGCACAACTCTGCTCACGACGGGGGAGTGCTGACATGCCCACACCGGCGTCCTGACAAGGATGAGCACAGCCACGGGATTTATGGGGGAATAAAGAGGATTTGCAAGCAACTGATGGCCGTGTCTGCGCGACGGTGAAATCTGCTCCCCTGAAATTTGCTTCGCTGAACTCCCAGTTCCACATGCTTTACAGCCGCACCTTTCTGTCTCTGTACTAGAATGACTAATTGTTGCTCCGGTCAGCATCCTATCAGACGATAGTCAAAGATGCAAGCTTGTCACCCGACTGATAACATGGACATAATTTCATTTTCTCCATCTTTTTTTCTCTTAATAGTTTTCCACTCGCATAACAAGACAAGTCTCTCACACACATACACACACACACACGTGCACAGGCACGCATGGAAACGCGCACTTGTCCACACACACACACATTACAATTTATAGATGTAATTAAATGGATATAATTGAAACAATGACTCTCTTGCATTGAAAGAGCAAAGCCGTCACTTGCACTGAATAGACTCTCCCAGTAACCTTTTCCTGTACAGTGGCAGTACAATTGGGCAGCACTGTGGAATAAACTTGAGGACCGTCAATAGACATTTTTGCAGCATTGAACCGCTAACATTTGTGCCTTTTATATTCTTTGCTTTTCTAAAAAGGAAATGAACATAAAGAGATGAACAAAAATGGGCGATCTTCACCAAATACTGTTCCGTATTGCTGTTGCAGCGGACCATCAACAGAGAACAATATTGTCTTCAATTGAATTCCAATGCCACTGCTCGCTCACTAAATATATTCTCTGAGTTTTTTGTAATAACCCAAAGCAGTGATTCAAAGATGTGCAAAAACAGCTGCGACATTTGCAGAAATACGAGTGAAGGTCTGACTACAACTAATAAAATGGCAAATGAATGGAAATTGTGAAAGCAAACTTAAACTCCTTGTTGGCAGCTTATTGTATCTTTTGAGATTGGCAAACTTCTCCGCACAAAAGCCGGGAGCACTCTCCACCTCGTACTTCTCCTTCAACGTTTTCAAGGTGAGGAAAAAGTTTGACAAAAATAATATAAATTGCTTGCTCTCTTCCCAAAGTTGCTGGCATGTATACATGCCACAAAAGTGAACCTTATCAGCCTAAACACGAGGGCACGATGAGAGTTCATTGGCACGTAACATTCATTCTCCAAACCCTTAAGTGCTGCATAGAGCTCTCATAATCATTCACTAGTGCTCTATGAAAGAAACAATATTACTGCAGTGAAACACTCATTTAACTTTAGAGTTGTCTGGCATTACTAACCTATTCCCTGGAGACCAATTAAAATGAACCATTACAATATTTTCTTACTTTAATAACTGTTTAAAGGAAGGAAAGAAAAACCTCAGGTTAGAAAAAAACACAATTTCAACTGGGAATCAGAGTAAACAAATGTGAGGGGGGAAAAGCAATTAGCATTTTTAAATTATTCCTTAATTTTTCCAATGAAATACTTCAAAGAGAAATGATACATGTGAGAGTTAAATCAACGCTGGTAAATGTTTAATGGCTCATTATGTTGAATACTAAATCCACTCATAACGATTTTTGTTGAAGTAAAAATATTATATGGAGTTTGAGGCTTGAATCCCAAGACTAAACAACAGTGGAAACCTGCCAACACCTCAAAGCTAAGGGAGGAAACAACCGACAAAACATGTATGAAAACCTGCCAGATATGGATTCCTGTGGAGCAATTTGACATGATCTACTCGCTTTGAGAAAAAGAATCCATGTGTTTGTCAGAACAAATAAAAGGGAATGATCCATGTATATATTCCGTGCACGCATGTTAAAGTACAAATCCCTGACGGCTTAGCCAAGCAAGCAATAAAGAACTATTTTATGGTACACAGTATTATCAATTCTGAAGGATGCAGTACTGGCCTACTACCAACTATTCATACATTCTGTCATGCTCATTGAATGTGTTGTAACTCTGTAATGATTCCTTCTGGTCACATGACATCTATTGTCCTGTCCATCCTGGAGAGGGATCCTCCTCTGTTCTCTCCTGAAGGTTTCTTCACTTTTTCCCTGTAAACGTTTTTTTTTTCTATTACTTGGGAGTTGTTCCTGATCCGATGTGAGGTCCTGGGACAGGGATGTCTATGTGTACAGACTGTAAAGCCCTCAAATGTAATTTGTGATAGTGGGCTATTCAAATTAAACTGAATTGAATTGAATATAAAGGCCAAACTCAGGTTCGTGTGTCGAGTAATATTTGCTTACAAAGCTCTTTTTGGCATCTCATTTACAACTTGTACCCTCAAAGCCGAGGGCTGTTAACCCCAGAAAACAACCCTTTAACTCATCACACCACAAAGCTGTGTGATGTTTAGCTTTTAAATTCCTTTGAGATAATTCAGCAGAGGTCCTATCGCTGAAACATAGGGTCTCTTTAAATCAAGTCTTCAACATAATTCCTTGTTCCGTGTCTTTCCTCTGGCTCCCCTCGTCAAGCTGGGTGAAGCTGGGTGAGCGAGTAGTGGGGGGCGGGGGGTTACTGAAGGCTTAGCCGGGATATCATGTCCCTGCCTCGGATCATCTCTGAGCATCTGACGAGCTGGAGCATTATCGCCACAGACGCTCTTTATTCCTTCAGAGTTGGGGATTCTGGGTAAATTCAACCCTCTTCCCCAGGAAGAAAAACAGCCTGTACAATACGAGCTTGTGGAGTAAAAATGACACTGAAAGACCTGACAATGTGAACTCCTGTGAAACCTTCTGAACATGAAACAGCAAAGACACAAACAACTGTGAGATGCTGTGCTTCAACATCCCCCACTGTACACAACCATATTAAGGCCTTGAACTGATGCGTGGGTTTGCAAGGCAACAGCAAGAGGAAAACAACTTAACAGAGGGAAGGAAATACAGTGAGGGAAATCATAACATTTTGGAAATTAAACCCATCTATTATGAATAAACAAAATGGGGAGGCAGTGGGATAACAATATTCAGAAACTTTCAGGAATTTACTTTCAGGATAAATTGTGTCCACCAGCTGCTTGGATTTATTGAACGACAGCAACTTGAAAGCTATATTATTCATTCGGTACGTTCATCCTATTCTAAGTACACAACAAAAGCTATTTATATACCACTTGAAAACAATTAAATCTACTTTGTGTTGATTTGTTCGTTTTATACAATCCCCATTAGCTTCTGCCACAGCAGTTACTTTACCCGCTGGCACCCACTCATTTGGACATAAAAAACTAAGAATCATACAATAATAGAAACAAGGTTCAAACTAAATGTCAAAATATTTCAAAAAAGCTAATTATCAGTATTCCAATATGATACAAATAAATAGGTCAAATAACCACCTACAATATCAATAAAATCAAAAAGTGTTCCAAACAAGAATGGGTGCAGGGGCAAGTAAAACATTAAAACAATATAACCAAGAGCACAAACGCACAATCAGAGATTAAAGACAGATAACACACACTTTGTATTGCATGATCGTTTATGTTTTTCTTGCTTACAACCGTGTGAGGATTTTTTTTGTCACAATCAATTAACAGACACACAAAATGAATATGCCATATTTTGAATCAAGAACTCAAACTCTTCTATTGTTATGTGTTAAATGTCCAACGATGTACTGATTGGACCTTTCAGGATACAATAGTCGTTCAGTGGCCCCTGATTACAAGAGGAAATCAAGCTAGTGGTGGAGGCGGCCGTGCCAGGTCACATTCTGGTCATAACGAATGAATATAAAATCGAGCTGTATACTTCCTTATTGGGGAAAATGCTACATTGGGCTGTTATGCTGTTAAGGTAGTGCAGAGCAATCTACCGCAAGCCAGATTACCATTGCCCCTGTGACAGGGTATTTAGAAGAGAAGTGAACTGCAAGAAAGCTCAATTACATCCTCCCAACATGTGTAGTGCATAAATCAACGTAAATCCTCTTTTAAGCCTGTCTTTCGGAAATTACTGGAATGTTTGCAGAAGAAAACACGGAGACGGCTACATGAGTGCAAGTGCAACTCAAATGAGAAGAGCTTTGGGGAGAAACATGCAGAGTAATGCTGACTTCTACAAAAGCAACTTCCTGTTTGAACCACGCCCAGAGACTCAGGCGGCTGACATGAGTCTGTATGAAGCTTCATCCCTTACATACTGCTCATGACTTCATTTGAGAGATATAGTAAACACAAAAATAAAGTAGGAATTTCAAAAATGAGGAAGTAACTTGAAACATGCGATGAAGAAGAGCTCCGTCATAGTGGAAATATATATTTGTTAAAACCTAGAAGACCACAGAAATGACTACAGACAGTATGTGATCATTGACCCTATTTCTTTATATATTCTTTATAAGTATATACAAAATGCACAAACTAATTATTGACATTATTTTATTAAATAAATGCATAAATAAATGATATCTAAAATCTGCCACATTAGCATAGTGGAGCTGTTGATGCCGTCTCACACTGAGTTTCAAACTTATCCTGTGCGTATTGTCACTTCAGATTTTAAGCCTGAATTAAATGCAGAGTGGTCATGACAAAAGGGCCAATTTTGCTCTATCTCTAAAGCAGCTATTGATAAACAGATCTATTCTTTAAGGATAGTTTTTTGTATTGAAATGTCACATGCTGGCATATCCAAATGTCAACTCCTAAGGTTGCCTCGCCATCTGTCGAGCCTTGGCGGTGCTTTTGAAATAATAGAGTTTTTCTTTTAAAACGGGTAATGCTCAAATATTTTTTTGCAGGAGAGCCTAATCAAAGTATAAAATAGTGTGTATGAAAGATGCCAACAGGTTGCTCTGCTAATAACACCCTAAATGAACTGCCTTTCATTCATTTTTATACGTCTTTGAGAAAATAGCTATTGATGTTTTTTGGCCTTGCAAAGACAAGATTTGACTGGCATTTGTAGGGTAGATGTAAAGGGCATTATACTATGATGGATGGGCCGGTTGAGATAGAACTGCAGATGCTGATAAGATAGCAGAACAGCAAAGCAGAGTCTCCACGCTTTCTCAGATCAAACATGGGACTGGAAAGGGCTCTGACAGCCCCGCTACCCGTCCTCTATGTCACCTATCAGCAGCACTATCTGATTAAAACTGGCCATCCGCAGTTTCTCTTAGCCTGAGGTACAAGCCCTCGTTCTTTCTCTCCCTGGTCATCTGATTACTATGTATTTAAGCTCACACACACAGACACACACACAGACAGACACACACACACACACACACACACACACACACACGCACACACACACACACACACACACACACACACACTCATTATTGTTGAGAGGGACAGTAGTGGGGCATACAGTACCTTGCGTGTTGACTGGGTTGGTGGTGGGTGTGGGGATAGTAGTGGGAGCATCTAGATGAAAAGAGTAAAAAAAATAAAGAACATGTATAAGAAATAAATGAAGACAAAAGAAGAAGAATACAAGCATGCTTACCTGCTGATGTTTAGCAGGTAAAGTGTTTATCATTGTCACTACGTTAGCTGCTAATTTTAGCCCGCTAACATTTGAAAATTAGTGCGAAACACAAACTACAGCTAAGGGCGTTAGAAGTGTCAGTCGTTTTGTCAGTTTGGTCATAACCAAAGGCTTGGACACAGGTTTTTGACTTGATGCCAACAACAAGAAGTCAGGAGAACATCCTGTTATCAAAATGTATTTGATATGAATCTGTCAATCAAATTGTACATCAATAACTCATCGGTTTGCAAGATTTCAAATGTTATAATGTGAATCTCATGATGATGTCACAGGAATCAGGGGATCACCAAGGTCATGAGGATATATTGTATGGAATTGGGAACCATGAAGGTCTGTACCATAGAAATAAAATAGGAACAGACAGATCATTCAAATCATCGTAGCTGGACGGTCTAAGCGGCGGCCATTTTCATGTGTACTGTTTTTATTTGACCGTTGTAGCGGGCTATATAAAATGTCGTGGCCATTCATGCAACAGTTGTTATGAACTTATGATATTTCATTCTGGTTAAAAGTGGATCGACCGACTTTAGATACCGTCGTTCGCATGAAATGGACCACGCTCATTATTGCCTGCGTGAAAAGAAACACACATATTTCACTTTTCTGGGGTTTTATTGTATTATATTATGGAACGCTATAGTATTTTTATTTTTTGATTCATGCTTTTATTAATTAATAATACCAGGCAATCATGGAACGGTATTGCTATTTTCCACGGTTGCCTGCGATAATTAAGTCAAACTGCAAATTAAAGCACTCAGAGCCCTGAGCGGCATCCTCCGCCTCACACCGTACTGATTAGGCCTGACAAGAAGCCCCGAACAAAATAATCAGAAAGACAAAATGGAGGGTAGTTCAGGTATTATACGGTACTAAGGAGAGCTGAAAGCTTGCTCATCAGGGGAATATATGCCTGGCTCTGGTGCTGGGGAAAGATAGCATGACCCCTTGCTGTGGGAGAGTTTCAGCAGGGGAAATTGGCTGGCTGTCTCCATGCCTTTACTGTCTGCACTTCATCAAAAGACAGCAGTGGGGGACCACACACTCCCAAGCTAATGATAAAACATCAAGGACGGCATAATGTTGCCGCTGGGGATGGAGTGCATGGCGGAGGTGGTGTTGATGGTGGTAGGAGGGTATCGGGGTATCAGGCAGAGATTCTGCTGACAGTATCTGAAGAGGGGGGTGGGTTAGATTTCTTTTCCTGTGACCGAAGGCAGTCTGATAGCTGAAATGTCAGTGTCTGGAAGAGGGAAATTGGCCATTCAGGGATGAGGGTCTTCACAAAGGCCGGAATAGGATGTGGCACATATAATATCCAGGCGAACAAGAATTCTCCATGGGCAATTTCCAGGCTGGCTGACTCTGGGCTCAGCATTATGAGGGCTGAAATATGAGAGTATTTTGCAAAGGCCATATTTTCAGGGAGGATTTGTATCAGTAAGGAATTTGATGTGAGAAAATATAACCATAAAGTGAAACAATGTAGGATAAATTGTTTATCCATGCTTGCTTAAACCTGCCTGCCAACACAACAGCAGGGTACAGATTGTGTTTGTCTATTTGTTTTTCTCCTGCTTAAAAGTTTCTTTTCCATGAAGTTTAATAGAGGTTTTCTGAAGAAAAAAGAAGTGGAGATGTCTGTAAGGGGGTTGTTGTAACTTATCCATTGAATTCAAGGAAAATCAATCTACAAGATAATGTGTTGGAAGTTGTTCTTCACTTTCTTGCACATTTGATGAAACTCGTGTGATTCACAAGGACAGTTTCACAACAGCCTTTCATAATAACAAGGAGACCCGTGAGCCCTGTCTGCTCATGTTATGTCAAAACCCAGATAAATCCTTGAATTTGCAGTGGCTTGTGAATCTTTGACTTCTTGTCCATCGAAGATAAATGGGTCAGAAAGTCAACTGTGGGCTAAACCGTGGCGGTAAAAGCAGCATTGTTTTCCTGCCAACAGGCAATATGTGTGAGTTATAGCACCACGTCACCCCAGAGAGAGACAGGCCTCTCTCTGCTCTGCTCCCTCCCACACTCCACCGCAGCCGGGAGGCACAATTCTACGACTGCAGACACATCCACGTGGAGAACCGCATGACAGGCCTCTTTCTCATCCATTCAACCGGCCATATACAATACAAGCGCCGCGATAGGGCTTGATTTGACGCGGATTTAAATCGGCCTAACACCTGTCCGGGCTGTCGCACAGTGAAAGGTCATTAGTCATTTTGAAATAGGAAGAGCTTAAAAGACTAGCGGCGGTAGAAGGTGGCAGCCAGATGAAAGAAAATTGGTGGACAATTCAGCTCGGCTCCATCGATAATGCTCGAAGCAAATTGATCAAGAACAAAACAACTAATTAAAATAAAGCTATTTGTTGCATGCCCTTGGTTGGACACAAGTCTTTTTTTGACAGGTGTGTCATGACTTTATCAGGAGCAAGAGCTCATACATAACAAAACATAACAGTAGAGACATGAGATAAGACAAGAAAATGGTAATTTTGTGAGTTAAATGTGAAGATAGTGGGCGGGTTAACAGTGGTGGATTGTTTGAAGTTGAGCCTCACAGCTGAGAACTTGGACAAAAATAGCACACATTTCTCATGCTAAGACCAATCTGTGCTGCAGAAACACACATCAATTAAACCAATGTAGCAAGCATGATTAGTCTGGGGCAACAAAACCCTCACACGGACCACACCATGATTTTGTCAGGCATTAAATTCTCCAGAAAAGAGGAGTGGGAGTCGCGGACATAATTATATGCGTTTATGAACATCTTTTACTAATCTCCTGTGTTTCATTACAACGAGCTGGAGCCATCGCGCTGCCTATGCTTCCAACCAGAGAAAGGGTGTATAATTGAAATTGGTCAAATAAGTTGAAAACAAGTTAATACAGGAAGACATATAGCCACAAGCACAAATGCTGATATAATGTAGATATGAAAGTTAATTGCTTTTTATTCTGGGTACATTTGCCTCCCGTTGCCTTGTTTAAGGGGTGCAGCATGAAGCAAATGATACATGAATTTAAAAGCAGTCAACAGACATCATTCACGAGTTCTTAAATCTCCCCTACGGTGAAAATCATTAAAAAAAAACATTAAAAATATTATATAACTTCTGTGTTTGAAAATACACTGACATTCATTAAAAAATTAAATAAAAGTAATGAAAGGACAGCAAAACTCAGTTTGAAAGGAATCTTGACACAACAATTAGGACTTATTTGTGGTAGATTGAGTAAGTGTGCCTTGAGTGAGCTATTTGCTGGCATATGCTGTCCTTTCGTTTGTTAGTGATCATCATGAGCCCATTGGGAACAAGCAGATGCCATCATCTGCCTGGCGGAGCACGGTGATGAATAACCATGGGGCGGCCGAGTTGTGAGTCACAGTGACAAAGTCCCACATGTCAGCTGGTGAAATAAATATATAACCATCAGACATGTGATGGTGTGAACATCAGTATACCTTCCAATACTGTGGGTTACTGTTTGCCATGCCATTTAAAATATTTCAGCAAATACATTTTGTTTCCCAGTGATTCTCTGATTGCTTTGTACTTGAGAGATTTTGATGAGTGAGGTCCCATATAACATCAATAAATGGTTACTCTACCTCGCAATTCAACATCAATAATAACTTTCAACCAAACCACTCAGGATGCAGTTTTATTTTTTAGAGTTCCCAGCTGTAGAAATTGAGTTGTAGGTTTCTCTGACAAAGTAAAAAAACGAAACCCACAATACAACTCCCCAAAACCTTGCAGAAACTTGCCTCTCCATGAAAACCATATTTACTGCTGGTGGAAAACCATCACAAATGCAGTTATTTTCATAAATGCACATATTTCAGTAACCGAAGTAAACATTTGCCAGTGAGAAAAGAAAAAAGTTCCATGATGTTTTTTCGACACACTTATCTGTCAACAAGACCTGAACAAGCAGCCTGAGTATCGATCAAAACAATATCACCATTCTGAAGCCGGCAATGGTCTTTCTCCACTGAGTGACCTAAAGGAGTCCATTTTCAGTAACAGCCTTGCTTTTAGCATAACACTGAGCCCCTCAGCGATCGATCATCGATCCCGCTGCTTCGGGCACATGCCAGGCTGAAACGGGAGAGCTGGTTTCAGAGGCCAAGAGTGACGATCTGTATCGATGTGTGGTAAATCAGGGGACATGCTTTTTGCACCATAGCATAGGTTGGCTATTTCAAACAAAGACCAAGCAGTCCTGTTTCTTGCTAATGTAAGAGTAAATTGTACGATGTAAACTTAATTACATGTATGAGTTATGATCACTAGTCAGTACTGTTCAGACGCCTGCAGGTAAGGGTAGAGAGAGAGAGAGAGAAGAAGGAGAGAAGAGGAGGAGTAGGAAACTTGGCGGTACAGTTGGAAGTGGAATTGAACTAAAGTTCTGAGTTAAACCCAGAACGTCTTGAACTGATTTATTCCTGCTCACATCCCACACCGCTTACACTAATATGACAATGCTAGGTGGACATAAAGATCAGGCTATTTCTTTTAAATAACATTGAGCTGTTGACATTGTCCTCTAGTCTAAACAACATGAATCCTCACATCCTGATCAAACTACCAGCAACAAATGAAGGTAACTGCAAACAATTATGGGCATTGAACCAGACAATGAACTCAGAACAATCAGCTATTTGACAAATGAATCCCCACGGATGGGATAACATGTGAAACATATAAATAGAAATATTTATAGTAATAATAATAATGAATTAAATATTAATTCTCTTTCTACGTTTCTGATGCCTATCAGTAACATTTGACAGTAGTAAGTATTCGGGTAATGCTGAAGTCATCACACATTTAAAGATATAATAAAAACGTAATAATACTGTTTCTTTTAAATTTGGGTTACCCAAAAAAGTTTGAATAATGAAAAAAATGTTCATTTACATCAACACTCATCAAGACTATTTGCAATGGTAACTAAAGCGTGTTTGAATACATGGACACATCTTGAATTCAGATTTAAGGTGAACACAGAAGACTTCAACACAGCACATCTATTCTCAAGTGAAGCAACAATAAGTAGAAAACATGTTTAAGGTTCCTGCATTGTGGTTTTGACGTGAGCAATAGGTAGATAGATAGAATAAAGAGAATTAAAAAGCAGACTCTTATCTCATCCAAACATCAATAAATATTACTAATCCTTTACTTTTTGTTTAACATTTGCCTTGCAAGTAACCAAGAATACACCTGCACTAAGTTTAGATTTCTGGATAAAAACAAATGCAATTTAACTTAACTTAAAGTAATATTTGTACATATTACTTGAGAGTATATAGAGTACGACAGTTTAAGTCTCCCCGGTTCGGGTCTGTTCAGTGCCAGACAATGTTCTTGGCACACAGGCAGAAACAAATTGAAACTTGGGAGTGAAATTCAAAATGCTCTTCGAAACAGCAGGGAGCAAGCGCTCCAAGGAGAGGACGCTAAACTCACCAACAATGGCTGCACCTGCTGTAAATTAATTTCCCCTCATCACCCCTGTCAGCCCAAAATAGAAAATGAAGGTCCGAGGAGTGTACTGATATCACGTTACATGATTTGTGAATGATTTTGAAACTTAAAAAAGAAAAATATGTGGTATGGCTGACAGACATGTTAAAGATGAAAATAACAAGATGCTACAGCGAGGAGAGCTTCCTACTGGTTGCTTCTGTCTGGCTCAGACAGAAGGGAATTAATTAAAGTCCGGATAGAGATTGTCCCTTTATTGTCTTTTATTGGTTGGCTGCAGGACACACTGAAATTCCAACAGCTTCAATATAAGTCGACAGAACCAAAGAGCATCTATAATATTGGTATATATTCTATATGGTAGCAATATGGAGTTCAGTCCCTAATATGAGGACTTGCATGTTTTTATTGTGTTTTACCAAGGATTAGTTGGAGATTGTCGGCTCCACTCTTATATCTGTACGGTATATATAAAAAAAAGCTGCAGACAGCAGGAAATTAGCTTAGCTTAGCATGAAGACTGGAAACAGGGTATAACCGCTAGCCTCGTTCATATAAAGTTAACGAACTGCGTAACAGTAAGATAACAAACAGCCGACCAGCACCTCTAACATACAAGTGTATATCTAGATTGTTTAATCTGTTTTTTGGGGCTCCTTGCTATGGATATGGGAGTTGATGGCGTTGTAACATCAAGTACAAAGAAGCTTAATACCTACCATATACATAGAGTACGAAGTCGTCGTAGGCCTCTCCCACGGTATTGGATGCCACGCAGCGATAGGTTCCATTGTAGGACTTGTTGAGGTTCTCGATGTACAGATCAGAGCCAGTGACCACGGCGTGAGGCGGCATATCCTCGTCTACTCTCAGCCAGTTGATCTGATGGGGACTGGAGAACACAAATACCACACACATCACTCAGGCGCTGTCTATCCACGCTGAAAAAAAACTAAAGGTCGAATATGAGATTGTCTGAGAAGGGCCATCGGCAGGCCCTGTCTAATGATGTGCTTTATACAGCATGCAAACAACGGGTAACATTTAAATGGTACAATGAAATGTAAAGGGCAACGGGGGTGCTCGGACTGGTCGAACGTGTGAAACTTGAAGTGTTGATTTGCGTCCATCTGTGTGGATACTCACTGTGGTTTTCCTTCTGCAATACATGTCAAATCTAGATTGTCCCCCTCTCTGGTTAAACCGTCAGGATATGTCACCATAACCTTCACTTCTGGTTTATCTGAAAAGAAAGAATTTGCCATACTCCAGTGTCACGAGTTCAAACAAAACTGGCCTTTACTTCGTATCTGCACCCAAAGCAACCGTTGAAGTCAGAGAGGATGATGGAATGATTATCCTATGAGCTCAGTAGACATCCAGCAAGCCACAGTACCTTACAACAAACTTAGTTTTTTTTCCTTATCAATGCTAGGCAAAGATTACCCAAATGTCAAGCGGTTTCAGTCAAGCTTTTCTCTTCCTTGAAAGGTCAGACAAAACAGTAGTCTACCCGAAAAACAAAAATTAATATTCGACACAGACAACAAAAGGGTGCCTTAACCTTTCTTTGATGTTTAGCAGTGTAAGCCTCTATTACCTTTTCAATCAATGCACCATTTAAAGAACGCCTTATTTTCTACCCCTTGTGGTGCCTGTATCCCATGGGCCAAGGCACCAGAAAGCCTTCAGACCAGAGAGCCAGGACTTTATGAAGGCAGTCAGTGAGAAACTCACAGACACCGGTGATACTCAAATTACCAGCTACTGGGGAGCCGGGTCGCTGTCATTTTCTAATATCCGTTGAAAATAAATGTATTCACATTTTTATTGTTTTGTACTTTTAATGTAAATAAGATAGCATTATAAAGTATAGAAATATAAAAATAGCAATACCCATTTTAATTTAAATTATTATTAACTGCCCCACGGTCTCCAAACAAAGCAGGCTGGGTATCACAGCATTGCATCTATGATTTGATGATTGGAGGATACACAAGAGTCCAGGTAGACATTATGTTTCTCCACCTCTGATGATTCTTGCACACGTGGTTTGGGCTTTGAGACACTCACATCATTTAACTCATGAAAGCCAGTACTACCAATTCTAGCTTAGCGTTCCTCTTTAAAGGAAAATCGTGGTTTATTTCAACTTGGTTTATCTTCCATAAATGTGGCCCTAGTGACTCTCAGGGTCATGCTAAATTTGCACTTGCCATCTTTATTGAAGAGAGGATGTAGATCCCCATGCATTTAGCTGTAAGATCCACTCCAGGTGGAATACTCCCCAAGTTTACTTTCTTTCGGACTCTGAAACAAGAGTTTGAATTGATTAATTTCAATCACAAACGTGGTTTGTCCTCAAGACAAACTTCGACGAATAGCCAGCAGACTAAAAGTCCAACACTTGCTTGTATGTGTCCTTCTCTGAGTTGAAAGGCCGGTTATATTAATATAAATATTACAACTCTCTTCAAGACGCACACATGTGACGCTGTCTGTGTTGCTGGCTTGTTAAGATGTTAGCTGCGTATTATCTTTCCAAGTATGCTGTTAGAAACTTGTGTTATTGATCAGAAATGCATGTCATGGGCCTACAATACCCCCAGATAATGTGTTAGGCCCCTAACCAGCCAAAGAAAGAGCGTGATAGCACTCTCTATGGGCCTTGGCATTGGCCTCGCGTTGAAAAAGTACAACAGTTTGAGGTCACTCACATAGCACGTCCAAGTGTCTTTGAGCCAGGAGGTCCTTTACAGCTGGGTGGTCAATGATGCAGTCCACTGGCACTCCATCATCCTCTTTGGTGACAGAGATTCTTACACGGCTTGAGACGGTGAACATCCTGTCGTACGTCTCCTCAACTGTTGTCTCACCTAGAAAAACAGCACAAGCACCAGAGGGGGGGAAAGTTAATAATAATCTACAATCCTGCAGCCGAAGTGGCCATAATGACCAAATTGTTCTAGCTATCAAGAGAAAATTACCTGTCAAAGTTGAGTGCTTTCAAATGTCATTTACATTCAATTCATGATTCAGTGATGCGGCGCCCAAACAAGACTTTGGGGGATTCAAGAAAGTGCACGGCCTTCGATTCTGCCGAGAGCAACGAGGAGAGGCTAGGTCATAAACGCCTGATAATGAATGCCTCTGCAGCTCGAGGGTTGAGCATTGTTGGGGCTAACCCTGCAGTAATCTGCTGCCCACTCGGCCCTAGGCTGTCAGAGGGGCATTCATTTAGAGAGCATTAGAATGCCACAGGGGCAACGCATTAGCTGCAGTGCTGAGTATGATGGTTTACCCGCACCTAATGAAGTGAGGAAATAATTACAGCCCCACTCTGACCTGCAGCACACTTCCATTTCAGCCTCGTCACAGGGGAGCCTGGCTGGACTCAGGGAGGGCCAGACGCAGTTGTTCCACAGGTGATGATCGCCAATACACACATATGTGGCCTCTTGATGGACATTAACCCCCATGTAACACCCACCCACCGAGGATCGCCGCCATAAAAATGGAAGTACTCGGATAGGTAACTGGCCAATGCGCACACTGGCATTTAATTTGACTACTCTGGCAACTGCGGTGAGCAAACAGGCCGTTTGAAAAGAACACTTACTGTCAGAGTAACAAGCAAGTGACATAAAGAGAGTACCAGCAAAGATAACAAGTGGCTTTCATTCACACACTGTGCCTATTTTTGCTGCAGAATTAATCAGCTGTTGAATTCAATTGTCAAACACTTTAAAAAAGAAAATGACTAAATTACTGCTTTTTTAACCTGCATTAAACGTGTTACTTTCTACATAATGTAGGATGTAACACATTTAATGCACTGTAGGTCTATAAATATATTTCCAACAGTTTGCCCCGTGTTAGAAGTTAACTATCGTCTATTCTAAAGGTTTTGACTTCACTCTAAAAATCGATGCAAGCGTACAGGTGACACAGAAAATGAGTTAATCTTAACTATCTTTAGTTCTAGTGAGGTGATCAGTGGTTACGATCCCAGAACAATGCCATCTTGTTCCTGGCCAAATGACAACACACATTTTACATAAAGAGCTCGATTGTCATCATTCAATTACAACGACTAGAGCGCAGCACTAGGTCACATTTTAAGGTCAATGAGGGCGTTTGTTTCCAAGTGCACCTGCGCCAAAGAGTTTGGTGGAGTATGAATTGGAGGGTTGTGATGATGAGTCATTATCCTCTCAGACAGTCACCATAATTGTCTCATACATATCACAGGGCTGCATGACTAAAATGGCTCCGGAAAAAAATTGGTGCAGAGTAAATGTGATGGGATTGGGCAAAATGTTAAAAATCATTATTAATATACTAAGTTGGTTAATTTCTAATCCTGAAAACCTGCGCGCTTTATTCATTGTTACACTGTTACATCTCTCAATCAATATATATTTAATCTGGGAAATATGTCAAAAAGAAATCAACGTCCATTACCTGTAGTTCATTCTTTTTTTTAAGGTAAGATATTATGATTCTGCTGGACATCGGGGTGAAAGGTGTGTGTTTACGGGGTTGGAGAGAGACACAGCCGATGTGTACTGTGTGCATCTTGTTGCAAGGCCGCGTTGTTACGTGATTGTGTAGTTACGGCAGAGTGGCCTCATTGTTAACGATGCCTTCCTCGGCTCGTATCCATGAAGTCAGTCAGTACGGGATCCTAGAATACGATTATTTGCAGTTTTACAAAACTGTCTCGTTTGAAGGTACTGTCTAGTTCAATATAAATATTTGAGACATTGTTTATATGTGTGTGTGAATCCAGTGTCTTTAATACATTTTAAAATAACTTTCTTCTATCTCTTGTTGTCTGCTTTGGAATCGCTATCATTTCATTTGTTGTCCGACACTTTTTTCAGTTTCCAGATACAAAACTACAAAGGTCAACACTGTCAACCTGTATTGTGACTGTGAGTGTGTTTAGAGGGCAGAAGAGGTACTTCAAAGTTGAATTTATCTTGTAGAGTTAAGTTTCGTGTGACATGTCACGACTGCAGTCCCCTCGATGGACAACACCAAAATCCCTGCTGATTTTGTGCAAAAAAAACCTGAGCTTCCCCGTAATCACACAGAGACATCTTTAACCAAATTAGCACACACCTGCCTTGTACTACCTTGTCTGCATGACAAGGTAGTACACTCTTATGATGTTGTGCCTCTCATTTGACTTTTGCACCATGAACAATACCAAAGGGATGGCATTTCAAGGTCAGAAAAATAGCTTTGTGTGTGTTGAGGCGCTGTCATGGAAAAGAGTCCTTGCTTTGTATCAATTATTTCTCGGCGTGATATCTAAACAATTTGAACATGAAAAACAGTTTCCAAAAACTTCTGAAAGTCTTGAATCAAGTTTGGAAGATTAAACTCATAGAGCTGTTATCATTGTACAGGCCAACCAACAATTATCAAGTGTCAATTATCAATGTCATCCAAGCCCTGACGAGGAAAACAACTGCAGATCAGGTCGTGGAAGGACTCAAATCTGAATGCAGAGGAGATTTGAGTTTTGCAGCAGAGACGTCAAATCAAACGCTCTTGTGAGCATCAACCACTGATCAGTCCCCGCGCAATCAAGCGTCGCCTTTTCTCAGGGTGACATTTTCCTTCAGTCAGTTTCTAACCCGAGTCTTCTGCCAGCCGACGCACTGAAAAGCAGCCACTGATCCAGCACTTTTAAACTGGCTTCGGCATTAAGATGACATGGATGCTAACTCGCTCCAGAGTAAGACAACAATTGTGCCATTAGAGATTAGACTATCGTCAATTTGTGTTATTAAATATGAATAATATGGTACCAAGAGGGTTCATACACTGTCAAATTGTGGCTTTATATATAATGTTTTAATCATTTACAGATCAGTTATGAACCATTAAGAACACCTGAAGGGTTGCCAGGTTGTGGAACATGTTGATGAATTAGAGAGCAAGTGTGTCATGCTGCGGGAGGATTCTCCATAACCTGGCAACATCCCAGAGCTCTGGGATGTTGCCAGGTTATGGAGAATCATTGTCACTGAAACAAACTTGATGGTAGTTTTATTTACTGTGGTATATAGACAATAACTATATCCTATATATGTTTATTTTATTCACGTATTTTTCTACTGAGTACGTATTGTTGTCATAATCAAAAATCCCTCAAAGCTAAACTTGAAATTGCAGCTTCAATGGTTGAGTGCTTTTGTCTTTTTAAGGAAATGTGTAAAGCATGACACTTCAAACTGATTT
The DNA here is from genome assembly GCA_036178185.1 of Liparis tanakae. Classification (NCBI taxonomy): domain Eukaryota; kingdom Metazoa; phylum Chordata; class Actinopteri; order Perciformes; family Liparidae; genus Liparis; species Liparis tanakae. The sequence continues at coordinate 15,801,913 of CM070099.1, read as the reverse complement.
CTACCAAAGAAGCTTGACTTGAATGAAAGAAAAAAGATTCTGTTTAAATCTTATCGGGTAGTTTCACAACATCACATCCACATTTTAACAAATCTCCTCTTGTACTTGAGCAGCAGTAGCGGCCCAGCACCGGGCTCCACCACGTCTGAATAACATTGCATCCGTCATTTATGCTAACAAGCATTTAGCCACCTTGTGTGTCGAGTCTCTCTCAGGCCGAAGCCCATCAGTCCCCTACCTGCCAGCATGATAAATGGTTGCAAAACCAATTTGGCTAATTTGAAAGTGTGTTTAAATCAGCCAGTATATTTCCTTCCTGCCAGTACAGCCGTCTTGTCTGCACACAGACGCGAGACAAATAAGATCACAGAGATTCTTTAAAGTCAGTGTGATGTGTTTTTTAATCTCAATGCGTGTTCCCGCTAATGAATTGTTCAGTGCATCCATAATGAGTAGTGATTGGCTTTTTCGTGGCGACAGGAGGACACGACTCTCAAGCTCTCTGGATGTATCCAATGGCACCGTGGATTAGCCCCGCTCAGCATGTCAGTGGCATTTCACTGATCTAAACATCCTGTTGTCTGTCCCTCCTCCTACACAACACTAGACAACTCATAAACAGAAATTGACTTTGACTCCTGTAGGGAACACTGGAGGCACAGATGGCATTTAGCTTCAGAATCGCTCTTGTCTAAATATTTCATCTCTCAGCAAGCCAAATGAATCCTCTCCATTCTAATACATATATAATTTGACAACAAGCCCAGAGATATCCAATCTGTGTAAATACGATATGACTAAAATGAATATCCTCCATCGCTGTACAATAAGTATGTAATGAATAATTGATGACCCCTAATCATAACTGAGAGGTAATGAGGATTTTTCACCACTCCACATTATATATCCCTCTTGGCAACAGCCTACAGCGGACCGCAGGCACTGGAATGAAGATGAAATGTGCAGATATGAGTTGATAACTTTCTTTATAAGGTTAAGGTAAATAGAAAAAGATTCAGGTTTGTCATTAAAAAAAACATAGATTTCAATATAAAGTTGAAGTGTAGCTAAATATTTACCGTAAATATTCAAGCATCTCTGTAATGAAAATAATGGCACATTTTTTTGTCAAATGTATGTGTAACACTACATGAGACTGGACAGGAGCTGTTGCCATTTTTAATCCATATAGAGTTATCAGTTCATGCTGTAGAGAAGCAAGCAGCCCAGGAGTATGGACAGTGGATTTTATACATGGTCCAAAAAAAGAGAGAGAGAAAGCAGTATTTTACTTCCTGTTGTACTCCCTATACATGCCACATTAATGTCTTAGAGGAGAACTACATGGTGTTCACAGAGGAAGCCCCCCCCTAGAGACAGGGACAGGCCTGTAGCATGTGAAGTAAACTGGGGGAGGGTGTTGGTGTTATTCTACTGACCTGCCAGTTCTTTCTCCCCTTTCATCCATCTGATGGAGGCGGCCGGCTTGCTGCCCATGGCTATGCAGGTGAGCTGCGTCTCGTTCCCCTCGCTGACCACATCCTCGCGGCTCTCGATGATCGGGTTGCCTGGCGGGACTGAGCAACGGGAAGAGTCAGAAACACACCGGCGCATCGATGGTAACACTGAATTTGTGTTTCTCGCATTTAAGATGAGTTCATGTCAATAATTCATCAGTTAATGAATGTCAAACAACAGTTATTTCATACATCGATATTGAATTCACATTTATTAATAACTTTGAAATTCTCATAACAACAGGACTTTGATTGAAGGGACACACATCCAGTTAAAATATTACAAATGGTGATATCATGTGTGAAATGATGGTAAACACTTAATTGATTTTATTTGTTATACAAAACAGAACATGTATTGGGTTGGCAATTGTCCCTTCTTTTAACTAACACGTCTGGACCGCTGGCTCATGCAACAACATGGAGATGTTTGCATCTGACTAGCAGTTTGATGAATAATGTTTTTCTGAGAATAGATATCTATTCTGAGAATAGATACCAGGATCAATTCATACAATATTAAAGTGACCCCATTTAACATTTAATTGGAGTTAAAGTTAAGTTACTCTTCAAGCTGGTAATAAAGTAAAGTATTGCACAATAAGGTTGATTTGATGGCACTGGATGAAAAGTCATGGGATCATCATGCTGAGGGGGTGGATAATGTATATATCTGCAACAAATGTCATGGCAATTGATATAATAGTTGTCAAGACAACCATAAATGTCAACTTGTTCGTGGTGCCAGAGAAAAGTCTGGGGATTTGTGATCTGAAGACCATGAATGAACATTTCATGGAAATATATCAAACAGTTGTTGAAGTATTTAGGATCAAAGTGGTGGACCCATAGACTACTAATCACATAAACTCATGGTTACTTTAATAGGGGAACAAAGGGAGTTCATGACACATCCATTGATTTCATGTCTTAACTTAAGGATGCACAACACCAATTTCTTTTCAGACTAAGTACAAGTACAAATACTTACTTTTGAGTACTTTCCGATAGCGACTACATATATGAGTTGTTAAGAATACTATTAAAAGGCTAGCAACAACTTTGAACACGTTTTATTTTCACCAGATGTTCTTCTCTTTCTGACTCTAACGTATTAATTACAAAGTTTACCGCAGGGATGGTTATAATAAACCATTTAATCAACAGTATAAAAATGTGACTGATTAATCAGCTAAAAGAAATATTACGAATAAAAAAGGAAAACCGAGAAAGCTTGTCACGTAAGCGAAGGACAGCTGGTCCACCTTAGTGGTCAGACCACCCTAAGTAATCCACTTCCCTCTAACCAGAAGGTGGCAAGCAAGACTTAAGGAGTTGTCGCATTTATTCACTCACAAAAAAACAGAAGCACTATGAGTCATACTTCAGATGTGCATTAATTAAGCATGTGCTTCATTTAATACATCATTGTAAAGTGTTATTTGACATTCTATACCAAAGTTATGCAAGCACATGTGATCCTCTGGGTATGAAATGTACATAGAATAGGATTAGGCTCAGTCCTTCTTTGTATAAGTCATTGCACAAACTTGCTGAACTCAAGTTACTTGAATGCAAAAAGTCAGTGGGGTGTTCATTTCAAGGGCTCTTCAACCCTTGTTTCAGAAAATGCTGCAGCTAGGCTTCAATTGTACAACTAGAGTAATTACTTTAAAGTGCTTTTAATTCCTTCCAATCCCCCAGGATGTCTGCATGTATAATAAAGCTTAACTGGAGTCATTTCCCTCCAAAGCATCAAAGTGTGGCACAGCTGACTCTCAATAGGGAATCCTTTGGAGCAGCCAAGTCAACATTCACCAGGATTCACAGAGTCACAGCTGCCAGAGCCAACGTGGTCTAAGCCATCCGTTTCAGCATCTGCTCCTTTTCGTTCTGCCGTTGAGCACCGCGAGAGCCTAATTGGCTGACATTTTGCTTCAGTTGCTAAGATAAGTAACAGGATCAAAGATTACTATTCATATTCACCATCTATAACCGAGCGGGATGCGATAAAGATGTGTGCGAAGAGGGGTGGGATGTGTGTGTGTGTGCGTTTCCCACACGGACCCTCACACCTACCCAGGACAGTGATGTCGGCGTAGGCTTCCTGAGGAGGATCCGTGTAGAGCTGGCACACGTAGCGTCCTTCATCGGAGAGTGACACATTGGACAGAGACACGCGCAGCTCGTTGTCAGAGAAATTCACCAGCTGGAACCGGCTGTCCTTCAGAGCTGTGGGGATACATGCGAGACGGAGACAGTGAGGACACAGAGGACGGGGCACACACACACACACACACACGTGAGACGTCGGGTGAGAAAAGAAGAGGGGATGGAGGAAGACAAAGGAGACGCGGGGAGAAAATTAGATGATCGAGTGGGAGGGGGGAGAGTGGGATGTCGGGGATGAGTGCTGCCCTTTGTGGGCTTTCTCCTTAATTGAGTAAAAGAAAAGTGAGCTTTAGAATGATTCACACAAGTTGATTTATAAAGTAGCTTTACAGTCCACAGAGCACTGGCACCGACAGGAAAGTGTGAAGAGTGCTCATGAGGACTCCTAACAAGCTAGGAACTCTTAGCAAAGGGCTGCTGGTCACGGACGGACGCTTCCAGCTCACATATTCCAGAGAAAGGGAGAGGCATTCAAACATACATAATGAATAAAATCACAGAGCGTAGGTAGAGAGGATCGGATGCCTGGAACGCCAAATCAAAAGTAGCTGGGAATCTGTATACTAATGGCAGTAAGATTAGCTGAATTTTTTATTAATGTCGTCAAACTGGGTTAGCCATCTCGAGGTGTTACTCTGCTTTTCTTCTGGGTCAGCTCTCATCCCAAAGCAGCGCTCTTAAACATCAGCGTTGGTTGATTTGATTGGGAGTCCTTTTGATGTTTTCGACCTGACTTCTTTATCACGTTGTCTCTGCATCTTTGGAGCTAACAAACTATAGTCAGCCCCCTGTTGAAAGCACGGGGAGCTTGTTATTCCCTTCAGGCTTTACACTTAGCACCATGATCATTACCCGAGGTCTCGGGGCAGTGTCAACATGAAACCGTATCCCCTAATATACTTTGAGAGCTCCTTGGAAGTCTCTCCTTAAAGGGAAACAATGAGCGCCTGCTAGGGAGGGAAACCCTTCACTTCGGAGACACTCAATAAAGGTATTGATGCCAGGCAGGTTTATAAACGACTGTACATAAAAGCACAGATGAGGAACCTCTTAGTATTTATATCTTTTTCAATATAAATAAATACTGAGGCGGCAACTATATTTTAATTTCAAATTGATTCGGTCTATAAAATAAATCAGTTCACACTCATAGAGGACCAACAAAAGGAGGACAATATTTACATTCGAGAAGCGGCAGCCGGTGAATCTTTGGTAGTTTAACAAGACCGTCTTTTGGCAGAGTATCACTTTAAACATGAGATCTTTGCAATACAAAGTCAGACAACTCCTGTGGAAAGATGCAGTGAATGAATAATGGTGTGATATTGGATCACCGTCCATAGAGGTTCACCATCGCTGATAAAAGCTCATTCCTTCCATTCCACATGACAACTCGCCAAATTGCACGTCATTTCGCATATATCTAGCGGGAGAAATACCTCATTCCAGCAGCACTTGCTCAGCCTCTATACCTATGACACAATTCATCTTTATTTGCTGCAATATAAATGTGTTTATCTGTCTTTCACTGGTACTGTAACGCTGCTCTCATTCGGTATGCTGTTTGTGTGTAGGTATCGGTTCCCGAGGCTGCCGCTTCCCTTGTAGCGGCTGTTCTTGTAGCTCCTGGTGTGTCTCTATGTCGCTGCTATTTACTTCCCCGTATACAAAGATCTGCCACTGTGTTGGGCGGCCCCGTTGACAGGTTACAATGCCGCTGACTGAGGGGGGTCCCCAAAGAACCTTCAGTCCTTCAGGAACAAAGTCTATGATAGAGCGAACATAGACCCCATTACGAGGAACACAAACACACAGCAGTGGCCTGATAACATTTTAGCCGCCTGTCCGAAATCTGACATCTATTCGTAACTAATTGCAAAAAGAAACGTTATAAGTGTCAATGGGAACTACATTGACTGAGGCAGATACGAGTATATGCTAACAGGAGCAGCTTAATTAAAGAGCAAATAGTAAAAAGGTTGTCTTAACCTCATGGAGAGATGTCCTGATCAGCACAGAAGTAATATTGATTGTTACCAGGATCAAATTATCCAATTACATGTAGAGCATGACATGACCTATGCTTTATAATAAGAATGCCTTCTTCTTCTGTCATATTCTCAGGTAGCTGTTGGTATTTTGTAAAATTAAGATGAAGATGTGTTCATGAACTCCTCTGATGCTCTACGGAAGTGGAACACTCTTCTTGTTACCTCGACTTGTGAAATAACAGCTGGGATGCAAGATAGACAGAATTGAAGGGTGTTTCTCGTTCACCTTGAATCTTGGCTTCGATCCCAGATACAAACAAGTAAAAAAAGCAGATAACAAAACTTGGTGGGAGTAGCCCATATGCTCATGCATAATCATAATGTTCAATATCCTAATCTAAGAGATTATCGTAAAATCGAACAGTGACAAGGACACAGAAGTATTCTCATTATGGTAGCACTCTGTATTATCTCATATTAATCTTGCCTCATTCTAAGCGTAATGACTTGTATAAAAGAGTCATAAAGTCAAGGACAGATGGAATCACGGTGAACTTAAAGCTGGAGCCGATCTTGTCGTGATATCTGATACGGCTACTGTAAATGTCACCAACTGAGTGATCCCTTTAGTACAGGATGCCCTGAAATGTGAAACTGACTCAACACAAACCTCCTCTGGCAGCTCTTCGTGTGAAACACGTTCTCAAACTACACAAATGTAGGAAAGTTAGCCTGAAGTCTGAAATACAGGCAAGATATTGTGAATACAAAGATGTAAGGGAATAATCTCTTCAGCTACAAATTGGATCTTCAAGAGCTAATACAGTCGGGTCAAGTTCCATAAGGAAGGAGAGAATTAACGTGAACAAATGAATGATGTGTTAGTTTGAGTTAATTTGCACATGATTATTGAAAAAAGTGACAGCCCTAGTGCATTACTCGATCAACTTTAATGATGAAGTGGCTTTTTAAGACCAAATGAAGGTCACAGCATATTCAGGTAATAATTAGAAATTTTAAAAATCTTGTTCATTCATATTCCACGTTTGTGTCTCGATATCTTCATTGAAATTGATTATCATGGAACTGTTGGGTCCTCGACTATGAAAACAGGACTTTGATTTAAAACAGAAAATTATTTTACAGTCATGTTGGAGATTAAAATTAGAAGCAAACGCTTTCCTTCTTTTCAAATGATCCCCATGCGTTTGCGTTTTTCATGCTTACTTCTGTAAGATTTCAAGAAATGGTGTCCGAGGCCTGAGTAGTACTCACGTCTAACGTCTTTGAAGTAGATGGTCTGCCTGTTGGGGTTGAGCAGCTGGATGACGGAGTCGTCGTTGTCCTTCACTCGGCAGCTGATGGTGGCCAGTTCCCCCTCGATCACCGACACGTTGTCGGTCGCCAGATTCTGACCTTCCACTTCACAATACGGAGAAAAGAAAATTACAGATGGGAAAAATTAAATATCAGATGGGAGGCAAGCATCCCTTGGATATTTAGAGGTTATCACATATATATATTTCCTCCAACAGGGACTGCATGTAATGCGCAAGGTAAAGATGCGTAAATAGGCCACGTATATTGTTTGGTTGCAGCCGTACCTAATCCATCTAATATGAAATCCACGTGCAGTGTTTGTCACTATTGATCTCCCCAGCTCACAGCGGGCCCTGTGAGTCAGTGCCAGACGGGCTGTAAGCTCTGCTGCCCACGAAGGTAGGGAGAGAGGAGAGAGGAGACGGGAGGAAGAAAAAAGAGACAAAGAAAGAGTGAAAGAATATGGCGAGTAGTTGAAGAGAGGGGGGAGTTACACAGAGAGGGAAGAGAGAGATGAGCCGGGCTGGATGCTGTTTATGGTGGAGCTTTATCAGAGCCCTCCATCTGATGTTCCATGAGACCAATGTGTGCTCTGTGTGCTCAGCTGCTCTGTGTCTCCAGGAATGAAAGGGCTGTAAACATCTGAGTCACTCTGCCTGTATATTGTTGCCACAGACAGGATCTGGACCTTGTCATCCTGACTCATACTTCACACCAAATCCCGACACAAAAAGCCTGGCTAAGTGTCCCCCAGACTTTCAAAACGAGGGAACGAGGAAAGGGAACGAGAAGTCACCTTGTGTTGTATCTATCTGGCAGGAGACAAACAAATCGCAGGGAGAGCGGTGAATACGTTTTTAAATGCCTCAGATTCCACCGACCGACTACAGCCCCGAGGAACATCAGACGCACATTTGCATGCCCAAGTTGTCAGACACCTCTATTGCTTTCTGACATTTACAAAGTGGAGGAGAAAAAAACACCTGCATTTTTACATAGGAATAATGGGAATAGACAACCAGACTAACATGATTCAAAATGAACTCGGTGAATGTGGCAAGCAATAAGAAATTAACCTCCTGTGGAGAAAAAGCTCCTCAGACCTGTCTAGTGTAATGAACTGCGCATTTCATTTCACTGTGCTGCCAGCGATCAGGTTTAAGATATAACTAGAATGGGCACTCGGTAGAGCGCATACCTTCGCATATCACAAGATTGAATTATGAACAATTTGGCACTAGTTTCACGCAAATCGGATGCCAATTAACCGAGATATCGCAAATTTACGTTTTTCACCTTTTTGTGACCTTGACCTTGACCTTTGACCCAATCACTCCCAAAAACTAATCGATTGTTCCTTGGGTCATGATCAATCATCCCACCAAGTTTCATAAGAATCGGCTCAGTTTTGTCTGATTTAGACGAATAACAAGTTTTTCACCTTGACCTTTGACCCAATCACTCCCAAAAACTAAATGATTGTTCCTTGGGTCATGACCAATCATCCCACCAAGTTTCATAAGAATCGGCTCAGTTTTGTCTGATTTAGACGAATAACAAGTTTTTCACCTTTTCATGACCTTGACCTTGACCTTTGACCCAATCACTCCCAAAAACTAATCGATTGTTCCTTGGGTCATGACCAATCATCCCACCAAGTTTCATAAGAATCGGCTCAGTTTTGTCTGATTTAGACGAATAACGGACGGACAAACGGACAAACGGACAAACGGTTCTGATTCTGGTTCAGTGTTTATCGTAGACTAGAGAATACCTCCTCAGCCTCGAAGGGCAGAGAGGCCAGCAGTATATGGACGAGGGACAATATAAATAAATAAAGGGCTTCTCAAACTCTTTTTCATAATGTCTATAACGTCACAGTTGAAATGGACTAGTCGGTTGAGCATATCATTTCTTAAATGGAAAATAGATCATATTAGATTAAGATAATTTGCCATATCTTGCCATATTTTCCAGCTTGAAACCTGGACAATCCAAGGTCTGGTCATCGTCCTCTAGCTACATATTTATCTTACAGACATTACAGTTATGTTGTTCTTCTTATTTAAGTCTCAGCATAAATGATATGTTGTGCATAAACTATTATTTAAGGTATACGTTTAAGGTTTGGGAAAGTTTGTGGTTAAGTGAACATTAATTGCACATCTGTCACAGTTACTTCCATCCACCACCTTTATGTTACACTGTTTTTTATATATGGTGCACAATATTTACTTCATTGGCATTAGACTTAAATCTTAGGGTTGTGAATGATCTAATTCTAATATCAAAGTAAGTGTGGTTTAGTTTTATGATCTAGTTCAAAATGAGAAAAGTGAGCGATTAATTGCTTCCTCGCTACATACAAAAAAGAAAAGTAAAAAGAGGAATGATGAGTGCTAATCATAAGCATGTCAAAATAATGTTCATGTGGAGAGCTGAAGTGTGTACGTTTGTAACGACATCAAGAGCTCCCTCCTCTGCACACGTGCTACGTTTTGCAGAAGATGAGGCAAAAGCAATGTCAAGTATTTTGTCTATTTTATTTCGCAGCCGTAAAAGTAATATATATTTGGCAGTCAAAACAGCAGCAAAGAGCCGCCTTAAAGCAAGGTTATTCTGCGGCCAATCTGTTGGACTGAGAGAAAGTAAATGCAATAGATAATTTCTCCATAAGGTTTAGTAGCCCCAAGCAAGGTTGGTCCCCCTCCAATATCCGAGCCTCGGCTCATCTCCAATTCAAAACACACATAAATAACGTCGTTGTGATTAGCACTCCCATCAAAGGGAAAACAGGCCACTTTGTGCAACATGGAGGGTTTTTGCAATTGGAGTAAACATTTTCAATTGCCTCGGCATCCCGGTCATGATTGGGTGCAAATGAGGAGAGGCAGTCATTAATTCTGGGCGGTGGGTGGGGATGGAGAGGGGGGAGTGGGCAGAGGCACGGCACAGATGACTGGCTGATAAATTCACACTCATTCCAGCAGCTGTCTGGAAGAGTAAAGTGCCTGTATCTCTACACATGGCTGCCCTCCTGTTCCCGCATCACAACATACTGAATGAAACAGTCAGAGGCAAATACAGACCTTCAAAAGTCTGGCTGCTCTCTGATGGGGATGTACAATGCGGCATCGAGTGTCTGGCACGGAGGCTCGCCTCATCAGCCGTATAGAGCAACTGCCCCCCCCCCAAAAAAACCCCAACCCCATCCCACCACGCTGACCAATTTTATGAAAGTTGATGTGGAAAGGAAATGTTAGCAGACGGGGCCCTTCCAGAAGTTTGGAGACGTGCACCTTTGAATAGAGCTGGCTCCCTCTTTGAACTCTCTTGTTTTCACATCAAAAGACATGAAAGGGGGAGAGAGAAGAAGGACTGCCAGCCCCCAATTCCTCTCCCTTGAGTCGGTGCAGTCGGCAGCAGTCGTGTCCTTTCAAGGAACAACCGGGCCGTAGCCAGTCATTAACAATCAAAGTTTCTCCCTCTCCCGCTTCCTTTTTACCGCTCCGTGTCTTTATCCAGCTCAGTCATTAAAGCTTTCTCCTCATGATGAAATACTGTTTTAAGAATGCTCACCAGTTGGAAAGTGTCTGTAATGAATGCCATAGCTTTTCAAAAATGTCAAATTTGTCATTATTTGTTTTGTTGCCAAAAATAAGCTCTCGGTTGTGTAATGATGCTCCAGGATGACTTGAAAATAAGACTATTCCACATAAGAAAGTCACCAAATATTCAAAAGGTAATTATAAGTGTACAACGTGTACTTATTTGTGGAGCAGAGATGTTTAGTCTTGCTGTAGCACCTGGACAAGATGTGTTTGCAGCATTCAACACTTTCTTTCTTTCTTTTGCCCATATGTGGTTATACTAAAACCAGAGAAGTACTGTCAATGATTCACAGCAACCTCACGTTTTGAGGAAGTTATTTATTAAAGTAATTATTAGACTAAGAGGAGAAGGGTTTGTTCACCATCTCTATTAATGTGTTTGTTTGCAGCTGGACATTCAGAGAAAGGAGAAGGCAGCCGCACAACTCACTTACAGCAGGATATTTTACACCTTTAGTATAATTGGTATTGCTAAACCGCAACTTCTAAAGTGCACTTTCTAGCATCATAGAGCTCTGTTAAGTTCAGTAAAGCTAATTAGAAACAGAACAACGTCGGTGGCATTCAAGTGGTCTAAATACAAATTAAAATATGCCATTACATGTGGCCAAATGTTGATTTGAGAATTAGAAATAAAAAGAGTGGATTGGCTTTTTGTGATTGTGTGGCTCTCTCTTCTTCTTCTGAAAAGGAAAGACTAACATAAACAACCATTAATGTAAATATGCACAGACAAACAGACTGGGACGGACAGCCAATCAGCAAACAGACGGAAGCGAGCACTTCCAAATGAACAGCAGGTAGCAAAAAAGAGCGAGTACCTGTCAGGGTTTCAGCAGCTCCTGTTGCAGCGCGGGACGAGGACCAGAGCGGAGGAGAAGGAAACGGAAAACAGAAAACAGACAGGTTGTGAGCAGACAGAATGCAAGCAGTCATATTCCACTGGTGGAAAAACCTATTCAAGTGACAAATAAAGCTGTTGAAATTCATTAAATTCAATCTCCATATGCTATGTGTGTATTTTCCCTCCCCAATTAAGACACACACAAAAAGCATCATAATGAGTAATGATTCTTTTTACTCCACAGGTGTGTACGATCCCCGACATAATGGGCCATTTTCTCTCTTCATCCAGCGTTATATTAATACGGAGGATGATAGTGGATATGTGAACCCCCCCCCCCCCCTCGTGTCCCTGATTGAGATTCCAGCCGGCCCCGCTCTCGAGCAGCCACTGCCTGGAGGCGCTCCCCTGGGTCCCGGCGGTGGATCCTGGAGAAGAGAGCGCCCATTCGGAACGGTGCCCACCCAAACTGGCATCTCACAGGGAATGGGAGACTGGCGTGTTCCCAAGTCCCCGCAGCAGTGCTCAGGGCCTGTACCCCCGGGAGAGCTTCCATCATTCATTGTCTGCTATCCATAAACAACCCCCCCCCCACCCCGCCCCCACCCCCGTTTGCTCTGGCTCCCCCCCTCTCTGTCTGTATCCCTCTTGTTCACTCCTCCTCCCCCCCTCCCTCCCCTGCCCTCTGCTGCACACCTATATCTAAATTTTTATATTTCATACACCGTCTTTTTTATATTGACATTTCACACACACTTTGGAGCTTCTTTGCTCCGGCTGTGAGCAATGTGGGCTTCAGTGGCGAGCGTACGGTATGTCGAAGTGACTGCTTGTCTCACTTGTCATTCCCGGTGTAATAAGGGTGTACGGTATGACACATGTCCTTGTTAAACTCTTTTGTGCATTTTCAATGTGTCAGCAATTCCCTCGGGACAAAAGACGTGTGAGTGACAAATCACACAGGATGGGAAACACATTTTGAACATTGCCCAGGCGGCTGCTTCAATACCTCACACGGCTTAAGACTCGGCTTCTTTAAAAAACGTCCGTTGTCAGTCAAAACAGTGTCTTTATTATGCATTAATTCAACATAATGAGGCTTCTGGGGCAACTCTGCTTCAGCTGAAAGAGATTTGAACAAAATGAGGCCGCGAGGTTGATAGCCAGACTCAAACTCGAGCTTGAATGAGCACAGCGTACGCGTCCCGGTCCAACCAGCCCTCAGGACAGCCCGTAATGAGGATTTTGAGCTGCTTTAATTGCCAGGTAATTATTTTGTTGTAGCAACATTATGTAAATGACTTGTATGTGTAGAATATCTGCCCTCGTTTTATGTTACAAGTATACCAGGGCATCTCAGTGTTTAATCGCGTCAACAGACACATACATATATCCGAGCCGAGAGACTTGTGCTATAGTGCGGTGACACCTTCCCTAACCCTTCAGTGTGATCCAGTTTCTGCAGGTGGCCTCTGAAAGGGCTAAAAATAGCACTGTGGCTTGTCTGCCGTGCTCCCCTTCTCTTGTCTGTACCTGCAGCACATTAGGTAGAAGTTATGAGGTGCCAGCTCGCCTGTGATTAGATGTCATGGCTGTCGCTCTGCTTAGACAGTGCTGATAGACAGATTTCTGGGGAAATGCGTGTGATGGCATTCGTGCGAGCGTAGCCGTTGCACCAATCTGTCAATCACGGCGGATGAGAGCGAGCAGGCCAACCGTCTTCCCCATAGTGCCTGTCCTTGTCTCCTCACCGCTTCTTCTTTTTTTCATCCAAAGCAGAAACAGCGAAAGTGGAACATTTACCCGCTTTCCACCTACATTAATGCTACATTTCCCACTGGAAACACACTTGTTGTGAACATTTGAAAGGACATTTTTTTAGCACTCCGTTGTTTTTTCCATAAGACGTGGGGCTCCAAGGGCTCTGGCATTTAGGCACCTGTGTTCAACCAATTTTCTTCCGATCCTTAATTATCTTTTTTGATATCACAAAGGCCAACACAGATCTCAGGAAATTGTCTTTCTGGTCAGAGTGGCATGTAACCTATATATATATATATATATATATATATATATATATATATATATATATATATATATATATATATATATATATATATATATATATATATATAATGCTTCTGCTCAATAAAACCAGTGGGATAACACTAATGAGGCAAACATTTTTCATAGTACTAGTGTGATAGTGTGATGCCTTTGAAGTAATGTTCTTCCTTTCAGGCAAAATATTCCCTTCCTAATTTATGCCGATAATTTGCCACGTGTTGCATTTAAACCTAGTTGTGATCGCACTACACAAGAGGATGCTGGAACTCTGTGTACTTCTTCATAGAGATCCACATTGATTGCCTGTGTGTGTGTGTGTGTGTGTGTGTGTGTGTGTGTGTGTGTGTGTGTGTGTGTGTGTGTGTGTGTGTGTGTGTGTGTGAGAGTGTGTGGAGCGAATCGAGCAATGCGTTCTTACTGTGTGAAACCCACTGTGTTTTCAATTAATTAGAGAGATCAGAGGTGGGCTTCAAACTTTTTCTCTTCAAGAAGTCGAATGGAGACGTGAGCTCCTGCAGAGTGGACCCAATAAACACAGCCACTTTTGAGGTCAGCATTATCACAAAAGAAACAGATCAAAGAGTTTTGTCTGTACTCGCAACAAAATTGGAGGAAGAAAAAACATTGCCATACACCTCATGTAAGTATTTGTTGTTAGGTATAATCATTTACAGGTTTATATTAAATAATTAATATATTTTCTACACATTTTCTGTATGAATTGGAATTTTGACAATGCAATCCAATACATAAATAGCATTTCCCAGAGCTTTCAACCATATTACTCTGTCTTCATCCCTAAATCCAATGCCTTTGACATATCCATCTTCATGGCAACTGTGCAAGCTCCATTTCCTGGTTCATTTGAATTATGTGACAGCAAACTGAAAAAAATACCTTTGGGTTTTATAGTTTGTCTGAAATAAAAGCAGTTTATTGTAAGAAAATGGGAGCAATTGGCACTCACTATTTTCTGAAGATATTAGTTGGATTAATTTATGATAACAATAACAATTTATTGTAAATGCTGATAAAGATAGCATTATACAGGGGCATAGTCTGGGGGGTGTTTTTCTCTCCTCTCTCCCCTCATGTTATGCTGTAATCTTTTATCCTTTCTTGCCATTTTGTTGCCTCTGTACCTGTACTATAACAATGATGATACATTTATTCCAATCCAATCCATTTGAAAGATAAAAGGACTCTTTCCATCTCAATAATACAATGCTTATTACTGGAGGCTTGCACTTTAACAGATGATGCACATGTGCCTGTCATGGCTGGTTGATACAGTTTGGTACATTATTCAGTAATTTAGTTGCATTTTATTTACAGACTTTACTTGATTATTTTATTATTATCAGCACTCAGGTACAGCGTAATCCAGCCTAACATTTCAGTAAGATTTCAAAAACACTGCTGAAGAATCAACTGGGAATACTCAGATTAATTCTCCCCAGAGTCGACAGAAACATTAATCAGCTTGGTTTACTGTAGATGCAAAGCATGTTCTTGCACGATAAACTGGAATAAATAGGATATTTTGCCAGTATCCCGACAGGTGGTTAATTGCTCAGTGTTAATGAGATGTCCTTTGTAAATGTCTGATGTAATCCCTGCATGTTTGTGTTGTACTCATGAGAAGCCAGGGGAACACATGTAGTTGAAGATAACTTTTACTTATATAATAAGATAATCCTTCAGAAAAAAAACAGATATATTCAATGTGGTATCCAGCTTGCTCGTAGTAAATTGCTTTTGGCATCTACAATTCCACATCATAAATAACACTGGATGGTTGTTCTTATGAATAACAGGCTACAATTAAAACATGTCAGCGTCACTAATTCCTTTCAAAGCTATAAAAGGGGTGTTATCTTTTGCGAATGGGTTCTGTCACCCACAACACACACGCAAATGTCTCCGCTGCTGACACGCATGCGAGAAGTAGTGTTTACAGTCACTTTAATGACAACTCGGGTATCATTTCGGCTCACACAGCCTCGTCACGTGACAGACGCTGAGCTCTCCCCGGTACACAAATAAAACAGCATCCAAATGTGATAATATCACACAGGGAGACAAAAAGGTAATTTTCCATAATAAAACAAGACTAGCACGACTATTCTACGAGAGGACGTCTCTCAAATCAACATAATATGAAGCAGGAAGAGCGTTACCCGAGCAAACTGTTAAATCTTGCTGATTGTGACAAATGCAGTAACTTCAGAGGTCTGTAAATCACCAACCAACTGCATTCGCTGGGAGGAAGTGCAATGATTTCCTTCTTCCTACGAGGCACAATCATTCACTCTGTTATGTTAACAAGTCTGCTTGACTGAGCGTGGACTTAAGTGCAGCAGCTGCGGTGTCGCTGCGCACCCGAAAAAAAACAATGCAGCAGCCAAGGCGAGCTTAACCTCTGGCAAAGTGACACATCTCGTTTGGGTCGTCTATTTCGGGTGACGCTGCATCTTTATTTGGTGTGTTTCTCCTCTTCGGAGTCAGCAGGCGCTGCTGCCAAGGCTCCTCTCATCCTCGGTCCTAGTTCCTTTGAAAAGAAGACTTGCGGCAGGAGGAGTGCTGCGTTTGTTACCGCGGCTGTGATTCAACACGCAGCCCAGCTCGGATCACAACGCGTGCAGAACCGTTCAAATCAAAGACTCCAGAAGAGTCTCGAGGGAGGGACGTTATTTGCTTTTCTAAAAGACGCCGCGATGCGTCACCTATAGAGTATGGTCTCATGCCAGGAAAGCTCACATGAGCAATATGGGTATGCTTTCCTGTCTGCCGGCAGATATGCTTACTCACTATGAATGTGCAAACATCTGCACAAGCCTTTCTGTGTGTGTGTGTGTGTGTGTGTGTGTGTGTGTGTGTGTGTGTGTGTGTGTGTGTGTGTGTGTGTGTGTGCGTGTGTATGTGTGTGTGTGTGAGTGTGTGTGTGTGTGAGGGGTAATTAGGACATTAGGAGACACTTCTGACAGGCTTGTCATCGCCACAGCCCGCCCAGTTAAAAGGAGGTGGTCAGAGGGGTAAGTGGGGGTCCAGCAGGGTCAAGAGACAGCTGCTGCACCACCACTCACTGTCTGGAGGCTCTCAGAGAATATTAAACCGGCGGAGCCTCGGCCAAGACGCTCTCTCATTTATGGAAAACACAAAGCTGTTTCTCAAAGGAGGTGGCATTTCATTTATTTCCACTGTTATAAAAGTGCTCTTGTTTATTTTCCTGAAACATGAGAACATAAACCGAAAGATAATTTAAAAAAAAGGTGGCGATGGCTTTGAGGTAACTGGTTATTTAGTAAATCAGTGAATTAAGAACACAATGGATGTTGTTCTCTTAAATTCCTGATGAAACATGGTTGTGTTCTTATACCTGCTGTGAATCTGTCTCCAGAAGAGAGATGCTTTATTATTACAATACGAGACACCCCCAAGGCTGTTGACCTTGGTGACGACATACCATTAATTGTATGGATGGATTATTACCATCACGACGATAACGTGCCTCCTCTTCTTCTCCACTCTCCTTGACACCTGCGCCCGTTCTCCGGCTGCCACTGCTCACATACTCATAATCATATCTATCAGCACAAAACGTTAACTGCATCCGGGGACGCTAAACACGTCCATTTGTTTGCAGTCGTAATGTCTTTTGTGCGCCTCAATCAGGCACCTGTCAGACACACACCTGCTACCTCTTTGCCAAGAAGAAGGAAGAGGGCAGGCTTTTTGTTTCCTCACAGAGTTTATAATCAGCACGTTGTTTCCAATCTTCTTCTACCATTTTTCAATTTCCCATTTGCCTTTTTCTCAGTCAAATCACTGCTATCAATCAGGTGCATGTTTGAGAGAGGGAAGAGCGAGAGTGTGTGTGTATGTGTGTGTGTGTGTGTGTGTGTGTGTGTGTGTGTGTGTGTGTGTATTAGAGAGGGAGAGAAATAGGGGGAAGTTCCTTGATGGAACCATCTCTAGCCCTAGGCTTCATTAGTCAGAGATTGCTGGGAGGAAATGTGTGTGTGAATATGTGTAATAAAAATGAATACTGCTAGAGTGTGTCTGTCAATATGAGGCCATTTAACATTCCCCATCCCATCTAAATGATGCACAGCTGACATTACGCTCTCTATTTGAGTTCTCCCAGAACCCAGTACCTTCCATTATATTCTGTCCGTTTCTTCCCCTGTGCTTACTGTCATCGCGGCCGAACACGACCAAACAGAAACAATTCTTGTGCAACCATGACAACATCTTCTTCATATCAGCGTGCCCGCGCTGTGGAAACGCATCAGGTTGACTGATGTGGCAGTCAATACAAATCAAACCGTAACAGCTGCACGGGCTCAAGCCATATTGATCTCATGTGACGCGAGGCGTTCGCAGTCCATCGACATCTCGGAAGAGAGCCAACTTAGTTTCCTTGATCGTCTGTGTCGCTGAACACGTCGACTCTCGCAGCAGAAATAGTCCCTCTGTTAACCGTCATGAGCCACGCATTAGGCAACACACACAACCGTGAGTAAAGAAAGAGCTAACACAACAAGTCCGGATTATTGCCAACGTGGCAATATGTTCCAGTGTATTGATTATAAAAGAGATCTATTTGAAGAGGCCATTCAAAATTGCAACTACAGTATAGTAAATTCACAATGGCAGGGTAATATACGGCTTCACTGCTTTCATTTATTCATAGCTTGACATTTCCTCCCATCCACAGAGTGTGCTCTAACTATGTGCCAATGGCCACATCATTTAGACTGGACCCGCATGAATATTTAACATTAGCGCCTGGCTCACGGAAAATGAATTATTTTTAGTGGGCTTTGCAGTGGCACCGTGGAAAAACCCTCACTCTGGTGATGAATGGCGGGAGAGTTTAGGTTGTATTAAGCAGGCAAAACAAATGTCTATCAATCACTGGAAGCTTTCTGTGGTCGCCAGCTACCCCCCCCCCCCCCTCACAGAGATTCAGTGGGTTTTCAGAGGGATCAGCTGCCAGCCTTGGTGTATGAAAAAAGGTGTCAGCCTTGAGTTCCCTGTGCTTATTGACGAGCCCTCTGTGGAAGAGGAGGGTGGACATGTTACAGTAAGCAACAGATCCACCACGGCTCAAATACAAACATGTACATGTTTTCACTCCTCCAGATTTAATACAGTTTACGACCTTGGTCATATCCAAACACTAAATAGCATAGCTGCACCACAGCCCATTAGTCTGGAGTTCACTGGTTACATGTACCAGACTAAATCACTTTGCTGCGACTAATCATGTCACACCACTGTCTTTATTACTTTTTAATTTTGTCTTAAATTACTCTCATATAGTTTCTATTTTTCACTTTAATTCATATTGTATTCTTTATATACATATCTTAATATCAATGTCTTTGTGCTGCTGAAACAAACTAATTTCCCCTGTGGGGATCAATGAAGGCTCATCTTATCCAATCTTTCTGTATCTTATATTACTGGGGATAATAACCAACTTGAGGAAACATTGTCTTACTAAATTGCAGATAAATAGCATCTAATAAGCTTCATTTTGTCAGTTTTCACTATGATATTTAAGTCTGAAGTAGGGCTGCGATTACAAATTATTTACATCGTCAATTAATATGATTATCATTTTATTGAATAAATGTTTTAAAATTTGAGTCTGTAAAATGTCAGAAGAGAGTTTAGACTGCTTCAAAAGTCCAATGTTGTCCAAAAGGGACAATGAATCATATTCCCACTATATAAAACAGCAGTGAATGATTTGACTATGCCGTTATAACACACAGTGTAACAAACAACTTATAGAATTGTTGCCAATATATCTGATCACTCATTGCAAACAACCTATAGCTTGAATAAAAATGTGATAAAGGATACTACTTTCAGACAATGGGGAGTCAAAATAAGTCGTTCTACCTTAAGAAACTGGTTGTTAAAAGGTGACACAAGTATTTGAACAATTGTTTTATATGCAGATTCTGGGATGCTCTACTGTACCTATTCACATTGTTTGTTTAAATGCTCTTGGATTTTGGGTTTCCTGTTGAACTAACAAAATCTCCTCTTTAAAAACAGTAGATGCATACACAGAGACTCAAGGAAAGGGTTCAAGTCTGAAATCAACAATATAAAAGGGCCGATTGGGCGGTGGTGGAAAGGTGTGAATCTAGCAAATAAAAAGAGCTTTCTCTACAAATAAAATGTCCAGAAAAATTAAGAGGGTGAAGAGATCAAACGTAAGAGTGCATAAAAGAGTAGTTATTATAGGTTTAAGAGCTCTTCAAGCTTCCTTTGAGTATATTTGATTGGCTACGCAATTACCTCAACATTGGTTAATTGCCAGCTAATTTACCTCTCATTGCAATCACCTAACCCTCTAGTCTGCCAATCAGTCATTTAAAAATCATGTATGAATCCAGTCAGATAAAACAAACACATGCACACAAGCGAGTGCCCGTAAACACCGACCTGATGCGCGCACACACACACACACACACACACACACACACACACACACACACAGCACACACACACACACACACGTGTGTTTAAAGATTCTCGGATTACTTGACAGTTTCATTAAAACAGATTACCGTGACCCTGAAGTTTTAATCTCCCAGATAAAGTGAAGCTGTTTTTACACACATCCTCAAGGATGCACTTCATTTCCAACAACATCCAACCTGAGATGAGATTCGGCCTTTCTCAAATACAATCTGAATTGCTTCAATTGATTAAACAGAAACCGTCCGGCTGAACAGAGCAGAGCGGAGTACACACCCGTCCACACAGCCACTGGCAAGTGTGGACACAAGATTGAGGGTAAGATATCTGTGAGTGGCCTGGCACCTGAGTCGGAGAGATAGTCCTGCTTCCTTGGGGAGGGAGGTGAAGGGGGTCGAATTGGAGACGGACTGGGTGGCTTTGCCTGTGTTTCCCCTTCAGGTGAATATTTTATGGATGTGGAATACAGTTCAGATGACAGTTTGAGATGGCTGAGAGTGCAGGCGGTAAAAGTTCAGCGATTTATTTGAAGGGAGGGAATGTGGCGCGGGGGAGAGTGAGACTGAATCTGAGAAATGTGTTAGTAGCTGTTAATGTGAGTCTCAAAATGACTCCGGTTGGTGCTGGCATGCGTATGCATGCACGCGTGTGAGATGAGTTGCTATCTGCAACCAGAGCCCATGAAAGCGATGAGGCACCAGCAGTACAGATGTGTCTCTCTCCGAGCCCAACATGAAACACAGGAAACAGCCTCTTTGATCATTACCTACCTGTCAGTCTGTCCTCCGCAGGGACCGCCTGTTACGACTGCTGATGTGCTACACTGACAGGCCAGAAACACACACGCAAACTCACATGCGTAGAAAAAATGAAAAATAATACTCTGAGCCTGACTGGTGCCAGAATTCAGACTCGAACCAGAGGAGGTATAACAATGACGACCAGTGGTAGTGGGTAAAGTGTATATTTATTATCCCATATGTGGCTTCCAATTAGACTGGAATGCCTGCCGGGGCCCACTTTCACATTTTTGCCAACTTCTAATTCAGTCTTCACTTGCCGTGATTGCATGTTTTTGCCGTTAGGGAGGAAACAAGCGGAGAGCCGTATGATCAAAAGAGGGACCATGTCGAGAAGAAGTGAGTCAAGAGCACACACGCTTTCTAAAGTGCATTTGGAGGGCTTTGACACATGCATCATACAACCTGCTGAGGAAACTGGAAGACATACAGTAGAAACTACATGTGGACAGACAGCACTGGGAGGTGGACGCCACTCCTTCCATCACTTGGAACCTGATGTAATGTTGCCATATGTATCTGAAATACAGTGACCTTTTCTTTTCATTTGACATATTTCATGAAAAGCTGGATTAGAAGCATTTGATGTTGATTTAGGCTTTTTGTCTGACTCACACAGTGTGATAAGTAAAACTTTGTGTTAATCTGTGTCTTGAAATGTGGCCTCATCCACAAATTGCAGCGATTGAGTATTCGTGAAAATTGTTGCTGTAAATGTTAGGATCAATGTCCACAAATAGTGGACACCAGAACCGAATGTTCTTTTACTTGTGTTTGGGTTGATGGAAGTTCATGTGTAGTCCTCAAATGGACGGATCTGTAATATCCAGAATTACATTACATTAATTACATTTAACTTTTTATTTGATTTTATTCTCGCTTTCTACGTCCGCCATAACCCTTCAAGAAAGCAGCTTCACTAAACACGAGTCAGACACCATCGCTGAAGACCATATCTCAGCCTTCATTCAAATAGCCTTGCACTGGCACAAAGTATAAACTTGTTTTATTCTGTGATGAAAATAGTTTTAACACAATGGATACAATTCTATTAAAATCCATTGTTTTGAAGTGAAAACCAGACATTTCAAAGTCAGATGTGTCAAAAACTTACTAAATGATACAAAGAATACAATGCCACAAACCAACTGGGGGTAAAGGAGAAAAGCACATTAATCTGGGTGACCTGACCCGTCAAGGCTGCTCTCCTTCTGTAAAGACACAGCGGCACATCGGGCTTCGGCCTCCAAACCTGCGCCGGCTTTAACTAAAACTTTGCAAACCAACTCTCGATGCAAGATTGTCCAAAAACAAGCCAAAGCGCTATCGGTTTTGCCTTTGCATTTGTGCGTTGAGAAGAAGCCTCCACACGATCGGTTTCCTCCGCTTGTTAGGGGAATATCCGCACATACTAGTCATTTTGTAGGTTTGATCAATCAAACAACTTCCAACCCCTCATTCCCGTTGCTGCCTTTGACGTCGTCACCGCGGCCCCCGTGGCTCTTGTTCTCTTGATTTCTCTGTTGCGTCTGTTCTCCTGCTTCCATAGGTCAAAGTTACCTCTTTAATCTTCATGTGCCCCCAACTGGGTGTAAACAAATGAGCAGCTGAATGCAGCACGACGTGTACGCAAATGTATCTGCCGAGCCCTGCGCGGCTGTGTTTCTACATTTCGAGCGAGTTAGACTTTGTTGTTCGCGTGCCACCCACATAACTTAGGGATGTCACATTTCGGTCGCAGCAATTTACACAGTTTAAGTTGTAATGACTTTCCACACTTCTTTCTCAGAAGCAGCGAAGAGGACACCTCTGTAAATACTTTGGGGAGTCACTGCCAGTCGCAGCTCCGACACCATTAGCATACATTTTACTGCCAATGTTTGCAGTTCATTCTAATGGGAATTAGCCAATTTGTTTTTGAGAGCAGGACGAGAATATAAGAACGAGAGAAACACACGGCTATGATGTTGCCGTTGAGAAACAGTATATTGTATATATTGCTCCGGATCAGAGCGCCACAACTCGCAGCGCATCATCAAAGACGCGACATAGCGAGCGTACCAGACACCAACGGACTGGGAGACT
Organism: Liparis tanakae; assembly: GCA_036178185.1. Lineage (NCBI taxonomy): Eukaryota > Metazoa > Chordata > Actinopteri > Perciformes > Liparidae > Liparis > Liparis tanakae. The sequence goes on along the minus strand of CM070099.1, from coordinate 15,779,002 downwards.
CACATATTCACAGGAGCTAATGGCATCTTATGTCCGACCGCAGCACAATGTTTCTGTACCTTTAAGTCAGCACACACACTAATGAGATCACATCACACAACTTTCGCTTATCGCTCCCTGCACCTCTCACCTCTGATAAAGAATATATATATCTGGCTTTGCTCCATTTATAATATCGTTTAACACAAATAACATTATTTCCCACTTTCATTATGCTGAATACATAATGCAGTGATTCATGCGGTGGAGGATGTAGTCTGATTGTTGTTGTCAGAGCTGTCCATGTTAATGTTGTAGTTGTTTGTTAAAGGGTCGATGGGCAAACTGTGATTTAATGTTATAGTTGATTGAGGTGAAGCTAATTTTACATATTTTTTTATTCTATTTAATGTATACCAATATAATATATTTTCAGCCTGAGCTCATAGAAATACATGCAATGGCCTTTTAACGAGGCGAGATGTGGTGGTGTAGTCAATGTAATGTGTTACAATGACATGCTGGCACCAGGGAAACATCACCAATGGAAAGTTAAATGGATCCCAGTTTTTAAACATGAATATGTTTTAAAGAGATGCCACATGGGGAGGAGTTCAGATTGGATGTCGTGGTCAGATACAGGGCTTCCAGCCAGGAGACCCCTGTTTGTGTCCTGTAATGAAACCAAAAGTCCACGGACTTACTTTAAAGCTATGTTACGTTACGTAACAAACATCCTTATTTTAACCCAAACCATGATCTACTGTTGCTTGAACCTATATTTTTTTCTGAGGTGGTGGCAGGTAATTTTTTACACATTCCACTCCATCACCAGCTGGAAGGAGGTTGTGGTCATTTTATGTATTTCTGTGAGATCATGTTGCATTTTACACGCTTATTATAGGTTATTAAAATCGAAAAAAACCTACAAAATGACTAGTATGTGCAGAAGGTTACTCAGCACCACTGTATTTATTAATGTGTCTTATGTGGGGCTAGGGCTGCATATTATTTGAAAAACATGTCTTTGGAATTAACTCTAAAATGTTAATTTTTGTAAAATTTGAATTTCAGAGAAACAATACTAAAACCAAGCTTCCAATAAAAAATAATAACAATGTGACTGCTGCGAACAACAACAATAATCCAGCTGCTATTACTACTACTAACAACACTAATAAAATGTGTATATAGGGTGTTGCACAGCGGTCCTTGCCGGAGGCGGTGATGAACACAGAGGGGATGATGATCATAGAGGAAATAAAAAGAAGTCGGCTAATCTGCGGCACAACACTTCTGACAACTCGTACGATTAGAGACGCCTCTCAGTCTAAATCAGTCTTCTCTCTGCATGCTTAGTGCCATTACTTGCTTTGTGGGGTACTGCCCTGAGGGGTGCATTGCCCACACAATGGTGGAGTGCCAAGCAGCACAGCACGGACACACACACACACACACATGCACACACACAAACACACACAAACGCACTCAAGGAAGTTTACCCACGCAGTTACACTGAGAGAGATAGAGATGACTCAAATAGGATGACGACCAAGGAAGAATCTGAGACATCGTCACAATACCCCAGCGGGAGTTCCCTTTCTTTCTAATTTCAATGCAAACTATTATATCACAACCATCATGCTAGTACAGCCGCACAGACCGACGGAGCTCTGGTGACCACAAAAATCGCATTCGAGGGATTCTTTTTTCTTCTTCGCAGAGTGTGTTTTTCCAGGAAGATTAGGTCGATGCTTAGGGTATTGTTTGTTTTGGACAGAGAAGAGACTATACCCTGGAATGCCAGAGTAAATACACAGGTTTGTCAATTCTCTGTGCCGCTGTTTATGATCCACAGAAACTCCAGGATCAGCCTCAGAGAACATTTTCATCCCTTGACTTACAGACCTACTGAACTGTAGCTCTGCATGCTCTTCCTAGCCATACTGGTCTTAGCTGTGAGCCAGCTTTACTCCTTGGAATAAAGAATGCCCCCACAACTGCTCCTCATATTTGATTTGTGTGCAAGCGAGTAGGAAGCACAGACCATCAGCAATTCAGCTTGAGATTTTGGCAATATGTGGATGTTAATAAAGCGGTTGCAGCTTGCTGTGGAGAACAATAAAATAAAATGACAAGAGGATGTTCTTTTTTTTTCTGTCGCAAAACCGATAAGTTTAAATGTGTACCTTCTCACTCTCTGTTTTTTTTTTTGTATTTCAGAAATCGAGGGTTCTGCCGTTGATTTTTTAAATTCAATTACCAGAGTCATTTTCAACACTGCAAAGTACTTCACATACAACCTGGCAATAACACGGGCTAGTATAATGAGGTAAAATAAAGGCTAAATGAATCCAAATCAGAGGAGCTATGGGACTGGGGGAATGTGCACTGTGAACAATTAGCGAGCTCATCCTGCATACGAATCAGCTGCTGGCACATTACACACATACTGTAAAGCTCATTACTGCTGCAAAACCCACAATCAGTCGATCAAATGCGGTGACGGAGCAGGGAGCGAGCGCCGTAAAGATCCGCCTGCCATTCAAGCCTCCAACCCGCTGCTGCACCCTGATCACTCGCAGCAGACACAGCAACAACAGCCTCATGTCGGGTTTTAACAAGTCCTGCTTCGCGATGGGCCGGACCTTTCCCAGACTTTCTCCCTCTTTGATGGATGCTGGCGGTTGTGACGCTTTTCATCTCATCCTTCTTCAAATGCTACTTAAATGCAAACTTGCCTGGTCAAACATAAAAGGGCTGAGATATTTTAAAACGGACATTGCTTCAAAGGGAGCAAACTCATACAAAGGGTATCACAGAAACGAGATTCAAAAGCCTGCTAGTCACCTGTAATCCACTGCTAATACCTGGTCCCCACAACGGCTTATTAACATTCCCGCCGCTCACACACACAGCGCTTTATTGCTAAACATACAGATACACGGCAGCCATGAGAGACTCATTCATATTCAGCTGAACGCCAACAAACCAAAAGCAACAGCGGCAAGAATGTCTCACGTATGTATATGTTGTCGTTGTAGATGCTTTGTCTGTATTGATTCAGAATACCAAGAGGAAGAATCTACACACGGATTATATCGTGAATATATCAGTGCCATTACAGATCAGTGGCTGTTTCACAGTGACAACTATCCCGCGCGTGCCTTTTCTTCTCGGTGTCTCGTTGTTTGATCACATGGCAGCTCTTTGTCTCTCTGCCTCCACACTCTTTGGATGTGTTGCCTCTGTCAGTTGTGTGAGAGGTGTCACTTTAAAAAGAGAAACTACCTCACTTCCAAACAAAACGAGGATAAAACTGCACCTTCAAAGGTGTTGTTTGTTTGTAGTGAAAAGTTTTGTAAAAGTTTAAGAGAACAGCTCTACATTTTCGATGCAGCGCAAACAAGCGTAAAATATAAGTTTAGATATGTGGCATGTTATCAGCATGTGTTGCCGAGGTGCTTGTATCACATTCTAACAGGCTCTTCATAGCAGATTGCACGCTTCAATTACTTTATATATGTGTAATAAGTCATTCACTTTAAAAAAAAAATTGTTTTATAGATCAGTTAACTAATAATAAGAAAACATTATGGGTTGCCAGGTTGTCCAAAAACTTTTTTTTCCTGTCAGTTGGTCTCTGCTATTTGGTAATATTGCACCTAAAATATGATTCTTTGAACTCTAATTATATTCTCCTTTTCTAGTGAAACATCAAGTCTGCAGTCCTAAATGGTAATTGTTATTATCAAACTGCTTTTCAATCAATGATGATCTATAATTGAATAATTGCGATTTGAGGTTGGTTGCTTCTGACAAATCTGTGAATGCTAAATGAATTACTCCTTAAATTGAAATAAGGATATGAGTTAAAACATGGAAAACTTGTGTCGGTTGATGACTTATTATAAATAAACATCTAAGAAACACTAGCGCCATTATTATTATTATTATTATTATTATTATTATTATTATTATTATTATCATCATCATTATTATCATTATTATTATTATTATTATTATTATTATTATTATTATTATTATTATTATTATTATTATTATACCCTCGGGACAGTTGCAGTAAAAGAGAGAATCACACATTCTGGCTCATGCTCTGAAGGGAAAAATGAGCTTCATCTTAAAGCTGCCCACATTTCCATTTCCAGTTGATTGCTCTCTCAAACTGCTGCTTATTGGTTTGGCACAGGAAGCAGATCGAGTCCACTCTATGAAATAAATCTTCAAACTATTTTGTTTCTGGGCATCTTCACTCGGACCGAAACATCAGCAGATGTGCGAACAGACGAGTGATCAGCGGATCAGATGAAGGAAGGAAGAATATTTCCATGTCTAGCCACTAAAAAAGTTGCTGTTATGCAAAGTGTTATACTAAAGCTGATTGCTATTCTGCGCTAATATGTAATACTTTTTTTTTTAAACAGACATTTAGGATGGAGAGATGACATCACTTTGAATTTTGATTAGAAAGGAATGAGGTTCAATAATAATGCAACTTCTAAACATATTCCAGTTTGTCTGTGAGCAAAATGTTGATGGATCAAAAGTGACAAATGACAACGAGGTCTCAAAAGCTACACAGGCTGAAGGCTGGACCACCTCACAGGTGAGGCTGATGATGTGTGCCTTTGTAGGGCAACGCATATCTGAGGCTCTTCCACTAAGCGTTATTCAAAGGGGATCGATAGGATGTTGTGATTCAAAAACACAAACCTTTTCTTTTGCTATTCAGCAAATCTCTCGCATAGCACTTACAGATGATCAATTATTAAAATCAGCTCCACATGGCCCGTACGTGTCTACAAAATGGGGGAGTCAGATTTATTCTTTAGCCTAAGACTTTTGAGAGGTCATTTTTCATCTGAGTAGCCTTTAGCATTTCTTATTAAAATACATTATTGTTCTTGTAGGTTTATTCATTCAATGTGATAGCTCATTAGGCAGATGAATGTAGGAATGGTTTGGCTCTCAGTATAAATAAATGACTCGAGGTAAAGTTCAACTCTTCTGCTTTTTGCTGACTGTCATTATGAATCTATGTTTAAGAAGTGATGCTAAATTTAACTTCCAGTTGTACAGGAGAAGTATGAAAGGTGAGCACCATTGTAATGATGGCACTGAGGTGGACTTACTAAGAATAAGAAGAATCACAATGATGTATTATCATGGTAACGTTAGCCAATAAATATGCAACTGAGGCTGAGGGGAATGGCAGACATTTACCAACGGTAGAGATTCGACCTGATAATGGCGCTCGATGAAAAGTCAGGCGATCATCAATGTTATGACAATTTATCGTGAGATGAGCATGAATGCCTTGACCAAATGTCGGGAATCGATCTTGTGTCAGCACTTTTCACTCTCGACCGCTTATACCAGCCTCACGGTGAAGCTTAAGGGGCTTAGCAAACTCGGTAGGATTCCTGCTTTAAAATACCAGCTGGCTTCAAACATCCAAACCTGTCATGTTGATTATTGTTTAATTATACATGCATTTACTTTCAATAAAAAAAAGAGAAATATCATTGTACCTTTATCCTGTCTTTTGCACAATACAATTATGACAGACATTGTTATTCAAAAGCATTAAACCACTTTGCCTGCCAGGAAAAAAATATGTATAACCTTAATTATCGCAGGAGATGGAGTGTTATTATTACCTTGGAAAGATTAACTTTAATTAAGTTGAAACTCGTTGAAATGAAATGACTCATTCATACATCGGCACCAATTGCACAATGACATCTTTCCATTTGAGAATTTACAATTTACTATACAAACAAAACAGGTGTTTATTATGTTATATACAAATCAAAAGTTATTAATGTTTGCCCTAAGTAGCATCTTCTAAGCTTCTGTGTGTAATTAATGACAGAAAAGATTCATCAGCTGTACTTTGGAAGCAATTTCACCACGATTCAAAATCACTTTGTTTGAAGTTAGAAGTTTAAAAACTCCACATATTGTAGTGCGTAGGAGTCTTTCTTTCACTTGGACTCATTAAAATGTTTATGCACCAAAATAAAAGAAAAAACTGTAAAAGTTCATGTTGATTATCAGGCTGTGAAACAGTGCACCAGCTGTGACCAAGGCTTCCTGTGAAACGATTACTTAGTTTCACGCAGCAGCAATTTAAACTAACACAAGTGTTTAGACACACTGTGGGTGAGGGGGCATGTTAGATTACATTTGTATATGTTATTCTTTTAATTGTTTTATTCTATATCAACATGTTAGTAATTTCCTGTATATTCAATGCTGTTTATTATTTTGTCTCTTGAAAAAAACATTTTAATTCTAAAATAATTGAAAATAAAAGCTGTCTGCAGCCTGGTTTTCATTTTATAAACATAGTTTTACTAGCTTTAGTTTAATAGCTTTTATAGCTTTGAACCATCTTATCTTGTCTCTGGTCTCTTGACCTTTTATCTGGTGTGAACAAAAGTTTTACCACCTTACTTTTGTTGTACAAAAACACATTATATGAGGACCCACTTGTTACTATACCACTGGTTTTACATTTACTTTAGTCAATATATTTAGCCCTTTTCTTTGCATCACAGTGAACCATGTTTCACACTGCTGCAAATTATAATTTAAATATATTCAGCAGCTCCTCCAACTTCACAATCACACTGGTCTGGTTCTTTAGACCAAGTACACACACACACACACACACACACACATGCACGCACACACGCACACACACACACACACACACGCACACGCACACACACACAAACAATGGTTTATACTAATGCAGCCAATGCATGCTTATGTGTTGTTGGTAACAAAAGCCATTTAGAGTCAATCTATTGAGTTTATCACTGGCTCTAAATAATTTAAATAAATAAAGAGAAATTATACTTACAAATATAGTGCTGAGCAAAAATACACCACAGGATTTTATTTAAAGGTTTTTCGAAAACTTTCTTTCTGCAATTCCAAACAAATTCCTGGATTCCAGTCTTGACTCCGCCGCTCAAGATCAGCGTCTCCATTGCACATCGAAGTATTCAAATTGCTTCTCTGACTCTGGAGCAAAGTAGGACACACCTTTACTCTGGGGAAATACAGCCCATCTCTACGGCTATTTGAGGAACTACTAACTCCCAAAGGGCTCTAAAATCAACAGTATTTGTATAAAACGAAGCACAGACTCATCTTCAGCCAACTTCAACTCGAGAGAAAAACAGGGGATGATGTCTTTTCCTTTTTACTATGTCAGAAAAAAAGACAGCGATTAAAGATAAACACTGTTTAAAAAATGTTCTAATACTGGCTGTTTGAGATGATGTGGATCCAGTGTTTGATCACAGTCCTAAGGCAATTTTTTAAATATATCTCCACCACAAAACAGTCTGATGGAAAATGCATTTGCTGTGCTCTGATTACAGATTATTACAACCCATTGAACAAACATTTGTCTTGTCAACGTCTCCAGTACGGAATACTTCCTAGTGGTGTTATTGGAATTCCACAGCATCCTGTTTCTCATGTCAAAATGTCGCTCTCATGTATTTCTCATCAAAAGTGAGAAACGCTGCTCACTGGGCATCCTGCTGGTCGCAGTGTCTGAGGCAGACGCCATTTAACCACAATGCCCCCCCCCCCCCTACACACACACACACATGCACACACACACACACACACATACACACACACACATACACACACATACACACATTTAAACAAATATGATTAAACTTAACTTGCATTCTGTGACAGAGTGAAATAATTGAACCCTATATGGATGCTGACCCCACGATATGTCACTTCTATACTGAAACATAAAGTATATAATTAGTTTACTTATTTTTACTCTGTTATGGCTCCTTACTGGTTATTAATTTCAATAAGAAGTTAATAGAAGTTTCACTAATGTACTTATTTATTATTATTACTATTGTTATTATTATTTCTGAGTTGATAATGGCAGACCCATGAACAATAACTGTACCAGATGCATTTGCAAAAAAACACCTCAGAGAATAAGTTTTATAATCTCTTCAAAAATAAATAATTCACAAACTGAAACACTAAAAGAAGTGATAGTAGAACACAGAGATGGGAGCAGTATTCTCAACAAAGAGAACATGGCATTGCCTCTGTGAAACTGTAACAACCTGTCAGACTGTGGTGACGTCATGTTTACATACATCTTTTTAATCATGCCATAAAGCACACATGACATGTTAAGTGAAATGCAACATCCATATTTGGATAATAAACCTAAACTATGGTTACGGTTCATCTATAGCTCTGCTACTAATGAATACTGGCACAACACTTCCAAATCCCAGTTTCAGTTGCATTGTGGGAAATTGAATAAAAACACAATACCTGCAGCAACACTTGTTGATACTTTTTCTCTTTAAATGTAAAATACGAGTCAGAAAGTGTTGCAGAAGAGCAGTGCTATAAGGAATATACGTTTTGTATTATTTGAATGCTACAGCATAACATCATACTCTAGACAATAATTTAATTTCTTCTGTGAAGTAACAGTTTGGGGATGGCCACTTCAAGTGGCAACATGGCAATGCCCCCATGCACACAACAAGCTCCATTACAATATGGTTGCTCTGTAACTTGACCGACCCTCTACAATGCCTTTGTGGTGCATTGTGGGGGATGCTGGTGGGGTGAAGAGCACCGGTCCCTGCAGCTTATTAATGGCCACAGTTCACTCACATGTGCATCACATAGCGTCCACATACTTGTGTCCAGCTATAGTGTGTCATGTTTATGAACAGCCTGTCTCTCAGGGCTTATCCACCTCACCTCGCTATCTTCCTTTCCTCTGCACTGAACTGAATCTTAATGCCTGTATGATTTGTGCAGATTGTACCCGGTGAGTTGTGTCGCAGCGTGAAACAAGCGGCTGGCGGTGTGCGCTGCTCCACGGCCATTCGGTGGAGTTTGGCACAAAGAGCCTCACTGGACCATCACCAGCAGGGATATTTTTTTTGATCCTTTAATGCATTCTTTTATGAGATTAAAAATGATTTTCGGTGGGCCAGATGTGGGGGCATCCCATATAGAGCTTCAGACCAACAATGCATTATCATATTACGTAAACAATCTCATAGCCCTAAAAACACAGAAGCAGACAGAAGGAGAGATCAGAGAGCAGTGCCACAGCCTGGGAGATAACATCTTATGCAAAACATTACGCCCCTCAGGATTCATCTCATACTCAGGCTTTGAACTCTGTGGGAGAAAGTAATTTCTGAAGTTTAAAGTTTGTCTGCAGGCAATAACACAAAGGGTGAACTTTAGGTTCAGTCAACCGAGCTGACGGCTTGGACCATGAACTCTTCTGGCCGCTATTTTAATAATAAGTGGGGAGCTGTTTTAATAATTGATGACCTTATTGTAGTTTTATGTATTAATTGTTAGTCATAATTGAATGATCTATTCAAGCATATTTTCAATTCAGTAATTTAGGTGAATAATTTAAACTTAAAACACATATTCCTCCACCATTTTACGTCTATGTGTTTCTGTCTGTGTGTCTTTTACTCTCTGTGCTTCCTCTACTTGTACAGCTCATCTCTATGTTGTCAGTGTTCTTAAAATATTCTGAATTTGATCTCCATTCACGTCCAGAGGATGCACTGTGTTCATCTCCAGTAGCTTTTAAGTGAAGTCGTCCTTTTATATAGTTCTTTGTACAGTTTGTCTGCTCTTTATTTAGTATTTTAACATTCCATTTGTTTTGCCTTGATTCTCTGTAGAGCATTTTGTAAACTCTGTTTTTAAAAGGTGCTATGTAAATAAAGTTATTATTCATTAAAGTGAACCCAGTGGTTCTTTAGGACGCTCAAATCTTAAAAGCTTCTGCTGGCTTTTGAGAACCACCCAGAGGAAGGGATTGTAACTTCTGCAGCAAGCTTTTACGGCAAAACTGAATCCCACAACTCCACTCGTGTGCCGTCTTGTGCAAATCCATTTTCTGCCAATGCGCTAAAGGAAGTCAGAACCCCTCCTGAACCCGACCCGAGCTCTCCATCCCTGAGGTGGCTGTGTGGCGTTCCTCCAACGAGGCCACCTCATTAGGCCGAATGACAAACACTTGAACACTTGAAGGGGAGCGATGCTGCCGGGGAGGAGGCCCGAGTGCTTCCCCACATTGCACTTTCTTATTAGTTGTCAGAGCTACTTTATTATTCTGTTGTGCCATTTCAAACATTATCAACCACACAGACTGTTGACTGTTAGCTGAAAGTCACCACCACGATCTGTACATGTGCTAAAATTTACTTTACCAGTACTTTACAGACACAGATAGATACATCTCGGAGAATGTTACACATGCTAGTAACAGTTCATTAAAAAATAAACAAATAATAGTTGTAGGAGCCATTTTCTTATGTTTTTGTTACTTTGGACCTCCCACCACTAGGTGGGGCAGGTTTGCTTTAAGGTGTTGTTTGTCTCTACTTAATGAGGTGAAGTGGGAAGCCAGGGGTTGCTGATCGATGAGACCTAACAGTTTTTGACCGTCGGAATGTGAGCCAGGTCTGTATGAAAATAATGATTGTTAATAAAGCCACAGGAGAAATTATCGGGACTCTTGGTCTTACTACAAACGCGTCTAAACCTCCGACAATGAGCAGCCAGTAGTGGCCCACGTTAAACAGGTAACGGGGGCACTACAATAGTAGGTACACTTTGGTGCAAAAGTAATAATAATTGATGTATTTGCTTACTTACTTGTATGTAATGCGCGTTGCAAACACATGTTGCACTAAAGGTGAAGGTACATACATCGTAATTATATATACTGTATTTAAATAAATACAAATAATGAGAAGACTTGGTGAAACCACAACACGTGTTTCCTGGAACTTCACATGACCAGGTTCACACTGACGGGGCGAGCGACGCTTGGGGCTCCGCCGCCACAAATAATGCAGTTTAATACTTGCTTTGCTACAGCGCAGCGGTATTTCCTCCCACTGGCTTTCTAATTCAATGTATGACCTCTCGCCAGAGAGTTTTAAAAGTCTTCAGGCAAAAATCCAGCAGCTTTAGGTCTGGCCAATGACAGATGAGTCGCAGAGGCAGGAGCAAGAAAACCACAGAGCTCTGGTCGGCCTGCAGGGTGAACTTCTGCTGCAGTGAGAGGAAGGAACAAGCTCCTGTAACATTATTTTCTTTCTACAAAATAGGACTTTCCTTTCACACCCACCACCAGACACAGCATGCATTATGTGCAACTAAACAGTAGGAGACCATTATGCTACAGGCAGTTTATCTTCTCTGATTCTCAGCTCCAACAGACCTTAAATGGCAACCGTTTATCACAGGAAGCCGATGACACAATTCCCTGTGCAAGAAGTCGTCACCTGTTCATGAAATGTGTGTGCATGTGGCATGTTTTTCACGTGTTTATACACATTTACTTTTAACAGGATGATCAGTCCACATATTCAGTGATTAACGACACCAAAGGAAGACAATATGAGAGCAACGGGGGGGGAAAAGGCCATGTCACCCTGTGGTGTTACTAATTGCTACCATAGAGCATAGATAGGTTTTTTCTTTCCTTTTTTGGAGTTATTGGAATGAGCCAAAGCTCATTTAGTAATTGGATATGCAAGCGAGAACGTGAATAATAGATCTTAAGGAGTAAAATGGTTGTTTTGCATGTGAGGGGAAGCTGCTAGTTTGCATATTGTAAGTAGTGCACTTGAGGATGCTGGTCATGTTCCTTCACTGATGAATGTGCTTTCATGTTTGTATGATGTATGACATGCATGGGGGCACCTGTTTCATATTGAAAAAGACGCACACATGTAGCTTTAATCCGTGTTCAAAGGATTGCCTTATGTTTCTTACCAACAGTTCATGTCCCATTGTTTTCTTTATGGAACATGTGGTGTCAAGTTATTATAGTAAACACAAATCACACAGATGAGAATACGTGTGCTGATTCTTACCATGTGAAGTTAATTAGGCTGAACTATTCCTCTATGATATGTTATTTATGGATACACTGATCAACAGTAGAATGCACATTTCCTTGTTTCCTAACTGCTCCACTTTGACTGGTGGACACAGAAGATCTTTGCCACGCATCCTGGTGCCATTGTCTCCCAGTGCTGGAGGGAGCCTGCCCTCCAGTTACGCCATTATCAGACGGCTGATAAAATGTTAACAAAGAAGACATTAGAAAGCAACCGGGAGACAGCTGGCGCAATCTTAGCAGAGCAGAGCGGAGCAGCAGAGGAGATGTCAGACACTCATTCTGAGTCGCTGCCAAAAGCCACAATATGGTCACTAAAATTGCACTGCATGGACAATTTACTTCTCGGTACAAGAAAAAAAGGCTATTGAAGACTTAGTGGAGCATAAGACGAGTTCCTTTCATTGCCTTATTGTAAAAAAAGATACATCATTACCTTTGCTTTATATATAAAGAATGATCTTTATGGGGTTAGCTTATAGAAAAGCTCAATTCAGTGTTGGCATTGGTTCTTTAGAGCCAGCAGGACCGATCGGCCTGTACTCCAGTCTTGTCCAGACCGCACATGTCTCATAATTGTCTGCAGGCGAGCACACAAATAGTACTTACAGTTGTTGTGCAGGTTTTCTGCTTTGACAAGTAAACATGACGATTTACTGCGTGTGCGTGTGTGTGTGTGTGTGTGTGTGTGGGGGGGTCTGCATCTTAAATAACTTTCGTTAAAGTTCGGTCTAAATGCATCCAGAAGTACCTGTGTGTTTGCCTCTTCTTATAAGTTCATTATTAGTGTGTAAAGGGGTGAATCTGTAATATCTTTTGTTGCATCATGCGTGACTGCCATTCATCAAATTGGATGACCTCTGGCCGGTGCCCTTAGCCACATCCAGTGCAGCTATGATGGATGCCTTATTAGAGACCTTTATTAGTGTACTTTAGCCGGGAGATAAACTTTGTAATTAATGTCTCAGTTTGAGTATATCTCATTTATTTCAATTGGATAAAGGTGACTCTTCCAGCCGAGCGGAGAACAATGGCCATCGGAGGAGACAGCAGCTTGGCAGCCGAGCGGAGCCTAGGAATGCTGAATAACAATCCCGTCATCCATCATGGTATGTGGGGAGTCGGCAGGCTGTGTTGGTCCCGAGGAGAAGCTCCAAGGAGCAGATTCCAACCATGAGGGATGGCGAGGCTGAAAAACGGGCACATTCCCCCCTCACTCTGCTTCACAGAGAACGTTGTCTCCAAAAGAGAACAACATCCTAGGGTTGTACTTCTGCTCCTTCTTTGGCAATGTGGACTTCAATTAGAATCCATAGCATTGCTGCTGCCAGGGTGCCATCGTGTGCTTCTGGCACGCGGCTGTAATCTACAGTTCAATATCACCCACGCGTCATTAAAATCAGAGCTGATAGATGACATCATGATGAGAGCAGCCTGAGCTCTGCTCAGCTACGCTCGCTGATGATGGTAGCAGTAATTTCCCTGTTAGGCTGGACCCTCCTGTTTACTTAACCTTTCCACAGTCCTCATTAACTCACCAACACTTGCAACTATGTTGGGTTGCCAAGGGCAAACACAATGGGCAGATGGAGCCGAGCTGAAACCATCACTTAGCTGGACAAAGGTCAGTTTGCTGTCCTGCTGGTAGGAACTCTTCACTCTTAACATGTTGTTACATTATTCCTGCTGCCAGCTATGCAACAAGCAATAACCAGTATTTCAAAAGCATTCATTCTCATGTCAGGATAAGGCGAGGCGTAAATCAGCAGGGTGCTGAGGGAGAGGAATCTCACACTTTTTCCTTCTGCTCTAAAGATACTCCAGATTTTCTTTTTTTCCCCTCAGCTTAGCTCCAAGAGAGAGGACAAAATGCAAACCCAGCACTGGGGTAATGGGATATGCAGTCATTCATTCTGCTGCTGGTTCATGCTCCCTGGCCAAATGACATCTTGGAACACAGCCACGCTGATACAGTAGCACCTCGTGAAATCACGGCTATTATTAATCTAGAGAAAGACAGCAGTCTGATTACACGCAGCCATAAAAGACAGAGTCACAAAACACTGAGTTAGCCATGCGCATCTATAAAGAAAAGCTTAGCACAGCGCGGCAGTGTGTGCTATTACATTTCCAGGAAATCCAATGCAGTCATAAAAAACATGTCTTTAAGCTGTAACCTGTTACTTTCCTCCCATTCAAACAGCATTGTTGTCGGTGTTAGTGAGCAGTGAATTGTGGACACATCGTTTTTTCTACGACACCGATATCAAGTGAAACCTGAGCAAGCTGGTTAATCAGCAGGAGAGGGCAGAGAGTGTTTACAAGTACACTTAATGCTGGTTGGTGTTTTGAGTGTTGCAATATTCTTAAAAACAAAAGCTGGATTTCAGCTCTGATGATGACGTATGGCTCAGAACAACCCTCGCCAGGCCAGTGCATGTCAGTCTCTCTTCCTTGGTATTAGTATTTAGTATTTAGTATTAGTAATTTAGTATTAGTATTTTGTATTTGTATTTTATTAGTAGTATTAGTTATTTAGTATTTTAATATTTTGTATTGTGTTTTGTGTTTTTATTTGTATCTTTTATTTTTATTAATGCTCTATGTACACCCACTGCTGTGATCCTTGAATTTTCCCACTGTGGGACTAATAAATGAATATCTTATCTTATCTTATCTTATCTTCTTTACTGTATGCTATTAAATAAAGGAAGACGTAACCACAAATAATCTTGAAATAACATAAATGCATGACGCACAAGGCCTATTAATCAAATAGTAATTCATTCCCTGGTTCTGAGTTCTAAAATTTGAGGATGTTGTGCTTTTCTTTGTGTTATGTGGCAGTCATCTCATTTTAAATGGACGTTGATCTGTTGGTCAGACAGAGCAAACAAGAAGAAGATGTCATACCGGCTGTGGGAAGCTGTGATGGGGTTTCCTACTCTTATCTGACAAAAACTAAAACATAAACATTATTACATTAATGAGAAATATTTAGCACAGTAATCGATTGACCGATTGCCAGTGAAAGCACTAATCGTAATTATTTTACATAGAATAAATTGAAAAGCTGCTCGCCCAGTTCTCAGGACGTGCTTGTGTGCTGCTCTCCCATCCGGCCCGTCACAGCAGATGGCCGCTAATGTCAGCGCGAGCAGGACCTTCCTCTCCCAAGCCCAACTTTGTCTCTGTCAGGTCCCACTGGTTATTTGAAATGCTCAGGAAAGGTCACGTCTGCCGTGTCAGAGTAAACAAGAGGCCGGTTACACCGACGTGTTTTGTCTGTGTAACATTCTCAGCGGGATGGCCGCACTCTGTTTTGTTTAAGTGGGCCCGTCTCCAATCAGTTAAATCAACAGCAGCCATTTGGAAGGGGAGCCGGAGTGACAGGTGCACTGTGGCACAGCCTGCTTCTCTTCCCCTCGTTACCAGCTTCGAGGTTTGTGAATCGCGGGACTTGAGCCACTCTGCTGTTGATAGTGGAACAACCCACAGGGACACACAGGACATCCATTAGCCTGGGCCTGCTGTGAGCTGTAGTCATCCCGACATGCTGCTGCCATCGGAAGCCGTCCCGTAGCGGAATTAGTGGAACACATGAAAACCACATCAGGGAACTGTTTTAAATCTTTTGTTTAGCCAAATAAACGAGACCCACGTCTTCATTACCTCTGTTTGGGCTTTTAGTTATCACAGGAACAGAATGACGGTCTAATTCAAATCAAAGTGGCGGGATGGTCAGAGAGTCAGACCTTTTGAATATGGAGCGTTGCTACTGCAGATGTCGTAGATGCTGTGTCTTAATGGTTACGCTAGATGTGCGAAAGCGTGCAAAAAGCTAATTAAGGGTTTCCATGTCGGTATATCTCGTTGGCGCGGGCTAAGCTCTGTATGAACTGACGTGTGGCACACTGGCATCATCTCGTGTGTAGTCCTGGCATGCAGACGATTTTGCCCGGTGTCTACCATTGTTACCGGCTTCGTGAAGCCCACACATTATGGCCTCACTGACGTGTGTTGTTACCACGACAACAAACAACATTCATTTTTTAACCAGATGACCCCAGCAAACTAGTCAATGTCTGTTCCACCGTCATTCTATTTGCATGTTTCAACCCTTTCACACTGAAACCATAAACAGTCCCCAGTCAATAGGCGCCCAGATTGTCAGGAATAACGGTTTGTGACTTCCATGTCATCTGGTGACCTCCTCAACGCAACTTTGAGACATTTCTCCATTGGCAGCCGAGCCAAATAGCGCTTCGGACTGTATTATTGGTTATATCTCAGTGGTGTCCTTCAGCCTCACTGTTTTATCAAAATAAAATGATATACAGATTGCCATTCAACTGCTTTTTCTCTGCTCGGTAAATTGCTGTGAGGCCGGGAGAAATTGAAAAAGCTGGCAAAGTCTCAGGTACCTGACAGTGACTGTGACTATGATGAAGTATCCCTCCTGTTACTTCTGTTGACTTTGCCAAATATCAGAGATCTCCACAGTCTCTACCCCATGCTCTGGGCCCGTCAGCTTTATAAACAGAGAGGCGCCGGTGCCAATGGTTCTATAAGTAGCACCAACAGACCAGCCTGTAGGATCATGCCTCTCCAAATATCTTGCTGAGAGGTTACTTTGTCTTCATGTTCTGTTTTGCTCCTCACTTGATTTTGAGATTTCTGGAGCAAATCTATCCCAGGCCTCGGTGGCTTTGAACACAAAGAGATTGGAAGGCTAACCTGTTCATGTAAAAAGTTGTTAATCCAAACAACTGGTGGCAACATCTGGTGCTCAAAACATGGAAAGTATTCAAAAACACGTACATTAATAACTATATAACACCCACAATATTATCCAAACTTATGTCTGCAAAATATTAATTCTTGATTGTGTTTATATCCTTGTTGTTCTTCCTTTTTTGGTCAAGACTTAAATGTTTTCTTATATTATTTGTACATACACTACCGTTCATTTTTTAATCACCTGCCACCAAAGCCTGACTGTGTATACAATCAGATGGCTGAAACATTAATTTGTTGTAGATGGAAAACAAATAATGGTTCAACCAACTGAAACAGGCGTGCATCTTTAAAAAATATATACTTTTAGAACTTTAAAATAGAGAGTCTGAATTGGATAAGGGAATATCAGCAAATAAACCACTAAGAATACTGCAGAAGGCCCAAAATGAAACACATGTGTGTCTGTATGTATTAATCTGTGTACAATATATATATATATATATATATATATATATATATATATATATATATATATATATATATATATATTTCCTTACAAGCGATGATGATAATATTAGCAAGCTGAGCTAACTAGCTTTTCCATGTTCCAAAAGAAAGACGTCTTAATTCACTTATAGTGCATAACCATCATAATGTGAGTTTCTTGAAAAGAAAGAAAACACTCAATACTAACATGTATTCTATTATTAGCTTGGGAGTTGAAAAAACGTCAGTCGTTGCCAAAGGAAATACTCAGTTAGAAGAATCACACAACTATGTCCTAAAACTGTTTAAAGAAAAACAGAAAGCTATTTAAATAGCTGCAGTATCATCCTAGATTATATGCCCTTCTAAAAATGTGAAGATAATTAAAATGCTAATTTATCTTTAAATGGATATTCAATCCAAACTGAAAATCCCTCACTCATTTTAGAGTATATATATTTACATGTGCATCTTAGAGTAATACAACATACACAATTGCAATGTGTACAAACTCACACACATTTTGTTCCAACAGTTGAACTGAACTCAGAGGAAGAGACAGGTTATAACAGAAGTAAAGTGGTTATCTGAGATAAGAAATGTCCATCCTTCAACTGAAAATCTTATTTCTCACTCTTCTCACACTTTATCTGTGGGTAACACCTGTTGCAATAACAACAAGTCAAATGGATACAGACACATGAGGGTTATTCACGTGCCAATACCCTTTTAGATCCAGAGTAGGAAAACGCAGCCATACTGTACGGTATCTCATTTAAAATCACACTCTGATGTGCAAATGTGTGCAAAGTCACTTGGCAACTGATAACCAGTCTTCCTCACTCTGTAAACACCTATGTGGAACTGCTGGCTCCTTCAAACCCAGAACTCCCACAGGCTGTAATTTAATCTAATCCTACAATCGCTGATTCTCAAATCTCTAAGAAAACACGTTGCATTTATAGCAGGGACAGAGGAAATCCTGCAGGTCACTCAAGTGATGCCATAATAATGTCCCCTTCAGTGTCCGTTGGTCACGTCAAACCGCTCCTTCAGCCTGAGGACATTTTGTGTTTCGCTAAGCCTCACCAGGCCGAGCAACCTGTGTTTAAAGCCGAAAGCCTGTGTTTATGTGGCTGCTGGCCGACTGGCCCTGAACTACATGTGGCGTAAAAACCCGATCCATTTATCCTTTGGATTGTGAAGATGCATCTGACCTTGTTGCTGCGAGAAAATGTTGAACATCTTTTTACCTAAAATCATGCTTGATAGCATTCATTTAGCTCACATGTGCAGAGCGTGCTGTGTGGGATAATAGTCCTACAATACGACGTGACCTGAAACTGGATATTTCTCCGTTGTGCCTCCTGGCGATATAATGTCTTGAGAAAGTCCTTCAATGTTCTTAATGTTTATTTTCAGTTTCTATTGAATTCAATTCCTGCCACACATTATTCCCCTGGACTTCGAGGGCAGAGTGTTACTTGAGCTCAAGCATTGATCTCTCTCTTTGCCGCTGCCTATACAAATCCACTCTAGCCCATCACTTTCTATTACTGCTGAGGCTGAGCGCTAACACGTACAGTATATGAAAAACTCCAGCCCAGTCCCAAGTTCTACCACTAGCTGTCCACCAGCGGGGACGAGCTCTGACCATGGCAAAGGAGAGCTGCTTGGAGTGGAGGCGCTGCATGGGAGGAGATGAACAAATAAATAAACTGGCAAATGTGGATGGATCATAAAAGCATGCAGCATCCAGCACACTTAATTGGAAACTTGTCAAGCCAGATGGATATTCTTCTTCTTCATGCAGTGCTCTTATCACCCTGGGCCCCAGACGACCGAGCCTCTGTTTTGGCAGTTCTGCTTCATGACCGGCAGCCTGGCATCGCCCCGCCCGCCTCGTCACACTTAGGAGATCGTGCTTTTTGTGGGAAAAAAATACTTTGCAATCCTGACCCTGGCGACGATCCTCCCAATACGTTCATTATTCCTCTCGTGGGGACACTCTTCAAATCACATCTATTGTCTTTGGTCCACTTCATGTGCCGGTGCTTCCCTCAGTGAAAGAACGGGCGCAGCTTGTTCCGAGCGCCCTGCCGAGCGCCGCCTGATGATCTCTGCCTGTGGCTCAGTGACCATATTCACCCATCTCTGCAGGGGTGGTTACCTGTTTGTCCCCTCCATACAGGAACATCACTGGTAGTAACTGAGTGGTAGTTTCATGATATCCCAGCATATTCTCTAAAATGAGCCCGCCATACAAAGCTGTAACATTATGATGAAGAGGAGCAATGCAATCGGCGCACACAAATATCAGTGACCACTTCTCCTGGTTTTGCCTTCTCCTCCATTATTTAATTGATAGTTCCAACGCCACACTTCCTTTGGTTGTATCCACCAGACTTCCATCTACAATAAGTTGCATCCTCCACATATGTCTCATTGATGACCCGAGGAGAACAGAAAGGTTGGATAGGGCAACTACAAGTGGAAATTGAATTGAAATGGAAGAAAGCAGTGAGCAGTGTGTACTTAACTAAGTGATGAAGGTTTTCACCATTTAGATGGAGGTCCTTGACCAGCTGTAACTTTATCCCACATCACAACGTGTTCTTCACCTTACCAAAGTCTATTATTACATTGGGAAGACTTGTTGATTGAACACTAATGCATGACTCTGCAGTGAGTTTCCTGTAGTTTGAACACTCCTCAAGTCCAAGCCTCTGTTAATTTGTGCTTGGTTGTGTTTCAGCTCATGAGTTCTGGCTTCGTCGTCTTCATCGTCTTTGCTTTGAGTCTTTAACCTTACCTCTTGGCGCCGTTTGGCCTGCGGATGAGCTCATTGGTGGAGCAGGGAGGCAACATT
Source organism: Liparis tanakae (assembly GCA_036178185.1). NCBI lineage: Eukaryota > Metazoa > Chordata > Actinopteri > Perciformes > Liparidae > Liparis > Liparis tanakae. The sequence goes on along the minus strand of CM070099.1, from coordinate 15,758,933 downwards.
AGCGCCATGCAGAGCAGCGGTGCTCTGATTTACGGTTCCCATGACTGGTGATTGAGGAGAGTATTACGTCACAGCCGATAGATCAGATAGTCTTCCAGCAGAGTGGAGCTCCATCTTCTGCTGCTGACATTAGCATTAGTGCTGACAAGCAACCAAAATGGGTTTATGAAAGAAAACACAGACGCTTAATGCACTGACACAAAATACTGTAGTGGGAGCGCTGACACGCACACAAACACACACGCGGACCCTGCAGGCACATCATTAATTAGTGCTAACACACACGTTCAATAAAACACAGGAAGACATTATTGCAGTAAAAGAAGATAAAAACACAGTCGCTCCAATAGAGTGCTAACCGGCTAAATACAAATAGAAAGTAGAGCAAGAATGAATGTGAAGGGCCACTTTAAACTGAACAGTATTTTTATGTTTGTTAATGTATTAGTTATTATTTCTTTGTGGGTGGCACTTACTGTCGCCTCACATAAAGGTTTTAATTCAAAGGCATGCCGGTCAAGTCTGTTGCTCGTAGGTGTCTTTGTTATTAATTTGTCTGACAAACACTTCCAGATTACATTTTCCACGGCTAAATATTTTACTTTGCGCTTTTATTTTCTATTTTGTATGAATAGTATATTTAAATAATAGACAGCCAAATTGTTGTTGTGAATAGATACTTTTTATGTTTTTATAAATATATTTTATTTTGTTTTATATAGTATGTGGAGTGGCTGCCACGCATTTATTCATGGTGACTGGATACAACATTCTCGAAGAAGAGATATTTGCATGCATATATAAAACATCACCATAATACACATACTTGTGTTTTCATTGATATTGTTAGATTCAGTATGACATTGTTTGTTATACAACAACAATAATGGAACACTGGTCTGAATCTTCATTTTTAAGGCCATATTTTACAATCTTCCTCTTTATCTATGATGTAAAAAAGTTGCATCCTCTTCATACTGTATGTAATTTAGCACATGGGTTCCTTTGTCAACTTCTGATTATTACAAAAAAATATAAGGACCACCTTCTCAAATAAATAAGGAAGATAACATAGCATAGTAAAAAGAAACTTGGCTGTAAATATGTGTTTTGCCACCGTCAGCTGTAATGACCAAAATAAATATTCCTCTTACCGTCACACATTACTGCTTACTATTATGAATCTAAATGTTATGTATTCAGGGTCATAACTCCTGAGCTTTTACTGGTGCAGGGTTGTCTCCCACATCATTATTTCATTTTTTTAAAACGATACATTTTGTGTCACGGCATTCGAAGAAACATTCGCTAACAATGGAAATCAAATTTGTCAATACCTGATGATTGTGATTAGCCAGCCATTGAAATTATGCCATTTTAATTTGATGTTTCAATTTAGATATCATATTACCAGCTTTAATCCAAACCACAAGATGTTATTCCGCGTTGCTGTGTATACGGAGCCCAACAAATACATTTGCTAACTGTGGCTTCTCAATTATTGATTTGAATGATCAACGTTTAGGGGCTACCCTATTACACTGTAGGATTATGTATTAAGCCGCGTTCACACCAAAAGCGTTGCACATCTTTGCGGGTTATATTTTCCACCATCCACCACGGAAGAATTAACCAGCTGTTCTTCTTTCTACTGGTTGAGGACATCCCACAAACGTCGGAACATCTAATGCCCTCGTGTTTGGGTTCATAACATCAGCCGTAGGCTCGCACAGCTCGGCGACTTTCACTTTACGTCTAAATGACTTCGGCTTCCGGCGCCAGGAGAGCAGCCGCAGCTGTTAGACTCACCAACGGAGGAGCAGCTCAAATCTAATTTGCTTTCTGCACCTTTGTCAGAGTGTGCAGTAAACAATCGCTTTCAGCTAACTCTGGTACAGTGCATCAAATGATAGCATTATGTTAAATAATGTACTTGGTCCTAATTTAGATTGAATACAAAAAGGAATAATAATAATTATCCCGTTATTGTTTCAGCTCTGGGATTGATGGCGACCTGTCTAGGAAGAACATCGCCTTCAGTATGCTGGAATATGCCCCAGCCCCTTGCAACCCTGGACAGGATGAACGGTATATTATTTACATAATGGGTCACTATTGAAGTGTGCATGATTAAGCTGCCATTGTGAGACTACACTTGAATGTCCTCCTATAGAACTCCACTGATTTGCTGATCTCAGACATGGAACATAATGGCTGTGAGCTGAATGTTAATTGTACCACATTATGACCCCAGACCTATTTCCCTATTATCCATGAACTAATGTGTATTTTCCTCCTATGAAACCTCGGCAACTAACCCAACTTTGATCTACCCAGCAACAACAGCAGAGATGCGGGTGCTATGGGCCTCGCATGCCAACTGCTTATCAACACGAATGCTAATGTGCCCTTTATTATTAGAACCAAATTATGAATGAGATTCTAATTCAATAGCTGGCAGACATACAACATATTCACTCATTCGACATGATCCTACAGCTCTTTGGTCAATGGAAGTTAGTTTGTTGAGCAACATGAACGTGCTGTTGACGAGACGAGACGGTGATACTAGCACACCAATTCACTTCCTTGCAAAGTACACGGACTGCTTTAAGGTCATTTAGAATTTAAATAAAAAGGAACAGCGCGACCATTCACTATATAGGCCGGTATAGGTAAATATTGTAACAATGACAGGGAAACATTTAAATCTCTTTGTTTAATATACAGTAGTTCAGGACATATGTCTGCATACATATGTATAATCACTGTCACAAGGAATTATTCTACTATATAAAGAGAGATGACGCAAACATTTCTGAATATACAGTACCTGTATTCACGCGATGTCTGATGAAGTTACGTTTTCAACCTTAAAGGCCCAAACAGTCTCACACAGGGGTGAGAGTTGTTTTCTATGAATGAGATCTCCTTTAAAACCCTCCTTTCGCCACCCTCCTAACATACTGTATCCACGTCGGGGCGAGCGCTTCACTCACTCTGCAGCCAACACAGAGGTGAGAAAAGCTCCGACCACTTATAGATCGCATCACTACTCCATATCCTGCTGCCCGGTTGAAACTGGAACAATGCACCATATTTAATGAGCTCTTTGCACGTTCAGCATGTTAAATCATATTCTTCAAATCTACTCTTTACTGGCAGGACGTCACAGCCTTTAGACATTCTATAGCGTCCCATACCTCTGAAATTAAAGACAATTATAACGTTTTTTAAATAATGTAGAATGTTCAAATAATTTGAAAGGAAATCAGAAATATTCTGCCATCCTGAGAGTATGCAAACAACTTGTGTTTTCTATTAAAATTCCATATCAGTTACTAACTTCCAGCGTACAAATACTGTCCACACAAACAGTGGCACACGTGCATTCTCAATAATATACTTGTATGGTGCTAAGTGTTTAAAATGTAAGTGAGATATTTTTTGGGAGCAACCAGTCACACTTAGCTAATTAGCTGCACAGCTGCAGTGCAGCAGGATAAAAGAGCCCCTTCAATTATCCTTAATCAGATGTGAGAACACAAAGGATATCTGATAAGGATTATTGTAAGACGTTTCAATGATGACAGGATGTCTGTGTAATGACAATTCGCAGTATGGTATGTGCTTATTAACACTAATCTATGGACTTCCTGAGGACATCAGACGGGTGTCTCGTATGGCATATGGCACCCTGAAAAAAGGATTCATGGGGGAAGCACTTTACTTCCACTCAAATAAGAACCACCCTGAATCCACAGCTGACAGTTATGTAACGTGTTAATGTTCTGTTTTAAATCTCCTCAAATAAATCATGGTTTCACAATTGCTCATCTCACAAGGTTGCTAACTCTAGTTATGCCTTGAGCAAACTCTTTTGCATCCCATCCCAGCTGGGAGGGATGAGCCCTGTTATCCAGATTGAGGTGAGAGGGGTTGGTCTCCTGCCTCCAGCACCATCTGCTCCAAAGGGCCACTTTTAGACATGCTGAGTAGACACTACTGTACTTAAAAACACAGACGGTGATTAACGGATCCATGACATCATCAATACAGACATGACAGAGGGACTTAGCGGTTTTAGAGGTAACCGATACTGAGCGAACATGACGACACTGTATCAGCGTAACCCATCACCTGTCAGATGTTTTTAGGAAAAATAATCTTGACCCACATTTCTTATATTCTGTTTGACTAACCGCTAAAAACAAAAGTAAAAGATGTACACAATAAGTATGTAGCAATTTTAAATACATGTTATTTGTTCCAGAGTTATGAAAGCTCGTAGTACAGATAATGTGTCAGTAAAAGTCTTAAATACGTCAGACAAAGTACACATGTATGCAATGCTTCAACAGTTGTTATACCATACCTACTGTATTTGACGCAGTCATTAGTGAGCACATGCCTGAACATGTCTGCTGTTATCTCCATATTCAAATGATACCCCATGTGACCCTTTGGAACAAGTATAAAAAAATTACACATAAACTAGGGTCTGATTGAGCAACAAATTAAAATTAAAATAAATCTTTTTGTGAAGAAAGGCATTTCTGCTTTGTTTTTCCATCCTCTGAATTACTGCAATGCTCTTTTTAACTAGATTATAAAAAAAAAATCAACAGCAAACATTAAACTAGATTATAGATTCTGAATTAAATATATTTTCTTTTATTTACATTAATAACATTAATTATTCAAACCTTATTGTATTTTGCCGTTTTAGTTTGGCACATTTTTTAATAGCGTTGTGTGTTAAAAATGCTTTGATGTCTTTTAACAATGTGATGGAAAGCGCAGCATTTATTATCATTACATGTGGAAAGATTCAGCCCAAAACAATGTTTCTATATTAATATACATTGCAGCCTTTAATACCCAGAGTGGGTGTAAAACCTCAGGCTCATATTAACTCAAGCAAAACCCACTGGTGCCTGGAGAGGGGGGAAAAAGCTTTCGGGGTACTAGTTCAGAGCCGCAGTCCAACCTTTGAACCTAGGAACGAGAGAAATCCCGCCTCAGAGGGAGGGGGAGTATTAACCGAAGGGAGAGGCAGTAAGTGGGATCCGGGTGGGAGTTTCCGTGTCAGTGGGCTCATCTTACAGCCTCCCTGATGGACCTCAGTGACGTCCCCCAGGGTCCAGATGGGATTCAGTGGTCAGCTCGGTGACAGCTGCTGAAGGGTGGTCAGGCCTCATGCATAATTGAGGCTCTGCAGACCACACCACAACCTGACTGCCACACTGATGTGGACCTGGTTCCACCACCGTGTCAACACTGCAGGGTTATTGGAATATTAACTGCTGTTTAAGGACAACACCCTGCGATGAGAACTATTTCATGTGACTTTGGTTTAAATATTTTGTAAAAGTCCAGAAAGCATTTTGTTCAAAATGTGAATTGATTCTTAATTAACTATGTGGGTTTCATTTTCTTGACTTTTACCATCATTTCAGGTAACAACACTATATTATACAGCTAAGTAACGTTTGGGCTCTGGGAACATGACAGCTAACGGGGCAAGAAACATGAGCCTTCAACTGAACACACAGGCTGTATAAACAAGCCCACAGGTTATCATGCTTATCTAAAACACATATTTCAAGGTAAAGCTGAAAGTGACAACACAAAAGTCTTTTGCCGGTTACGGTTCGAGCGTCACATTTTAAGTTGAAACGTTGACGTGCTAACAGTTGCATATTTACCCATCCAGCAAAAACATAGCAACATGAGGATTTATTAGGACCTGTGTTTGTGTCCTCTTGATAAGTCCAATATTGACTCTCTTCTTAGCTCTGTTTTTCATCTGCAGCGACTCCTGAGGGAAATGTCTGTCTCTGTAGCTCCTAAATGTTCCTCTGTGTCCACAGCAAACTTCTCTCACCTGCTGATTGGTGCCGGAGAGGTTTTCCTTATTAATGTGACTTGGAGTTTATTTGTATTCACTTTATTTTCAAGTGAGTTTTGTCCTGACTGCAACTGGGACGGAGCCTAACAGAAGACAGCTGGGATAATAATTAACATCTTCGATTTCCGTTCTGTCTGTCCAGGGCTGTTTGAAATCTTTCTGATTAGCTGACGGCTGATGCTTCCTGCACTGTTCGACTTCTTGTTAGTGTTGCGTTCCCAGATCTCAACAATAGTCTTGGTAAATTACTTTCCAAAACAGCAGTATGCAATTAAAACATTTTGTATACCTTTTATGTTGTTGTTGTTTTACTTATTGTTATGTATATGTTTTTGTTGTTATTGTTGTTGTTTTTTATTTCCTTAGTTATAGTCTTTACATAATGTGTACCCTCACCATTTGACTGTGATATGTTGTCAATCTTTATGTGTGATGTATACATTGTACTATAAGTCTTGTTTTGTAATTTCTAAAATAAATCCATCCATCCATCCATCCATTATCAATACCGCTTAATCCTCATTAGGGTCTAAAATAAATCATATATAAAAAAAAACCTGACTTGAAAGAGTATTGTGTTGTGTGTGAGCAGTGTAGTTCCTCTCAGAGCTTTACATTCCCCGAGCCCTGAGTACTCGCTTGTCGGTGTGTTGAGGAATCAACGCTCCCAGCCATTCTGTTGAGAACGGACACACTGCAGTACATCACCTCAATCCGTCATCCCGGCCCTCACAGACAGCACCCGACGAGCGACCTGACCCCCATCCCCAACGCAGCAGCGAGAAAGTGCTTACCTAGGAGAAAAAGACAGAGAGGATATTAAATCAGTGGGCATAATATTCTAGTGAGCGGAAGACTCGCTTTCCCAGATTAGACAATCTTTGCTCTGCATCTTTCTAATGTGAGCTAAATACAGGCGGTGACGGTGGTCGACACGTGTGTGTGTGTGTGTGTGTGTGTGTGTGTGTGTGTGTGTGTGTGACTCTCTGGGATCAATTAAAACACTGTAAATAATGGAAAATGGCTGATTATTTTTTCTGAATATTCACAGAGCAGAAATTACTGCACTATGCCCAAGGATGGAGGTGAACATTAAGGGGGAAAAGGCAGATTGTGGGGACTCTTTGCTCTAGCATGGGAGAAACTGATCTCTGTAAGTGTTTTTCACTCGGCTCGATCAAAAGACAAGGATTTCTTCCTATGCTGGATGTTACATCACACAACTAGATTCTTCACACTCTCTTATCCATTTCTCTGCTTTGTTGTATCCATTTAAGTCTAAGGACCTCACAACCCCTCCACCAAGCCAAGCAGCCGGCAAACAAGGCCTAATGAACAACAGGAGGAAGGATGTAGCACGACTACTGAGAGGAAACAAATGGAGATGTATCTCGTGTGTGCGGACGACTTCAGTGAACGGAATCCTGATCAATCAGGTACCTGCTGACATACAGAAGAAGAGAAGAACAAACAATGGGAAAACAGTGGTTATTGAACACTTCACCTACAAAATGGCCGGTTGTCTGTGGATTACTCACCCTGCGTTACGTTGAGGGAAACTTAGTTTGTCTCGCATGACTACACGGTGAACTAAAAATCAAAACACATTAAATATGTTTGATGAATTGAAGTAATTGGGGGCTGAATTTACCAAGGCCAAAACTATATCAATGGGTCCGTCTTTTGTTTTTGCTTCTCTGCTCACCTTGTAGCATGCGAAAGGGACTAATTTAATTTTAAAAAATCGTAATTTTTAAATGTTTTCAATGCGACCCCCCTCCACCCCAGGCTCCTCCATTCAGCAGTCAGTCCTGCTCATCATTCATCATCGTGTTAAAGTAACTCCCTTCTACACCTCCACCAGTGTCTGGACTCCAGGGGGAGGGGGGAGGGGGATTCTACCTTCACATACATCAACATCACTACCCCTTGCTTATCTTATCCTAAGTTACGATGGAGTCCAATGGCCAAAGACTACTATTCAAATATATGCATTTGTAATAAATTATTGTTAAACTCGAAAAACAAGGCTCTCTTGAAAGGTATTTAGTTACTCGCCACCACTGGTCATTCTTAAAAACTAGAGGGAATTCAAATCAATGTATCATCATTAAAAAACCTCGACCCTTCTGTCCATCGGACAGTGGACCCCAGGTGCTTTAGCGATATTGTGTATTTTCTTTTTCTTGTGTTAAATTGGCCGTGAAAGGACAAAGATCGACTCACACAGACAGAGCAGCACACACAACACCTGGGAGACGTGCAGGGCCAAAGCACACTGTCTAGACTGCGACTGATAATCAGTCAAAATGCATCGCTGGGTCAATGGTTAGGAGGAGTTCAAGGTCATCCACCTGAGTGGGTCTCCCTCAGTGGGAGCTGACAACCGCCCGTTCAATTCAATAGAATTAGCATTGACTTTCTGTGAGCTGGGAGGAGACACAGCCTACATCGCAGAGCAAGCTTTTCATTGTATCTCCCAGGAATAATGATATATGCAATATATGATGTACCCGACTGTGCATTTAGTAGTCTGTTATTTCTTTTTTATGTTCATTCCTGTGTTTCCAACCCTGGTTTTACTGATGTCAACACTTCACAAAGCAGCAGTGCCAATGCCGTTCTGCGGCCTTGATGAGAACAAAATAAAAAATAAAGACAGATTCTTATTTTCCAGCCTTGAGCTGTGCAAAGAAAGTTTCCAGCTTCACAAAGAGCTCGTAGCTACTGCGATCGGGAACTGATGCCAAATGTCACAACTTTAAACAAAGTTACACAAGCACAGATAGAGAGATGCTATCTGCAAACTCTGGGCCAAATACTGTATACTAAGGATAATGCATTCACCATATAAACACTTATCAATGTAAACAGTAGTGTCTACCACCGGAGATTTAAATCATGGTATGCTTTTGCGTTAATAGTTTTATTGGGCCACTGTGGGAAATGCAGAACTGCTTCATGGTACTATTATCTCTTTTTATTATTAGTGCATCAACATAATGAAATACTTTTTGTTGTTAATTTTCCCTAGTTAAAAAAAGTGATCAGAAAGGTACATATGATACATATTATCAGAATTATGATGTAAAGAATCTAACTCTTTAAATAAAGTTGTTTGGCTTATTGACCTTTGCAAGCAGTAAATCAGATGTATTATTGGTTGTATTGTGCAATATATTTTGTTCTTTTCCTGGTAGAAAGTAACTTCCATTAAAAGTGGTTATTTTGTCGAATCGTAGAAAAGATTTATACAATCTAAAATAATGTATAGCGTTTCAGACTATTTTAGCCTATTATTCACATCTATTAGTGAATACTGTAAGGATGCTTTAAGGACTGTTTGTAGGTCTTTATAATTGAGGACTAAACTTTTTCGTAGCATTTTCATTAATCTTTCTATTAATACTAGAATAGAGAAAAAATATTCTTAGCAAACTAATGCAGTTGTGTGTATTCACTAATTATACTGAGAGCCCAAAGATCAATTTGAAAATTGCGAAGGAGTAATTTAACCTCCAGATAATTCATGCAAAACGCTGAATGACTATTTAATTAAAAAGCCAGGTTTGTCAACTAAGACCAGTGATTAACAATAAATCAAACTATTGAATAATTAACCCAAAGCCCAAAGCAATTCCTTTAGGTGGTACCTCTGGCTCTGTTATGTTTAAGCTGTTTTTAAAAATACACATGTATTATTTAGTCAATACATTATGTAAGTGTGCGCGTGAAACCACACAAGCAGACCTGGAGTCTGCCTTAAGTGACGACACAAAAGTGCTTGTTTGGAGGCGCAGATATGCAAAACACATGCCTGTCGATACTGCCCTCAGTTTTGAACTGAAGACTTTGAGCTTGTCCAGTGTTATCAATCCACAGCACACACTTACAATTTGCTCCTGTGTCAAAAACAAAGACATGAAAATAAAACAACAATCCAAAGCTGCATAATTGCACCGAGAAACATGGGCGCAGAGGCCCTACTGAGTGGCATGGGCAAGATAGAACTGTGTCAGAGCCACTGGGCAGCATGTGAAACCACGAAAAGCATCTTTAGTGTTACGCTATTTTGGGTTCTTTTCCAAGCGCTGCAGCTCGCTGTGGATCGCATCAGTGTCAAGTCTCCATGTGTAACAACAACCAACTGTTGCTGCTTAAGACACCAGAACGCACCTCCGGAAAATGCAGAGCAATGTTGAGCGGCCCTGTGATTTAAGTTCGAAAATGTCTTCTAACAATGAAGACCACATCAATTATCAATTACACATAATGGTAGAGGAGGAATTGAATAAAAAAAAGAGTCATGGCTGACCACCGGCTACGAAGAGATATTGTTCTTGGCAGGCGCATTCTATTCATTCATCATTGACGTAAAGGTAATAGGACTTCAGAGCTGTACTAATGACCGACGACAGCCTCTCTGTAAAATAGATGAAAGGTGTGCCATTATGGGATGGACTCATGAGAGGAGAGGCCATGCGGCTAATGACTCATTAGAGACATCTATAGCCAGACAGGCTGGGAGCCAAAAGGCCAGGGGTCCTTTTTTTAAAGACTCAATACCCCAGCTGACACTAATTGTAGCCGTCAGGATAGCATGGATTTTCATCACCGATAATAACAGTCTGACATATCTTGGCCAGTTACCCACAACTGGCACTGCCCAGCTCTGCTCGCCCTGCTCAGAGTCTGCCATACAGAAGAGTTGATGCACAACAGCATCCCAGTCCGAGCACCATGAAACAGCGAGCGCTCGGTGCGGTAATGATGGTTTTAAATCTGATAAAGCTGGTAAATGTGAGCCATCTGAGAGTGAGATGCAGCGGTGGAGGTGGCCTAAAAAAGAAAACGCCAGAGAGAGTAATTTTCAATATTCTCGTTGCATCATTCAGCTCCTGCGAGCTCCTGCAGTGTTGAGCAGACACATCTCTCATTTGGACAGAGGGAAAGCGGGATGTTTTATGGTCGAGGCGGACTCCTTGTCACTGTGCTAATGTGATTCAGTTCCAAAACAGTCAGAGGAAATGAGAAAAGCTACTCTTTGCCACCCTTGCAGCACTCAGACATGATACACATGGGGCTTTACACTTCTCGCAAAAGAGGGAAGAATTACAAAAACCTGTCATGATACATTGACATAAGAGGAGGAGAGACACTCACCACCAACTGCAGCAGCAGCAGGAGATTCTTGATGCTAGATTTGAATGTTAGAGTCTAAACTGAGGGGGGAGATTGGTGGCAGTATATTACACTTCAAACTGCAAATGGCAGCGACTCTCCCCAGGGCCGATACGGAACAAGTGCTGGAGTGCTGTATTATACAGAAGACAGACTATCGGACACACTGGCAGTCAAAGAAATAATACAAAAAACATTTGGATGGAATGTTGTTGTTTTTTTAGGTCCAAATAATAGGTGTTTACAGGAAGCATGGCCATTTCAATTGACTGCAACACCTTCAGTGTTCATTAAATAGCTGCATAATAAATGCAGGGGGAACATTGTGACTAGATTAAAGAGGAACAAATCCACCTGGATGGAGAGTGTGTACAATATGTGACTCCTCATTTTCAACAAATATTGACTTTTAATAACCTCAACTGCAGGCCTGTGCTTGAATTTTCTATAACAGATAGCACACTATTTCGAATCGCATTTGTTTTAAAAGGATATTGTAACAATTTAATTTGAGAATTGAAAACAGAAATGAAAGAATGACAGCATACATTTTGTGTTTGAGTAGTTTATGTTGACTATTTTCAATGTATGTTTGCATCAACTGATGATTTAGATAAATGATTTTGAATATTCGGTAATATTTGCTGGATCGAGAAAATCTAAAAAATTCTGAATAAAAAGCCATGTCATTCAATAATTCGCATTAAAAAACAATCATTCGTTTACATATTGCATATGTCCTTGTGATGGTAAAAAGACAAGAAGAAGTCGACAGATGACTTTGTACTTTCCTCCAATACTGCTGCAAATTGGAGGAAGCGTTGTGTCTGTGAAACTGGGTGTGCCTTTTGTTTGTTTGTTTGTTAAACGGGCTTCAGACGCCAAATTAAAATCACCCCACCTCAGTCAACCATCTCAATGAGAGGAAACAAATCCATAACCACTGGCTTTAAAAGGCCAGAGGACCAACACACCTTTTAAAAGACCAAAAGAGTTGTAAGCTGAGAAACAAAGGTCAATCTAATATAGACTCCTTTAACGATTGTTTCGCTCTTTGACTAATTCCCAGAGGCCAAAAAAAAAGAAAGATGGAAGGGAGTGAGCAAAGCCAGTTAGCTAGTCACTTCCTTTCTCATTGAGAACTCGTCTAACGATCCCACCGGGAATCTAATCAGAGATTTCTTTTTACCACCTCTTCAACTCTCTTTAAGGTAATATTCATAAATATTTCAAGATATGAAACTGTAACGATAGCCGGGGCGAGGCTAGCCCCACCCTGTGTCTGCTATTACTAGGCTAATCTAAACTCCCCATGAGAATTTTAGATTTAATTTAGGCATTTGGGGATGAGGCTTGGCTGAGACAAGGGCCATCCGTCTTCTCTTAACAGTCCTAATCTTTATAGAGGCTGCAGACTTCAGGTAGTGCATGTGATGGATAGCACCCCTGGCTGAGGACAGTCCATTAGTAGGAAGAGAAAACCACAAAGCCAAAGCCCAGTTACACTGTCTTAAGTGCAATGTGGAAGTAGGGGCAGCTCTGGATACCGTATTGCGAAAGGAAAACAAAAAATGTTTTAGAAAAAAAGGTCTAACACAGTTAACTGTCCCAGTAACTATCATAGGTTCAGAGTTTTGAACTCCAAGGCTACAGAGAGGTTTACCTCGACTGCCACAGAGCTCGGAGACCATTAGAGGAAAGTAACTCAACAGCGGGAGTGTTATTCTGACATCGGCGCAACTATCACAGAATAAGAGACGACTAAAGTGCATCCACTTTAAACTTTGTTTTGAAGCTTCAATCCCCAAAAATCCAAGATGTGTTCAAAAGCTTAGCTCTGAAATAGCTAAATAAAAACATCTCAACTGTGACGGCGCTCTTGATACAGTATGTTGATTGACATTGCGTGACAGCTCAGTCAGCATTTGATATCAGTCAAAAGTTTAAGTTGTTTTTTTTCCCCCATGAAGTGAGACTGAAACTAGGTCTGTATTTTGGATTTCAGAAAGATGTGTAGGTGGTTAAAACAAATATAATGTTCTACTTGGAAGACTTAACCTTGAAGATGTACACCACTATTCTGTATCTGTTTTAAAACCCTGCAAGGGTTAAATGTTATTTATTCACCACTCAAGCTCATTCGTGCACCTAGAAATGACCTTGTGCCGTTTGGCATTATTGGTGCGACGACACGAGGCGAAAATAAAGCGAAAACAAACTTTGCTCGTTAATCAGTTCAAGAAAGGCTGATGTGTTTTTACTCCCGCCATGATGTCCAATTAAGAGTTGTGTTTATCACTGGAGCTCTGCAGCAGTTTTTGTACAGGTACCCGCTGCTGCTGCCACCACTTTTATCTGCACAGACAGCAGGACACTAGTTCAAAAAACAAAAAACATGGATTATATATAAAGTAAAGATAAAAAAGTCTCCATACTTGCAAAGACCTGTTTGATAAATCATTCTGAGCAAACACAGAAAACACTGTCGATCACACATTCATTTGGCGTTAAGGCAAGCTTCAGTGCGTTTCTACGGAGTAAATAAAGGGATGATAAAATGCAGTAATCCATCACAAATCATCTCTGGCCTCCTGTCATCTCACACAGCATGCTAGCCTGCCTTGGCTTTAATTAAGTTATTCTGGAACTGGCAACAAAATAAATAAAGAAATAAAGGGAAAAATAGAGACGAGTGTGAAGTGTGGGGGGTTTCTATGGAGACCCGAAGCATCTGGCTTGATCCCAATAACTTGTTCTCTGCCGTCATCATCTCTTTCCCTCTTTCTTTCTCGCTTTGCACACTGAAACTCCCTTTATCCACCTCTGTGGCACAGAACGTATATGTTTGATTATAGCTGTTGTCTCTTTTCAAACATCCAGTCCATAGTAGAATCTTACTAAAAAGTTTCCTTTAACCTTGATGCTCTGCCGGTGGTCCTGGATATCCAGGCCCCTGTTTAGCAGCTGAGATAACAGCATGGTTTTATCATCCCCATACGTTGTGATCTTGACAGCTTTAAGACATATTTCATATCATCGGATATTCATCCGCTTCGTATCTTTGATTGGTGTACTTTATGTTTTACTCAGCATTTTCCCTGAAATACATTATATTTGTATTTTCTTACGTGGTAATGTGGTATAACATACTGTACAAATGACTAAAGGACTTTTTGGCAAACTAAAGATCTCTCTCTTTCTCTCTCTCTCTCTCTCTCTATATATATATATATATATATATATATATATATATATATATATATATATATTTGCTGGTTTCCACAATCTGTTATGAGACAAAACAGAGTATGTTTTGAACTATTTTATGACCATTTCTATACATAATCAATGGATATATAAATTAGAAAAACAGACGACAGACAGATCATGACAATAAATATTATAGTAAAGGAAAGGGTTACCACTCTCCAAAACAAGTAACAACGAGGAAGGAAGTATGAAAGTTATATTTCATTAAAAAAGCATGAAGTCTCTATCTTCATTGAAAACGGGAGAATTGAACACATGTAGTTGGATCCAGAAACCTTCCCTTTGGTTACTCACACGTTTTCTGTGATTCTTTTTCTAGTTTCTGTTTTTCTTATAAACAATGTTGAAACCTATGGGTGTCTCTCTTCCATTTATGATGGATATTAAACTATTTTCTGTGACATTTTATCTCATGATGTCTCGCGTTTTTATTATTTTCAATTTGTGTCACCTGTCATGATATGATCCAGGTCATGTGGTTACCTCCCATTGGTTGTTCATGCTTGAGGACACGCCTTTTTTTATTTATTATTATTTCTATATTTATTGTTTGTTAAATGCTGGTACAAAGACCTGCAGCGGCCAAAACATGTTGGCTTTTTTTAAGGATTTACCAACTGTAATAAAAGCTCTTTAATATTCCCATTGTCCCACTGTTTTCCAAAAGCATCCGGCACGTTGTCAATCTACGCATGAGCACACAGAGCAACCGGTTATCTCTCTCCGTAGTTTAAGAAAAATAATTGCTTAATTAATTTTAATCTGTGGGACCCAAATCAACTGAACACACAGGTTTAACTCACAGAAAGTGTTCATTAATAACTATGTTGCATGATAAAAAAATCAAAAATTAGAACACTGTCTGTGTTTGGTTACACGGAAAAACAAACAATACCAGAAATTGACAAACTGGACAGTTGACTTCACAGAAACCGGCATGTCAAGCTACAAAGTGTACTGCGGGATAACTCATGGCCGGAAGTGCTAAACTGTGCCACTCAACAGTTTTTTGCCTCAATTTAGTGAGTGAAGAAGCGACATCTGTTTTACAGTGATGGAAGAGATGGGCACAGCCTCCCTACAGCTGATTCTAGGGAGGAAGAAGAGGGGGATGATGGAAAACAGAACACACAGTAAACTGTGCGAAGGCAGGCTGTCCTCGCTTTCACATGAGCCCAGATTAAAGTTCACCCATAAACTTAAAGGTTTCCTTTCATTCGAGGCACTGGGCCTCTTGAGACACTGATGATGTTTGGGTTTCAAACTAGACTGCTGTTAAATCCTGATATTGAGTTGTTGGCGAATATGTGCTCTCCTGCAGCTCCAATAAATATTATAGGGATTCAACTTCATGAGCAACAATTTTCCCCTTAAAAAAAGGCCAGTTTCACAAAAGGTCTTTATTATAAACAAGATGAAAAGGCTTTTCAAAAGACCTGCTGATTTCCCAGTTCAAGTTATTCAACTGCATTAAAGCTGCACAGTAGTGTAGCTGACCTAGTGGGTCAATTATATTACATAAAATGGACTGTAATCCCAATACCAAAGTGCTTCTCATGCCTGTAGTTTGAAGTCAATCTCGCATTTACACTGACTTTTTACAAGAGTCTATATCTGTAAGCGTGACATCTTATGGCCTGACGTGTAACTCTACTCGGCCACGTCCTCCTGCATCCAAACCGTGGTATCTGACAGCAGGTCGTTTTTATGTATTTCTATTTATCTTTTCTGTTGCCACAAAGAGCTCACCAAGAAACGACTGATTCTGATCATCACGAGCCAGGACATCTACTGGAAGTCGGAGACAAACAGGTAGAAACAGGACAGAAAAGAAGCATCTAATGCCATAATACTAGAGGAAGGTATTTACGGTGTGGTCGCTAAGTTATTCATTTGGAACCGCTTTAAATACACAAAGTGTGACGCATGCTGCTCTTCTCTTGCTTCTCCAGGCGTCTGCATTGACATGCAGACACAGCATGTGTCACCATAGTGACCAAACAGTCTTGCAAAAATAGTCAAGTCAATTATATTTATACTGTCAAATATAATAAATCTCAAGTTTTCTTGGAGGGTCTTTCTAGTGTGAGCAGCATCACTCTGTTCTCAGACCCTCGGTGTGATGGGAAAGCTCCTCAAATAGCCTTTAGTAGGGAAACATGAAGGTAACCTCAGGAAGAGCACGAGAGGAGAAATCTTTCACCCAGGACGGAAAGACTAATAACCATTTCCACTATCCATTAATCTGCCAATTATTTGCTAGATTAATGGATTGATCGTTTGGTTTATAAAAATGTCACAACATTGTGGAAAAGGTCCATCCCAGTTCCTCAAAGTCTAAGATGATTTCATTAAATGTCTTTTTTTATCAGTCCAAACCCCAATCAATGATATGATATCAAACAGAAAAAAGTAGAAAGTTCCTTTATATGAGAGACTGAAAATAGCATTTTTCCATTTTCCTTTGACGATTAATTGATGATAAAAATAATTTGCAGTCAATCTTCTAATCGATTAGTCCGCTTATAGTTTGTTTGCAGCTTAAGACAAATGTAACACAAATGCAGAAAGAAAATCAGGATCACAATACTCGTGATAGACTGTAAAGTACCTTTTGGCTCTGTGATTGGACATTGCGTATAATAGTTCAGGTGATGTAAGATGCTTGAGGTGCCTCTTTTAAGGGGGTCTTGGCTGGTTCTGCAATCAGCACCAGAATCTAACTCACCCTGTGAACCGGAGCAAATGGTGTGAAAGCATCTCCCCTCAGCATGTACTGCCCTCTGTAATTCTCCATTTATATTTGTTTCTCTATAACAGAAGCACACCTTGGTGAAGCAGCGATGCATCATATCATATGGCTGTCGGTCGCAAGTTGGTTTCAATTTCCCTTTTCTCCTAATTATGCAGTGGTGGAAAATGTGGCTGAAAAAAACATACATACTGACACAATCTGTGTTGATATTACTATATAACACAAACATTTCAATTGAACCGCTTGAACTCACTAATGTCAACGTATTTATGCTAAATAAGATCACGCTAGTTTATGATTTCAGTGTTAGCAGACACGATTTACATTGAGTTTGGTCTTCAGGTAAGTTATCATCTCCCCTGCATTACTCCGTTCCCTCTGTCAGCAGCTCATCATCAAAATAATGTATGAGCAAAAGGACAGTAGGATCAGTGGGCACGGGGATTACATTAATTGGATATGAAAAGGCCATTTAAGACTCATTCAGATTGGGGACAAATGAGAACGCCTTAAATTCTCCTGTGCCCCTGGAAAACTTTAAATGTGGCATTCATATAAAGGAGAATGAGTGTGAAATGTTTTCACATACGACAATGAGGGGGCACTTTGGCAGATTAGATTTTTGAAATGAGACGAAGCAGAACGGAGGATTTCCTCATGGGAGGAGAAACCTTGGCTCCTAACTCTCTCCATTGTCTCAGAGTCTTTTATTTTCCTCTACTTCAACAGAGGGATAATCTGCTTCAAATGAAACCATATTGTTGATAGCAGAGAGGCTTATTGTCCTCCTTTCATGTCTCTGATAAAAGACACAGAGCGCTACTGTTCCAGCCGCCGGGATTGAGGAGAGAGTACCATTGCACTTCCTCATCTCCATAAAGCCTCCATTCATCCATTTACCTCTCAGGACTCTGGGCTCCACCAGCCTGAAGGAAGAAGCAGTCGAGTGCAGAAAGCTGCTTCACTTCCCACTGCTCGCTACGGTGTGGCACCCAAGCAGGCTGATCTGCTGAATAGTGACAGTCAGCTGATTTGCTTTGTTGTGCACTTTCATTTAGGCAACCAGGGACTGCTTTCGTTAAGTGCAACTCACCGGGATGAAATAATTAGAGTTGGCGAAGGCAGGCAATGTTAGTTTTACTCCATTACTTTGAAATCCCAGCTATAACCATCTGTCTAACTCACTCCAGAAACTCAAGCCAGCAAGAGCCGGGATAGATTATTCATTTGAACTCCTGATGTTGGAATCCGCACTGTAGTTATAAGGCACATGCTTGCAGCACCCTGATGCAGGAACTAGAATCACATAGAGCTATCACATTTGAATATTAATATTGCTTAATTACCCTTTAAGGGGGAGCTATCCGTCCAAACAGTGCTGAGCTCATCGTTAATGGGCGAGGAGGAAGAGGAAGAGGAAGAAAAAAGGGAGCACATACAGTTAGAGAGTATTCACAGAGTCTCTCTCTCTCTCTCTCTCTCTCTCTCTCTCTCTCTCTCTCTCTGACAGTCATTCAATTCACACATCCGCTGACCCGGCCGCCCACCTTAACCGAAGCCCTCCCTAAAAACACATACACTCACTGAGTAATATGTGCTTACAAAATAGAGCCCTTGAGAAGCATAATGGACGAGAAAAGCTTTTGTGAGTTTTGAGGAAAGAGGGACTGACCCACACTTCATTGCCATCTTCATTAAAGCCTTGCAGAGAGCAAGGAGAGCTAAAGGCCAATGCTGGAGTAGAGCAAGGCTAACCAACTATCTTCCACAAATGGGATATCAACACTTTTTCACAAGCTCACACACACACAAACACACCCACACAAAAACACACACACGCGCACACACCTACTTTTGTTTATCAGGAGACAATGAGCAGACATGCACACACTGTCAAAGTCTATTCTCACACTACAAAGGTCATATTCACCGGTGCAAGGATTGTCTAATTGCATATTTCATACAATCTTGAGCCTTTGAATGGAAACTGCAAAGGCATTTCTAAAGATAAAAAAGCAATAAGAGCCCACAATATTATGTTTCTCCCCCAAACATATTTGGTGCATGGGATCATTGGCATTCAAATTAGAGTATATTTTCTAGCTGATATCATTTAAACAAGATAATCATCAGCAGAGGGAAGGAGGATAGAATAGAGAAAAAAGGATTATTGTATTCATGATCCAGGGGAGAAAGTAGGGTAAATAGCAGAAGAGATGATTCAGAAAGAGAGCGAGCTGAAAGCACAGAAGAGTCTGTTCATGTTAACATCAACTAGTGTCCTGTACCACCGGAAATAAAATAAAAAGTATTGTCCTACAATCAATAAGATGAAATAAGAGTGGTAAGATAGAAAACAGGCAATATTTCAATATCACTCTTTATCGTCTAACCGTATTAGGCTAACAAAACATGAAGAGATTCTCATATGGAGATATTGTCGTTGAGTTTTCATGTGTAAATTAATGATAACACTTTTGCTCAAAAAAACTGACCCAGGGTGATATGTCCTAAACACTTGATAACATATTGTATATCTATTTTTCTTTTGTTTCAGAAAGTAAAGCCAATAACTTAAAATATATATTGCGAAGACTTATAAAGCACCCTGCAGCTCCATATATAAAAATATGTTTTTTTCTCAGATGTTTCACTCTGAAACAAATAAATATAAATGTATATATAGATGACACAAGACAAAAAAACTACCGACCATGAGAAATGGGGGATTGAAACCCCCGACCCTGCTCAATTATTTACCCAGTTATTATATATCATAAAATTAAGCATATTATATGTTTTATAATATGCTTGATTTCCTGATGAAGGTGCAGATAGCCACATCATTCATATCTATATATTTTGTACTGCAGTATAATCTGGGAAGCATCCCTGTACATTTAGGAACAAGAATCACCGAACGACCCCCAAACACAAGATGTCAACACCTATTGGTGGTGCCAGCCTATACAAATGGAAAAGTTAACATTTAAAGACGCTTGACAATTAAAAAAAGAGTTATTTGACGTATTTTATGTCCGAAAAATCAAATTAATTGTCAATATAGCGATAACATAATGTAGAACAAAAAATATGGTAAACATGCACACAAGAAGCTTAAATTGAGCTTGTCAAAATAGGTGCAGCCTAACAGATTTTCTAGTTGGTGTGGTTAGTGTACTTATAATGTAATACATATATAGCTATGGCATGCTTTATGAGCCAGTACAAGCACTTGAATGCCCCACGACAGCCTCATGCTCCAGGACCACTGTGGGCTCAATTGATGTCAGGACGGTGTTGCCTAAAATGACATCATCGGCAGCAGCATTGAGGAACCAAACTTTGGCTCGTTTCTGCTCTTGAACCCAGAGCAGAGACCTGATAATTCAGTTTCAATTCAGTTAATTTGTACAGCTCATTTTCACAAATTACAAATTGGTCTCAGAGTGCTTTACAATCTGTACATATAGACATCCGAGTCCCAGAACCTCACATTGGATCAGGAAAAACTCCCAAACAACCCTTCACGGGAAAAAAAAGGAAAGAAACCTTCAGGAGAGCAAAAGAGGAGGATCCCTCTCCAAGATGGACGTGTAATACATGTAATGTGTACAGAAGGAATCATTATGCACAAATTAAAACACAGTAACAACACAATCAATGAATATGACAGAGTGTATGAATAGTTGGTAGTAGGCATATTCCACGATCTGGAAAGACCTGTTCCGTAGGAAAGGGACCTGTAAATGACTTCTGTTGTAATCTGGCGCTAGAGAAAAAATGACAAGGGGTCGGGGGTGATTTCAGAAGGGGTGGGCCACCACCCTGATATAATTCTGATATATATTTATAGAACATGTGCAGTCAGAAACCCCCAAATTTCAGAAAAAATAGGAGACTTAAAAATGGTTTGGAATTACACATTTATATTGTTGAATTATATAGTTGCTTTCCGACATCAAGACACACATTTAAAGAAAGTAATTACTGTGAGAACCAATGTTATTATTATGACAGAAAATGGTTACATTGTCCAGGCAATAACACATAAATCTGGTCACTTGTAAATTATATTTACCACTCCACATATCACATGAGAAAAATACATAAATAAGTGTGAAATATGTATGAGTTGATCTTCAGTTTTTCTCAGTATTATTTACAAGTGAAAATGTCCAAAGCTATGGCTATTTGAAGAATGTCTTTATCTTTAACAGCTGAAACATACAGATTTAAGTGTGAATGAAAATGTGTCAAACTTTGTGTTACTTTTTTTCATCAACAGCATCAATCAACTGACAGTTATCCTTTGAGATTGTTGGTGAGAATCAATAACACATTTAATAAATGCAATGAGATCGACATTCAGCTGCAAAAATAAAGCAGTGTAAAAAAATGAAATCCCAAGTGCTTTGTAGCATTTCCACAAAAACTGAATTTAAAATCTGACATCCTGTTATTCCCAGTGGAGATTCTCCATGTTTTCTTTACTGTGGTTCTTCCTACTGGTTCTTGTCTAGTCCAGTTATCATTAAACCTTATTCTTAATTATTCTTAAATTATTTATGGAAACATTTACTAAGGAATTGCCCTTTCTGTGCAATCACTGTAATTCTTACTGTGTTTTGTCATCAATGTTTTTGTTCATAATTGTCAAAAGACTCTGCTCTCTCCTCGACATGACGCAACAGCTGCACACACGCATTTGTGTAAAGCATATTGGTGTAACGCCCTGCTCTGTTTCTCCTGTGTCTCCTATTTTCTGTGTCTCCTCTGTCTTGATTGTTTCATTCCCTTCACCTGCCCCCAGCCCCTCCTGTCTCCTTGATTGTTTCATTCCATTCACCTACCCTCAGCCACTCATGTCTCCTTGCTTGGTGCATTCCCTTCACCTGCCCTCAGTCACTCCTGTCTCCTTGATTGTTTCATTCCCTTCACCTACCCTCAGCCACTCATGTCTCCTTGCTTGGTGCATTCCCTTCACCTGCCCTCAGTCACTCCTGTCTCCTTGATTGTTTCATTCCCTTCACCTGCCCCAGACCCTCCTGTCTCCTTGATTGTTTCATTCCCTTCACCTGCCCTCAGCCACTCCTGTCTCCTTGATTGGTGCATTCCCTTCACCTGCCCTCAGTCGCTCCTGTCTCCTTGATTGTTTCATTCCCTTCACCTGCCCTCAGCCACTCATGTCTCCTTGCTTGGTGCATTCCCTTCACCTGCCCTCAGTCACTCCTGTCTCCTTGATTGTTTCATTCCCTTCACCTGCCCCCAGCCCCTCCTGTCTCCTTGCTTGGTGCATTCCCTTCACCTGCCCTCAGTCACTCCTGTCTCCTTGATTGTTTCATTCCCTTCACCTGCCCTCAGCCACTCTTGTCTCGTTAGTGTCTCATGTCGTACACCTGTTTCCCCCCCTATATAGTGTGCCGTGTCTGTCCCTTGTCTCCTGCTGGATTGTTGTCTTTAGTTCTGTCTTCCTTGTGCACTGTGTATTCCTGGCCTGCCTGCCCTTTTTTGGACTTTGTTGCTTATTGGAACCTTTTGCCTCAGTAAAATAGCATTTTTGTGTTATACACGTTAAGTCCGGTCCTGTTTCTCTGCACCCCATGACAAACCCGTGACAGGTGGGGGTGGGGGTGGTGGACAGCGTTTATCTCCATTGTGGTGATTGCATTGGTTTACGCTAGTGGTCTTAACATGTACATTCATAATAAATTGAAACGTGTTAATCAAACTGTTTTATCTGGATCAAAAATCAATATCAAGTAGCCAGCAGACGGCTCCATCAATTTATAAATCCATACTTAAACACAGCCAAATAGTGAGATAAAACTCACTGTCCACACATGCAACTTCCATTTTGTGAACGTCTCACCTAGGACACTTTGCTTGCTGCCTGTCTCATCAAAATTGAAAGTGCCAAATAAAACAGATTTGGGTAAGTCCCTTACAAACATTAAGATTTCCTTAGAAGGCGGTTTCATTTATTTTTCCGCCATGCATATTTAACAGTTGCTCTCACTAGGGGGGAAACAGGCCACTTCATGGAACTCATTTCAGGAATTCATCAGCACTCCGTCAAAGAACATTGCGGCCAAATCAAAGCTGTAAGGAAATAGCGCAGACTGATGATCAACTGTGCTTGAGCCACGATGAACTAAAACATAACTATTCCTAGAAAAGAAAGCAGTCATATTATTCAATCATTCAGTTGTTGTGGAACTGCTGATTCCACATCTGTAAGTTATATTTTTAAAGAAGAAACAAACACCCTGTAATCCTCTTACCATACACGCAATCTCCTTTTTTTGAGATGACTTCCTTTGCACTTTCAAGTTCTATCATTTCATCGTTTTTCTGCTGCCTAGATCTTAAGATTAAAGCAGAGTGGGATAACATGAGAATTTACGGTGGTGTCTCTCTCTGCATTACAATGCATTTATATCAGGATCTTATGATTGAATCGTATCATAACCGTACAAAAAACAAATTGTAGTTATCAAAGCAATACTCTGACAACTTTTATCTATAGACTATATTTGGGGCAACTGCTAAACCTCAGAACAAAAGAAAGGCATCAAAACAATAACAAAATTACTACTAATAATTATAAATAAATATTTGGTCGACTACCATGAAAGCCGTGAAAGTTCAAAGAAATATGGACTTGCGGTGCATTGCATCATGTGGGGGCAAACCACGAGTCATCTCCCAGGGAGCTTATTCCAGACAAACCTGCAGCCGAGTGTGTGCAGCAAAACAGAAAGATTCATTGATCTTTTTCTTCACTCCCATCATCACCTTACTTAAACTAAAAGAAAAAATCTCTGTGCCTGATATTTATGGGATGTAAATAAGAAGTAAACAAATCTAATTTAGTCCAGGGTCAATTCCATCAGCTTCCAGTGTGGGTGCAATCAATGGCAGTGGAAACACTGTTCCCCGTAAGTAAAAACTGAAAACTCTATCACTGCCATGGTGAGATTCAAAGGGCTGAGATGACTAAATCATAAAGGTCTAATTTAGCCTGTTTTTGTCAGTGAGAGCTGTATGAACACACCCACATGACCTCCGCAAAGAACTAAAACACAGGGTGTTTTCCCTCAGCGCAGCCATAATGATACACTACTATTTATGTTCCAGCAGCTGGTGGGTGGCTCTGCTGAAAAGTCACTCAGTCTGCCTCCTCCATTTGCACCCTTAATCTTGTAAGGAGCTGCAGGTTCCGTTCTATGTGAATGCCTCTGTTAGTTAAGATATAAATTCCTTTTGCAAGTTGAGTGATGACTCCAACTCTGAATGAAACAAATCCTGTGAATGACTTCCTGATATGGGCTTGTTTGTTTACTGCAATCCTAGCTATGTGTTTAATGTTCAATGTAGCCTTAAGACTATTGGCTACTTGCTGTAACTTAATAGGAAGGAACGAGTTGAAAGTGGACCTGATATGATTAGGTGATAGATAGATTAGTGTATAATTTACTATCATTTTGATAATCAATCACGTCAGTCCCTTCTTTCCACTGGTGGCAGTTTCTTAAAGGTGACAGTTTTCTGCTTATCCCATTTTAAATGTATTATCTTCACACATTTGATAGAGCCCCAGACTGTATGTAAAGATGGACGACCCATCTCTACTTCCTCCCACTGAATAAGAATGAAGCTGTGCTCCACATCACCCACCTGAGTCCAGCTGGTTAGGATGAGAGCCACCTAGCTGCATGCTAACTGGCACGAGCACCACTGTAGCCGTTTGTGTGGAAACACACAACAACGGCCAAGACTTTGCATGCTGTTACAGAAAGCACAGAACAGGTACCGGAGGATCTGTACATCCTAACCCTAACTCCTAACCCTAACCCCTAATCCTAACCCTAACCCTAACCCTACTAACACAGGAGCCCGGCCGGCCCTGTGCTCACATACTTCGACCACACGAAAGAGGTGAAGCTACAGGTCACTGCTTCAAAATGAGGTTTAGGAGCAGTTCTGCTTCAGGGAGAGGGAAACCAGTCGCATATGCATCCAAGACACTGAATGAGAATAAAGATGGACGCACATCACGCCGTATATTGTCCGAATATCGTCCGAATATCGAGTGTCTCTACTAAGACAACTAAATGTCTGTGAACAAACAGAGATAATACTAGCTGCTTCCAACACAGCAGACATTTAAAGTTGCAGAACAAACACGTGTTATGTTGATCCTTCATTTTGAAATGTCAATTTTCATAAAAAAAGAGGTTCATGCTAACATTTGCATCTATACTGTTGTTTATTTGAAATAATGTATCAGAGAAGGCAACAACTACAAGTTACCTACCTTCTGACTAAATATCAATGCTGCCAACATTCACCTGTAAACTATTGAGCTTTCTTTTGTGTGGGAGAAATATCATCAGAGATTGACTGTCTATATTTATTAAAGATCAATGTCTAAACATTGTGGCTCACCGTTTTCTTCTCCTCAGTCCCTTGTCTGTTCTCTGCTGCAAAAGGCACTGTGCAAAAGGCACTGTGCAAAAGGCACTGTGCAAAAGGCACTGTGCATGCAGCGTTAAAGCATGCGGCGTGAAACAGTAGGCACACCGGCCACATGATGAGAAGTTAGATATACTTTCTTTAGGTATTAAATAATGGATGCAATCAAAGGTGAAATTAGCACTTTCTGGTTTATTAAATCCCAGGGAGGGAGTCATTTGATTATTCTGCTGTTCCACTTGTGCTTCTCACCGCTGTCACACCTCAAACTACAAATTAATTGGGTTAAAAGTGCAAACAAAAACAAATAAGGATGCACCTTGTTTTTAGCCAGATTTTGCCAAGGCTAAAAGCTCAAACTCTGCTTCATTTAGTTCCCCCCACAGACTTTTACAAGAACCAGGTCCGTTTAATGTATTTGCTGTATATAATTTGTATTCTCAAGCCAGGCAGCAAAATTGTGGCACTTTGCCAAAGATAATTAATTGTGAAATATAGTCAGTGCGAGGAGGGCATCTTGGAGAACAACCAGGGGTATATTTTAACCAGAATAATATTAAATATTACAGAATCTAAGGCTTGAGTGGGAATATAAATGTGTCTATGGGTTCACAAAGTCACACCAGTGTCGGCCCGCAGATTTAATATTAAAGATGTAATAATGGGATTAGATTATATTCTGTGTTTTCAAACCTATGGAGGGAATTGTTCATGCCAATTGTTTTCTATCTGATAAGCTGCATATTTTCTTATTTTAGTATTAGTCCCCCATAGGCAAGAAAGAAAATAGACGGAGCATCGTTTAAAAAAAATCTCTTCAGCAATATAGTGAGAAATTATTCATAACAGAAATAATGTAGTTGTAACCACATGTTCATTTCTAACTATTAATGAATGTATGGCAACAGTTTTATGAAGATATATTTTATATTATTACAACTTAATAAAATATAATATATTGCTAGATTACAGATACATTACATTGTCAAAAAAATTAGAATTTCCCATAACCCAAGAAGATATTTTATATTTTGAAATTGTTATTGCCAACTAATATTGTAATCACGATCTCCTTTATTTGCCATGTTTGAGTACACAGCCAAGGAGTTTGACTGGTTATTTTGCTCTCATTGCACATACACATAAATATAAACAAGGACAACAAAGATCAACAAGGGTTAAGAAAAAGTGTATCATTTATTCTCAATCCACTAATCACTGCAGCTCTAGCTCTAGAAGTCTTCGAGTTACATGCTTTAGCCAGTGATGTACTCATACTCAGCTCCACACTGAAATATGGATCAGTCACTGTCAAACATGATTGAATTACTGTACATAGCTTGTTTGAGTTCAATATTGATTTTGGGCTTGAGCTTTTCTCAGAGTAAACTTTATCCATGTGCATATCTGTCGACTGGTCAGATTGCACTGCTCGGTCCTATCCCACGCAAACACAAAGAAACAATGCGTGGGCTTCTGAAGGACAGCATTTTTGACTCTCTTTTGTCCGAAAATTAACCATTGACAAGATCCAAACGGGTAACCTTAATTAACCGACGGTGCTGTGCTCCAAAGTCTGAACCACCTGGCTGTCAAATGGGGAACACAGCTGGCGATCGATGTGCGGTCAGCGAGAAATGGACTCTGGTGTGTGTATGTGTGAGTGTGTCTATCTGTGTGGGAGGGAGGGGGAGGGGAGGACTGAAACCCCTTCTTATAATAATATTCAAAATGAATGCACATCTGTATGTGTGTGGCCTGAAGGGTTACAATATATCTCTTCCTTTTTTTAGCATGTAGGATCTACAAAACTAAAATCACCCAGAAACAAATGTAAACTGGTGTCAAAATGTTATAAAAGTCGGCGGTGGAAGAATATTTAAAAAAGTAAACTTAAGTACTGAATTACAATGTACTCAAAGTACCAAAAGTAAAAATGCTATTTACGGAGAATAATATGTAAGCATTTTATTGTTGTCTGAGGTGGAGATTGTAAATAAAGTTTAGTCTATTACAAATCACAATGTAGAGGCTGATGATATAGTAAATACAATGTTAATCTGCCAAGTTACAAGTGAGATAAAAATAGAATTATAAAATAGAGTTTGCTGCTTTTTCCACAATGACTGACCCAGCTGGCGATAATGATTGGAGTTAAGAAAAGCTGCAGCATATAATATATATATATATATATATATATATATATATATATATATAACGTACATTGTATTTCTTGAAATGATATTGAAGTATATTTAATTTATGAAGGCGTAGGTGTAAAGATGAGGTTGAAGCACAACGATATTGATTTCCATGTAGGAGTAAGTATGTTGCACCTTCTCTCCGAGTTGTGTTTTGCATGTTAAGTAAATACAACCCAGTTTAAAATATCCTTTATGGAATGGAACATGAGTGTCTATCTTTGATTTAACTAATAATGATAGTCATTTCCTAGTTTCAGTTAATTTCCTTTAAACTATGTAGCTGTGAATTCAAAAGTTTCTACTATTTAACATATGGTGTCTTTGTAAAAAAAAAAGAAAAAAAGAGGACGGTCAATTTCAAAACCTCTCCTCCCAAATGGTTTCATCACATATTGCAAATGCAGCTAGTAGAACTGCCCAGATATCATTTAAGTTTGTAAAGGTCACATAATTTGATCATCCGTGCTGCACAACAGATGTGATCAGGTCGTGTACTTTGGTCGATCTTACGTCTGACCCACAAAATGCACTGAGAATATTCACGTCTGCGTCCTCCAGAGACTCTTCCTTTCATGACCGTCATACGACCCTTCCTGTAGCACACATGGGCAAACTGCCACACCATACTGTAGAAACGGTACCAGATGGCGTCCATATCCTCTTGCTGTCTGTGGTTATGGGTTCACTGGGAAACGCCCACTCCGGGTATTTTCACTGTGATTGTAGCTGGTGCTGTTTGGGCGCACAGTGTAGCCAGCTTTAGTTCTGGTTGTATTTGTCTCACAGAAACAGAGACAGAGAGCAACACGTGGCAACATACATATCCATATCTATACACACACTTGAAAATTAACTACCAAGCGATAAAAGGGGAAAGTTGTAACTATATAGTTGCAAGTATGCAAGTCAGAATCAGTTTTTAATGAAACTAGAACAAAATATGTATCTGACATGTATTTGTTGCACGGAGGAACAGTAGCAGCTGTAACTTAGCGTGTTGGCTACATTGCTGCTAGCCCTGGTTTGTGGCTCTTTTCGTCACATATGAGGAATCTTCTGAGAATAAATACCTGGAGTTCTTTGAAAGAAAAAACCCAGATGGCGTGTTTTTGTTTTGAAGATTATTCCAGAATCCTCAAAGTCTTCGAACCATATGGAGAAATCCATCTGTTGCACAAAATATGTAGCTGGACATATGTTCTTGTAGTTTTAGTAGAACTAAAAGAACGTAATAACAGGTTTGACAGAGTATTGGAAAGAGATAGCTGTAGCAATATGACAAAAATCTTAAATGTTCATATTATACAATTTAGGAAATATGTAATTTCTGGCTATCATCTTTGTTCAGATCAGGAGAAAAAGGTCAAAGTTGTGTTGAACATTTGTTTTGTCTTTGGGCAACCAGAAAACATTCAGAACATCAGTCAATTAATGCCCCTCTGGTATTTAAGAAAAATGGGGGTTTAAAGAGTCTCTTCAAGATAAAACACCCATGAAGAAAGTTTAGAAACTGTGAGAATATTGATCTTAATGTTGCTGAATCCGGATTGGTGAATGGAAATTCCCAATGCAACCTTTTTTTTTTCGAATTTAACCCCCAAACCAACAAAGTGTTTATTTAGATGTCATTGAAAGAGAAAAGCTTTCCTATACAAATACATTTTATGGGCCTTACATATTGCCAATAAACAGGCAGCACATATGTTGTATTTGACTGGCCACGCCCTTCACATTTTATTGTAATTATGATTGCACAGTTATTAAGATGCATGACTCTCCATTTCCACAGTGGATAAAACTAAAGATGATTTGCCACATTTGTCAATAACTCACTTAGCGTCATTCCCAAACCAGAGAGAGGGGGAATGTCAGAACAAACAAAACAAATCAGGCCTAATTGTACCTCAAATTAGATAACTGCAAGACAGGAGATTGTGTAACAGCGAGCGAGGCGCTGGATGAAAGAGCGCATCAAGTCAAGATCATTGAGAGGTGAGTAACAAAGCTCTGCCAAGCTTTTCTGTTGTGTGGGAAAAAAAAGAAAAGCTCCTCACCTCAAGGTTACAAGCAGCCTGGCTCTGTGCAGCAAATGAAATACTCAAGGAAGACATAAGTCTCATTAAGGCCCATAAAGGACATCCCTAATAAAATCCTCTGCCTGACATGCAAGAGCTCTCCAGTGATGGCTGATTAATTGCCGGAGCAAATGAAAGCATGGGAGATGGCCGTGGCTCTGTAGCTGTAATTTATCCTCTCCTGTCCTATCGTGTCCTCACAGCCCGGGGAGATCGCCCGGCAAGACAGGCGACGGAGAGTGGGTGGCCGGTTTGGAGGTGAGAGTGTGGTATCTCTCCTTCACATCACGCCCAAGGAAAACATGTTTAGGTAGCCGGAGAGATCATTTGTTTAAATTGTTTGGGTTATAACGAGCTGCGTGTGTGTGTTGACATCTGGGGGTTTGAACGGGGGAGGGGGGGGGGGAGGTCAGACTGATAATGATGTCAGCAACACGGTCTGTGAAGAAATATGGTGGCGGCCCAAAAGATGACCCACAATATATGCTCTGCAGTCATACATCAAGTGAAGACTATGCTATTTTATGACAGCTTGCGCTGTAATTCATCAATAATAATATATCGTACTGATTCTAGGTCAGGAAATGTATTTCATTGTTTCATCATCGCCTTTTGTCAAATGTGTTTATGATTAATTCCAATGCCAGGAGGGCATACTTGTCAAACATATGGCTAATGAGTGAGTAATTAGCTCAATGAAATGCTTTGATGCTTTGCCCTTAATCATATCCGGATCAGATGAGTGGACGGATCAATGGTGGGAAGGAGCGTCTGCGGTCGAGGTTAAAAGACAAACATGGGGGTCCAAGGACAATCTGGGCCCGGATGAAGCCCAGCTGAGGCCGGGCCCACACCTGCTCGCTAACTGGTATTAGTGGCTGTGTCACATAAAGAGGAGTGAGGAAGAAAACAAAGGAATAGGGTAAAGGAACCAAAACAAGGACATGTCTTTGACATGAACTGGCGACCCTGCTGTCCTAGTGGCAGTTTATCATGCAGATTTCATAACTTTACTTTTTGTCATAACTTTTTTCATAACATGCATTCACACAGGAGAAGCAAGGTGTGGTTTTAAATAATACAAAATAATCTGTCATTTCACAGTTTTGCCACTGTTACTAATGAGGCACATCGTTACCACTGATGTAATCAGTTATGTTTCCTGTGTTTGAAGCAACGCTACCTTTAAACTTTTCTTTAATTAGCGGAATATGACACCTCGGGTAGAAATACCTATCTTGGTAATTGGTTTAGTTCTTACTGTTATAGTCAATGTTGGAATGAAACAATTATATATATACAGTATATAGATATAGATATATTTATATATCTCTATATATATATCACTATATATATATATATATATATTTACATATTAATCTGAATAACACCACGTAGTATAGGCCTTGCCTTGAAAAGATCCCCTATGTATTATTGAATAAAGTCAGATTTTTCCCTTTAACCTGGCCCACAATCAGTTAATTGTTGCTTTTAATCTTCTCATGAGATTTGTTGACAGTAAGAACAATATAGAGAAGCACAGATATTCTAATATTTTAATAGCATTTCAGATTTTTGGTCATCAAACCTGACCACTAACAATAATATTAGCAGTTAAAATGTTGCGATATGTGGACATATCGATCTTCTGAACCCAGCTGACCATTGTGTGGCCATAACAACACAAATAAAGCCCAGGTTGGATTTGCTCCTCCAGCTGAGCGTTGGCTGAAAGGCATTTGGACGGACAGCAGAACCGCCGCTGTCACAATCTTCAGTGGAACGAGCTTCTCCGAGCTGATTGAAGAAAAGAAAAAAAAAACTCATCTGAACCTGAAGAAACATCCCGAGACATAACTGGCAGCTTAGGTGGCGCTTAACACAACAGCGTGGAAGCAATAGCTTAGCAACGGGAAACAGAGGCGTCAAAACGACGGCGGCGGTCTAAAGGAGCGACGGCTCGACGCCGGCCCCGTTGTCGCTGTCTGCTGGTGGAACAGAAGATACGTCATGTGAACCTTCATACAGCCGGCTCCAGTGATGATGATTTAAAAGGCTTGGTGAGAGGAGACAGCTTGTCTGAGCGCCTTGTTTCCCCGCGTCCGCAGTCTGACGTGACGCGTCCCAAAGTCACCTTCAAACGCAGCTCCTCTCGAAGGCTTGATGGCGCTCATAAATACCAATCGTAATTATGATCCAGACGCAAACAAATCTCCATTTTCCAGGCCGTTCTGACAAGACTGAGGGTAAACCAAGTAGGCCTTTTGCATATATTGTCCGACTGATATGTCATTGTGACGGTTTAATACTCCATAATTATGTCATTGTGAGGGCCTGATGGCGGAGCTGCTTCAGCGTGGCAATATGCGGCGGCGGAGCGAGAAGTGCGGTGTTTTCCCGCAAATTGCGTCAGCGCTGATGACATAAGAGGTGATGAATATTCAGAGGTGACCTACTCAACACGGGGAGCGATGGCCAGAGACAAAAACAAACAAGCGCTCGGTTTGTCAGCTTGTGTGTCAGGGGAATTATTAAACATAACTATACATAATCGTTGGACGAAGCATGTCACCTATCCCACTAATAGTATGCTTACTGTGAATATCTCATTTCAAACTTTAGACATTGCATGTGCACAAGGTGACAGCATTTTCCTAATAATGTCACACACACTTAGATTATATTTCAGCTGACAGTTGCTTCCTCGAGGGCCCTGCCAACTGTCATTCAACACTTCCTCAGCCATGGGCTCAATGTGTCATTCAAGAAACCATGAAAGTCCCCTTTGCTGTCTTCTGATCTGCATGTGCAGCTAATCAACAAGTTAAAGAGACAACAAGTATCTCTTTATTCTGCACGAGTGATGTTTTTTATGTGTACAAGGGACTAAAATTCACGTGTCAAAAGAAAGCTGTGTTTGTTTGTTAACTTTTGAAATGATTCTATTAAAAAATGGTGGTTCATGCGGCTCATGTACCGACTTTAATATTGTCATTCGGTCCGAAATTTAATTGTCATGTATGTCTATTTACTTCATATATGTCCGCTGTCATTGAGGTTTTCCCTTTTTCCTGTTGAAGGAAGAGTTCTGCATTTCAGAAAGCATCTGCTGAGTTTGATGTGAAAATAGGATCAAAATCAGCCTCATATCAGTCCATGAAACCATTAAAGACAATTACATTAAATTAGCTAAAAGACAGCTGGTTTAAACAACATCTACCTCCCAGCTGTTCGTCTATTAACACAATACGTATTGTCTGGTTAATCTGTAAAAAAACACGTAGTGTGAAAACAGCAATTTGTGTTTTTTCTCTTGCTCGTGCCAGGAAAACTGGAAGCACTGATACAGATAGACAGAAAAACACTAATGTGGCATGTTATTTAAAGCATTATACAGTACAATGTGCTAATTGGTGAGCTTTAGAGGTGCTAGGCAGATGTTTCCATCATGTTTTAGCATACAGACATGAGAGTGGCATTAATCTCCTGATCAAACTCTGAACAAAAAAACAAAATAAGAGTATCTCGCAAAACAGTGAACCTTCTATAACCAATTAATGAACAGGATATGACATACAATTATGATTGTTTGTGCTTGAGTAAGTCCAGTTTAATTTCCTGTGAGGATTCCTGCTGATAATGAAAACACAAGGTGGTAAACAACTCACTGCAGTAGATTGCTGGAGATCCTGACAAACTCAACACTTTACTCAGCACTTTACTTTACTCAGCACTTTACTTTACTCAGCACTTTACTTTGTTTTCCCCTTGTAGTATTTAGTATTTTAGTATTAGTATTTAGTATTTAGTATTTTAGTATTTAGTAATTTAGTATTAGTATTTAGTATTTTAGTATTTTAGTATTTAGTAATTTAGTATTTTGTAGTAGTATTAGTATTTTGTATTTTAGTATTCAGTATTGTGTTTTGTGTTTTTATTTGTATCTTTTATTTTGATTGATGCTCTAATCTACACCCACTGCGGGACTAATAAATGAATATCTTATCTTATATTATCTTAAATGGTAAACAAATAAGTTTAAATTAAATTAAAGTAAATATTGGTAATTACTTCAAATAATTAATTAAATTGATTGTTTTAATAAATGAAAATATATATTTTGATCTATAGAGCAGAAGTGTGACCGATATTAAGCGCACAGCGTTGACCTTAACTGAGGCACAGTAAATTCCATCTTAATTCATTTTCTACACACGGGTCCCTTACCACACATTCCAACCTTGAGAAGGGACAAAGGGGAGAAAGCTGCTTCCAGCTCCCCGTACAAAGACGTAGAGGAGAACTGAGATCCGTGTAAATGAAGCTGAGCTGCAACCTTGACTGAAGTCACTGAAAAGACCGCTATTCAACCATGTCGTTTTGTTCTCATCAATATGCATCAAATTTTATTACCACAACAAATGAAGGTGGACACAAGTATAGTTTTTACACTTTGCGGTACAACTAGGGAATGTGAACCACCTCTCTATTTCAATTAACATTGATATACATTCAATGCATTTATCAAATGAAGACATTTACGTAGCCAGGCTGTGTGTCAAGGTTTGTGCGTCGTTGTCAATGAATAGAAGTGGTTAACTGTGTTGCAGATATTTTATACCGAGATATTATTATTCATTTGAAAAGTTCCTTTCACGACAATATATCTGGAACAACACAACCAAACAAATCAATACAAGCAAAGAGAAAAGATTCCAGTTTTGAGAAAGAACAAAATAAGAACCGACTTGTGAATGAAAAACATTCATTGGAGGTGAAATACCGATGTTCGTGAATCTCAAAGGTGAAAAAATGTGATAACTGTCGATAGACAAAATATCTTTGTTGCAAGCCATTTCTGCCTTTCACTTCAAATGAGAAAGGACTTAATGGTTTCTCAGAAATTGCAGAAATTTCCTGTTTGAAGCAATAAAGCAGGAGAAATTGTCTCAGGCCAGAAGTGGCAAGAAATGAGGGTGTTATGACTAAATCATTAGGACTTCCTTTCATTTCCTTGGTGAAAACGACACACTCCAAACCAAACCCATTCCAATCAGATACATGCCAGCCAAAAGAATAAACTCTTCACGCCTTGTAATGAACTAAATCCTCTTGTATGAACTTTTAACAATAACTGACGAAAAATACAACATCTACTATATTCTAATGCTTCAAACACACGGCAGAAAAAAAAGAAAGACAAGGTCAGAATGAGAGAACAGGCGTCCATTCCATCAATCGATTTGTAGTTTTTGTTCCCTGGGTCAAAACTTTTAACAGTTTCTATCGCTTTACCAAAAGCAAGGCTGCTTTCAGAGGATTCAAATAACTGCAGCCCCTCTTCAAATGGAACATTTTGATGGATCATGCGGTGTCAACCGTCACCACACTGGAGAGATTTGAATAAATGTAGATTTGAGATTTACTGAAAGATGAGGCCAACGTGTCAAAGTGATACACAACTGCATGCAAATGCTCTGCACTTTGAAGCCGGAGCATTGGAATTCTCAAATTTACATGCAGCGAGTATAAATAATTTGTCCGTGATAATTCTCGCTACCCCGTTGGCTGTCCCGCCACATATTACGTATTGTCATATTGCACTGGCACGCGGTGAAGATGATGAGCGCGATTTATCCGAGAGCGACTGTATGAAGAGTTTTTAAGGCGGGCAAAGTTTTAATTTGCCATCATATCATTAGAAGGAAAAGCTAAATGTGAGAAGGTTAAGTTAAATTGGCCTGAACGCACAATATAAAATGGCAGAGGGAATAAAACAGCAATTTGTGTTCACAGAGAGAAAAAGTCAGCGCAGAACTTAGAAGATGTGACATTTGGGTACAAGTGACAAAAATGTAAATCATGTAAAACAACCCTATTACAAATGTATGCCATTTGACAGCCCTTAAATCTACTGATATTTGAAGCAGAATAATCCACATTGTGCAGGTCTAGCCTATTTATTCATGCACAGATCAGGTTCTCTCAGGCTTGGGAAATCAGCTTCTGCCTCAATACCGTCTTTGTCACAGGCACACTTCCCTGCCCTCACTAACTACACTATCTCCCTGCCTGTTCAAGCAAAACTTTATGCTAAGTAAATTATTTACATCTCCCAAGCAGCCTATCTACATTTTCCAATAAAACCCTAAATTGATGGATGTCATCTTAGTGCTTACAGGCAATAACTCCTGCCGCTTCGAAATAACAATATGTTTGTTTTTTACAAGGTCTAGACATGCTATTCTTTTTAATGACATCCCTAGGCCAGTGCTGTTTACATTTATTGATATCTGTTTTTAGACGAGAGCAGCTCTGTCTTCCTCGGAGGTTTCCTATACAAGAGCTGCGTTTGACTTGTGCTGACAGCACACAACCTGCAATTTGGTGAGTTAGGACCACGGAGTGAGGCGGTGAAACATATTCTGCACGTATATTTCGCCGAGATGACTTTTTCTGAGATTAAAGACATTTCTAGTCTATTTGGGAATTCATAAAAGACAAAAGTGAACCACTTTACTACATTGTTTTATTTGTTTTATTGAAGCTGGCAAGTTGCATCAGCGTGTTTATTTATCCTTCAAAACTTCAATAGGCATGCACATGAGGTGAATAAATTGTATTCAGTGAATGCTAATAAACACAAAAACATAACATCTAAGTGTAAATATATTTCAATCTAATCAGCCGCGCCACAGTTTAAGCTGGGTACCACTGTGTTGATGTTTCCGCACCATAACCCTCGTAAACGCCCTGAAGACAATTATCCCAATCAGCTTCTTGCTAGTTAAAAACAGTTCTGGATATTTCACAGGAGCGATTTATATTTGTATTTACTTGGGCAGGGTTCAGTTAGGAAAAAGGTGATATGTGCGCAGGCTAATCGAGATTTATCAACATGTTAATCAAAAGCTGATGACTGCAGGCATGTGGTCCAGGAAACAGGGTAGAGTTACGGACAGCAGCCATTATCATACATTATCAGTGAGAGTGTTGGAAGCTAAAAACAATCAGGGCCAATCACATTATCTCTCTTAAAAGCAAAGCTCTCTCCAGCATGACGCACAGTTTGGTAATAGCTGTTCGCAGGAGTTTCTCCCGAAAGGAAACTCGCCCACGAAGAGGAGGCGCCGTAACTACAAACATAAAGTCAACTGTAATTTGACAGGCAGGAGGTCACTGAGCCGTGATACACACGTTAACCAGATTTAAAGTTGTATATAACATTTCACACATTCAATAATAATTAACACAGAATGTTGTCTATTTATTTTGCAGTTTCTCTTTCCATTTTTTTACGTAAAGCCTTATTCAGGACCATCTTTTGTTGAATCTACATGAGTTAAAGCAGCCAAACTGGGAATGAGTTTACGGCTGCATAAACTGACAATTCCAGTAATTATCCTGTGTACAACTCTGTTTATGATCTGCTGCGCCTCAAGGAAATATGAATGCAAAAGTTGTGCTTTGTGTTGTGCGCTTGCATGAAAAGAGTCAACAACGGTTACATATATGCTGATACTCTACTTCCATTAAATGGACTGACAGCTCTCAAAAGCAAAGAAGCTCTTTTTATGTGAATAGCGAAGCTTAAAATATAAAACCCACGCTACGAGACGGACAGAGCAAATTTGGGTCGAGTGCAGAAAAGGTCCATTGTTGGGCTGCTGTGTCCACACACATTTCCCCAGTTACTGTGTGTAAACCTCCCTCGCCTCAAAACAGCATCATTATTGTGCTGCAACATCAAGGCACATTAAAAGAAGTGAAACTGTAGCTCTGTGCTAATAAGTGCTGGCTTATGTTCTGCCTCGGAGGATAGCAGAAAACCCCCAAAAATTGTTTCAGGAAACAGACTTTACACTGACCAATTAAATGTATGAGAGCATCATGGACTATCAAAGCTATATGAGATCTGATTGCAGACAAGAGTGTGGAGCACTAGAGGTACCTCTATGTGAGGAGTGAACTTTGGTTGTTCCTTTAGCTTGCATGCACACTAAATAATGGATTTGGGCTCGTGAGCTGCGAAGCCATCCATGAGGACAAAGGTTCCTCTTGCACAAGAGCTGTCACTACACCGGCTACCAGTGTACCCGCGTGTCAGGAGGTGCCACTTGGTTATTCTGTCGCTGACTTCTCTTAATTACAGTAAATAGTAGAGTTGGTCATGAAATGCTGCTGTAGCATCTGTATCATATACAAATATGTAAATTAACTCACAAAAAATACTGCATATATATATATTTCACAAGTTTTTAAAACTTGTGAAATAACATTTAACCATTTAACCTAAATAATAGATATACTTATGTAGCCTTACAGTATTTGAGCAATTGTCATACAAAT
Organism: Liparis tanakae; assembly: GCA_036178185.1. NCBI lineage: Eukaryota > Metazoa > Chordata > Actinopteri > Perciformes > Liparidae > Liparis > Liparis tanakae. The sequence continues at coordinate 15,720,710 of CM070099.1, read as the reverse complement.
GTCAATAATAAGACTATTAGGCAGTAGTCTATAGATTCAAAGTGTTTTCTAAGATTTTTTGAACAAAAAACAAAAAGAAAACAAGAATCAGACAATCACATTTAATTGTATTCTTATTGTTTTTGATTAGTTATTGTTATTATTTTTTTTATGATGATATTTATGAACAATGATAACTTATTCCGGGGTTTTTTATCATTAAAAATAATATGTATTGGTATTTGTTTGTGTACCTACCGAGTACAGGCAATACAGATAGGACACACAAAAAAGAGCTAAAACAAAACGCTATTAAATTATTGAAATTATAAGGGCGTTTTGTGCCCCTCTCCTAGTGATATCAGGGGCAATATTATATTTCTTGGGGGCAGTTTTGCCCTTTGCCCTCGTGTATTTCTGACGCGGGAGTAGATTTATACATGATATACATAACTCTGTTTTTTTTCTGACACTGGTGGAACAAAGAATAAGTGACAGATGAAAGAATTAACTTTGAGTGGAAATCTGACAAGTGTAATCGGCTTATCTTGACAAATGAATAGCATTAATGAAGGTCTGCCACATCCGTCTATATGAAGCAGGCTACTTCCAGCAGTATGACGAGTTTGTACAATTTAAGTTGTACAAGACTTTAAAAAAGAAAGTTCTAAAGTGTTGCAAGGACAAATAACCAAGAGAAAACAAACATCAGCACATAATGATAAATGAAAATAACATTGCACTGTTGACTCCATTAAAGCCCACAGCTCATTAAGGGAGACTCAACCAACTTCAACGCCCCTGTTAGACTCCATTGGGAAAACAGGAGAACAAATAAAATATACATCAAGCAAAGTGGGAGCAAAAACCAAACACGTGCATAAGATATTAGTTAAATTAATACACCGTGGTTGAAGAGAACACACAAAGTGTGGAATTCATTTTCCTTAAATGTTAAGAGCCGCCTTTGGTTGCAGCTGTTTGAATAACTTAGTGCATCATATCAAATAAACATGCCATATGCCTCTTTATGTAAAAACTAAGTAGTAGCTTTAGCTGTTAAAAAAGGTGTTGGAGTAAACTGTTCAACATTTACCATCTGAAATGCAGCAGAGTAGAAATATAAAGTGGCAAAGAATGGAATTACTCAAGTACGTAAGTATATAATTGTATTTAAGTACATAACTTGTGTAGTTGCAGTATAAATGTGTACATAAACAACACTGGTCTCCTGGTGGCTCCTCCCACAACAGGAACACAGGAGGACGACTCACTGACTACATTGTGCTGCTGGTTGCTGGTGTGAATCCCCTTTTCTTACAGTGTGTGTGTACTGGCCTGAGGACACACTCGACCACTGGGATCTGCCTACGGAGAGACGACTGCAGCGCTGGGACTCGTTTGGCTACCTGTTCAAACAATGTCTGAGTGTGAGGCTGCAACATTGGAGCTGCTACAGTGTCACGGATTTGAATGGGGTCGCTATTAAAATATGGACTTCAATGGAATGTTAAAATTCAACCAATGACACACACTTCTACATTATGCTTTATGTGAGGATATATGGAATAAATGGATTTTTCTCAAATCAAAACTACAGACTATTTTAAAGCTTTGTGTTGTGTTCTCACAGAAAAAGTGTATTTAAAACCGTTAATATACGTATTGAAAAAAAGACGCTCGAACTTTAAGGGCCGAAGGACTCTATTCTCATCTTATATAAAACTATATATTACAGTTAGCAGTAGTATGGAATTGGAATAACACAATAATGTTATTATCTACAATAATAAAAAGCCAAAATGTGTCAGCTCCGATTGCAACATCAGAAGAAGATGCGTGAGTCTGTGTGCTGTCGGGGTGCCTTTTATCAATACATATGATGAGTTAAATCGCAATGTTCAATTCTGCTAATGATGAACCGCAGATGGAGGAGGTGCTGTGCGTCTGAACTGCAGACCAGTTGAACATTGGCAGCTTTCCTTTCCTTGTTAGCTACAGACAGACTGCTATTCTGGAGGCAGTGGATCAAGCCCATATTTCCTTTCAAATACATTTAGCTGTCATCTCGGATGTAAACAATGTGACTTTGAGTTTCCCTCTTCCATTAGCTCTATTGCCTCCCATGTCTCTTCGCAGTGCAATGACTCAAGGATGAGAAATAATCGATAGGCTTCTGGTTTGGGAGAATGAGTCTTGCACAGTCTTGATCAGCCTGACAATGATAGATTATAGTGCCAAGATGGGTCTATCGTCACACTGATAACTCAAGAGCCTGATGCTCCGAGGCATGAAGCACCAACCTGTCAGACAACAGCTCTCGTCTTTGTAAACAACAGCATCGAAACATTCTTTTGGAGAAGATATTCTCAAAGTCTTGCGATTTTTCTAAAACCATACGGAATTTCAGAAACAATTCAACCGTTTATTTGCAAACCCATCTGGCTTACAAAAAAAGACATTTGGGAAAATACTTGTATTTGTTTTCTTGACTGAGTTAGTACAGATGATTGATAACCAACCTCACGTCTTAACACTAAATATGAACCTAGAGCCAGCAGCTGGATATTTGAGCTCAGAACAAACACTTGTCTTACTCAGTTCAGAATTAACTAAATCTTCCTACCTGCACCTGTGGATGCTCACATACTAACCCATAAGGTTGTATCTGTATCTACTCTTTTTATGGAGGGTTATGTGTCACAAAATGTTTTGGTCAGGACCGGTAAGCCAATACCTCCCCAGTTGGACATTTTTGTGACATTTAAGTAGTGAAACTGATGCACGAGTTAGTTGAAAAAGTAACATTTAATTTAAACAAGAGTAAGTGAGGTAGAATGTATATATTTTCTTGTTTTAATTTGTAGTATATTTCTTTAAGACTTGTTTGTTCTTTTCATCCCTTAGTGTATTATACAAATAGATTAGAGGAAGGGTTTATGTATTGATTTATTTCGGAGGGTTCAACAAAGGCACTGCTGAAAAGAAACATAGAAAGTGGGAAGGGTCAGGCTATTCTAATGCTGTCCCCAAGTCTAGATGCATCCTGCTGTGTAAGGGAATAATATTTCATTCAGTCTGCATAAATGTATTTGGAAACAGCCAAAGGAGGGGCTGATTCTAGGGGATACTGATCAGAATGTAAGGTACCTGTCCCAGGATCTCATATAAGCATTTGATTGTTTACATTTTCGATCTCAGAGCAAAGCATGGCATAAGCAGCGCATTGTTTTAATGCACTGTTTATTGATGAGTGTTCTGTTAGCACTGACTCGTACATCGTGCTTTTGCCGTTCCGTTACTTCCACCTGCTTGCCTCGCTGCGTACATAGGACTCTGGGTACACAGCGCTTATTTTATCAGGCTCATATCGGCCCAGACAAGCCCAGAGGAGACAGAAAGGTGCTGATCCTCTGCTGTTGTCTGAGCAGCACGGTGCAGCCGCTGACCTCCGCCAGATAGAGAAAAGCTCTTGCCTTCAGATTCCGACAAGTGTAAACGGCCAGCCATCAATCCACAGCGGACATCGTAAATGGGACGGGTCCAAAGGCGGCGGGGGCTGACCAACTCCCAAACTCATTCTCTATAAATGTCCATGTTTCATTCCAATTCAATTAGTGGATTAGTGGGAGCTCAATAATGTAATTTATTGATTAGAAAGTCATTCTTCTCTCTCAGAAAAAGTATTTTCTCCTCTGCATTGATCAGCAGTAGTCTTAATGCCGTGACTTCTGGTCTGAGATGCATCCACTCTCGGGACTCTCTTTTCGTTGTATTTCTCTTTTGTTGTGACTGATCTCAACACAGGACTAGTATCTGTTTTGGTTAGTTTATAATGTGTTAAAAAAAAGAGCAATAGTAAGTTCAAGATTATTGTTCATTCCCTTCACCTGCCCTCAGCCACTCCTCTGCTTCCTGTTTGACTGCAAGCCCCGCCCTCATTGTTTCCACCTGTGTGTCGTTGCCCTGTGTGTTTAGTCCGTGTCTACTCCTCGTCCGGGGCCAGATCGTTTTTGTACTTTTGTCCTGATAATCGGATCAGGGACCAGGGTTAGGGTTACTGAACACAGCGCCTCCCTAGGTAACTCAGGGTTTGTCTGAAAAGGGCAAAACAATAACATACTTTAGTTAAGTAGTCTACAAAAATAATGTATACTAAGCTATTTGAAAAAGAGAAGATGTTCTTACTCACATCAAATAACATGTTCCACATTCACCACATGAGTTTATCGTGTTAGCATCTTTAACCTTTTGCACTTTAGAAGGTTCTCAGTTAACTCATAAAATGGGAAAAAGTCGATTAAGCCCTGACAACTTTTGGTAAATTCAGCATTTAACAGCAGATGGATTCACCCTGCAGTCCCTGAACAGCTGTATCTCAAAAATTATTTTGCGATACAGCACACTGTGGTTAAAGGGTTTTAGGAAGGTTTAAGGCTTCTAGGTTTGAATCTCATCCAGCCTAAATTACTGGCATCTGCTGTGAGACAGAGGAATGGTCAGATCCCTTCCAGCTATTTTTGATGTATCGACATATTATTTAACTGGATTCTTGTTTTTTACACATTTTATTTGAATTACAGTGCAGGTTTATGGTGGATATTGGCCAAAAGAATATACTTTGCTTTGACTGCTCCACAGCCTTAATGGTGGCTTGTATTTGCTTCATCACCCATACTAATATGCACTCGGTGACCCTTTCAAAACAAAAACATTGCATTTGCTTTTTTTTTCCTTTGTGGATCTGATTGTCACCGTCTGAGCATCACAGCCAATAGAGTGAGGTTTCTCTATACCCGAATACAGAGAAAACAATGTCATATTCATAAGAGCAGACATCAGCTCTCCTCCTCATTACCACAGCACAGTCATGAATGGGAGCTTCTGTCCCCACAATAATGAAAGGATCTGTCATCTGTCTGTTTCTCCTAATTGACTGTTTACAACATTTCAACACAAACACAGACTGACAGACGGACCGACACACAAAGTGTTCATCGTCCTCCGTTTGTCATTCAGTTTGACACCGCAGTACACAAATTCCTTAAATAGAAATGTCCCATGTTTCTACTTCCTACACGACTCAAAGTGATAGCATGTCTACAGCACCACTCCTGCGACCTTGACAGAACAACCTCATACAGTGTTTACTTGAAGGTCTCACTATTAAGCAAGTGAACAAAAACCCTCGCACTCTGCACCCAAGGTGACGTTTTCGAGATTGGACTCTTTCAGATACTGAAAAGAATCAAAGAAATAACAATCTTTTATATTTTTGTATCCTCTAACAATGACTTCTATAACCAACTCTTTTCTGTACAAACTCACTAACTCGCTTTAACCTCTGATTTAGGAGAACAAATAGTAAAGAGAAGTTCAATTGTGGATGCACAGTCCCACTCTTGCCATGTTCAGGCAAGGTGGTAATTGATTAAAAACACTGCATTTACAGATGAGAACTTCCTACAGCTGCTATACTGTGATGTACTTTAGCAACTGTGACTTAGTTACATGGGCTATCAGTGACTTAATTTCTAACATGCATTAGCTGCCAATTCTCAGCCATCCCCTCCCTTTCCAGCCGTAAGATTAGCTGCCACTGCATAAAGTAGTGCCATGCATTATCTAGCAATTAGAGTGAAGCTTATTAAGCAGAGTTTAATGCAAATTTAATGAGCAATAAATTCAATTTCTTTAAATAGAAGAGTTTATTATTGTTACAAATGATGTACTGTGGTGATCTTGAATGTCCAGGCGATGAAATACTTCACAAGAGGGCACGTATCAATGGGCCATTAAGTGCGTTTTTGAATTTATCATGGAAACATGGCACTGCACTGCAAGTGCTATTTCATACAGATAGTGGGGAGAAGGCCACTTCAGTTCGCTCCGGAGGTAGCACTACGGTTCTGCGTGGGGTTCTGAGTAATAGCGGGTATTAATTAATTAATCAATATGTCTTTCCACGGAAACGTTCTCTGATTTCAGCCTCTTTACTTTACTCTGCCGTTTTGCTTTATTTCATGTGAGTTTAGACAAAACAGGCCTCGGCTAATTATTATGTTTTTACATTCTGTAGATCCGCTTATAAAATCCATGAATCACAAAAGAAATCCGCAGATTTATCCCAAACCAAAATAATCACTAGTTACAGTCCTCGCCAGTTGTATAATATACTGACAGTATACATTTACTCATGTGCTGTATATAAGTACACAACTGATGTACTTGTCCTTGAATATATTTGTTTTGTTTTACTTTATACTTTTACTTCATTACATTTGAGTGGCAAATATCTGGTGTGTATTTACTTTATTACAGTCATTGACGACTGCAGTTACATTGCAAAATAACATTATGAACACAAAATAAACGAAGGACATAATAACAGAATGTTGCATTCTCATGCATTTCATTTAGTCTAAACTAGGACACCTAGAACATTAAAATGCTGCTTACACATAATGTTAAGGCATTAGTAAAAAAATACAATGCAACAACACTCAGGGGAAATGTTTTGTATTGTGAGCAACATTTCTACTTATATTATTAAACATGGCTGTAATTCTGCTTACAAGGATCTGAACACCTGTACTACCACTGGTCCTAGATTGTCTTATATTCAGCACTCAATAGAAGTGACCAGTACTGACCAGTACATGTGAAAAACAACAGGAGCTCAACACTGTGGCTCGTATCGTCTACCGGGGAAATAAAGCCAAACCAAGACACCAGAACACACTCGCCGTAAGAAAGCACAAACTGAGCCCATTTCAGCAGTGTCCGTTCCAAAGCCAAACCCCACCATAAGCGGCCAGAGACGGACATCTTCAATCACTCACCCTGTCACGTGCCAACTGGCAAACCAAGAGCACCATAACAACCGTGTGTTTCCTTTTGTTTCTCTGAGATCGCGTCATTCAGCGGCGCCTTGAGGCTCCGCGACAGCTCGCATTGATCCACTTCACCATCACTCAGCTCTGACGAATGACTTCTTGAAGCTGGCAATAAGTGGGATTATGCAACCTTTTGAAACGAGTCCATCTGATATGCTACAGCAGGTCGAGCCGCAGGAGACGCGGGGAGAAAAAATACTGCGAAACAGATGATTTGTTAAAATGTTAAAGATAAAGTGTCAGCATTTCTTAAGAGGGTGCCCAGTCGTGTTCCCTCTGGGTAAAAACTATGAGCAACGTCCTCTTATGGGTCATATATTTCTTCAACCTACTCTATTTCCTGGCTATCTTTATAACAAACGGGACACCTATTGTGATGAGCAGCATCCAGTTCGTGGGGCTTTTTTCCTCTCACCAGATAAACAGACAAAGCTCAAATACATTTATTTTGGATTATGAACATCCAAAATTGTTCGGCTGTCAAAAAGTAAACCGTCTGCACTTCAGAAAACAAGCGCTCAGGCCTTTTTCTCCACTTCCAGCAGCTGGAACAGAGACAATCAAACAAATGAAATGCCTGATGTCAGATCAGACTTTCTCTGCTTGCATGAGGACGTTACCTGAACTGAGAGTGAAGCCACATCTGTTTCCTGCTGCTGCCAGCCTCGGCTATTGAGCTGGAGGTTATTGAGCATTTGTGATGCATTTTTTGTTTGATTGAGAGGTTAATTAACTTAATGTGACATGGAGCCGCTAGACAATGCTGTAAATGACATTCAACACAGACCATAAAACATTCACCAACTGTGAAAAGAAAGCATTGCAGTGAGCTGTGAAATAAAATACAAAAAAACACTGTAAAAAGAAGTGTTCTTTAACGAGTAGCCTAACCTCAATTTGGAGGTTCAATTTGCACACACGTACACACACACATACACACGCACACATACACACACACACACACACACATACACCCACACACACATACAATCCCACACGTACAAACACATGCACACACACTTACAAAAACACATATACACATACAAACACATGCACACATATACACCTACAAATACATACACATGCATACACACATATACAAGCACATACAAACATGCACATGCACGTACACACACCTGTACACATACAAACACCTGCATGCATACAAACATGTGCACATGCGTACAAACACATGCACATATACACACATACAAACATGCACATGCACATATACATGCATGTACACACACCTGTACACATACAAACACCTGCACGCATACAAACACGTGCACATGCGTACAAACACATGCACATATACATACACATACAAACATGCACATGCACATATACACGCAAATATAAACATGCACATGCACACATACAAACACATACAAATACGTGCACACATACCAAAACATGCACATGCGTACAAACACGTACACACTGTGCACACACAAACAAACACATTACTTACACACTCACGCACGTGCACACAAACACACTTTGTTGAGCTTGATGGACGATGCCGATGTCAATGTACGATAACTACAGCACTGCCAGAAACACAAATAAAAGTAGACTTCAAGTGAAAAGCTGTCATCGCAACTGTTGCTTTGCCACGTTAACAACCCCCGGGCGCTGACAGCACGGCAGCATGTCCATCCCGCCGCCGGGAAGCATTTAAAGCGACTCATGCTGACATTTTAACCGCTTCACATGCGTCAGTGTTGCCATTACGTTCCCCGGGACCCGCGGTGGGACACCGGGGGGAACGGGCGGACTGTGGGGCTCCAATGGCCGGGCAGCTCCGGTTCGTGCAGTTTCGTCCTGTAAAATGGATGGGGAAGCCATAACAGCGACATGGCACATGCACGTCTCCAGCCCCATTGACAAGAGCAGTTAATTCTGCGGACCGGGGAACGCGCACGGGCATCGGAGGCTGCGTTTGTGCGGCCAGAGGACGCTGTGAGGCGAGAGCTGCAATGCGTGTTTTCCCCTCCAAAGCGCACCTGAAGCGCACACTTTGGAGATGTGCACACCGTGGATGTAGTTGGGACTGTGAGGGTTTATGCGCTCGGAATATATAACCAGGGATGGAGTCGCGAGAATCGCCTCTCATTTCAAAATAAAAGAGCCACGTTTCACTCGGCTTGCCTTCAACTTGCCCAGTGGCTCTACATACTGTGGGGCCGTTTCACTCGATGCCCGTTGCTGATACTTTCTCTCCGCCAAAGCAACACTACTTTTAGTTTATGTAGCTAAACCTCTCTGTGGCTACAGCACAGGACGCGCTCAGATAACCGGATAAGTCAGTGGACGAGGAGCAGCGGGCATGTTTCTTCTTTTTTTCTTTTTATTGGAGTCGCATCGCTGTGATTGAAAGTGAGGCTGAGATTCGAGGGGAAGCGGGTTTGCGCAAACTTCTCCCCGGTGCTCCTCTAGTGAAGCGGGTAATTCACACGCACGCCAAAAAACAACAACTTACCTTTCGGAAGAAACGCCGCTGAAACCACGAAAAGAGAGAGAGTAATAGCGAGAGATCCGCTCCCCGTGATCGCCATGTTGGACACCTGCTTGAGACTGGCGGCGCTAAATCACCTAGAGACGGCCATGGGATGAAAATGTAGACACATGAGAGGCGGAGGGAGGGATGGGGGGAGGGATGGAGGGAGGGAGGGCTCAAGCAGGGAGCCTGCTATCATAGTGAGCTGCATAATGTCGCGATGACAGGCCTATAGAATAATGTAGGGCTATTACAGTGATATCTTAAATAGTGTCAAAAGAGTGATACTGTCCATATTTATTACCACTGTAATTCCCAATAGGGATATTAAAGTAATATTACAGTGATGCCATAGGAAGTGTAAAATACAATGGAGCGCGGTGAGGTAACCATAAACTCACCACCGAGAACCACAGACACTTTATAGGAATATTATAGTCATTTTCTTTTATGGTTATCGTCCGTTGGGTCACGTGGCTGATACCAACACGTACTCATGGTGTGATAGCTGAAGCCCAAAGGTGATAAAAACAACATTTAGTGTATGTGTATTATACAGTAGGCTAGTCAGGTCAATAGCAGTGTGAGTCTCAGTTGAATGTGTTTTAATCTGTTAGAGGACACTTTGAAGGCTGCAGATAAAGAAAGGATTTCTCTATATAACACTCTTTGTGTGGAAGAGGAGCACACAGTTTGCTACTTTTTAGCAGCATAATTAAAATCAAACTGCAACATGTTTACTATAAATGTATTCAGTGAAGCTTAAATAACACACAAAGACAACACATGTTTGCTAAAAGTACAGTAATGTTGGTGCTCTACTTTATTCAAACCGGTTTAACCATAATCTCATAAACAAGAGGCCGCACAGACCCCACAGGTATACTTTTGTATTCATATCATGTGCTTCATTCTATCATTCCAATGTTTCATGACTTTATCAATCTGTGTGTTCCCTGTGTCGTCCTATCCTTGTTGTCATCTTTTTTTAGTGCTTTTGAATATATCAATATGTATAATATATGTATTGGGGTTCGGGGGAATGCTCATCAAAAGCAACCAATTCTGGTTATGCAGTTTTACTGTAACAGATACAAATATTGATAGAGTTTAAAATATCCTGCCTTCAGGGGGGCACGGGCACCCTGCCAGTCATTTTGAAGGACACAGATACACACACATATTTCCTCATGTGCACGGAAAAAAGGGAAGAAACCTTCAGGAGAGCAACAGAGGAGGATCCCTCTCCAGGATGGACAGAAGCAATAGATGTCATGTGACCAGATGGAAACATTACAGAGTTACAACACATTCAATGAGTACGACAGAATGTATGAGTATAGTTTGTAGTAGGCATGGACCCCGATACAGACCCCCATGATCCATCAGGTGGGCGGAGCATCAGCAGGGCCATGACAGGAGGCATCAGACCCAGCCAGGTCCGATGGACCCTATGAGACGTTACAAAGACTCCGGGGAGGAAGCAGAGTTAGTAATGTGAAAAGGAGAGATGTAAATTCATCCATAAGTAAAGAGAGAAGAAGAGAGAGGTGCTCAGTGTATCCTAAACGTCCTCAGTAGCCTCTAAGTCTATAGCAGCATCTCTAGGGTCTGGACCAGGTGAACCTGATTCAGCCCTATAACTATAAGACCATCAAGAGGAAAGTCTTCAGTCTCCTCTACATGAGGGGACTGTGTCTGCCTCCCGGACTGAAGGTGGACGCTGGATCCATCAAAGAGGAGCTTGATACCTGAAGACTCTGGCTCCCATCCTACTTATTGAGACTCTCTAGGAACTACAAGTAGCTGCACATTTAGTGAGCGCAGCTCTCTAGTGGGGCAATATGGTACTACAAGCTCCTTAAGATATGATGGAGCATCACCAATGTGATGGTTGTTTGTTAATTATTAGCCTTTATTTTATAAATAATGATGTTGTTGGGATGAGGGTCAATAAAGAAAATGATATTTAAAGTTAGTGAAACAATATTGTGTTATGTATACTCAAAGAGCCCTCGTCTATAGTATCTTAAGCCCCAATGCAAGCATACATTTGTTTTCTGGAGCCCCTGATATCCATTTTTTACAACAGTTCATAGATTTGTTCAATCAGAACGAGTGTGATTTTGCTCTGTAGTTTTGCTTGCATTCAATATAACAAGAGACAGCATTTCAGGGTCATAGTGATATTTTATGCTAATTTGGACACTATCCCTGAGATAAATATGCACTAGTTCATTGTCAAATACACCATTCAGTGGAGAAAAAATTATAATAATATATATTAATGCAAAGAATAGAGAGATGTGGATAGTGATTTATTATATTTCAAATTCGCCTGTTCACACTCTCGCTCAATAGAGACAGTTTCCATTCCCTTTATTTATCCTCAAGTAGAGCTCAATGTAAGCAGGTAACAGTCGTTAACAACTCCCGACAGCCACATTCTGTAACTACCTGGACTTACAAGTTCACTCTGCATCGTTTACTTTGAGCTAACCTCATTGGCTGTAATTCTACCTGGCCGAGTGGGAACGCCAGCGCAGCAGCCTCCCCAAAGTCCTAGTGCTAGGGATTATATAAGTATGATGATAGGCTACTGAATTGTAATTTGAAGTGGGAGAAAACATACAAACCAGAACGCACGCACATATGTCACATGTTACAGTTCTAAATAACATTTCCATGTGAGAAACAATAGTTACATTTAATGACATCACAAAAAACAAGAACTAAAATAACTTTTAAAGCCAATAAAGTCAAATTATTTGAGGGGGCTGAAACACATTCAATAGGCCATTACTTAAAAAAGGTCTAATGAGGCCCCTGCGAGGCGGCATGCTGGGCAATATAGGGAAACAAAAATCACATTGGAATTTCACATTTTAAAATCTGAGGAAATAGAAATAGAAATGAAGTACTGCGGGTTAATAATAACTGTCACCGATTCAACTATCTCCTACACTCTCTCTCTGTGTGCTTTATTACATTTGGTAATGCTTTAACCTTCCCAAACTTATTCTCACCTGAAACAGTACATTTGAAATATCTTATGCGAATCTATGGGCTACAGTGAAGCATGCATGACGACGTTGAATCTCGTTTCCCTTTTTCATTGTGCCAAAACAGCACAAAGGCTGCTAATTGCACAATCTATTCTTTGAGACTGCGTGTCAGTCCTCATTCCATGGATGAGTAGATAACATTTAGAGCTTCACTCTAATGCTGCAGCCGTCCCTATCACTACAGATTGAATTCCACACATCAAATTTCTTTCAGATGTTATTATCTGTGGCAGCTTGCCAGTTCTGCCTGCCACTCACACAATGTCTCCACAAGGTTCCACACACACACACACGCACACACACACACACACACACACACACACACACACACACACACACACACACACACACACACACACACACACACAGCTCCGGCCAGGCTGCTTTACTTTCCGACAGCGTAGCATTGGCGGGTATCCGTCTGCATCTGGTGGAGATGTGCTCAATAAGTTATGTTTCCACATTTCAAACTTTGGTGGGATTTGCAATGATTTGAATTACTGTACGCCTGATGGTTAATCTCAGTTCTTGTGCACTCGGGATATTTCACATTACTCCCAACTTTTGTTTTCACTCCCTGGTGATTCATTCCACTTCTGCATTACAGCGCCTTTGCTCATGAGAATAGATGGGGTCCCTGGGTCTCTCTGAGAAGAGAAGCCCAGCGTCTCCGTCTCCCCGACTAGGATGAATAATGAATAGGAATGGATCAGATGACTGAAGTGCTTCATTGGAATCCTCTGTAGTAATAGTCAAGCATAGATTATCTGTCTATTTGAGTGAGCTCAATCGGTGCATCATACGAGGAACGGTCATGCATGCGGCTTGCAAGCGGTTGAGTATATTTTATTTAGAACTATAGTCTATAGTCGCACACTGAAAACTGGTGGTGCCATTTAATAAGGCAGCCATCAGCATTTTCTATTTAAATTAGTGGAGAAAGTGGTAATAACAGTTTTTCACCCAGGCCTCATTCTATGTTAATGTTTGATTAGAAATGCAATGGTTTTAAATTAAGATTTCTTTCCCCCCTTTGGTATGAAATCAATCAAATTAACAGAAATTGAATTACTTGAGATGGTAATCTATTTAGGCAAACCATTCACCATGAAAATGTTTTCCTCCCGTTGTGAATAGAAGAATAATTGAATCAGACCTTGGTAAGTGACCCCCAATGGCTAAGCACGAACAAGGCTTATTGAAAAAAAATGCAGATTTGATCAAGCTTTGACCACATAAGTGAACTGGCAGGGGTAACACACATTTGCATTACTGTATATGTATGACATGTTACATGCATGATTGGGGTACCAGAGTGCAGAGTAATGTACTGTAATCATGTCCATATAGCATTTATAAAGTACAATAGTGCTACTGCACATTTCCGTTTCTTTCCAATCCCATAGCAAATTATTACAGGAAATGATATTCCAAATATATCACCACAGGTCATCAATTCTTTATGCCTTCCAGGGATGAAACATGTGCACTCAATTGGTTTCATACCTTTTTTTTTGTTACATTCATGTAGGATCCGCTTGTACATCACATTTATATATGTTATCCAGAAAGAGAATCCTATATTTGCTTCTGGTAAATGTCAAAGAGAAGTGTATATTGATCCTTAAAAATATGTTCTCGATATAATTGAAGGATGCCATTAAAATCATAATTTTGTGGTGTATTCAGATGACGTGTTTGCTCAAGATAGTAAATAGACCTGCACAAATGCATATTGTATTCTGTGCATCTGTTCCTTTGAAGCAACAGGATTTCCCAAATCTAAGTGTATGTAAATGGCATACAGTAATGACATTCATCATTCTCTGCCTTTTTCCCAACAGACAACGCGTAAATACTTAATTGTTCAACACATGCTTCACATTTTATCAGCCAATGCACACACAGGCAATACAACAGGTGATTGTAATAAATCATGGGTCACAAGGTACTTTAGAGAAGCTTAATGGTAATACATTTAGCAGGGTGGATGTCAAGTGTGCCTTTCTTGTCTCTACGCGTGTGGAAGGAAAATATTGTTTCAATGCTCCAATTTGTGTTGGTCCAAACTCTAAAAGATCCTCGCTCTTTGCATTTTTTGGCCACTTGACGAAAGGATGTTATTGACCGACTTCCACCTTTCATCTGCTTCGAGGGGTCCATCCAGTTCAACATATAGGGCTTAATCTCTGGTGAACCCCTGAGCACAGAGAGTCAGATGAACAAATACTCCTTCAGCAACACTAGTCGTGTTCCAAATGTGATAACAATATATTTGATTTGTTTCGCATTTTAAAAGGTAATCAAATGGACTTTATAAAGTGTATATGGTAAAACCAGAAACAATAAAAGCAATAACAAAATAGACAATAATGTGAGATGACGTTCTAACAGTAAAACAACTGAACACAGACACACAACACTAGCATCACAAGTTTAAAGCAAATTTAAACTTTTTTAGATGAAAGGAAACACTTTTTGTTGCGGAAGAGGCTGTAGCGGCGTTCCGTCGTTGATTGTTCTTAATCCGCTAAAGAGCTGCAGACAAATTGAGTTTCCTCTCACGCGCATGACAGGAGACCGTTCCTTTCCTTTACTTTTAATTTTATTTAAAACAGCAAAAAACGCTGACAAAGTATACAAATAATAAACGTTCAAAACGATCTCATGGTCTTACGGTAAAAAAAACTATATCTCTCGTATCTAATGACAGCTCTGCTCGTACACCTGCTGCCGTCATGACGTCATTAAATAGCTCGGCGCGAGCGTCAGTCATTAACATAAACATAATTTTATATATTTAACTTATAGTTCCTCCACGGAGAGTATAATTCTAAATATTAAATTATAAACAATTCTGAAACTTAAATTTACTAAAAATACACTTGTGGCTCTTACAGAGGGTTTTATTAAAAACGATGCAGAGGTTAGTGTGAAAGCAGGAACAGTCCTGCCATTGATGGGGGAGGAGTTGTGGTGGGATTTGTTTCGGGATTTGGGGATTTGTCGCTGTTGAAGAGAAAGTTGGTTGCCTCCAGGTCGGATTTGAATCAGGAGAGGCCTGTGCCAGTGATATGGAGAGAGGACTCAAGACAGAAGAGGAAGCTGCAATGGTGGATGGTGTCAAAGGCTGCAGTGTATTTCTTGCAAGCCAGGATGTGTAGTGAGGCCATGATTTGTTGGAGAGCCACTCTAGTTGACGCTTCCAGGATTTCATCGAGGCGACGTTCAGGTGTGTACCAGGGGGCAGTGTGGGTGAAAGAGACAGTTCTGGATTTGAACTGAGCTGATCGAGACAGGAGGAGAGTGTGTTAGTGTCCAGGTCGACCAGGTCTGTGGGCTAAAAGAGGGGCAGAGGGTGAGGAGTTAACCAGTGAGACAGGCTGACATGAGGGGCAGACGGACGTGGTATTATTAGAGTGGTGGCGCGCGTCTGTTTGGCTTCTGGGATGTCCATGTCCATGATGATGGCTAGGTGGTCGGAGATGGTAAGGTCAGAGCCGGAGACGTGGTTGATGATGATTCCAGTGGAACAGACCAGGTCCAGGATGTGACCGCGGTTATGGGTGAGGGCGTTGATGTGTTGAACCATCTAAGTATGTCCAGACTTTCTGGGTATAGTTTTACAGTCAGGAGTCCGGTGTGGAGGTGGAAATCACCCAGCAGTAGCATTGGAGGGTGAGAAGGAGCAGAGCAGGGCAAGGAGGTCATATACAGTAGGTCAGAGAAGAGGGCAGGGTTGGGTTGGGGGGGAGTCAATCATTTAAATGGTGAGAATGCTAGACTGGCTGATTTTAGATTAATGTGAACTCAACCAGTCAGTCTACTAACATCTTATTTTCTGTTTGTTTTGCAGTCACACACACTCACACGCCAAACACACACACGTAATATATACTTACAAATGAATAATAATCTCAACAGGGATTAGAAAACAGAACAAACCTCTATGATTGTGTTGGCTTAAAACCGGTGGGTGTCCTGCTGGCTACGCTTTACTGGAATTATTAGCACAGCTGGAACAGGAATATGAACTATTGATAAACTCTGTCAGATTCCTTGAATGTATTTTAACTCTAAATATGTCCTTCTGTACACATTACATCTATTGCATCTGTCCATCCTGGAGAGGGATCCTCCTCTGTTGCTCTCCTGAAGGTTTCTTCCCTTTTTTTCCCCCTGAAGGGTTATTTGGGAGTTTTTCCTGGTCCGATGTGAGGTTTTGGGTCAGGGATGTCTATGTGTACAGATTGTAAAGCACTCTGAGACAAATTTGTAATTTGTGAAACTGGGCTATACAAATAAACTGAATTGAATTGAATTGAATTGGAACGCCGGGCTGAAAACATATTTTTAAAGTAGAAACGGCATATGTAACAGCATTATGAAGGCCCAGTTCCATAGCATCACACTGCCCATGACTATTTCTGCTGGGAGCCAAATGGCCGGTGGCTACCTGCTGTCATTATCTCACGAGATCGAGGTTCAGTTGTTCTTCACCGACTGCAGGACCCAGTGCATGATGGGAAATGGCTAGATATCGCCTGATCAAAGAACCGATTGGCTCTTAGATTTAAAACAAACACCACGTTTTATAGTAAATCATATTTTTTCTGTGTGATTGTAATACATAATGCTAGATTTTGGGCTATTAGTCTCAAACTGTGCAAGGTTTAATCTCAAAACATATCTTCCGTGATTGATCATAATAAAGCTTATTTATACAACACATATCAATACGAGCAGCAAAGGGTTTCACAGGCAGACATAAAAGGAACAAAGGATATCACAGAATCAAGATACACCCACATTCACACAAGAATATCTATATGTATAAATTTGCATTTACATATGAGTATGTTTCACTTTTCCTCTCAAAGCGCCCTGCTGCCGTCGCCTGCTCTCGTTTTGATGATTTGACAGTTGTTTTCAATTGGCTTGTCCTGCAAAGGGCACTTCGTTCTGAAGACAATACAGCATATGTCAACGTAAGCCCAGGTCTTTAGCAGTCACCCTGACAGCTGTTGTGCAGGAACTATACCTGCCCTGAGTACTTATGTGCTGTTTCTTTCTAATGATTATCCAAAAGATATACACACCTCACGTTGCAAAAATCAAACCTCAGAAAATCCAATAGAAATGCTTTAACCTTGACAGTGTGTGTAGCAATCATCTGTAATCACATTGGATACACTAATTAGTCTCCAAGAGCATACTTTCACAGATGGAAATCATTGAAATTTTCAATTACTGAAATAAAAGAGACAATAATATGACTTGTGACCCTCCAAAAAACTGTTGATATCTTTAGAGAAGTGAGACAGAAGTTGCTCTAAGCAGAGTCAAACCTCCTGGTGAGTCAATTCAACCATTATTCGGTGAAAACATATTCCGAAGAAACAAATGAGGGATTAAACCACAGTTTTCATTTCCCATAAACACTCAAAGAACATGTTTTAATAATTGTATCCCCTCTACTGTGGTTGATTTTGTATAGATTCCGTCAACTGCTATTAAAGCACTGACACTTTGACCCCAGAATACATCAGAACTTTAACTGAACTCTCAGATCCAGAAAGCCCTCTAGACTATCTCCTCATCGAGATGAAAAATAAGGGTGATGCTGCATTTGCAACCAATAACCCTAAACTGAAGATAACTTAGATGACAAAATTGAATTACCAATTAGTCAAGCGGAATGGTTGCTTTCTTAATTTTTTACATGTTTTTAAGTAGACCTTATGGAAGCAGGAGTCCATTAGTTTCTGTGAGTTTATTTCAGTTTTAATTTGATGGTGTAATTAGATAGTCAGTGGCCTGTAAACTGTTAAGGGGGCTTCATAGTGTCCTAATTTATATGTAAATTGCCATTGTTATGATAATACTGCACTATAATGTATTGCGCTGTCTCAGTTATGCTGAGCTGGCCTTTATAGGAACCAGACGTTCAGGAGCATCTTCTATTGAGCTGGATTTTTTTTTAGATACTTGTTTAACATACTTTGATTTCAGAGAATTATGTTTTTCATTGAACTTTCAGAATTGTTTACCCTTTTCTAAACAGACAGCACAGACCTTTATTCTAATACATCTATTATCTCGATGCATATAAAGTCATGTACAACACATAAGGACACATGCTTGTTCACACATTCTGTTGCTTCACCTTCACATTTGAAACTTAACCAGGGCGACAAATTAGCTTCAATTAGATGCTCTATAAAACTGTTTTCCCTGTTTGTCCACCCTTATCTGTATTGTCCTTGTTAAATAAACTAACAAAATGAATAACAATGTACAGTCTAGTTTAAATCCACCCTATCCTGTAAAGCTACTAGTATTCAAGGTTAAAATCTGTTAAAAAGTGTGTGTGTCGGACACAGCTCATCGAGCAACAGTCTCAGCATTACAGAGGACTTTTCCTCCCCTGTGTTTAAACAGTTCCCTTAATTAATGAACTAAAGGGAACTGCGCTATGGGGCTCTTATGGTAACAGACAGGTTTTCTCCAGATGGGAAAAACAGTGTTTTACCCAGGTTTAATTGGTTCTCAAAGTTGTATTTCCCCTCTGTCACTTTCATTCTGCTGGTATAAAGTTTACATTTCACAAAGTTTTGTGAAATCCAAAAAGGTTTTGCAAAATGTACCAATGCTAATCACTGCTTTTTCTTTCCTCTCTATCTCTACGCATTGTCATAACAAAACCAAAGGTGTGTTAAACAACAGGCTGATATCAAAGTCATACTGTTATTTATAATTGATTTGTGCTAAGACATTAAAACGCTCTATCAACAATACTGTTACTAATCATCAGAGCATAAAATAATATATATTACTAATTTAATAACCAGCCTGCAGCTAACTGCATTTATGTTTATCGGTTGATTGATGGAAGTTTGTGCTGCTGTGACACGGAGATATGATATTGTTTTTGACTGTGTCTGTAAATAAGTGTATATACTGTCACATCACGGGCTGTCCCTAGTGCAAGAGAGGAGTAAAAACAGTCAAAATTACAAGGTTTAAAGATGAACGGGAATGTTTATTCATTTAAATAAATCAAAAATATATCCATTTCTCAACAAAATGCGTACCTGGGGAGAAAAAGGTTCCGTAAACAAAATAAATGTATCTTAGCAAAGTCCGCTTAACAAAGTCCTCCTCTTTGTAGTCCGCTTGGGCGTGTCCTCGTTCTGGAGGCCCTTCCACGCTTGGCTTGTCCAGCTCCTTCCCTCTGTGTGCTCTCTCTTCTGTCTCTTCCTAAACTTCCCTGCCTCAATTAGACGTCTCAAGCACCTGCCGCTGGGTGCGTGGTGAGGCAGTCTGGGAGCTGTAGTTTCCGCCCGAGCGGCCATTTTATCTTGTGTCCACTGTAATTGTGTGGGAATATATTGTCCCTCTACAACCTGTCCCCTTGTGATGCCACAATACGTACTGATGGATTTTTACGCCATCACAAACTATTCATTTTGATCACTAAAGGTTAGGATTTGATTTCAGCTCTAATACAACTCAAACAACAGGTCAGTGACATTATCATTTATGTCAGTAAATACTTTACAGCAGAGCAATGTTCATATTTTTCCATGTTTAACATTGATGTTTGTTTAAATAAACTTTAATTTGTTAAATGGGATGAGTGACAGGGAAGAGCAGCTGGGAAGAGATATGCAGCAAAGCCACAACGAAAACTACTTATTTTGAACTGTGCTCATTTCTTTTGATGCTCAAAGCATGTCTGCACTACCAAGCAAACCTTTTCTCAAATCAGGACTGTTCCGCCAGGAATGTTTGTTTTCAAATTGCATGACTCTCATAATCTCCATTTCCACCAAGGACAGACCTTTATTGGATTTCTATTATCTGAACAGTATCATTATCCTAGCGAGTGTTGTATCTTCATCCATGGTATTTTTACACAAGCTGAGACATATTTAACTAAAGGTGACGAGTCTGCAATTAAGATCACGTCTAGTTCCCTCTGAACGTTTACAGCATTGTCAAATGCGAGTTGACAGTGTGAAACATGGTTTATGGTAATGAGGCCATTCAAATCCGTGCGACTG